>CM028757.1:37943413-38543413 GCA_016801395.1 Leptodermis oblonga
GGGACGAGAAATTGATGGGGGAAAGTGGACGTCAGAGGTCAGAAACGGTACGCACAATCATGATTTAGAAGAAGTTCGAAACTGGCATTCAGCACAGACACGGTTAACAGAAGCGGAGAAAAAGAAAGATTGCAGAAATGTCTATTATCATCAGGCTGAAGCATATATTAGCCCAATTGCGCAGATGATCTAAAAAATATCAGCCACATAAGACAGGTTTACAACGAATCAGCAAAAAGTAAAAGGGATGCGAGGGGAGGTATGACTAACATGCAGTATTTCTTCAAACTTCTGCATGATCACGAATACTTCTATGCGTACTCAGGCGATGACGGAAGTAATGCAGTGGGCCACATCTTCTTTGCGCACAAGAAGGCGCATCGTCTACTTGTTCTGTTTCTGTACGTTTTGTTTATGGATACAACGTAAAAGACAAACAGGTATGATATGCCTCTGCTGCAAATTGTAGCTCACGTACTTACAGCGAAACAAATTCCCCCACGTGGTCATGACTGGTCGAGAGACTGCATTACTGAATGCTGTGAACTAGTATTCCCACATGCTACCCAACTACTTTGTAGGAGACATTGAAATGGATGTCAAGAAACATGTAGTGTCGGCTGGGAACGACAAAACTACAACGGATGTCTTTTTATATCGTTGGGGGCAAGTGGTGAAAGCCTTAACATATGAACAGTTCACGGAAGCTGTAGATTATATTAATACTAAATATGAGAATAAATCAAGATTCAGAAATATTATTTCGTACTTGAAGAAGACATGGTTTGATCCCCACAAGGAGAAATTTGTGTCTTATTGGACAAAAAGTATAAAACATTACGGAGGGCGCACAACGAACATGTAAGTTATTTATTGATTTCATTTATGATTTGTACATTGTATAATTACGCGATGTTTTATATAAGGATTTATGTTCTATGAAGAATTTTAATGTCAATTGTCTTTTAGGGTTGAGAGTGCACATGCACAGGTGAAGAAGTCTATTGGTACGGATAGAAAGGCGTTCCCAAGTATTTTTCAAGACATTCATATTATGATAGGGTTGCACTTCGATGAAATTCGGACTAAAATGAAAGTTTCGCGCAGCAAAACATACCAGAAGAGCGACTACCTACTGTATAATAGGCTGAACGGTAGAATGTCGTTCGCTGGTATTACAATGGTGGAGGACGAATATACAAAAAGAGTTGGCCTTATCGGGGACGATGGTGCGCTTTGTGGTTGCTAACTCCGAACAAGTTGCGGTCTGCCATGTGCATGTGAGATGCAACAGTTGGTGCGCGCGTACCAACCAATTGATCCTATCAACGTAGACGCCTTCTGGAAGACGCTGCATTTGGGAGATACTAATATTCCAAAAACTCAGGAGGAGAGGCAAACTGCTGAAGAGAGACTGCATGAAATGTTTGTGGATGTCATGTCGCGTCCGAGCGCTGAGATACACTGGGTCATGGGTGATGTGCATTCGACGCTTTATCCGAAAACTGTTGATTTAGCGGAGCCGGTTAGTAGGCCACAGCGGACGCCCCAGACACAATTCAACCCAACGAGATCTATCAGGATACGAGCATGTCGAAAGGAATGCGCTACAACGAGGTACGAATATATGTATTTAATTTTAACATACCATTGTTGTTAAATACATATACACATACTCAATTTAATATGTTTTACACTTGCAGGTCGGCGATCCACAAGCGGGCATAGAAGATGAAGGGTTGTGAGGCCCCACGCTTCTGAGTGGCCTTACGACCTTCTCGCATTTCTGAAGTAGTTCAAATACAATATCGGGCACGTTAATGTCGGTCCCGATGGACACTGTTGTTTTAGGGTAATTGCCTATTTCGTACACAATGCAGATCAGGCGCAGTGGCACCAAGTGCGTAGAGACCTGCACCAAGAACTCCGGGATGAAGCTACTTTTTGGCGCTTCGTTCTTGGGGCAGTCGATTACGATTTAGCATTCAGGCTGCTAGATTGTTATGTATTTCCGGCATAAGAGAATTTCTGGTTTGATTCTCATCTTCTGGGAATATTTGTCGCAACGAAGTACCAGATGGTGGTTACATTATATGCCCAACAAAGTAATACTTTCCTTCCGCTCCTGTGGCGAAGGGCCGACGTCTCTACTGATCCAATCAGTTTCATCAATATTAGGTTAATAAGACAAAATCATTTCAATGCTTTGCTAACGACAGGGGAGGTCTTGCTACACCCAATCTATCCGATGTGGAGTAGCCGGACCTCAGAACGAATGCATATTTGGAAATCCCATTTTGATGAAAAATTGGGTGAATTCTAGAATAAATCGACTGTTGAGTGTTAGTATACGATATTTTTCATATCAACAGCTTAACGTTAACAACAATTTATTTTTGTTTTTACGTTCGCAAGATAAAATCCTCATCTTCATAATTTTGGTGTAAGAAATTTTATCAGTACTAAATTTAAATAACATATTTATACATCATCCCAATTGCGATATTACCCTATACAATGCATAAAAAGATATTAAAAATAGTGATTACAGCACATGGGACTCTGCCTAAATGTACTAACGTGCCGGTATCAAATCCTCCAAATGGTGAGCCACCTCCTCTATAGCACTCTCCCTTACGTCACTTGGGACGGTATATCGGTTTCGGAGATGAGCATAATACATTTTATTTGCTATATATTCCAAGCGTTGCATTTGGAAGAAATATTGAAATATAGTTAAAAAGATTGACGCAATTATATAATTAATGAACAGAAAAAAACATAAATTTGTAGTTCTTACCGCAACCGCAGATAGCTGTTTCGGGTCCAGTGGCTCATTCGCTTCCATGTCGTCAGGCCTAACACGAACGTTTTTCCGCGGATGGAAGTAGTCGAGGTACTCAGGGCACGACTGATTGGCCCAATGAGCCACCTCCATCTCCCTTAACACCTTATTCTTGGGGTACATTTGCGGGATCTTAAGATTCGTATCAAATACGTAGAAGTACCTTTTTATTTCAGGGCTTCTGTAACAGCTCTTTGGCTGTAAAACTGTGTGAGGGATCGACTGAATGAATCCAAATTGCCGCAGGAACCGATCAGGCATGTATGGCTCTGCGACCCAGGGCAATGAATAAGACCCCTGTACAAGGTTATTGCGTGCACTCCTGCGATATTTGGCTCAAAAGGAAGCCAATTGACCTAGTGCATGTGAAACATAGTAAGTGGATAATCGACTATGTCGGCTATTACAATAATAAACATTAGAAAATTTAAATGACATAGAAATATTACATCTTCGGATTTCGTTACGTTTAGGGCACGTCTGTATTTCAGCAAATCCCAGTTAGGCTCGCTCTTTTTACCGGTTCCGATGTGCCACTTAGCTGATGCTAGCCGCTCGACATCCCAGGATCTCTGCTTTGCCGGACTAAACATGAGAAAGTATTCGTATATCCAGTTCTATTAAAAAAATGAAAAACCAATTAGTCATTTTATTCCCCAGGTATAAGGACTGAAATAATTTATAAACGATTCTTACAAACCTGTAATAAAGTCACACACCGGTCTAATTGGGCACCGTCCGCTCTAGAGGCCCGACCAAGGTTGCGATAAAGGTTCGCCAAACATGTTGCACCCCACGCAAGTCCGCCTAAGCTTTCTACATTTTGGAGGTAAGACAGGAATTGCCCAAGGACGTGGGTTTTTTTCTTATCCACGAACAGGGTGTTTCCAACTAACCACAGCAAATAACCTGCGGCAGAATTGGCGACATCCACCTGTCCACTGAGACATTGCTTGCGAAGGAGGGACATTTTGACAGTGGCAAAGTCTCGATCCCCGAGTTGGTATCCTGAATCCCCAACAGCAGTTCCTTCATTTCTGCCGGCTTAATTTTCTACCCAATTGGCGATCCCCCAATCGAAATCCGCAATATGTACGCAACGTCTTGGAGAGTGATGCTCATCTCTCCGAATGGCATGTGAAATGAATTAGTTTCCGGCTGTCATCTTTAAACAAAGGCACTTAGGAGTGCAGAGTCTAGCTCTGAATGCATACCAACCCAAATGTGCCAATCCGGACTGATCAACAAGACTTTATTTTCCCTTCGACTAAATCCCACCTTTGCAGATTATTATAGCCATTATGACACAACAATACACCACGTTCCTACGTAATGGAATGAATAAAATAACACATTTTAAAAGCCAACTTATTAATTACAAATCAAAAATAAATAAAAATCATATCAAGAAATATGTAATAAAGCATAAAAACGATACATGTCGTTGTCATACGTTGTAGGCAACATGACCTTTAAAACTCTGTAATAACTCCGGATCTGAAAGTTCACCGTCAATCGGACCATCAAGAGGCGAGTAAGCCTTCCACCCGGCATCCCCTCTGGAGCCAGAACTGGACCCAGCCCCTGACACTGACCTACGCGAGGAGCCTATTACTTCTTTGCCTTTTTCGCTCCTCTGTCAGTTGGATGCATTTTCCCATTCATTTTCATTCTCCAACCGCCCCGAGTTCCCTCCCATGTATCCCTGCGACTAAGACATGTTCATCTCAAATCTTTCCGCATTTTTCCTAACTTCCTCATCCTCCGCATTTCCAATGTATGGCAGGGCAAATGGGATTTCGCGGTAATCAATGTTACTTTCTCTCATCGCATTTGATAAGCGAGAAGAGCTATGCACCCTTCCTGCCACCTTTCTCTGCCGCTCGGATACAGTGGGATGTATTCGGCCACCTACTTCCTCAGAGGACGACTGTGTAGCCTCAGTGCTTCTATCACCGAATTGCAAATCTTTTTTGCTTTTGCTTTTGGTTAATTTCAATTTCTTTAATGCTTCTGCCATCTGTTATCATATTAAAGCACATGTAGCATTACGAAATTAATTACTAACATATAAATAACGAGAACACATTTACAGTTACAGAAATTTTAAATTATTGGTGCAAAAATAGCCCTTTTCGGGCATAAAACATCCGCATAAATCCCGCCGCCCGGCGATATTTTTCCCGATATTTTCGTCGGCGGTATTTTCGGCGAGTGGTGGGATTTATCCGGATGTTTTATGCACGAACGGAACAACTTTTGAGCCAATAGTTTAAAATTTCTGTAACTGTAAATATGTTCTCGTTCTTTATATGTTATCAATTAATTTCATATTGATACATGCGCGTTTATATGATTGCAGATGACATAAGCATTATAGAAATTGAAATTAACTAAAAGCAAAAGCAAAAAGGATGACAATTTGCAATTGGGTGATAGAAGCACTGAGGCGACACAGTCCTTCTCTGAGGAAGTAGGTGGCCGAATACATCCCACTGTATCCGAGCAGCAGAGAAAGGTGGCAGGAAGAGCGCATGGCTCTTCTCGCTTATCAAATGCGATGAGAGAAAGTAACATTGATTACCGCGAAATCCCATTTGCCCAGGTATACATTGAAAATGCAGAGAAGGAGGAAGTTAGGAAAAATGCGAAAAGATTTAAGATGGACATGTCTCAGTCGCAGGGATACATGGGAGGGAACTAGGGGCGGTGGGAGGATGAAAATGAATGGGAAAATGCATCCAACCAACGAAGGAGCGAAAAAGGCAAAGAAGTAATAGGCTCCTCGCGTAGGTCAGTGTCAGGGCTGGGTCAAATTTTGGCTCCAGAGGGGATGCCGGGTGGAAGGCTTACTGGCCTCTAAATGGTCCGATTGACGGTGGACCTTCAGATCCGGAGTTGTTACAGAGTTTTAAAAGTCATGCTGCCTACTATATATGGCATCGATAGGTATCGTTTTTATGCTTTATTACATATTTTTTGATATGATTTTTATTTATTTTTGATTTGTGATTAATAAGTTGGTTTTTAAAATGTGTTATTTTATTCATTCCATTATGTAAGAACGTGGTGCATTGTTGTGCCATAATGGCTATAACAATCTGCAAAGGTGGGATTTAGCCGAAGTAAATAAAAAGTCTTGTTGATTAGTCCGGATTGGCACATTTGAGTTGGTCTATGTATTCAGAGCTAGACTCTGCACTCCTAAGTGCCTTTGTTGAGAGATGGCAGCCGGAAACTAATTTATTCCACATGTCATTCGGAGAGATGAGTATCACTCTCCACGACGTTGCATACATATTGCGGATTCCGATTGGCGGATCGCCAATTGGGTGAAAAATTAAGCCGGCAGAGATGAAGGAACTACTTTTAGATATGTTGGGGATTCAAGAAGACCAGCTCGGGGATCGAGATTTTGTCACTGTCAAAATGTCCCTCCTCCGCGAGCAATGTCTCAGTGGACAGGTGGATGCCGTCAATTCTGCCACAAGTTATTTGCTGTGGTTAGTTGGAAACACCCTGTTCATGGATAAGAAAAAAAACCCACGTCTTTGGGCACTTCCTGCCTTACCTCCAAGATGTAAAAAGCCTAGGCGGACTTGCGTGGGGTGCAGCATTTTTGGCGAACCTTTATCGCAACCTTGGTCGGGCCTCTAGAGTGGACGGTGCCCAATTAGACGGGTGTCTGACTTTATTGCAGATTTGTAAAAATCATTTATAAATTATTTCAGTCCTTATACCTGAGGAATAAAATGACTAATTTGTTTTTCATTTTTTTTAATAGAGTTGGATATACGAATACTTTCTCGCGTTTAGTACAGCAAAGAAGAGATCATGGGATGTCGAGTGGCCAGCATCAGCTAAGTGGCACATTGGAACCGGCAGAAAGCGTGAGCCTAACTGGGATTTGTTGAAATACAGACGTGCCCTGGACGGAATGAAATCGAAAAGGTAATATTTCTATGTCATTTAAATTTTCTAATGTTTATTATTGTAATAGCCGACATAGTCAATTATCCACTTACTATGTTTCACATGCACTAGGTTAATTGGCTTCTTTTTGGGCCAAATCCCGCAGGAGTGCACGCAATAACCTTGTACATGGGTCTTATTCATTGTCCTGGTGTCGCATAGCCATACATACCTGATCGGTTCCTGCGGCAATTTGGATTCATTCAGTCGATCCCTCACACAGTTTTACAGCCAAAGAGTTGTTATAGAGACCCTGAAATAAAAAGGTACTCCTGCGTGTTTGATACGAATCTTAAAATCCCGTAAATGTACCCCAAGAATAAGGTGTTAAGGGGGATGGAGAGGACTCATTGGGCCGATCAGTCGTGCCCTTAGTACCTCAACTACTTCCATCCGCGGACGCACGTTCGTGTTAGTCTCGCCGAAATGGAAACGGATGAGCCACTGGACCCGAAACAGTTATCTGCGGTTGCGGTAAGAACTACAAATTTATGTTTTTTTTTGTTCATTAATTATATAATTGCGTCAATTTTTTAAACTATATTTCGATATTTCTTCCAAACGCAACGCTTGGAATATATAGCAAGTAAAATGTATTATGCTCATCCCCAAAACTGGTATACCGTCCCAAGTGACGTGAGAGAGAGTGCTATAGAGGAGGTGGCTCACCATTTGGAGGATTTGATACCGGCACTGTAGTACATTTAGGCAGAATCCCATGTGTTGTAATCACTGTTTTTAATATCTTTTTTATGCATTGTATAGGGTAATATCGCAATCGTGATAATGTATAAATATGTTATTTAAATTCAGTACTGATAAAATTTCTTACACCAAAATTGTGAATATAAGGATCTTATCTTGCGAACGTAAAAACAAAAATAAATTGCTGCTAACGTTAAGCTGTTGATATGAAAAATATCGTATACTAAAACTCAGCAGTCGATTTATTTCGAAATTTACCCAATTTTTCATCCAAATGATATTTCCAAAGCTGCATTTGTTCTGAGGCCCGGCTACTCCACGTCGGATAGATTGGGTGTAGCAAGACCTCCCCTGTCGTTAACAAAGCAATGAAATGATTTTGTCTTATTAATCCCATATTGATGAAACTGCTTGGATCAGTAGAGACGCCGGCCCCCCGCCACAGGAGCGGAAGGAAAGTATTACTTTGCTGGACATATAATGTAACCACCCTCTGTTACTTCGTTGCGACAAGTATACCCAGAAGATGAGAATCAAACCAGACATTCTCTTCTGCCGAAAATACATAACAATCTAGCAGTTTGAATGCTAAATCGTAATCGACTGCCCCAAAAACAAAGTGTCAAAATTAGCTTCATCGCGGAGTTCTTTGTACAAGTCTCTACGCATTTGGTGCCACTGCGCCTGATCTGCATCGTGTACGAAATAGGCAATTACCCTAAAAAAACAATGTCCATCGGGTACTACATTAACGTGCCCGGTAATGTATTCGAACTGCTTCAGAAATACGAGAAGGTCGTAAGGCCACTCAGAAGCGTGGGGCCTCACAACCCTTCGTCTTCTCTGCCCGCCTGTGGATCGCCGACCTACTAGTCTAAAACATATTAAATTGAGTATGTGTATATGTATTTAAAAACAATGACATGTTAAAATTAAATACATATATTCGTACCTCGTTGTAGCGCAATCCTTTCGGCATCCTTGTACCCTGATAGATCTCGTTGGGTTGAATTGTGTCTGGGACGTCCGCTGTGGCCTACTAACCGGCTCCGCTAAATTAACAGTTTTCGGATAAAGCGTCGAATGCACAACACCAATGACCCTGTGTATCTCAGCGCTCGGACGCGACATGACATCCACAAACATTTCATGCAGTCTCCCTTCAGCAGTTTGCCTCTCCTCCTGAGTTTCTGGAATATAAGTATCTCCCAAATGCAGCGTTTTCCAGAAGGCGTCTACGTCGATAGGATCAATTGGTTGGTACGCGCGCACCAACTGTTGCATCTCACATGCACATGGCAGACCGCAACTTGTTCGGAGTTAGCAACCACAAAGCGCACCATCGTCCCCGATAAGGCCAACTCTTTTTATATATTCGTCATCCACCATTGTAATACCAGCGAACGATATTCTACCGTTCAGCCTACTATACAGTAGGTAGTCGCTCTTTCGGTATGTTTTGCTGCGCGAAACTTTCATTTTAGTCCGAATTTCATCGAAATGCAATCCTAACATAATATGAATGTCGTGAAAAATACTTGGGAACGCCTTTCTATCCGTACCAATAGACTTCTTCACCTGTGCATGTGCACTCTCAACTCTGAAAGACAATTGACATTAAAATTCTTCATAGAACATAAATCCTTATATAAAACATCGCGTAATTATACAATGTACAAATCATAAATGAAATCAATAAATAACTTACATGTTCGTTGTGCGCCCTCCGTAATATTTTATACTTTTTGTCCAACAAGACACAAACTTCTCCTTGTGGGGATCAAACCATGTCTTCTTCAAGTACGAAATAATATTTCTGAATCTCGATTTATTCTCATATTTAGTATTAATATAATCCACAGCTTCCGTGAACTGTTCATATGTCAAGGCTTTCACCACTTGCCCCCAACGATATAAAAAGACATCTGTTGTAGTTTTGTCATTCCCAGCCGACACTATATGTTTCTTGACATCCATTTCAATGTGTCTCCTACAAAGTAGCTTGGTAGCATATGAGAATACTAGTTCACAGCATTCAGTAATGCGGTCTCTCGACCAGTCATGACCACGCGAGGGAATTTGTTTCGCTCGAATAAAGTGCTCAATTGCGTCAATCCCCAGTAATAACTCGAAGTAGTCTCATCCCTCAGGAAAATGAACACAACATGAAAATACTGAGCTGTAACTACGTGAGCTACAATTTGCAGCAGAGGCATATCATACATGTTTGTCTTTTACGTTATATTCATAAACAAAACGTACGGAAACAGAACAAGTAGACGATGCGCCTTCTTGTGCGCAAAGAAGATGTGGCCCACTGCATTACTTCTGTCATCGCCTGAGTACGCATAGAAGTATTCGTGATCATGCAGATGTTTGAATAAATACTGCATGTTAGTCATACCTCCCCTCGCATCCCTTTTACTTTTTGCTGATTCGTTGTAAACCTGTCTTATGTGGCTGACATTTTCCGGATCATCTGCGCGCAAGTGGGCTAATATATGCTTCGGCCTGATGATAATACTGGACATTTCTGCAATCTTTCTTTTTCTCCGCTTCTGTTAACCGTGTCTGTGCTGAATGCCAGTTTCGAACTTCTTCTAATTCATGATTGTGCGTACCGTTTCTGACTTCTAACATCCACTTTCCCCCATCAATTTTTCTCGTCCCTTCAGGTGAAATGGACAGTTTGTCATCTTGCTGCTTGTATTGCTCCGTCTGCTTCTCCCTTCCGGTATGGGTGCCTTCTTCCTAACTTTTCCTGATTTATCGCACCCTATCTCAACTCTACATTTTCTCCCTCTTGTTAGGAATAGCCCCAACATTTTCGAAGAGTAGTAATTTTTGTCGTCATATTATTTTCAGCTGCTCGTGCTTTAACCCATGCAATCATATCTTCTTTACTTTTGAACTCTTCATTTGTTTGAAATACTTCGGTGTGGTCAGCATAAATGTCATCACTCTCAACGCGAAAATCCTTTTAACTTAAAAATCCTGGTTCAGCATACTTAAACATAAAAATTTCGATTCAACAAATAAATTGCGCAATTATATTGTCGGCTAGAGCCAAAGTTCTGACACAATTATTATTAGCATATGTTGGAAGGATATTGCGACTGTCCCGGGGTTTTCGCCCGGAAAAATCGCCGAAAATACAGCCGGTAGCAGCCAGTTTTTTTCCGGCCTCGCCGGAAATACCGCCGCCGGCCAAAGGTATTTATGACGGTATTTCTTTTGGAAAATACCGCCAGCGTCCGACGGTATTCCGGGAATTCCGTCCGGGGAGACAGTCTCCCCGGCCGAAATGTTGCAGAAACAGCAAAAAAATGTCCCGATAATCGCAGATCCGGGAAAAAAATCCCCCCAAATGGATTTTTTTTTCTCGAAAATTAAAATGAAGGGGTATAGAGAGAATTTATGCAAACTAATTTAAAGTAAAAAAATAAATACAGTATTACTTACAGTGTAATATGAATCGTACTCGGGTATACCAGACATATTTGAATAAACGTGTCAGTGATGAAATGAAAAATAAGTGTTTCTGCAGTTTAATGTAAATGGAAAACAACTAACTCTGAAGGTTGAAAAAATATAATGAACTTGGCACCTTACTTATAGGTGAAAAAATGAAAAATAATAATAATTTTTAACTATAAAGGGCAATTCAGACTTTTTACACGGGAATGTCACTGCGTTTAGTAAAACCGTTACTGCGTTTAGTATGCCTCTTCTTTTAAGTTTCCTTTTGATTTAAATATGAATAGAAAATGGCGAAAAGAATAATAATAAAAATAGGGCCCAGTGGTGTTAGGCGTGAATGTGTGATTGGTGGCAGTGGTTGAGGTCCCGAAGGGTGGTGGGACAACCACATCATAATCCTAACTTCTAATAGCTCTGTTCTTTTTCAACCAAAATTTAACCTAAAGAAATAATCTCATTTTTACTAAATTTTATATTTAAATTTTAAAATTTTCTCTAAATATCCACTCACATAAATTTAAAAAATAACATAATCATTATATTTTTTTATCTCTTTCCTACACAAATTCTCAAAAAAAAATTCCTCCAAACAAATATTCTATTATCAAACCAAAATTCTTCCAAGTCAGTCACTAAAAGATCATAACCTTATATTCAAGTTCTTTTTAAAATATTATGTTTAAACAAATATTCCATTATCAAACCAAAATTCTTCCAAGTCAGTCACTAAAAGAACAGAGATATTCAAGTTTTTTTTATTAAATATTATGTTTAAAATTGTATTTTGTAACTAAAGCGTACCTCCCAACCTTTTTTTTATGAAAAATAAGGAATATATCATAAATATAACAAGAAGCAAAACTTACTTCCTATATTAATTATCCTCTAAAAACTCATGATAAATTAGTATTTTCTGCAATTCCTTTTATATATATCCACCCTATATCATAATATAGGAAAATTCAAAAGAATTCTTCAAGTTCCTAAAAATGCTACTAATATAGGCTTAATTTTGTTATAGGAGTGAGGATATTCATTTTAGTATATTATGTTTAATCAAGTTCAAATTAGGGCATCTCCAATGATTCTACCTCTAAAGGAGGTATTTTGTTGTCACATCATCTGCCAGTTCACCTAATACCTATAACCATATTTCTCTCCAACAATTCTACCCAAAAAGTAGGTATTTTATTGCCACATCATCTCCCACTATCAATTATTATATAAATCTTATTTATATTTACTCATTTATTATATCATTTTTAATTATGTATAATTAAACATCATTACTAATATTTTAATGAACATATTTTATTTTTAAATTATATATTAATAATATTTTAATAAATAAATTATTTTAATAAACATATTTTATTTTTAAATTATATATTAATTAAAGTTAATACATACATAATTTAAAGTATGGAGCTCCATGAAATCCTTGAGAAGGAAAATTTTGACTCTCGGACCAATTTGGGGAAAGAATGTTTGCATTATTGAGACGACTGTTGGACCGTTGAGAAGATAAATTTTCTTCGCCATTGGAAAAGTTCAACCAATTTGTTATTGAATCTTTATCCATTTTTTCTATATGACAAATGATAAATAAATGCAAAAATTTGAGAGGGAGAATGAGAATTGATATAGAAGTGTAGAGAATGGAGAACATTAACATATATTTATAAAACAAAAAAATAGCCGTTAACATGTATTAAAAATAGAAAAAAATTGAAGTATGAAGCAACAGCTAAAATAGTCGTTGCTTGCTACTGTAATTCAAAAGTGAAAACAGCAAAAAGGTGGAGAAAAAGTGAAAAATAAAAAATAAAAAACAAAAGTGACCCACCCCATTTCTTCTCTACCTGGGTAGAGAATCCTCTACCTCGGTAGAGGTTTTCCACTCTCTAGCCCATTTTCCCAACGGTTTCTACCCAAAAATGGTGGGTAGATGCTGACTTTTCTCCACCTTTTTGGCTGTTTTTACTTTTGCATTCCAGTAGCAAGCAACGGCTATTTTAGCCGTTGCTTCCTACTTCATTTTTTTTTCTATTTTTTTAATTTTTAATACATGTTAACGACTATTTTTTTGTTTTAGAAATATATGTTAATGTTTTCATTCTCTACACTTCTATATCAATTCTCATTCTCTCTCTCAAATTTCTGCACTTATTTATCATTTGTCATCTAGAAAAAATGGATAAAGATTCAATAACAAATTTGTTGAACTTTTCCAATGGTGAAGAATATTTATCTTCTCAACGGTCCAACAGTCGTCCCAATAATGCAAACATTCCTTCCCCAAATTGGTCCGAGAGTCAAAATTTTCCTTCTCAAGGATTTCATGGAGCTCCATACTTTAAATTATGTATGTATTAACTTTAATTAATATATAATTTAAAAATAAAATATGTTTATTAAAATAATTTATTTATTAAATATTATTAATATATAATTTAAAAATAAAATATGTTCATTAAAATATTAGTAATGATATTTAATTATACAAAATTAAAAATAATATAATAAATGAGTATATAAATAAGATGTATATAATAATTGATAGTGAGAGATGATGTGACAATAAAATACCTACTTTTTGGGTAGAATTGTTGGAGAGAAATATGGTTATAAGTATTAGGTGAAGTGGCAGATGATGTGACAACAAAATACCTCCTTTAGGGTGGTGTGAGTGGTAGGTTTTTGTTGGATTTAAACCCACAAAAACCTACAAAAACCCACAACCTACCACTCCCACTTGCCACTTCACAAACCCAGCATCTGAAAATAAAAGCTGGGTTTGTAAGTTTTGGTGGACCCCACCCGCCAGGGGAGTGCAGCGAGTTCTCCCCAATCGCGAGTGGGAGGAACTGCTGGTGGCAGACAACCAGCCCTTTTTTATTTTTTTTTATTTTTTTTTGTTTTTTCTTCTTTTCAGCCGTTCAAAGGCTTTGCTTGTTTTTAAATTTTTTTTTCAAGCCGTTCAATGTAACGTTAAAATGAAGCCGTTGCTTTTTTTTGTTTTTTTGTTTTTATTATTTATTTTGTTATAAATACCAATTCATTCTATAATTGCTCTACTCTTCATCCAAATTATTCATCTCTCTAATCAAGTTTTTATATTTATTTTTTCCATTACAAAATTTTATTTTCATATTTTTTTCTGTTATTTTAATCAGGTATTTTTTTTTAATGTAACGTATTTTATATAATATTTTACAAATTATCACATTTTTTTTCTTGTGGTTTATTAAATTATGTAATTTAGGAAATTAAATATTTTAATAAATTAAAATAAATTTATAATTGAATATAGTTGATAAATTATAATTAAAAAGATATAAATGAATGTGTATAGAATTGTTTATTAGTGGAACCCGTAATGAAGTTGTTTTGCTAGATTTATAGTTGCTGGGAGTATGTTTATAAAAGTGGGTGGGTTTTTACTTTTGATGTGGCGCTGATGTAGCGTGATAAACCTACTTTTGTGGGTTTATCACTCCCACCACCTTTAGAGGTAAAACCATTGGAGATGCCCTTAGTGAAATAATGTAACTTCAGTTTGAAATGATGTCGTTTCAACATTCTGGATATAATTGAACAAAATATATTTGAAATATGTAATCTCCTTTCGTTTTGTAGTGGCCAAATCCAGATCTATTATGCTTTTTTGGTTCTCTATACCCACAAACGCACAAAATATCGGTCAATTTAAATTTACCACCAGGAAATTAACTTCACTTCTAACTTCTAAGCTGAAGTAATTTCTGTTAGAGTGGTGGGAGTGGTGGATTTTTGAACCCAGCAAAACTCAACTTCAACCACTCCACTTTGTCACATGTCAAACCCAACTTCTGAGAGTGGTGGGAGTGATAAACCCAGAAAAGCGGGTTTATCACGCCACATCAAAAGCAAAAACCCACCCACTTTTATAAACCTACCCCCAGCAACAATAAACCCAAAAAAGCAACTTCATCACGAGTCCCACTAATAAATAACTCTATACACATTCAATTATATCTTTTTAATTATAATTTATCAACTAAATTTAATTATAAATTTATTTTAATTTATTAAAATATTTAATTTCGTAAATTACATAATTCAATAAATCACAAGAAAAAAATTATATAATTAGTAAAATATTTTAAATTTTAATTAAAACAGATTTTACATAATCACTAAAAAACTAAAAAATAAAATTACATAATTAAAAAATTGAATTTTTCTACTGTAAAAATTTATTTTCAAAAATTGGTTGAAAAATTGTATGATTTGGATGAGAAGTAGAGAAATATTAGAATTGATAGGTATTTATAGAAAAACAAATAGTAAAAAAAAGAATTTAAAACAAATAAATTAAAAAGATCCAATGGAAGAAAAAAAATGAATTAAAAAAATTGAAGAAAAAATTACTAAACGGCTAAAGTTGAATTAAAAAAAACAAACAAATAAATATATAATTGTTGTCAACGGCTATGAACAAACGATGAAAAAAAAAAAAAAAAAAAAAAAAAGGAGGCTGGTGGCAACAGTTCTTTAGGGGAGTGCAGCTCCTTAGATGGTGGGTCCCACTAAATTGTACAAACCCAGCTTCTGAAAACAAAAACTGGGTTTGACATGTGGCAAAGTGGAGTGGTTGAAGTTGAGTTTTGCTGGGTTTAAACCCAGCAAAAACCCACCACTCCCACCACTCTGAAAACAGAAGCTGGGTTTGTACAATTTAGTGGGACCCACCCTCTAAGGGAGTGCAGCGAGAGAGTTCCTCCCACTCGCGAGTGGGAGGAAGTGTTGGTGTCTGCCACCAGCCTCCTTTCTTCTTTTTTTTTTTTTTTTTTTTCATCGTTTGTTCATAGCCGTTTACAACAATTATATATTTATTTGTTTATTTTTTTTAATTCAACTTTAGCCGTTTAGTAATTTTTTTAATTCATTTTTTTTCTTCCATTGGATCTTTTTAATTTATTTGTTTTAAATTCTTTTTTTTACTATTTATTTTTCTATAAATACATATCAATTCTAATATTTCTCTACTCCTCATCCAAATCATACAATTTTTCAATCAATTTTTGAAAATGAATTTTTACAATAGAAAATTTCAATTTTTTAATTATGTAATTTTATTTTTTAGTTTTTTAGTGATTATGTAAAATCTGTTTTAATTAAAATTTAAAATATTTTACTAATTATATAATTTTTTTCTTGTGATTTATTGAATTATGTAATTTACGAAATTAAATATTTTAATAAATTAAAATAAATTTATAATTAAATTTAGTTGATAAATTATAATTAAAAAGATATAATTGAATGTGTATAGAGTTATTTATTAGTGGGACCCGTGATGAAGTTGCTTTTCTGAGTTTATTGTTGCTGGGGGTAGGTTTATAAAAGTGAGTGAGTTTTTGCTTTTGATGTGGCGCTGATGTGGGTTTATCACTCCCACCACTCTTAGTATTTGGATTAAGGGTGGTGGGAGTGATAGAGTTGCAAAAGCAACTCTATCATGCCACATCAGTGCCACATCAGCCACAAAAACTCACCAACTTTTATAAACCTACTCCCAACAACAATAAATCCAGAAAAGCAACTTTATCACGGGTCCCACTAATAAACAATTATATACACATTCATTTATCCCTTTTTAATTATAATTTATCAACTACATTTAATTATAAATTTATTTTAATTTATTAAAATATTTAATTTCATAAATTACATAATTCAATAAACCACAAGAAAAAAATTATATAATTAGTAAAATATTATATAAAGTATCATGCCAACGGCTAGTTCTTAATCTCTAGATTACAACAGCTAAAATTGCATAAGTCAAAAATTCAATAGTTGTAAAACATTTTAAATTTTAATTAAAACAGATTTTACATAATCACTAAAAAATAAAATTACATAATTAAATAAATATATATAAAAACTTGATTAGAGAGATGAATAATTTGGATGAATAGTAGAGAAATTATAAAATGAATTGATATTTATAACAAAATAAATAATAAAAAAAACCAACGGCTTTATTTTAACGTTACATTGAAGGGCTAGAAAAAAAAAATTAAAAACAAGCAAAGCCTTTGAACGGCTAGAAAGAAGAAAAAAAAAAAAAAAAAAAAAAAAAAAAAAGTGGTGGCAGACACAACAGTTTCTCCCACTCGCGAGTGGGAGGAACTCGCCTAGGGGAGTGCACAGTGCACTCCCCTAATGGGTGGGGCCCACCAAAACCAGCTTTTATTTTCAAAAGCTGGGTTTGTAAAGTGACAAGTGAGAGTAGTAAGTTGTGAGTTTTTGTAGATTTTTATTGGATTTAAATCCACAAAAACCTACCACTCTCACTCCCCTAATTTGTTCAAAGTTTAAGTAAAAACTAAAAAGCAATAGAATTCTCAGAGAATCAGAAAGTTGTTACCTGTTCTTCTGGGCTTTGAGCACCCAATGTCCAACCCAGCATCGCTCTTGAACCCACAATTCAAGCCCATCAGTTCGCATTTCCGGCAATCTGGCTCATTCCAATTCAACGCCAGATTTTCCTCCACCATCGTCCCCTCCCAATCCTCAGCGAAAGTCAAGGGAATCGAAACGTTGGGCATCAAGGTACAAGACGACGATGGGACTGACCGAGCAGGATTCCCTTTCGGTAAAGCTAAAATCGTCGGCGGGTAGGGGAAATAGCGTGAGCAAGGCACCGGCACCGCGCCCGTTTTGACGAAATCCTTCCAGCCCAAAGAACAATTGAAAATTTTATAGCGATCTCCGGGAGCTGCTCTGAATGCAGAGCCGTCAACGCTGAAGTTTGCGATTCTGTGCGGCAGGCAACGGTTCGGATCGCTGATGTAGATGGATTGGGTTCGTAGTCGATCCAGTTCACAGTAAAGTTGCCGGCGCGTGGGAGAGTGAGGATCGTTTGACCAAATCTATCGCAGGAGAGATCAAATCTGGGGTAGCCGCAGCGCCGGTCCTGTATTCCGATCAGCCTGAACGGGAATCTGATTTGTGGTCCTAATCCGTATCATCGCAGCTGGCTGGCTTGCAAACTTGAGCTGAGGATGAAGGGTTTATTCTGAAAACGGAAGTGAAGAAGAAGAAGATGAAAATGGGAGATCCGGAGAGCCCATTGGGGGAAGAAGAAATTGTAGAATGAAATAAAACTTTCTGTCCAGCTTAATAAAAAAACTTCACCGGGATTGATGTGGAATAAAAGGTTTTATTGGGGTATAAGTGTAATTATTACTAGTCAATTTTAAACCAATAAAAGACTAAAAAGTCAACTCACTGAAATGTAGGACTTGGCTGACTGGTGTGGACACTTGTACAGTGTTAACTTTTTTTTTTTTTAAATGAGAAATTGTATTAAGAGCTCTGGAAATCGTTCAGTAACGATTGAGATACAAACTCCGGAGCATTGCCCCAACAACACTCAAGATCTGAGCACGTGGCCCCAAACTTTGCGAGAGTGTGTGCAATCACATTCTTCGCCCGCTTTACCCAAAATATTCCCTTACAGCCACCCCGCCTAAGACCCATCGCCACCTCCTGCACCAACTCCTGCGCCCTTTGAGAAACCACCGCCTCCCCTCTAACGGCTAGGACCACCAATGCTGCATCCCCGATAAGCGAGGGAGCCGACCACCCTTTCTGTACGACAAGCTCTGTCGCAGCCAAAGCTTCTGCTTCCTCAGGCGATGAGACCCGAAAGCCGCCTGGCCATGCCCCACAACCATTTACCCTCCTCATCACAAACAAAGATCCCCACGGCCGCCCTTCTTGTAGTTGGATGGTAAGCTGCATCGAAGTATACCTTGATCCCTGGCGGCGCCCTCTGCAGGAGGACAAAATCCTGTAGGGCAACCGAAGAACAGTCAGGACAAGTGTTCGCCATTCGAAAATTTTGTAAAGCCGCCAAGGCTGATTGCACTACCCCAAACGGCCCTTGAATGGGCTCTCCATGCAGCTTCTTATTCCTCTGAAACCAAACAAGATCCAGGGCAGTTACTGTTAGTTCCACTACATCTGCCCGCCTATGTGTCAGGAATTCTCGAAGCCACGAGTGCCCCAAATCCTGAGCATGAGAATAAACATCCCAAGCACAGCCCAGCCCCTGCAGAACAGACCGAACGAATGAGCACTCGAAAAAAACATGACGAAGAGTGTCTGCTTCCCCATAGCAAAGGTGGCAGATCGTGGGTCCCGTAAGCACATGGCGCCGCCATAGCGCATCCCCTATTGGTAAGGTTTCCGTGCAAAATCGCCATACAAAGTGCTTGACCGGAGGTGGGACTCGAAGACTCCACATCTTCTTCCAAACAGGGTTCGGGGAACCCCCTGACAGGCTACCAGGCACAGCGCGCGCCTCCACAATCCGATGATAAGCACTACGGACTGTATGCCTACCCTTTTTATCCGGTGACCAGACCCAGATATCCGCCCTGCCCTGCACCCGAAGTGGGACCCCTAATACCACTTCAGCAGCCTCTGGGGTGAATAATGATCGAACAAGCTGCTCATCCCACCCTCGGGGGTGCTCCCGGATTAGCTCCGACACCCATTGAGGGGGCCCACCCATGGGCATCGCGTGACTGGACAGCAGACCCTCCACCGGGGCCCACGAGTCATCCCAAATCCTTGTGTGGTCTCCAGACCCAATATGGCACCGGGCGCCCAACTTTAAGACCTCCACCCCCTGCAGCACACTCCGCCAAGTAAAGGACGG
This sequence comes from Leptodermis oblonga, assembly GCA_016801395.1. NCBI lineage: Eukaryota > Viridiplantae > Streptophyta > Magnoliopsida > Gentianales > Rubiaceae > Leptodermis > Leptodermis oblonga. Next base: position 37,963,135 of record CM028757.1, read on the forward strand.
CCGGGTCCCCAAAGCTGCCTGAAGAATTGAGCTGCCAGGAAAATACTTCGCTTTAAACACACGACTTAACAGAGACCGTGGCTCAGTGAGTAACCTCCACGCTTGTTTGCTGAGCATGGCTAAATTGAAAGCTTTCATCTGTCTGAACCCCAGCCCCCCTTGATGCTTCCCTTGCGACAACTTATCCCATGACACCCAGTGCAGACCCCTCTGTCCCCCCGACCTCCCCCACCAGAATCCAGCCGCCAATGCCTGTATATCCGTGAGGACCTTGTCTGGTAATAGGAAGCAAGACATAGCATAAGTCGGAATCGCCTGCACTACCGATTTGATCAGCAGTTCCTTCCCGGCCTTACTAAGTGACTTCTCCTTCCACCCCTCCAGCCTGTGCGCCACTCTCTCCCTGATAGACTGGAAGACCTCATTCTTACTACGCCCCACGACGCACGGGAGTCCTAAGTACTTCTCATGCCGCTCCACCTCTCCGATGCGCAGAATACCACATATCTCCCCACGCAGGTCTCCAGGAGTACCAGGGCTGAAGCAGACGCCAGATTTCGCACAGTTTATACGCTGCCCAGAGACCTGCGAGTATGCTGCAATGGCATGCATAAAATAGATAGCCTCTTCCCTCGTTGCATCGCCAAACATCAGGGTGTCGTCAGCAAAGAACAAATGAGAAATCCTCGGAGCCCCTCTAGCCACCGCAATACCACTGATTTTGCCACTACATTGCAAGTCCTGGAGCAGGATAGAGAGCAGTTCGGAACACAAAATGAAAAGATATGGGGACAATGGATCCCCTTGCCGGATACCACACTCCGGAGTCAAGCGCCCAAATGACTGGCCATTCAAAAGGAAGGAGAATTGGACCGTTGAGATACACTTCCTGATCAGTTGAACTACGCCTGCAGGGAAACCCAACGCTGCAAGCAAGGGGCATACAAACCCCCACTCCACTCTATCAAATGCCTTACTCATATCCAGTTTTAAAGACATAAGTGCTCTCCCCCGTATCCCCTGGGACCGCATGTAATGATGTGTCTCGTAGGCCAGCAAAATATTGTCGGAGATGCGCCTCCCAGGGACAAACGCTGATTGCATCTCACTGATAACCGTTGGCAAGACTCTCTGCACCCTATTCGCCACACATTTCGACGCAAGCCTGTACACTACATTGCACAGGCTGATCGGACGGAACTCCGTGATTCTCCGAGGATAGTCCACCTTTGGTATGAGGACAATATGCGTATAATTAACCCCCTCCGGCACCTGCCCAGAGTTGAGAACCCCAAGCACAAAGGCAAGAACACATGGGCCTACGATGTGCCAAAACTTTTTGAAAAATACCGGGCTCATTCCATCCGGCCCCGGAGATTTGTACGGGTGCATATGCTTAAGTGCCCTGACTACCTCCTGTTCCGTGTACGGCTCCCCCATTTGCAATGCCTCTACCTCTGACACCTTAGGTCGAATACGAGTAAGCGCCTGATCAACCTCTTCCACCGTCGGCGAGGTGGAAGTGAAAATATCCCCGAATTGGGTCAATATGATGTCTGCTATTTCCGCCGGCTCCTTACGAACCACCCCCTGCCCATCCTCCAGCCCCTCAATCGTATTTCTCTCCCTCCGTTGTGCCGCAAACCTATGGAAGAAAGCGGTATTCCTGTCCCCCTCCTTATACCAATGTTGTTTTGCCCTCTGCCTCCAGCAAATGTCCTCCTGATCCAGCAATGTCTCCAGCCGGGAGTGCAACTCAGCTAACCTCTCCTTCGATTCCAGCGTTACCACCCCTCGCTCTAACTGGGTAATGGCACGCCTTGTATCCTCCACCTGGGCAGACAAGTGTCTAAATTCATGCTGCCCCCAATTAACAAGGCTAACCAAACACTCCTCCAATTTATCCGGGAGAGAGCCCAAGTCCGAGTTCCAGCTCTCCTTGACCATCCGCTCACAATCCTTAGACTTGACCCATAGTGCTTCAAATCGCCTAGGGCGGTGGCCTGGGCGGCCCCGGCTTAGCCCAGACACTTTCAACAACTGAATATGAAGGGCCATATGATCCGAACAGTAAGTCCTGCAGTGGTACACCCTACTGGACGGAAATAATGCATGCATCCCACTCGTCCATGTCCCCCTATCCAACCTTCCTCGCTGCGTGAACGGAGCGACCAGACTCCAGCACCAGGTATACTCATGTCCCCGAAACCCCATATCAACCAACCCGCAAATGTTCAATGCGTTGCGAAAATTTTCGATCTGCGTATCTGAGCGCCGAGCCCGCCCTAGGTACTCACTATGATGGAGGACCTCATTGAAATCCCCAGCACACAACCACGGCAGCCCCTTGTCCTGAGACAATAATCCCTGGAAAAGAAGCCAAGCTTCCGGACGTTTAGAGACATCCGGTTCCCCATACCACCCAGTGAAGCGCACTAGATGACCTCCTAGTCGTACATCAACATCCACAAAATTCTGACCAAAAGAATTTAATGAAACATTCAACACAGGCTTCCAGAGGAGCAACAGGCCCCCTGATCGCCCCCTTGCAGGAATAGACAATCCAAAATAAGAAAATTGACTTTTAATTGAATCAGCAACTAATGTAGAGATTTTAGTTTCAGACAAAAAAATTAAATCAGGACACTTAGAACGAATTAACCCCCCCAGCTCTCTGCGGGTGCGCGGGTTCCCAAGCCCGCGACAGTTCCATGCTAAGATACTCATATCGCCCGGGAGGGCTGTGCAGCATTGCCAGACCCCCCCTCCACATTGCCAACGGTATTATCCAGCTGTTGGCGAGCTGCAGGTTCACCACTTTCCAGTTCCTCCCCATCTGACCCAACACCCTCTTTCTCTTCAGACGGCTCTGACTCAGATTTATTCTCCCCAGACTGATGCACTTTGGTGAGCAGTCCCATCCGTTTCAACCGCTCCCCAACCCTTCTAGACTTGTCACCTAAGCTTTCCCCACACCCCACTTTAAACACCATGTCCCTCGGGTCCACATCTAAAGCATGCAAGCCATCAAAACCCTTGGCCACTAGCACATCCAACTCATGCAACCCACTAATTTGATTGGGCCCCAGCACCTTTACCACATGCAACCCATCACTTTCTTTGCCCACCATCACATCATTTAAATCCATTTCTCCCATCCTCAACCGCTCCTTTTTTTGCATGGCTTCCATATCTAATGCATGCATGCCATCAAGCCCCTTGTCCTCTAGCACATCCAATTCATGCCCCCCATTAATTCGATTGGCCTCCAGCACATTTGATGCATGCAACCCATCACATCCTTTGCTTTCCAGCACTTCATTTAAAATCATTTCTCCCATCATCAACCTAGCTTTCTTCTGCATGGCTTCCACGGGCACCATTTGCATGCCCACGTGGGTACAATCAAGGATTAATAATTTCCTCTTGGAGCCATGAAGAGCATCCGCCCAGACCTCCTTACCCGCGGCCAACTTCTTGCCTGCATTACCCACTCGCCGTGCCCACCGCTTTGCCTGCGAGTCATAGATCATCTCCACATCATGAAGGCAGTCCTCCCCGAAAGTGTCGACAGCTGATGGCTTCACAGCAAGACCAGTCATGAGCATTAGTGGCCCATCTGGTCGACTGATCTCCCGAAACTGAGCCTCCACCGAATTCCTCTCCACCGCCAAACCTGCTGCAACCTTCACCACCGGTGTCATTGATTTTCCCTCTACCAAGCAGCTCCCGACATCACCCTGCAAGTCAACCCCAAGCCTCTCGAACACCTCCTGAACCGAGACCATCCCCGTCGCCTCACCTCCGCTAGGCTGGGCCACCGTGAGCGCCATTAACTCCGCCAGCGAACCCTGTGCTGGACCACAATGCGTAGGCCAATGGCGAACAGTACCCGGGTGGCCTCTTCCCATCGGTCGTGGGATCGATGCTGATTTTGGAGTCGACACCGATTTCGGAACCGACGCCGACATCGTCCGTCTACCAAGGTCGTACGGCCTACTGTTGGGAGGAACCCTAAGCCAATCCCCATATTCCCTGGGTCGATCCCCCAACCCACCTCTCAAGTCGCAAGCCAACAGTACATGGCCAAGCTTTCCACATGTATAGCAAAAGTCCGGTAATTTTTCGTAAAATAGAGATCCCTCGTGCACAGACCCCATGTAATTGACATTAAGCACCCGCTTAAGTGGTTGCGTAACATCGATCTCGACTTGTACAGTGTTAACTTAAGTGACCATTGTGTAGGTACAGTAACAAAATTCCACGAATTATAAATAAGTCTATGTAATTTTGAAAATTATAAATATTTGTCTAAACTATTCAACTAATTTAAGAGTTTATGTTTGTTTATTTATTAAATAACTAAACTTGAACTGAACTTTTTTCAAGTCAATCCATAAGTTTAGCGAATAAGTTTGTATTCGTCTCAGTCGTGACTAATAGATATTGATCTTGTGATTATGACCGAACCATACAAAGGTATTTGTAATTTTCAAAACCATAAGGACACTATATGACAAACATTTGGATAGATGTGTTGGGGACACTAATGTGTAGATGGATGCGCTACGTTTGGTATGAATGTTTGGTTCAAATGTTAAATTATAAATAAGTCTGTAATTTTGAAAATTATAAATACTTGTCTAAACTATTCAACTAATTTAAGAGTTCATGTTTGTTTATTTATTGAATAAATAAACCCGAACTGAACTTTTTTCAAGTCAATCCATAAGTTTAGCGAATAAATTTGTATTCGTTCTCAGTCATGACTAATAGAGATCTTGTGATTATGACCGAACCATACAAAGATATTTGTAATTTTTAAAACCATAAGGACACTATATGACAAACATTTGGATAGATGCGTAGGGGACACTAATGTGTGGATGGATGCGCTGCGTTTGGTATGAATGTTTGGTTCAAATGTTAGATTAAATTGTGCTTTTAACATACTAAAGTTATATTGAAAATGTAATTATGTGATATTAAATATATATTATATGGTGTGTTTCGTCTGCTGGAACTTGGAAGTCGTTTCACATGCACCACGACTTTGAAGTTTGAAGCGGAGACCAATTCAAAGTTCTAGAATGGTAAACCTTATAAAGTTACCATTTTTTTAAGACGTATTTTGACATGTGTTTTAAATACGGAGTAATAAAATTTTAAATGTAAAAAATAATAAAAATATAAAAACATGTAGTTAAGTAATAAAAATTTTATCGTGAATGATAAAATTTGGTACAAAATAAAGAATCTACTATAAAAACTAAAAACAAAACATAAGCAGTATTGTAACTTAACATACTACATAATAGGGGCTTAGGGGTTTTTAGATCCTCCAACTCTCGCCTCACCCTTTTCCTAAGTACGCTATTGCTGCATAATATTGTACCCTTTGAGAATTGGAAACTAATACTTATGAATTCAACTGCATGTGGATTGATATTCTAACTCTCCACTCTTTCTGTTAGCATATAATTAGGTTAAAAAGGAAAAAAAAACATCCAAATGGCAATACGTGTTGAGTTCGGATTGGTAGATTCAAGTCGGAAGATTATTGTTTCAATATTCTCTAATTTTAACATTGTCAGTTTAATTATTCACGTTGTTTATACCGATCTATTTAACAACGCAAACATTCTAATGCTCAACTCGACCCCAACTCATTTTTCTATCATGACAAATTCATATCGTGTTTTTCATGTTATAATAAAAACTACTTGTGTCGGAATTCATAAGTTCAGCTCGACAGGTATATATGTTGATCTTAACCTCACATAATTAAGTATTCTTATCAACCGATTTAAGTTATTTAACATGTAAAACTATCGATATTCATATATAACATTATGATTCTCGAACTATGAAAATCAGAACATTCGAGTCCCTCTAAAAATAACATTATGGTCATTCAAAGAGCTATTGTAGTCTAGAACTACGTAATCTAAAATGAAATTTAAGCCAAACTTAAGAGACCACTATGAAAATTTCCCTAAATAAATGGAAATGTTGGATCAACATCAATGTAATTTGTTTGAAGGTGCTGGAATTCGTTCAGTCATCTACTCATTATTTTCTCAGTATATTCTGAAGTTGCACTTACACACCTTTTGCACACCATATTATACTCACGTTAGGGACAGGGCAACACCACGTTGAGGACCACTCCAACAGTTTAGTGTTTGTTTTGGGTAATCTAATTGTTTAAGGAAATAATTCTGAATCAGATTTATCGTAAGATTCAGGCATAATTTAGCATATAAATAGAGACAATGGGTGATCACTATAATCACAGAGATATCCAAAGAGAAACTAAATAGTCTTCCGATTGTTTATCGACCAAGCTTTGGCTTTGGTGCGTCGCCCAGAAGATTGAATGCACACGTGTTTATTAGTTGTTCGTTATTACAAATAAGTTATATTCTGCTGTGCGTTAATCTCTTAATATTATTTTGGACATATATAGTTTTTATATCATAGTATAGACCATAAAATTGGTTGAAATTAATAATTCACCTATTTCTATTACAACAAATAATATCTGGAGTGGAGAAGAGAATAATATATTAGGGGACTCTGGTGCATGTACATACTATTCGGGGCAAATGACACCAGTGGCCACCCAACTATTTGCAATGTTCAGTTTTGGTCACTCAACTTTTATATGTGCTCGTTTGGCCACTCAACTTTCCAAAATGTGTCTGTACACCCATTCCGTAAAAAATTGGACGGAATCCATCCAAACCCAAAGCTCACATGCGTCCCACATGAGTTTTTCAAGGGTAAAATTGTCCTTGCAGCTGAAATTGGGGGAAAAAATCAAAAGGAACAATAATTAATCATGTGGTTCCCGAAGCTAACTTACAGCTCAAAAGGAGCAATAATTAATCATGTCCTTACAGCTCATTCATCACTGTATGTCTCTATGCTGCAACCTCTTTGTATCTTGGCTGTTGCTAATGGCAATTTTTGTTGAAAAAAAAAAATCACGAAAAAGAAGGACAAATGGGTACAATTTGATTAAGGAATTCATCAAATAGAATGGGAAGTCATTCAATAATATAACATTAACTATGAGTAGTTTACATCAAAAGAACCATCCAACTACATTAAACATAAAATGACAGAAGATTGAGTTGCACATGAACTCTGCTAATACAGCACAACACATCACAAATGCAGTACAAAAAAGGCAGAAGATGCCAAGTCTAAGATAAGATAGTCAAGACTCAAGATTATCTTGTTGCCTTCCTCTTCCTTGACCCCTTCCAGACCCAGATTCACGAATTCCTACTCCTCTTTTCCACCTTCCAACTGTGTATACTGGAGGCAAGCCCAAATAGGAATTATTGGCATTAATCTTCATCTTATCGAAATCAGTCAATGATTTTTTACCAATCATTTTAGGAGCTTTGCTTGAAGGCTGCACCTGATTCTCTGCTCCTGTTGACTGGTCAGAATTTTTCTTCCTTTTGCCTGGGTTATTTTGGTCTAGTTGCGTCTGTAAGATAATAGAAAAACACAAAATTTAAGAATGTTAATGAGCAAAATATAATGAGAATGACCAATCCGTAGTCATTTACCTGAACAATATCTTCACCTATGGTGGTATTTTCATTTCTTGGAGGATTCTTTTTTCTTCGTACCTAGTGCAAATGGAAGAACAATTAGTACAATGTAATACACACACATTATAGTGGGTCTGCATGAAAATAATCTCCCAACCTGTTGATTTCGAGGCCTAACAGTACTTGTAGATGGATCAGCTGTAGTTGCATCTTGTGCATTCACGATCTCAGTCACTGGTTTAGAACATGTTCTAGCATTATGCCCTTCACCCCCACACTTTCTACAATGGATAACAACTATTTTTCTCAGTTTGTTTCCATTGCTTTTACTCTCATATGCATCTCTTCTCCTTGCCTTTTTAGGCCGACCTGGTTGAACACACATAAGGGGTGGATCTAACATTGGACCCTTGGGAGAAATGGGCCACATCTCACTGCTATTTATGGGGTACAAGACATTGTTATAAAGCTTCAAAAACATATCTTTTTTATAACAATCATCCACACTCTCATGGATATGCACTCCATGTTGCTTTAAAGCAGAAATTGCATGAACACATGGTAACCCAGACAACTCCCAAATACCACAACTACACCTTTTTTTTATAACATCAACAGCAAATTGCACTCCCCTTGGACCCCCTTAAAGCACTTACTGTATTGATAAATTGTTAACACTTACTGTATTGAGTGATGATATCAAAGCGGGTTTCTTTTTTCCGGATACTCCAATCCATCAACCCTACTGTTTGTTCTTCTTCTTCGTGATTATGGTCAAGTACTCTAATCTAAAAACCCTGCTTCCTTTTGATCTACCCCATACAGTGATGAATGAGCTGTAAGGACATGATTAATTATTGCTCCTTTTGAGCTGTAAGTTAGCTTCAGGAACCACATGATTAATTATTGTTCCTTTTGTTTTTTTTCCCCAATTTCGGCTGCAAGGACAATTTTACCCTTGAAAAACTCACGTGGGACGCATGTGAGCTTTGGGTTTGGATGGATTCCGTCCAATTTTTGACGGAATTGGTGCACAGACACGTTTTGGAAAGTTGAGTGGTCAAACGCGCACATATAAAAGTTGAGTGACCAAAACTTAACATTGCAAATAGTTGGGTGACCACTGGTGTCATTTGCCCTAATATTCGCATGAAATTTATGGGATTTGGTCCTAAAATGCCAGACACCCCCACCTCCCCCAGACCCCTTTGCTTTAAGAATAAAAAGGATGTACTGTTAAACTTGGACCATTATATTCTCAAAAGTCATCCTCCCTTGTATGAAAAATAATTACATTTAATAAATTATAACATAAAAATAATATATTTATCACATTTGTTCCCCTTTTACACTTATTTTTGAATTAATTTTAAATCAAACACAATTATTTACATTATTCATAAATGTATGGAACGTTCTTTCCAAAAAAAAAAAAAAAAGTTATCTTTTTGTTTAAGAAAAATATAACTAAGGTTTATTTTGGGCCGAATCAGTAATAATCTATAAATTTATTTGATCGGTTTCATATTCTGGACTGGGCCATTAGCCTGTTTCATTAATCATGGGCTCCATTCTTTTGGGTTTTCCAATATCCAAGAGCTCAATTATTTTAAAAGAAATGTAACAACATTTTAAAATGCACTTTAAAATAATACAAACAAAATAAGAATTTGATGCAATAAAATAAAAATAATAATAACTAGATGAATATTTATTTATTTATTTATAAAGTTTGATCCAAAACTAATGGCCATCGACAACACATGTAATAATTCAAAACTAATCACCATAAAAAAAAAAAATTTCAAACTAGCAAAAGCTATTTTTCTTATTTTATCTCCTAGTTATTATAAAATTTGTTCTCACTAGATAGAATTGTTAGGGTTGAAAAAGGGAGAGAAATTAGTAATCATCAACCACAAAGTAAAGGATGGTGCTTTATTGATTAAGCGCTTATTTGGGGATAAAGACTATTGTCTTATTGACTCGTGTCCTTCTTGTACCCCTTTAAAATCTTGGGAGAACAGGTGACAATTGAGAGGCCATAGAATCTTTCGCACTATCATTTAACATCTGGTTAATTATAATAATTATTGTCTGGTTTCAAACTAATTGCTAACTGAAATAACAACACAAAATAACACAAATATAAGGTTGTAACTGTTGTGTTTCAAAATTTGTGTATTTTCCACCTTTCTAAGTGACAATTTATCAATATAATGTAAAAGCTGTAAAAGAAATGCATTAGCATTGTAAATTATCCTTAAAATTCAATACCGAATGTAATCAAAGTATGAAGTAGAATGCAACCACGTGTGTACATTTCAGTTAAAATGACGTGCGTTTGACAAAAGCCATGACAACTGCTATTAGAATCGATCACCACTCTATTCAAACACGTATATACACAAAGTAGCACGACACTTAATGTAGTGATAAATTGTTTGTAACTAATTCTATTAGAATAAAACGTAAAATATGAGAATCGCAAAATGAGTGAATTAAATCCTCATGTTATGCATATGACATTTACACAACACAAGGTATGGCCTATGATAATGAATACTTCATTTGTTTTATTGAAAGGGTCAAATTTATAATGCTACAAGCAGTATTAGAAACATGATAATACAAGCGACGTTTTACTCCAATTTTCTGCTACAAAATCGCATTATAGTGATTATATACATTAAAAAAAATAATACCCCCGTGTGTGTGTATTTTTCTTTTACAATAAAGTACGCAGAATCTACCCTGATGAAAACTGTAAAAAACAGACTATGCTGACGACGACGATGACGTGGAAAACGTAGAAGACATGGATGTGCAAGGAGTCACTAATTTGATTTCCGGCGAATTCCTACACAAAGGGCAAGACCTGTTGAGCTTAAGCCATTCATCCACGCAAAGCGCATGGAAATAATGGTTGCACTCCGGTATCGTCCTCAACGTTTCTTTGGGCTGGTACTCGCTCAAGCAGATCGGGCAAGTTCCGTCGCCCTGTTCCGGGAGCCGGAAGTTCTCGCCGAGCACCGTCTTTGGGTACGACTCTATGGTCGTCGCATCAAGGCCGGCGATCAGGGCGGCCCTGTCGGGGAGAGTTAGATGAATGACGGCAGTTGACGACGACGACGGTGATGGCGGCACCTCGGTGTCGATGCCGCGGCTTCGTCGGCCACGGCGGGTGAGTTTGCCGGAGACTAAACACAGAAGGCCGATGAGGAACACTAGTCCTGGTACGGCGACGCCAACTATGATGCCATATTTGGCTCCCCTTGAAAGGCCTGGAAATGAAAATTTTAGAATTTAGATAATAGATAAAAGAAAAGTGCAAAGAAAGAAATAAAGAGAGAAAATTTATGGGAAGAAGAGAAATAGAAAGACAATAATTTCGGGCATGTTCTTTTGGGCGTTTTGAAAATGATTTTGAAAACAAGTTTTGAAAAATAATTTTATAATGTAAAAAGTGTATTAAAAATATAAAAAATAGATGCTGAATAATAAAAAATTGTATTAAAAATGATGAAATATAATTAAAATATATTAAATTTACTGTTGAAACCAAAACCGTTTTCAAAACGAAAAAAAAATTACAGACCTTCGTTTTTCTTCAAATTTGTCATCAAGTCGCATTTTCTGCATGAACCTGAAACTTTTTTTTTTTTGTCACTCCTCAAATTTGAATTTTCAATTCCCAAAATTTCAACCGAAAATCAACATAACAACAACGAACTTGAGATTTTTAATTTTGTCATTCTTTTTTTCTAAACCTTCGGCACCACTTACATTATTATCTAATATTTTAATATTTTAATAGCTCGTATCTGTCGCTATTAAGATAAAAGAAAAAAAAAAAAAAAAAACCTAAGTTTCGGATTGAAGAGAATAATTGCAAGTTTGATAACAATGTACAAATATGAGTTCAAATGTGAAAAAATTAACGGAGTTATTAACTAGAAAAATAAAAAGTTAAAACAGTAATTTGAAAAAAAAATAAAAGAAGAGTTACAGAACAGCACCTTTTGACGGAATTTCCAGTTTTCACACTATAGTGCACTTTATATTACTTTTTCTACTACTTTGGCCAAATAAAACAAAACATGATAAAGCAAAATTTGACAGGAATCTACAAACTCCTAATTTATCTCATAGATTTAGCGATAAATCTTAACAACTCATGTAAAATGTATTTATTAGCCAATTATATAAAATCAATAATTATTTTATAAAAATATAATTAATAAATACATTATATATATAACGTGAATTGTTATGAAAAAATTGTTAAAATTTGTTGTTAAATCTATCATTAATCTTATCTCACTTTTCTTGCAATATCTCTATCTATATTCCCCCATCTACAGGTTGGCTTGGCAGAGGCACCTCTATAGGTCGGCAAATGTGCAGTGGCGGAACTTAAGTTTTAAAATTGGAAGGGACCAATAACAATAAAAAAAAATTTACAGAGACTAAGGGCCTGTTCTTTTTCATCGTTTTGAAAACAAGTTTTGAAAAATAATTTTATAATGTAAAAAGTGTATTGAAAATATAAAAAGTAAATACTGAATAGTAAAAAATTTTATTGAAAATGATAAAATATGATTAAAATATATTAAATTTACTGTTAAAACCAAAATTATTTTTAAAACAGAACAAAAAGAACAAACCCTAAATACTTATAAATTTTTTCGGTATTAAAATATAAATAGTTATTAAGAAAAGAAAAAAAAATTTACAAAGGCTAAGCCTAGAGTGACCTCTATAATCTTCCTACACTGCATAGGTGGGGAGACCACCTCTGCAGTTAGAAGGCCACTTTTGCCCGTCGAGTACAAAAGCGAGCTTCTTTAAAAATTAATTAAAAATAAGGATCTCTGTCGGTGACGAGGTGAGCCTCTTTAAAATTTAATAATAAATAAAAAATAAGGGGGAAATTTAAAAATGCGATATATTTTCATTCATTAACAAATTTAAAGAGACATGATATTTGCAGCGACGGTTTCGATATTTACAGCGAGCCGGTGATGGTTCTGGAATTTTTTTTTTTTTAAATTATTCTAACAGATTGAAAATTTTAAATTTTTTAATTTTTTTTTACCTCAAGGGCATTTCGGTCTTTTCACGCAAAAATATCGCTGCAAATATCGAAACCGTTGCTGCAAATATCAATTCCGAATTTAAATGATCCCTACCTTTAGCAAATTTGTATACATTTGATGCTTACCGAAAAGAGGATCCCTGTCCCCTCCCCCAAACTATACTCGCCACTTCGGCATATCACTTAGACCTGGTCATCTTCCACGCAAGAGCGCTCACTGAGCCATCACCACTGCCACCAACCCCCACCCCTTTCCCACACACCCAACCCCAGAATAGAAACAAAACGGCCCACAAAATTCAAAAGTCAGGACTCAGAACCAGTGGTGATCATCCATTGGTTACATTCTTTTTCATCTTGGCCCAAAAGCTTTGAAAACTCCCGTATTAATTCCTACATTGACACGATTCATATATGCAACGATTCCTCCTAAAGATTTTAGTCAAATGATAAATCAAAGAGGACCACGAGAATGGCACCTCACTGATAAAAAGATAATTGCAAAAAAACCATCTTAACTTCTTCACGACAGCAAAATTGCCGCATAAACTTTTCATTTTGAAATCGACCTCTAAACTATCAATTTGTCGTAATATAGATAAATATTTGCCTTAGTCTTAACAATTCTCTATAAGAACGCCTCGTTATTCAATACTAATATTCGAATAATTATGTCACTTTATGAATAATGTCTAAACTAAAACCAATAATTTCTCATATTGCAATAAATTGATATTTTAAGAAGTTAAATGCAAAAATTACAATCCAAAGCCAAGGAAAATTTTGGGGTACTTTTGCAATTAAGTCTTATTATAATACCGTGTACGTGGACATGACGCGTTGATCCTCAGGGACCTCAACCACTACCGGCAATCACAGCTAACACCAGTGGGCCCTACTTTTATTAATATTATTTTCCCAATTTTCTCTTCATAATTAAATCAAAAGGAAACTCATATTCAAGTTTTTTTTTCTAAATATTATGTTTAAAATTGTATTTTGTAACTAAAGCGTACCTCTCAACCTTTTTTTTTTAATGAAAAATAAGGAATATATCATAAATAAATAAATATAATAAGAAGCAAAACTTACTTCCTCTATTAATTATCCTCTAAAAACTCATGATAAATTAGTATTTTCTGCAATTCCTTTTATATATATAACGAAAGACATAAATGATTATATATCCACCCTATATCATAATATAGGAAAATTCAAAAGAATTCTTCAAGTTCCTAAATGCTACTACTATAGGCTTAATTTTGTTATAGGAGTGAGGATATTCATTCAAGAATATTATGTTTAATCAAGTTCAAATTAGCAAAATAATGTAACTTCAGTTTAAAACGATGTCGTTTCAACATTTTTTATATAATTGAACAAAATATATTTGAAATATGTAATCTCCTTTCGTTTTGTAATGGCCAAATCCAGAATCTATTATGCTTTTCTGGTTCTCTGTACCCACAAACGCACAAAATATCGATCAATTTAAATTTACCACCAGGAAATTAACTTCACTTCTAAGCTGAAGTAAATTCTGTTTAGTATTTGGATTAATTTGTTCAAAGTTTAAGTAAAAACTGAAAAGCAATAGAATTCTCAGAGATTCAGAAAGTTGTTGTTACCTGTTCTTCTGGGCTTTGAGCAGCCAATGTCCAGCCCGGAATCGCTCTTGAACCCACAATACAAGCCCATCAGTTCGCATTTCCGGCAGTCCGGCTCATTCCAATCCAACGCCAGATCTTCCTCCACCATCGTCCCCTCCCAATCCTCAGCGAAAGTCAACGTCAAGGGAATCGAAAGGTTGGGCATCAAGGTACAAGACGACGATGGGACTAACCGAGCAGAATTCCCTTTGGGTAAAACTAAAATCGTCGGCGGGTTGGGAAAATAGGGCGAGCAAGGCACCGGCACCGCGCCAGTTTTGCTGTACTCCTTCCAGCCCAAAGAACAATTGAAAAAATTATAGCGAGCTCCGGGAGGTGCTCTGAATGCAGAGCCGTCGACGCTGAAGTTTGCGATTCTGGACGGCAGGCAAAGGTTCGGATCGCTGATGTAGATGGATTGGGTTGCGTATTCGATCCAGTTCACAATAAAGTTGCCGGCGCGTGGGAGAGTGAGGATCGTTTGACCAAATCTATCGCAGGAGAGATCAAATCCGGGGTAGCCGCAGCGCCGGTCCTGTTTACCGATCAGCCTGAACGGGAACCTGATTTGAGGTCCGATTTCCGTACCATCGCAGCTGGCTGGCTTGCAAACTTGAGCAGAGGATGAAGGGTTTATTCTGAAAACGGAAGTGAAGAAGAAGAAGAAGATGAAAGTGGAGGATCTCGAAGAGCCCATTGGGGAAGAAGAAATTGTTAAAGTCCGATAAATATAAACAAGTTTAGCTTTAAAGCTTTGTGTCCAGCTTAATAAAAAGCTTTACCGGAAACTGATGTGGAATAAAGAGTTTTAATGAGGGTATAAGTGCAATTATTATTAGTCAATTTTAAAGAACTTAAAAAGTCAATCACTGAAATATAGGACAGGTGACAGGCCTGACCGGACTGGTGTGGTTACTGATTGTTTTTTTAAAAATAATTTTGAAAACATATTTTTTGAAAATAATTATATAATATAAAAGTGTATTAAAATATAAAAATATGTAATTAAATAATAAAAAATTGTATTAGAATTAATGAAAATCAATTATAATATATTAAATTTACTGTTAAAAACAAAATCAAAACCAAAACGTAAAGAACAGACCTTCTGAAGGGAAGTTCTGTGTACTTGCATAGTGACCATCGAGTAGGTACAATGACAAAAGGATAATGTTTTTTGCACATAATATGTGCAAGAATTTTACACATAAAGTAGAAAATGTGGGCCCTTATATTTGAAATGTCATTATTGCCCTCTTAATGAAACCTTGGGTCATTTTTTAAATCAAAATAAATTTTGGGGAAAATTGTTATTATGAAAATTTATTACTCTTTCTCCCTCCCCCACTTGCTCTTCCTCTTCCTCTCCCTCTCCCTCTCCCTCCTCTGCTGCCGCCGTTCCCCTCGTCCCTCCCCCACTTTCTCTTCCTCCACCCTCCCCCGTCGCCGCCGTTCCCTTCCTCCCTCCCCCACTTTCTCTTCCTCCTCACAAATTGAGTTTTTTCCACTAAAACCTCATAAATGTGGGAAAAATATGCATATTTTAGATAGATCTTTGAGTCCGGTGGTTGAAATTTTGGATTTCTTCTTCTTCCTCGAATTGGTATTCCGACTTGGGGTCATCTTCGATTGCGATTTCAATGTCCGGAGGAAAGTCAATTACTTGAATCTCCGGGTTGGTCGAGCTCCGATTTGGCCACCGACAGGAAGGGATTCTCCGAGTCTGAAGCTACATCATCGGCGGGAAGCGAGTGATATCACCACTAGTGCTAACTCGGGTGGGTCAAAGATGAGTCAACTCCGTTTGGTAAACGAGTTGGCCCCAAACTCTAAAGACAACAAATTCAACACTCTTTTATAGTTCTCTCATTTTACATTGAAGGCATGGGCTGTTAGGAGGGGGAAAACGAAGTTGGGAAATCTCCTACAAAGTCTTGTCGATCTTCACTCTAGGGACTGTTCTTATAGGAAGGTTTGAGTTTTGGTTTTGAAAAAATAGTTTATAATGTAAAAATGTATAGCTGAATAGTAAAAAGTTGTATTGAAAATGATAAAAACTGATTATAATATATTAAATTTACTATTGAAATTAAAACTGAAACCAAAACCAAAATAACAGGCCCTAAATAGGCAAAATTGATAGAGGTAGGAATCAAGCCCCCGACCTTTATGTGGCTCACTGTGAGTCACAACCGCTGCAACACCGGCTCGTTCATAAAGACTACAAATTATGTGTTGTTACAAGAGCGATTCAGTAGCCTCAGCAGGTCAGGTCAAATATACAACGGAAGAATGACACTTTTGATCCCTAATGTTTGGGGGTGTGACACTTTTAGTCACTAATGTATCGACTTTGACATTTTTTGTCCCTAAAGTTTTGTTTCGGTGACACTTTTAGTCCATCACTTGCTTTACAGGTAATTTGGGGTCAAAATATAAATTGTCTAAAATATTGGGTTTAATAAAAAAATTTGAAAAAATTACCACTTATTAAAACAAAAAATAAGTGAGTATTTTCTAAAATAAAACTGGTGCTGTCTCTGGATAATGGAATTTAGCATACTATTACTATAGTTATAGCTATAAAATGCTTTAATGTTATGTGGGAATAGGAAAACCATTACCAAAGTTCTGCCGAATTTTTTTTTTTATATAATCAAAGTTGGCATAATTTGTTGGTGAATAAATTTGGAGTCTTGAGAGGAAAGTGAAAGACACATGAGTTTTGTAAGGTGCTAGAAAAGAAAGTGTGATATTAACTAGAATATCCTTTTAGCAAAAAAAAATTTACAAACATTTAAAAAATTATACTGTTAGAATAAAAAAAATTCCCAACAGAATCAGATTGATTATCATTGCATTCACAAGCACACATAAAAATTAAGCCAACTTTGATAACAAAAAAAATTCCGGCAAAACTTTAGTACTGCTTTTCATATTCTCACATAATATCAAAGCATTTTATAGATATAACTACGATACTAGTATGCTAAATTCTATTATTCAGAAACAACAGCAGTTTCATTATAGAAAATACTCGTTATTTTCTGGATTTAATAAGTGATGACTTTTTCAAAATTTTTAATTAACCCTAATATTTTAGACAATTTTTATTTTGACCCCAAATTATTTATAAAGCAAGTAGATGGACCAAAAGTGTCAAAATTGATACATTAAGGACCAAAAATGTCACAACTCCAAACATTATGGACCAAAAATGTCATTCTTCCAATGTACAAACACAATCAATTCTACGGCCAAAGAATAAGACGTAGAATAACCAAAATGTGACTGGCTGCTTCAAACATCGATCAATTCATGGTGGTCTTTTTCCAGGTTGTCAGTGTTTGGTTAGGTATAGAGTCTATAGACCATAAATTTGTGTTGAAATTAATATATTTTCTAATCACCCATTTCCATTGGCCTAAATAGTCTTTAGAGAAGAAAATACTACACTAGGAGACTCTTGTATGATCGTGTTTCATATGTTGTTGCATGCTTAATTCACATGAATTTTATGGGATTTGATCTCGTTTATAGGACTCCAATGTTGAGAATTCATATAGTTATAAAATGAAGTTAAGAATTTGGAACAAAGATAAAGAAAAATTGAACGATGAAATAGGCCGAACAGGTGGGCGAAGCTTGCTGAATGCAAGCAGTGGTTTTGTTCAAGGCGTGCGACATTTGGTGCTACTGGCACGTCGTGTCACACAACCTTCAGTGCGTTACTCTAATTATGTGAAAGCAAATTGTGTCGTGCAACGCTTCGTTCGATTCGCACGGACATCACATGTACTGCAGAAACAGAAGATGTGACTGCTTGTTTCTTCTTAAAGATGCGTTTTTTTGTTGAAGTATTGCATCCGAACAAAAATGTATGAATGGTTGTATACTTGTATCCATTCGGTTGATTATACCCAAAATTTGCAACATTTCAACTCTATAAATAGAGGGTGAATAGCCAAGAATCGAATCAGCTAATTTCTATATTCTTTCTTGTCTAAACTATAAAAGCATTGTCTACTTTATTGTTTACTAAAAAATCTATTCTATCACATAAGTAATCTTGTCAA
Organism: Leptodermis oblonga; assembly: GCA_016801395.1. Classification (NCBI taxonomy): domain Eukaryota; kingdom Viridiplantae; phylum Streptophyta; class Magnoliopsida; order Gentianales; family Rubiaceae; genus Leptodermis; species Leptodermis oblonga. Next base: position 37,981,529 of record CM028757.1, read on the forward strand.
ATTCCATGCTAGACATATAGTGGATCACTAAACACGTCAAGGAAAATGATTACATGCCTTAGATTTCAACTTTGTGACTTGTAAAAAGTCTTCAAAATCCCCTATTAATCTTCATCTGGATCCCTTGCCTCAATAGCAAGTGATATGTACTATTGGGTTATGTAGATAGGTTAACTTTAATAGATAACAAGCACAACTAATTAAATTTGGTCCATTTTATTCTCAAAATTCATACTCCTTTGCATAAGAATAATTATATTGTAATAAAGTATAACATACAAAACAAATTATTTATTACATTGTTCCCCTTTTACACCTCTATGTAAAATTTCAATCAAATGCAAATTAAAAATATTCATATTCACAAATGTATGGAGAGTATAAATAGTTATTTTTTGTTTAAGAAAAATATAAATGAGGTTTTTTGGGCCGAATCAGTAATAATCTATAAATCTATTTGATCGGTTTCATATTCTAAACTGGGCATTAGCCTGTTTCACTAAAATGGACGGACTCGAAAATCTAGTATGGGCTCCATTAACTTGGGCCTTCCAATTTCCAAAAGCCCATTTATCAAAAAATTGAAAAAAGATATAAAAATGCACTTGAAAATAATACAAATATTAATTTATTAAACAAAAAATAAAAAAATATAGCCATCAAATAATGAAATAAAAAAACTAGAAGAATATATATATTTTTGTAAAATTTGATCCAATACTAGTGGCCATTGATAACACATGTGATAATTCAAAGCTAATGACAATAAAAATCAAGCTAGCACAAATTATTTTTCTTCCTTTGTCTCCTAACTATTACAAAGTTGCTCTCATGAAATATAATTGTCAGGGTTGAAAAAGGGAGGGAGATTAAGAATCATCAACCCCAAATTTGTAAGTGACTTTTGCATGAATAACAACAGTTTGACCACAGATTCCTACACAACAAAATAATTTTTGTTGAATCAAACAAATTCAAACTTCATTTAAGAAATCGCAATATATTCTTATTCGTGGGTTGCAATAACTTGAACACATTAATTTGTACACAACAAAATAGATGTTGTACATTGGCTTTAGTTCATTGATACACTTCCATTAGCTAAAACCAACGGGAGAAAGTGGTTATAGAATCACATTACATAATTATCATTGAAATCTCACAATAACAGAACAGACATGCGGAGTACAAGAAATACCTAGTAAAGTTATTTCACTTCCAAATACCTCTTGTCTAATTGAAACAAACTCAAAATCTTCTAAGAATTTGCAAGATATCCATATCTCAATTGCCCAATTCTTACCGGGGGGAAAAAAAATCTTCTGATCAATTCCATAAAACCAATCACAAAAAACCCGCCAAAGGAGCCAACAAAATACCAAAGGCCAAAATGCATAAAAAGCATTTGGCGGGAAAATTCCATTAAAAATATTTTCTTCACAGCCCAATTAGTTATAGTTAGTTTCTCACAGCCATATATAAAAAAAAACCCTACCTCTTCCTCTACTGCAGGTCTCGACTTCCCCTATTCTCAAAATTTTTTCCCTTTTTTCTCTCGATTTCCGGACTGTGGAACGAGATTGGTATAATTAAGCTGATCAATTTATTATTTTTTTGATTTGGGTTTTAAATTTTTTGTTTTGATTTTGTGATAATCTAGGGCTCCCACCAAGGAGAATGTCTGACGCGTTTGATGACGAAGCAGAGCCAACGATTTCGATCGGCGACTACCTGAAGGGCGTTGAGGAGCAGGAGCTCGTAAGCTTTATTCTTCTTGCTCGGTATTTTTATTTTATTTTTGATGCTCCATGTTCTTTTTCTTCGGAATTTTTGTTAATTTTATGCGAAATTTTTGCCGTGAAATGGTTGATTTATGAAAGTAGGCTTTGTATCCTGTTATTAAGCTTCTATCAAGCATTTCATTTCTATATTTACGGATAACGTGAATTTTATACTAGGGTTTTAGGGCTTTTGTAGTTATTAACGCGGAGGGTAAAATTGAGTACAATATTAGTATCATTTGTAGAATTGCATGCAACCTCTTGGATTTTCTTTGAATCCCTGAAGCTGAGTGTTGTGACGGGGACTGAATTTTGTGTGCTAAATTGTAGATTTATTGCTTGAGAAAGTGCCAATTTTCGTCCTATCGTAGACATTTTATTTAGACTCCTTAAAATGCAGCATTTTGGGATCATTATGATGTTCTGTAATCCAAGTAGTTATGTTTGAATGATTGCTGATCTTCACACGTTGTTTCGTCCTTTTATTGGTAATATTCTAACCATAGGAAGCGGATTTGGTCTTGGGCGGTGATGAGGGGAAAGAATGCACATATGGAAAAGGTTATCTGAAGAGGCAGGCAATTTTCTCATGCTTGACATGTACTCCAGATGGAAATGCTGGGGTTTGCACTGCCTGTAGTTTGTCTTGCCATGATGGCCATGAGGTACTGCTTTCCCAATATAATCAAAAGTTTCCTGCATATTTTGGTGTACTTGTTAACTCTGTCACATACTGTTCTTTGTATGATTTCCGCTTCCTATCTTTCATGTATTACTGATTTTCGGGTCATTTTGCTAGAAATCACACTTGTTGGAGCTTTTATGCATGGCCCTGCTCTTTCTTTGTCTTTTTTTTTTTAAAAAATTATTTTTTTTAAGAAAAACATTTCTACCATTTTGATGGGGGTTGGGGTTATTGAGGTAATCATCACTCTGTTTGACCTTTTTTGTTACTCTTCATTCAATAATGTATGGAGTGAGGTAGTTTCATGAAGCAAGTAAAGAATTATCTTGTTTATGGTCTAAGAAAGTTTGTAGTTTGCCTACCATTGAATCTTTTTATGGTTCGAATATTTATGGTTTTTGAACTTGTTAAAGCATTCAACTATATGTCCAAATCTATGATTATTATTTACTGAAGATACAGGTAAAGGACGGGATGTACATTTGTTAAAAAGCATATGTTGAGTGACGAGACAGATATTATTATAAACTGCAACTCATTATGCCATGGTCTAGTCTCCTTTGGATGAGATTATCAGTATAAGGAGATGTTTTGTTGATCTGGCCTTTTTTCTCTGTAAATAAATACTATCATCAACCTTATAATATAATTTATCTCTCATTTTATCCTGTTGTTGCTTGGACAAGATTGTTGAACTTTGGACCAAAAGGAAGTTCAGATGTGATTGTGGAAATTCAAAATTTGGAGAGGTGTACTGTAAGCTTCTGCCCAACAAAGATGTGGAAAATTCGGAGAATTCTTATAATCATAATTTCAAAGGTTTTTATTGCACATGCAATCGCCCCTACCCTGATCCAGAGGCTGAAGAACAGGAAGAGATGATACAGTGCTGTATATGCGAGGACTGGTTCCATGAGGAGCATCTTGGTCTTGAATCTCCTGATGCGGTATGCATGCTATTTATTTTTAATATCTCTTTTCGTGGATTTCCTGATTGCTTCAATGTATTCCCTTATGTATTCTTTATGGCTTACTTTGTTTCCCACAAAACTTGTTTTTAGCATACTGGAGAAAGTAGAAGCTTTTTGTTGTCCGTGGATCAAGTTTTGTTGGTAGTTCTATAGGGAAAATTAACTGTAGTTTATGGCGTGCTTTGATGTTTGTACTGAACCTGGAGGAATGATGTTTTGTTGTAGATGAAATTCTTACAAAATGCTTTCACCTTGTTTAACTCTATTTGTCCTGTGTGACCATACCTGGAGGGTTCTATTTTTAGGGTTGGGTCTTCTCAATCACACCTTTGATACTGGTTGTGGTTCATTCTCGTGCATGATTGCTCAAGTTATGGCTTTCTCATGCCTTTAATGTTTATGCCTGGGCGGCCCCTCCCCTCATTTCTGTATGCTATGGAAAGTTCCAGGCAAAATTTTTCTGCTTGCTTTTCTATGATTAATATGACTTGATGTATGGGCTGTTCTTTTCTATCTTCTTTTGGGAGTGGGTGCATGCCTACTTTATTTCTTTCTGTTGATAAATCTTTGAGCTTTTGTTTTCTGAGATATCTGCATTTCATCTTATGTGGATAAGAACCTCATGTACATAACAGCATTTAGTTTGATTCTGTGAATAAACTTTAGAGTTATACTTTCATTGACTAACTAATTGATTTTTTAGTGTAAATCTCTCATATTCTTGCCTTTTAATGATAATGTAAACTGACTTCATTTTTTGCTTAGTTGATCGATTGAGCAATCTTTGGGTAACTATTTGCCAAAAGTATTCTTACTGATGGTCTTTTGATTGCGCTGTTTTGCTGCATCTGTATGCAGGTTCCAAGGGATGAAGAAGGGGTGCCCTTGTATGAAGACTTAATATGTCAGGCCTGCTCCAACATATGCGTCTTTTTGACTCTTTATCCTCAAACAATCAGGGTAACAACCAAGCAACAGAAGGAATCAAGTTCTTCAAAGGAAAAAGAAGTAATTGAAAATGCTCTTTCACCTGTAGAGTCCTCTAAGAAGCAGCACGATGGAAATTGCGTAGCTGAAACTTCTGCAAGAGATACCATTTCTGGAGATGACTCCCTTGGGAACGGTATTCTAGTTGGAGAAACTAAAGCTAGCAATGCAGTTTTACTGGAATGCAATTCAGCTGCAGGTCCTAGTAGGGCATGCGTTGTTGGCAAAAATCTGCTCGAATCAGATATTAAAGTGGAAAAAAGTGAACCAATGTTTCTATCCAAAAATTGGAGAGAAGCGCTTTGCAGATGCCAAAATTGTTCAGAGTTCTACGCCCAGAAGGGAATTAGCTTCTTGCTTGATAAAGAGGATACTATTGCTGAATACGAAAAAATAGGAAAGCAGAAAAGAGATGAAAAGCTGCAGCAACAAGAGGGTATGGAGTTGAATTTTCTTGAGAATCTAGGTCATGTTGAGAAAATGGAGATCTTAAGTGGCATTGCTGACATGAAAACTGAAATCCATTCCTTCCTGGTATGTGCCCTTTTGAAATATTCGTAACCCCCTAACTCGTTTGATAATGTGTTTTAGTCTAAACCTTGCAACCCAGTTTTGAGGAAATATGACCTTCATTCCTTTTGGCAGGAGCAATTTGATGCATCAAAGCCAATCACAGCTGATGATGTTCACCAGGTGTTTGAGAACCTTGCCAAGAAGCGCCGGCGTATGCCTTAAGTGCAAGTTGATCTCCATCGCAAAATACCGACCGACTAGAGTTGGTTATAGGGGTGTTCAAACTGGCCGAACCAGGATGGTTGTGACCACAATAACCTTGTGTATGAAATTTGACTCGAAGTTGACGAATGTTTAAAGTATTAAACTCAGGATTTCAGGATTATGTAAACTTCTGACCTTTTCATTTGTTGCACTTGTTGAAGTTCAGTTTCATATTCTGCTATCTATGGCCAGTATTTTGGTACACTTTCAAATTTTTCCATGTGGTGCTGAGGGGCCTCTGACCTTGGCAGCTGGACATTTTCTGTAGATGAAGCTGACAAATAACCAAAGTGTGTGTAATGAAATTCAACGCCGGCAGACAAACGGTGGTTTTGTGAAGGAGAAACTGAACGCATCATAAATTTCCAATTCCAGCTTCCCATTTCTCCAACTACAATGACAGCTAACTGTGAATTTACGTTGCCCACTACAGGTGAGGCACCGGCTCAAGAATTTGTAGAACCGGCAATAGTGTCGTATTCGATTTAGCGAGTTTGAGTTGGTGTCAATACTCTCCAACCTTATTCGTGATATTTGTATTGACTCTTTTTTTATTAAATTGAGAAAAGGGTCGCAAAGATTACATTAAAAAACGAAGTTAAAGGTATTTGGGAAAGATTAGAGGCAACTAGCTTCGCTAAGTCCGCATGTAAATCTCACTGATGAAAGTTATATATTCGTATTGAGTCATTTAATATGTGAACCCAAAAAAATGTTCGATTTTTCTCTCTCATTATAAACGCCGAATCCCTACTTGTTGCCAGAAAATGGGAAAATACGATTTCTTGGATTGTGGCCGCCACTTGAGAAGACTAATTAGAGATTTGCTTATTCAATCATAACATGTTTATATTGTGTCAGACTTGAGACATGTTTTTGTGTGGTATTAGAAATTACTCATATCCTAAGTTCAAACTCATAGGCTCGTGTTAGCAAGCTCAAGTATCGACATTCCTTATCATAACCTTACAACTTTGCCTATTTAATTATTCATATAAATTCATTTAACGCGCAAACTCGCTAATATTCCACTCTGATTCGTTTTTAATTTGTAAAAATAAAATCCATATACGAGTAGAATTCTACAAATGGCAACACTTTCACCTAAATCATGGACAATCGAGTGAAGACATCGTTTTCACTCACCGTTCTAAATGACAGTGATTTACGGTAAATTAATGTAAACCTTTCATTTTCGTTATTATTTCCCCTTTTAAAAGTTCAATCAGTCATCGAATCTAATCAAACGTAGAAAACTATGATTTAGCATCTCTTGACTGTCCTAATATTACTAGCTCCTTTGTCCTTTCTCAACGGGTATAGTTTAATTTTCTGCATGTTATATTCGCACGTCAGATTTGAGTCATGGTTACGTCAAATTAATTCGTTTTTTTTAATAGTGATTAAGAGATATGAAGCAGAAGGAACAAATGGGTGACGCCTGGTTTTACAATTTAGAATCCGTTATTTTATGTTTGCTTTCGTTTTTGTTGTTTTTTTTATATATTTATGCTGAAACGGTTTTTAAAAAAATTCATGGGCAATGAGTTTTGATATCTTAGGTATATCTGTATTTGTTGTATTTGTAAAAGATTTAATTTTTGTACTTATCTTAATTGTTGGTTTAGTTTGTCGAGGCGAAAAGCGGCGTTGGAATGGTCTTAGCTCCTGAATATTTAGACAATACAAAGAAAATAGGGAAGAAATAAAATTGAGACGATTATGAATTCATTTGAATTTCCTTTATTACCTGACCGAGAAAGATTGTAACTAAGGGTAGGATTGTAATTTCATTACAGGACCATTCAGTTAGTGAATAATGGCTTATGTAATAGTATTACTACTGCATCATACATCATTATTCACTGAGTAAATGGTCTTGTGCGTGAAAAGATTGTAGTATTTTCCTATAACTAAATATATCGTGGATCTTTTCTTGAAGTTTTCCAAAGGTTATGTTCGTTCTATCTCAAAAGAAAAAATTGTTCTAAACTTTTGAATCTTAAAAATAATTCATTTGTATTTTTTGTCCACCTTTAATATCTTTATAGTATGATTATATATGCAAGTTGATATATAATTAAAGAGTAATTTGCCAAATCAAAGTTTTAAATTTTCAAATAAATATGCACATTATGAACTTTCTAAATCTCAATTATTTTTTGCACAATCTTTATTACTTGTACGCGTAGGAATTAGTTGTGAACTGGCTTGCATTGATGTTTAATTAATTAAAATTTTCAATTTGCAAATTTGCTTTCCCATGAAATGAAAGATTATTTGATCCAAGAGAAAAATACACCGCCATTAGTATTGTTAAAAAAAGTCCTCGTCCCTAATACAATATTTTTCAAAATAGTGCAACAATTCAATAACGTAAAATTAATTATAACTTATTATTATTTATTATCAACAAGAAAAATAACTTTTTTTTTCTTAAATGTATCTGACTGCACTATCGGACGTAATTCAATACTTTCTCAAATTAATTTTGTCATTGGGAGATCATTGATTAATTGGTTGTTTGAATTGGTTTTAGTACAAGTCTACAACTTTAGTAGGACCAAGACTAAGAATTTTGGAGCTTGGAATTTGCCTTTATTTTCGGGCAAGAATGATAAAACATATTATACTATTAAAAGTCGTGTTGATGGACTAACGTTTTCTTTTCTAGCTTTATTTTTTGAGGTGGATTTCTCTTTTCTAGCTTTAAGTCAAGCTTTCACACATGTTTTGGGAAAATAATGGTCGTATAAATTAATAAAAGAATCTTTTACCTTAAATTACTCACCTCCACATATTTGGACAATGCAATTTTTTGAGAGCGACATCCGACAGGGCTTTCTGAGAAATCTCACGAATATTAGAGAGAGCTTTCTGAGAAGTTTTGTCAAATTAATATATATATATATATATATATATATGAGGAAAAGTATAGATAAACTTAGGTTCTGATCGTTATGGAGTGTTTGAAAACATGTTTTTAAAAATACATGTTTAATATAAAAAGTGTATGAAAAATGTAAAAATATGTAATTAAATAGTAAAAAGTTGTATTAGAATAATGAAAAAGTATAAAAATATACTCCCTCTGTCCCACTCAAAGAGTCGACTTTTATTACTAAAAATAATAATATAAAGTGGATTATTTGAATATAAATAGGGAGTATTTTTTAAATTTACCGTATAAACTAAAAACGAAACCAAAACATAAACAAAACAATGAAAACAAGCATGCCCTTAAACGGTGAAACTTGTATATTCAAAAAGAAAACGAAAAGAAAAAAAGATAATAAGAAATTTGGGTTTTGGGAGCAACAAAACCAAGAACAGTTATAATAATTCAGTGTATTAAGAGTGATTTATCAATTTATATACGATTTGAATTGTTAGAGTCAACACTCAGCCAGGTAGATACTATCAGGGGATATGTATATATATATATATATATATATATGTTGGATTTGTTTCGAGTTCTACTTTATCTCAACTCTAATAACAAATTTTTTTTATCGTAATTTTTAATATTGTTTTAACTTTTAAAAACACAACCTTTTTAATGGAACCGGGTGAGTAATATATTGTTTCAATAGTTGTAACATACAACCAAACCAAAACCTGAACTTCCCATAATAATGGTCTCACTTCTTATCAGCAATTTCCTTCTCAATAATTAGCATAATCCCTTATATTTTGTGAGGCATTAGTTAGTTAGGACAATGTGCATACGTACGTACGTATAAGTACCACCAAACTACCTAAGACAAACTAATGTAGTATTAGTATATACCGAACGGGGTATCTATGATAAGTTTAGCGTGCAAGAATGAGAATGAATGGAATATAAAATTAATCGTTTATTATTAAAATTCTAGATTTATTAATTATACTATAAATTTCGAATTCTCATATTTAATTTACAAAAATAAAAATATTTTTATTTTATTCTTATGATGAGATTGATTACGTAAAATACTACTTTACTGTCGAATGCATACAAATTTGGTTCACGTATATATTGGATATTTATAGATTTGGCGGTGGTTCACTAACAAAAGATTCTACCCGTATACGCCAACATTGCCTACAGTTTTATATTAACTCTGTTATTATAATATGTTGAATTTAATATTAGACTCCTAACTGCTTCTTTTTTACATTGATATTTATGCTTAATAACGTATGCAATGTTGTGTATATGACAAGAAACTCTTATATATCTATTGCGGCTAACAAGCTAGGAATATATATAATAATATGCTCAGTACGAGAAATTATTTCATGTGTTCGTTGCATATATTTACACTGTATTATTTAACGGTAAAAGTGTAAATTTCTTGCCAAAGTAATGAACAAAATTAACAAAACACCAATTCTATTATACCTTAAGAAGAAAAAAGGTAAAATAGATCAAGAGTTTTTAATAATTTATCACTAGTTTAACGTATACATATTTTTTGTATATGATTTTACGAGAAATTATTGAGCGCAACGAATGTATACAACTCAACACGATGAGGTGGTACAACCGTTCAATATTTATTTGACACGTCATCAAAATTTAACTCTATAAAAATTTAAATGAAAATTTATATTATTCCTTTTCTAATTTTTCCTTGATTATGGGAATTCAGTTAGATTTCTACTTCTTAACCTTCGTCCCCCATCTGTCCGTCTTCAACCATTATCCTTCAATCATAAAAAAAAGTTAAATTTCTTTCTGCACTGCTTCCAATCCCTCCCCATCAAGCCGCCCAGCCCAGCCTTGTGTTTCATCGTCTTCTTCATCAAAATTTTAAATTTGTTCTCTTTTCCTGCTAGTACAATTCTTCTTTTTTTCAGTATTAAAATTTACGGACAGTTAAGAATTTATACAATTGCCAACAAAGAAGAAAAGACAATAACATATGATCATTTAAAATGTCATATAGAAATTATAATATTTTTATTTTTTTCAAACAACTATCTCAGTCGATAATGACAAAAGTCGAATTGAAAAGTATTCATTCATTATGTTAAACCATAGTTTCAGTATAAGAATCAAATTCTAACAAGACTAAAAAATAAAAGTAAATAATTTTGATATAAATCAAAGTTTCATGTTGTAATTCAATAGCAATTACCAGCCAACAAGTTAATCCAAAAAACTTTAAGATCGACATCATGTTAAAAGATTAATTTATGAACGCTAAGATGGGGAGGGGCGCACAATTCTTATTTTGCGTGCTATTTGCAGCCTCTGAGTCCAAAAATGCAGATATTATCTCGACAAGTATGCAGGTGGATGAAGAGTTTGAGAAGGTTTCTGGACTGAATGATAAGCAGATTGAACAATTTGTGGGTATTGAAGCCATGGGGATGACGGTTGAGAAGTAGGAATTTAATGGAATCCCTATAATCAAGGAATAATCAGAAAGTGAATAATATAAAATTTTATTTAAGGAATAATATAAATTTTTATTTAAATTTTATACATGACTAATTTTTGATGACGTGTCAAATAAATATTGGACGATTGTACCGCCTCATCGTGCTGAGGTGTATACATCCGTTGCGCTCAATAATTTCTCTGATTTTACTATGTTATGATTTGATCTTTATATCGATTCCGATTTTATCCGTAAATGATCTGCATGGGATTCCCATTCGAGTAAAATTTGCACTCAAAATATTTTTGTAAAATTATATTGAAAATTTAGAAGAAAAGGCGATATAAAATGCAGTCCAAACAAACTCTAATTCGCATTTCTCCTAATCGATCCACTCTGAGCAACTTAGACCATCTACCCAAAAATGAGGCATACTTTTTCCCTTTTACCACTTTAAATAAATTATATATATTTATATTTATATTTATTTATTCTATTATGCAAATTTAACTGTTAAAATAAAAAATTAATTAAAAAAAAAAGCACCCTACTGAAACATTTTGTTGTTTTGTGGGTAGCATATTTTGTTCGAAATTGACGTGCCATTATTTTACAAGGTGACAGATGTAATCTTTGTCACATTTCTCTTGGTTTTTGTTGAATAATCAGATATATTTATTAATAATTTTGTCCCATTAATTGTCAGCCTGCCGACAATGTGATTAATTTTTACTCTCTCTTTGGTTGATATTTTACATTAATTTTATTTTAATGGCTAACATAATAGTGATTACTTCCGTCCTGAAAGAAGTGTTGTTTTACTAACCATTTTTGCACAAAATAAAACTAATGAAGTTACAGCGTTTTTGTTGACTAAATACTCTCTCCGTCCTATACGAAGAGTCTTCTTTATCGTAATACTAAAAATAATATTACAAAGCAGACTTCATCTTTTAGTCGGACGGAGCTGGTAATAAATTCGTAGAGTTCCAAGATTAAATTCTTCTTTGAATGTTAAAAATAATACGCGGTAAAATTTTGAAGATAACACGACACTTATTTTTGGATAATTAATGTAGTAATTCCTAACCGTTTTTATATCAACCACACACATAGTAGTACTCATGAATTATGGTACAGCAAAAAGTCAAAGAAGTATTAATATTGCCACATAAGTGTATACATGGCTAACATTGTGTGATGACTCACATGTGTACTCTTGTTTTCTTGTTCATGTGAATTACAAGAAGATTTTGTCTTTGAGGGTTGAAGAACTGTGTAACATTTGACATTAATTACGTACGAGTACGAGAGAGATAGATCAATCAGTGTTTGTTAACTAATTTGTAATTAATTACGTATCTGTTACGTTAATAGATTATTCAGTGCAACAATTATACCATGTAAGAATATAAGATGGCACAGTTTAATACTATTACTTGAATAAAAGTGCAACAAACTTGCGAGTTCATCGAGAAAATAAAAACGCGTAGAGGCTATAGCCTTGCTTTTACGAGTACGGTTGATGTACCGAATAATTTTTAACGTAAAATGATAATTAATTCATTAGCATCTATCTATCTATAAAAGGTAAGCATTCCCACATGCAGCAGTTAACAACTCCTAACTACTCCTCCTCCTTGTCTCCTACTCAATTTTTGTTGCTTTCTTCCCCATCATCATATTATCTCACAACAAGATAACACGAGAGATCGATCCATTCTGCGCAAATTCTTCTCCAAAATCATGGGAAATTGCATTGAGAAACGCTTAAAAAATGAACAATTTGAACATCATGAGAAACAACAAGAAGAAAGTGTGAAAAAACCATCATTTTTGCTGTCAAAGGAGGAAGATTCTGCCGGTGGTGATGAAGAAGAAGAAACAGAAAAAGGGGGTATGAGAATAAAGATAGTTTTGACGAAGGAAGAGCTGCAATTGCTGCTGCTTGAGCTGAAGAATAAAGATGAAGAAGGGAAGAATAAAAGATTGGAGGATCTTTTGAATGAGATCGAAAGAAGCAGAAGCCGAAGCAAAAGAAGATCTGTTGTTTCTCCTTCGTGGAAGCCTTCGTTAGACAGCATTGTTGAAACTGAAAGCCCTGAAGATTGATCAAGTTTGTAGCCCCCGCAAGTACAGGTACCCGGAGATGACGAATTGGAGCAAGTCCGACCAAGAAACCCTTACCGGCAAACCACGCTCCATCGCTCTCTTTTGTGCGTTAGTTAACTAGTTTTATCTTTCATTTTTCTTCTTCTTCTTCTTCTTCTTCCTTTCTCTCTTGTACCAAAGTTTTTTTGTATGGTAAAGTAGGCGTGGGAGCTGTAATTAATCATAGTTTTTGCCTTGCTCGGTTTGCTTCATTAATGGCTCTTTGAGATAATGGCTACATTATGCGTATGTACATACACATAAGTGCTTGCTTTATTAACTGCAAGAATTACCATTTCTCCTTCTATTTGGGTTTTTTCAGCTCCATTAAAAGAGTCCGATGGTATAACCTGTTTTTGAATCAGAAGCCACAATTCAAAACACGGTTCTTTATATGAGAAGTTCATTCCTTCTATTTGGTTTGAGCAATTCATCCTCCTACATTTTCCTTAACATTGTGATGGGAAATTGGAGGAATTAATTATGAAGAATCAATGCCATCTTTTTCGCGTAGTTTGGTTGCAATCGTTTATGAGTTACCAAGAAAGAACAATCGGAAAATTATGAGATTTTTCTTGAGAGTTGTGAACATGACTACTAATCCAGATTGAATGAATTAAAATTTAAAGAAATTAAGGGTAAACTTGCATTAATTGTATATATTTGTGTCAAAATTAGAGCATCTTGAGCAGGGTTTTGAGTGACCGTTTGGAAATAGTACCGTTTGCTCTCCAACATTGGAAGGAAAAGGAAAGCAGAAAGACCAAGTCAATTAGTGGTATGACTCAAATCTCAATCACCTTCTCAGACTTGGCCCTACTCAAATATGCATATAAAGGTGTGTGAATTATCTTTGAGAGACTAACAAAAAGGTAGTGGCGCTTAGCTAAAGGAAACTTTTAGTAAATGATATAAAAAAAAAAGACTATTGTCTTGACTCGCACTGTTAAGAAACCTTTAAATTACTATATAGTAATCTTATATGTATTACTAATGTCGTTTCACGAGCCATTTTTTCTTTACTAATACTCATTAAACAATTACAATATTTTTAGAGTTTGCTGTTCCCATTATGTCCATGTGATATCAGCCTAATTTTGTTGCGCATATCGCGTTTGGATCCTGTCGCCTTGTCCAATCAACAATCACGACCAAACTGTTTTTGTTTTTACTCTAAAAAGTTGGGTTTCAAGGTGGTCTTTTATTTCTCCAGTTCCACCTGCCAATCACCTATAATACGTGTTCCTTGATACGAATGTTTTTATTGGTTTCCAGGTAGGGATGAACAAAAGGAAAATAAATTTGAATTCGCTCTAAATTGATTCAAATTTGAAATTTTTGATCGATTTTGGATTTTAATCTAATGGCGCGGTTTCGGATTGGTTTTTATCTGAAATCGGGTTTTATTTGAAATTCGTGGTTCTCTTTGATTTTTTTTTTTAAAAAAATTCATTTTAGCTTGTTTTTTTGTGAATTTTTGTTTCGGATCGGTTTCGGATTATCCGAAAAAAAATCCGAAACCGAACATTATCCGGAAAAAAAAATCCTATCCGAAAATTCGGATCAAATTAACGGTTCGGAAGTTTTTTGGATTATTTTGTTCATCCCAATTTTCAGGTGGTCTTTTATTGGTTCCGCTCGATTTTTAGGGATTCAATGGTGCTAAAAGAAAAGGTTAAATTGTGTCACATCGATTATAAATTATTAAGGGTAGACATCAAAATTAACAATTCAAACTTTATTTTAGCTCTTTTTTGTGTTTTAGGAAAAAATAATAATTACATAAAAGGGTTTTATAGTTGGATAAAATCTCTCACGATGTTGCAAAAGGTAAGTGGAATATGAACGTAACATGGGGTAAGATTAGGGTTCCTTAACAGAACCATTTACTTTAAATAATGGTCTATGCGATACTATTAGTTATGCATCATAAACTCTGATCAGAATGATATTTGTGTAAGATACTGAGTATTTTCCGGTTGTATGAGACGCATGCATTATGCATATGTGGGCCCAGAATATTTTTAAATGGGGCCCAATAATGGTCTGACTGGTTTTAAAGAACTCCAAACCCAAAGCAAATAATTGAAAAAATAACACATTCTTATACGGCCCAAAGGGCTGACCTTTTTGAATCTCTAATGGGCCGCCTAGGTGGATGAAAATTTCATTTTATGAAGTATTCTAAATAAATTATATCAAAATGATGTAGAAGAAAAATATGGTAAACACTAATTTACATTATTACCGTTTGAAAATTCAATTGCTTATGATTTCCCAACTTTTAATAATGGATTTAGGTGTCTCTGTCTCACCCTCTGGTTGCTGACCCTGTCAACAAACATTATAATTTGGATGTCAGCTCTACCCCTATCCATATATATTCCTTCTCCACCTTATACTTAATCATCAATTTTGGCCACAAACTAATACTTATTTCGTTATATAAGAAGAGTTTAATTTAACGTACAATATTTAAAAAATTTTTAATTCGATGCCATTTTTTCAACTCATTTCTTTACTTTTTATATTTGAACTAATTGTAATCCATGCATAATTAAATTAATAACGATAGAAAGAATAAACAATTCAATACTCTCTTTGTCTAAATAGATCAATATTATATGGAATTGTAATTTGTCACTTGTAAATAGTTATACGACGTGATTCTTCCATTGAAAATATAACAGTAATAACTGGCAAAAGTTGTACACTCAAAATGGGTGGAATCGAACCATTTAGGACAACAAAACTAACCATCTGTAAACTCCATTTTATAGTTCTAATAATGCTCTAATCTAACCAATACTACAACTATTCTTCATCAATCTCTATATATTAATTCTTAACTAATCAAACATTAATCAATCAAAATCATAGTTTTCTGCTAAAAGTACGATGATCATCAAGAATTAACCAAACTGACACGGTTGATTGGGATTTGGACAAGCTCACGAGCCACGTCTTTGAACTCAAGAACACCACCCTCTTTGCATTTCGAAAGAAATTCCGCAGCTTCTTCCTTCGTCATCAACACCTTCACCTTCAGACCTTTTTTCCTCTCGTCGCAACCGCCATCGCCGCCGGCGGTACCGAAACTAACTGTTTGGGCTTTCGCCTCCGACGACGGTTTCTCATGATCATCACAAGAAGACACCAACGTCGTCGTCGTCGACGCTTCTTTTGATGGTGTTTCGAAACGTACCCTTTTCTTCAGCTTCGGCTTGCTATGATCTGCTGTAGATGGCTTCAGCTTCGTGTCCAAATACTCGTGCTTAGGATACGCGCCGTTAGTTCTATTCGTCTTTTTAGAATTGGAGCCCAGAAGAACGCTTCTTCTTTCGAAGGCGGTAGCGTTTTTAGTGAGGAAAAGAACTCAACATGATCTTGATTATATTTTGAAATCTGAACTGAACTAGTAGTTGAGGAAGAAGATGCTATGTACTAAGTTATAAGTATTGGTTTCCTAGGAGAAAGTATATATACAGACGGGCGGAGACAACCGGGGGGGGGGGGGGGGGGGGGGTCCTCTCCTGCACTCTTATTACTCGTATATATTTTTATATTAATTTTTTTTTATAATATATTTAACTGTAAAAAAAAATTTTAAATGTATATTGAATCCCTCTAAAAATTTTAGAACGTAGTTTCTGAATTCGACACAGTGTGACCCTGTTTGATATCACAACTCAAACCATGAATTGAAACTCATTGTAATTTTATAATATGAAAATTACATTGAAAATGTAAAAAGTTGTATTGGAAATGTAAAAAAAAACTTATTAAAAATGATGAAAAATATTATAAAATCAAAATGAATTTCAAATCATGGTTTGAATTGTGATACCAAACAGGGCCTATAGAGATCGAGAAAGAGTGTGTGGGAGACTAAGGTGAAAATAATAGGATTTGGACATAACGCGGGAACCTTTGGACTGTCTCAAATCTTAATAAGTATTATTAAGCAAGTCTTGTGGTGATTTCGTTTTCATCTTTATTAGTCAAGCCATTAATTTCCATTAAACTAAATAAGTATTATTACTTGTTATTAAGTAAATTTTGTATGAGATATTAGGATTATTTTCAACACTGTATCACGTAAAATTGCACCACAAGATACATACAATAAGGAATATTAATTAAAGTGTCATTTTAAAAGGAAAGTTGCATACGTGCGCTAAATAATGTTATAATTTCATGCCGTGAAACGAATACATGATATTATCTTCTTCTTTTTTGTGTTTGTATATGTAGTAACTATTTATAATTAAGGGTAAGATACCGTCTTTTCACAGAACCATTCATTCAGTAAACAATGTCATATGTAATTGCTTTAGTAATAGGTCATTATCAATAAGTGAATGGTTATGTTAAAGGACGGGTAGTATTTCTCATCAATTTATTTAGTGACTCAGTTATATAGATTATATATATTACACATAGTTTCATTTATATATTTAAATTAAGAGATACGTATATTATAAATGATGAATTTCTTTTTTTTATAAAAAAAGACATGTATTAAAAATATTAAAAGTTTATTGAAAACGTAAAATGTGGTTTCTATAGGGCTTAAACTCAAAATTTATCATACCCAATTTTGAAGTTACTCTGATATAAATTATAAAATTATTTTTAGTGTAAAACTTATAATTCCACAATTCTTTGACCGTTGGTGTTTACTTTTAAATTCGTGTCAAATAATGAGACAAACGTAAATTATGCTCTAGATGACCGAAAATGTGATTCACAAGTACAAATTTATTTGAATTCAATATTAATTATTGGCTTTTGCAGTAGATTACGTACGTAAAGCGTGCGAGTTTACTAAGAAATTGCATTTGGAATTCTTCAATTGTGGTTTATTTTTAAAAGGGCAAATTATACAAATGGCCACTAAACTATTGCCCGTGCCTAGTTTTGGCCACTAAACTATTTTTGGCCCACTTTTGGCCACTAAACTACTAGAAGTGGCTAGTAGTGACCATTCTGTTAGGAAACTAGGTTATCTTGGACGGCAGCCTCCCGCACGCGTCTTTCTCGTGAGTTCTCGAGGGCAAAAATGTAAGGAGAGAATAATGGTGGACTGAAGGAGCCGCTGAACTGCTGCAAGTCGAGGAAGCCGACGGTGAAGCTCTAGGTTGGGGTGTGGCGATCCTGTCTTTTATTGTTCTCATGGTTGTTACTCCCAAGATTCCTCAGTCTGAAGCTTACCATAATTTCGCTGACCAACGTCAATTCTTTGGTAAATTTATCTGCTATTTTTAAATTTTTTTGTTGTTGTTCTTGCTATGTTCTTCAATTAGAGGTGTGGGATTCTTTTTAATTGTTTTTTAGGGGTCCTTATCCAGCTGATTTTCCCTTTGTTTTTGTCATGATGGTAGTCAACGTTAACTGTGTGAAAAAGAATGCTCCATTGTTTGTTCCTTTCCTTAAAGCTATGAGTTTTGTTGATCTTTTACTTGTCGCGGTGTATGAGAAGTAGAACTGTGAAGCAAGCGATTATAAAGGAAATATGAGCTAAATGTAGGTTCTAAGTTTGCAAATTTCATAATACAATCTTAAGATTCTCTTATATTCGTAACGGGTAGTTGTGGATTTCCCCCTTTAATTGTGCGTTATTGTTTGGCTTGTTTGTATTAGTTGACATTCCTTTTGAGTTTTGAGTCTTGAAATCAGTATTTTTTGTTGGGATGCAAAATAATTATTGATTTTCTTGCTTTTCTACTGAAGTTTAAGTTGTAATGACCAAGGACTTTTAGTCCAAGTTGCAATCTTACTGAGCTAAATTCTTTCGCAGGTACGTTGATGATCTGCGTCCCTATGCATTGGTTCAGTTTGTTCCATGCATAGCCATCCCTTTGATGACTATCTTGTTGCCTGCAATGTATACCCATTCAATGTACTGGTTATGGGCTGCATGTTTGACATTCTAATATCAAGTTACATGTTCCACAAGTTTTGGTGTTATTTTCATGGTACCTGGTTCTTTTCTGCTTAAAATTTTCCTCTCAATTCTACAGGGTTTTACCTTTTAGCTAAGGTTGCAGAAGCAGCTGATAAAACGATTTATAGCTGGACTCATGAAACTGTTAGCGGACACACCCTTAAGCATTTGCTTGCAGCAATGGTTCCAGTCTTCGAAGTAGAGAGGTAGAAGTGGTTTTCTACCCCAAACTACTTTGAACTATTGGCTGTGAAGTCCATTTATCTCTGACTTGGTTGGAGTTGTTCTGCTTATCCCTCAAAAGAGAAATCCCCTTTGCCAGCTATGCTATTTGGGCTTTACTGCATTGGCTAACATTTAGTTACTACTGTACATGTTTTCTTTTGTTGGACTCCTCTTTTTGTCACATGTATATTTCCTGATGCCATTGTGCATCCATGTCCTTTTCACTGCAGACGGAGCATGTTTTAGGTGCATCCATGTCCTTTGCTGTCTCAGTTTGTTTGGAATGTTAGGGAAAGATTTGGCTAGTAAAGAAAGCTTCATCAATCCAGTGATGCCTTCTATGATCTGTCTATCCCATCGGTTTCCATTTATAGAAAGTCATGTATTATCTGTCCTTTTGAAGACATTGATTTCATGATTAAAATGTTAACTCCTAACATTATGGTGTTGGACCACCTAAATTTTGCAGTTACCATATGGGATTGTGGCACATTTGACATGTGATAGATTTGTATTCATCAAAATCTAAACTGATCACAGTGAAGATCCAAAATTTTGTGATATTCTGCACCACCAACAATTTGTTGGTTGATTATGGATCATATTTTGTCATTATGTTTACTATTATAAACTCGCAGTTATCTGCACATATGACACAAATTCATGTTTAAGTAGCTTCTACAACAATTTATCAAGAGCTATAGACACAAATTGAAAAAAGGATTCGTAAAAGCGATTCACCACGGTGGAAGCAGAGCCCACAAGCCAATGAAACAGAGGAGGATCAGAAAAAAGTCTGGGAACTTGAAGATTTTCCCAGTTGAGATGTTTCTATGGAAAAGTTGCAAGAAAATCTACTGTAATCAAACATCATCAACTAGTTCATCATTTTCAACCCAAATGTAAAGGAAGAGTAGTTTGTCTAACAAAATGCGTAGCAAAGTGGCGAAAATCGCACAGGAAATTACACAAGAAGCTGTACAAACAACAGATGATGAGATGAAACTAACAAACACAAGACATGAAGATTTTATAAGGATTTCTCTCCCAGCTAGTGATAAGAATTTTCATCCCAACCAAAAATTATTCTCTTCACTTAATCTGTCACAAAAAGACTTCCAGAACAACTTCATTTGGGTGATATTAAGCATAAATATGGCTGATCAGTAAGAAATGAACCCAAATGATACTTGACAGATTTGATTTCATCCAATATCATTAAATAATGCCACCAACCAAGAGAGTGTACCATTCATATCAATTCCAAAAAGGCAAAACATCATGAAATGGACCACCTAAAAAGCAAGATTTACAACATAGCTGTTTGGTCAATAGATACTTTAAATAATCAGTCTACAATCCAAGCAAGAAAACTAAATTGCTCGAAGATATATCTTCAGTTTCCTCTTCCCCTTTTCCGTCCTCTTTTGCTCGAAGATGCAGGGAACATCGATCCTCTTTTCCACCTCCCAACTGTGTATGGAACCGGATTACCGAGGTATGCGCTATTAGAATTGATTCTCTCTTTCTCTGCATCACTCACTGGAGGCTTTGGCCGTGGTTCTGTTACTAAATGAACATTTGTGTTGACAATCAAAATGGAACGATCATTGTCATATCCTTCAATCGATGGATTATTTGGAACTGCAGTGAATCCATTCAAGTAGTTGGTCTGAACCTACAAGAGTATTTTCAAGATTATTTGGAACCCAACCAACAGGCTGAACCGAGCATCAAAGGCACAAATTCTCAGATAATGTATTAATTTCCTACAGAATTACATCATGCAAACAGGCACAAAAACCAGTATGAGCTGCTACCAGAATCCCGATACAGCCAAGGATTTGGTTACCACACTCAAACTTCTTCGATTTTCATAGCTACATTGCAAGAAATAAAATGCACGCAAACAGAATGCAATATCTCTCTTAACCATAAGCAATCAAATACATATCTGAGCTATAAACAATCAACCAGTCACGAAGCAAAGCCAAAACAGTAAAAAAAAAAAACTTGTAAAAGAACATTAAAAATGTAGAGCAGCATAAAAAATGATACTTACTACCTGATTTTCGTCCCTGCTATGTTGTGAGAATGCATTCCCATTTTTGTTGTTTGCTGAATTTCTGGATTGGTGAGATGTGTTTGTGATGATTGCGGCAGACTCTTCAACACCACCTGTTTGTTGGGTACAATTATCATGCGATGGCTGAGCCTTACAAGTTTTTGCATTGTGGCCTGTTTCGCCACATTTCCTGCAATGCATTATTACAAACTTCCTCAACTTCTTGCCATGATTCTTGCCTTCATAAATATCTCTCCTCCTTGCCTTTTTTGGTCTTCCAGGTTGAATTACATATTGAGGAGGATCTAGAACCAAACTAATAGCTGATGGAGGCCACATCTCCTTTCCATTGATGGGGTACAGTACATTGTTGTAGACTTTCATGAATAACTCCTTTTTATAGCATTCATCCACACTCTCGTGCACATCTAAGCCTTGTTGCCTTAGTGCAACAATGGCATGACAGCAAGGCAGCCCACTTAATTCCCACAAACCACAACTACATTTCTTTTTCTTGAAGTCAACTGCAAATTGAAACCCCCATGGACCCTTAACCTGATAACCATTTGCCCCATTGTAAGTACCCCTCCATTTGCAAGAATCTTTGATCCTTTCCTCTATAACCTTCCTAATTAATGGTCCAGTGTTGTGAGGATACTTATACATGCTATCTTTTCTTCTCTGTATTCTCTCCATCAATAATTCCCTAATGCCCTCCATCAATGTAATTAGTGGTTTGTCTCTGGCATCCAAAATATGAGAATTGAAAGACTCACACAAATTGTTAGTAAGCATGTCACACTTAGTGTGAGTAGAAAAGAAGGCTTTGCACCAATGTACTGGTGGAGGAGCATTTTTTACCCATTTAAAGGCTTCTGGATAATCCTTTTCCAATCTTTTGACTGCCTTATTGTACATCTCTTTATTTGCACTCCCAGCAATTGCCCACAACATTTGCTTCAACTCCTTTCCTGCATGTTTCTTTTTGAAATTTCTATACATATGTTGAACACAATACCTGTGTTCAGCATTTGGGAGTACCTCAGATAGTGCCCTATCTAGTCCCTGCATATAAAAAAATTATTTAGTCAAACTTGAGAATAAAATATGTTAAAACATGGCAAACTCTTAGAAAAACAAAGGACCTTTTGTTGATCTGAAATGAAAGTGTAATGAGTTTCATTTTGGATATCCAAATCTTTTGACAACAGCTCCAAAAACCACTTCCATTGAATGGTTGCTTCTTTTTCTACCACAGCCCAGGCTATAGGCCACCACCCATTATTAGGATCAATGCCAATTGCTGTTAGTAGTTGTCCTGTATAGCATCCCTTAATGTGACATCCATCCAAACCTATGATGGGTCTACAATATTTGAAACCTTCTTTAAGTGGGCCTAGGCAGCAATACATTCTCATGAATCTACAAATAAAAAAAATTCAAATAGTTTATTTAATGATAAAACTGTATAAAAAATTTAAATAGAGATATAAAATCACTCCAATACCTGCAATTCTCATTCTGATTCCGCCTTGGTGCAAACTCAACCTCCATGGTGGAATTAGGATGTGTTCTTCTAATCTCATCACAATACTGCCACACCAATTTATACTGTTCAGCTGCATTGCCTTTTATCCTTTCCAAAGCTATGGTTTTAGCATTGTATGCAACTGTCTTGCTGATGGCTGCCTCATAGTCCTCCTCAACTGTTTGTCTGATCTCTCGAGTCGGGATATTCACATTCGACCGTATCCTCTCTTCATATCTATTAGCTAACCACTTAGCTGTGATTGTCCTATTATTGTATGCATGAGAACAAGAATTTTCGTGTTCATCAGACATAGATTTGATCACCAGGTCATTAGTTCCACTAGCCTTGACTACAGAAGCAAAACATGACCACCTACAATTTTTACACTTCACACCAACTCTATGCTTTTCATTGGGTTTGAATTTGATTTGCTTCCCATTGTTGATGGCTTCATTTTTTACAGCTTCCTTAAACTCCTCAGAATTGGAAAATCGCATTTTTACCTCAAGCCTTGGTTTTCTCATATCTCTTTTTGCATTGAAGTCAATGTAAACCGGTCTCACAACTCCATCATCCTCATCAGATGACCCACTATTGCTATGCAAATCTTCATCAACCATATTTTGGTCAGAAATAATGGCAAAAGAATGTTCGTTAGCAGCCAAGTTGCTTTCTTCATCAAGTTCAGTTATGCACCTAGTGGTTGATATCCTTGCTGCAACTATCTTCTTCTTACTCACATGTCTCCTTTTGTAACTAGCATTCTTCTTTGCCTTACAACTATCATCTCTTGTCTTCTTATTTTGACATTGCTTCCCACCTCCAGCATCAGTTGTAGCATTATATGTTGCATGTTCAGCCTGTGTTAAAGTTTCATTTCCCTGTGTATCTAGATATGCAACCAATTGTTGGGTTAGTCTATCATTTTCATTGCTTTCTTCAACCCCAGTACCATTACGATGCTCTTTATCCTCATGCCCATCAAAATTTTGTGAGGATACTAATCCCAAATCTAAAGCAATACGTTGTGGCTCACTACCTAACATCTCATCATCTCTGCAATAGTCTTCTTTATCAGAAAACGTGTCATTCTCATCATCTGAGCCTCCTCCAAATTCTTCATCAGAATCAGAATTACAATCAGAATCTTCTTCAATTACATGTTCTTTTTCTTTTAGACTATAACGGTGTACATATTTTTTTCCTAGCTCCGAATTATTGGGGAATAAAGAGCTTGGGAGTTGTGGTTCTTTCACAGTGTAAACCTCAATTAGTTTGTTGGCAATCACAAAGGTACACATATTCCGGATGTCACTATCATTGCTAAGACTTCTCAAACCAGTATTGAGGTTACACCCTGGCTTAACATACCAAAACAACAAACTGTAATCATATCCCAACTCCCTACACATCTCCTTAAGCTCTTCTAGAGATATTCTATCTATATCGCATTGATCAATATAATCAACATCACCCCCAACATAAGATACATTAATAAAGCCTTTTATCTGTCCCCCGTGCATTAGCTTAATGCTAAATCTGTCAGAGTCATGATCTGCAAATAAGCATTTTTTCATTGAAATAAACAACATAAAAATAAAAAAAATAACTGTCTTTATATAGCAGCAAACTAAACATTAAGTAATGGAGAAAGAGAAACGGAAGAGAAGCCTAAATGAACGCAAAAATAATCCGACTTTAGTAGACGAGGAATACGCCAAGAGCACATTGATAGCTTTACTCATACATTAGATCCTCCAAATCCCAGGGAATTCACATATAAACATATACATAAGAGAAATACAATCCAAACATTCAAGCAAACAGAACATCTAAGAAGAAAGCACTTACCGTATTGCTGGTCAGTGGGATTTTCGAGCAAACAGAACATCTAAGAAGAAAGCACTTACCGTATTGCTGGTCAGTATTAAGTTCGACGCCTTTTGTCCTGATGCTCCAGTCCATTTGCTCAAGTTCGACGCTGCAATCGCTTTCGTCCTGCAATCGCTTTCGTCCCCTGCAATCGCTTGCTTCACAGTTCTACTTCTCATACACCGCGACAAGTAAAAGATCAACAAAACTCATAGCTTTAAGGAAAGGAACAAACAATGGAGCATTCTTTTTCACACAGTTAACGTTGACTACCATCATGACAAAAACAAAGGGAAAATCAGCTGGATAAGGACCCCTAAAAAACAATTAAAAAGAATCCCACACCTCTAATTGAAGAACATAGCAAGAATAACAACAAAAAAATTTAAAAATAGCAGATAAATTTACCAAAGAATTGACGTTGGTCAGCGAAATTATGGTAAGCTTCAGACTGAGGAATCTTGGGAGTAACAACCATGAGAACAATAAAAGACAGGATCGCCACACCCCAACCTAGAGCTTCACCGTCGGCTTCCTCGACTTGCAGCAGTTCAACGGCTCCTTCAGTCCACCATTATTCTCTCCTTACATTTTTGCCCTCGAGAACTCACGAGAAAGACGCGTGCGGGAGGCTGCCGTCCAAGATAACCTAGTTTCCTAACAGAATGGCCACTACTAGCCACTTCTAGTAGTTTAGTGGCCAAAAGTGGGCCAAAAATAGTTTAGTGGCCAAAACTAAGCACGGGCAATAGTTTAGTGGCCATTTGTATAATTTGCCCTTTTTAAAAAGTGTTCAGTTTTTACTTTTTCTTTTCTTTTAAGACCTTACTAAATTTTTATATGTCCGTAGTTGATAACTAAAAATCTAAAATTATTTACTGATAAAGAACTTAATTAATTGTGTATTGTATGTTAAAACTTATAATAATATATTACTTTCTTCGTTTCATTAGAAGTGTTTGATTTGAATAATTTACAACTTTTTATGGTTACAACGAACAATACTTAAAATATTTTTTTTCGCTAATGTCCCTACTTTTTATAAGTGAATTAATTGCGAACTACACGTCATCTCATTTATCATTTTCATTTCATTTGTCATTCATAAAACAACCAGAAAAAATACATTTTCAATAAAACTATAAGGCTATTCATTGGGGACCTACATAGATTTATCAACAAAAATATCTAACTTTTACATGCCCAAAATTAAATGCATTTCAAATTTTTTCTCCCTTTAACTACCTAATTACTAATATGGTTCAGGGTTACATAATTAAAATCAAGATTTAGTAAATGATAACAAAATCAAATAAGAGTGGTTATACACGCAGTGGAAGTGGAAAAAGTTCATACATTCCGTAACTGTTCCCTTTTAGATTCCACATCATTTACTATGCGAATTTTCAATTTTTTCACTGTATATATTATTTTTCTCATAGTAAATGGTTTATTTTGTAAATATTGTAGTATGTATTTTAAAATTAAAACTCCTAATAATGATTAATGAATATTGATGTTTTCGGTGAATATGGTGATTTTCTCCTTGACTATGGTGTTTCCATTCACGGCCATAGTGTATAAAGACTCGGTTAAAGATGCAGTCTCCAAACTATCATCAGCAATTAGCGGCAGATCTATGAATATCGGTACGAGATTTGTTCAGTGATTAATTCTACTATGTTTTGAACTATAGTAAGTATAGATTTGCAGTTTAGTAGATTAAATACACTATTGTGGTTCAAATCCGTTAATTATCATATCAAATATATTGTAATCACTTGTATTGACTGCTCATTGTCTTCTGTCAATCGCCATTGGACGATTTCCAACGCCAATAATGAAATTTTAATTTTCAAAAAAAAAAAAGTATTGATGTTTCGGAAAGAAAAAAAAAGCAAATTATAAATATTGTAAAATAATAATTGATGATGTGGAAAACAATATCTGGATTGGGAGTTAATTAAGACTTGGTCAATAAATAAATAAAATCAATATGGATCTGGACCTGGTCTTGGTTGGAAACCCAATATCACGAAAGGACGTTGAGTCTGAGTCGTCTTTGAGTCTAATCAAATGAAACCCAAATTGAACGAAATGTTGAAGTCTTTAGTTTTGCCTTTTGTTTTGGGGCATTAATTCCACAAGTAACGAAGGTTGAATTATTGTCATGTCACTATTACTATTACTTACTTCCTAGTTGGGGTGGCAGTTACCTATCACTTTTAAGTCTTTAACCTAGTAGACAGCCGATACAAATAGAATTGTGCAAGACCGGCATCTTCTTTTTGTTTTGTTTTGAAAACGGTTTTGGTTTCAACAGTAAATTTAATATATTTTAATCATATTTCATCATTTTCAATATAACTTTTTACTATTCAGCATCTACTTTTTACACTTTTTATATTATAAAACTATTTTTCAAAACTTATTTTCAAAATCGTTTTCAAAATGATAAAAAAGAACAGGTGATGCGGTGTATATACATTGACTACATTTTTATACACTAATTATTAATATTACATTATTAATCAATGAATGCGTGCTACATTATTTGTTATTAGAAAGTTGTAATAATTAGTTAAAATATGTATCATTACTCTTTTCAAATACATCACTTAAAATCAGCTAAGGTACGTGTTCTCAATTTACTCTGTGCGTTTCAAAATATTGTATTTGTTATCTGTCTACACACTTACTGAGGAGGGTTTCAAACTAAATACTAAACTTTCATTGAGTGAGATATCAATAATTGATGTAGGCAAATTAAATGTTTTACTGGCAATGAAAAATCTGAAAATGAACTGTCAAAAATAACTAGAATGATAAATATTTCGAAACAAAGTAAAAATGTTAAAATGACGTATTTTGAAACGGAGGGAGTATGTGCTATAGGATTTGTTGCTATCGGCCACTGCCTTATTTATTACTCCATCATTTCAATTAGAAAATGTTGCTTTAAAAAATATATAGCTTTGTATGGACTTCAAATTACAATACCAAAGTCATTTGTCGCTATTTTTTCCATATGTATTATTACTTTTTAAATATGAGTTAATTTTAAACTATTATATTACTAGTGATACAAAAAGTAAAAAAATTATAAAATTGAAATAGAATTTTTTTAATGAAACAGAATGAGTATTATTATTAAGTAATATTTTTCTAGAATTTCTAGAAAATTGAAAACTATGTATGACCAAGTAAACCCTTTGTATAATCAATAAAATATGACCTTCATCAAATTTGGGTGGCGATAAGATAGTGAAATGGTGTCTCTTTCCGGCCGTCTACATTGGTTTTTTTTTTTATTTAGTAGATTATATTCATAATAAATTTGATGGATCAAATGATCTTACAAAGTGTTTAATATAGACCATTAATTTTATTCAACTTTAAAAGATGAAAGAAAAACACGAGTTCTTGACTCAATTAACCCTAACACTATACATTATTAGTAAAGTATAAACAACTACTAGTACTCAAAGGAAATATTACAGCTAAAATTAACACTGAACAAAATTGTCCAACTTCATCATTGCAGTAACATCACATCTTAGGTACCAGATCTGTCTCTTTTTTCAAAATGGAAGTAACCCTCAGCTCATCGGACACCAACAATACCTCACACTCCTGTCGGATAATCCGCCGGGTATGAAATTTATACCCCAATTGTGTGAGTCTACTTTCCATTGGTTGCCCATTTTATTATTGGACTAATTATGGTGATGCTTCTAAAGCCCTTACTTTGTTCAACCTTAGCAAACTGGCTCATTTGGATTTGGTTTTTATTGGACTTCTGCTAGCCCACTAGGCCCTAGAAGAGTTAGCCCAATTGGGCTTTAGGTTTGTATTGGACTTCTCCCAGCCCACTAGGTCCAATAAGATTTAGCCCTATTGTTCGGTGATGTGAAAAACCAATGGGCTTTGGGCTTTGGTTTTGTATTGGACTTCTAAAAGCCCAATACGCCTTGAGCTTTCACGTTCTGGCTGCCGGGAAAAGAAAAAAAAGAAGCTTCTGAAATTTTTCTTGTGCACTTTTTTGCTTATTGTTTTGCCTTTACAAAGTCGTGGTTTAAGTCTAGCTAAACCTGATTTTGATTCTTCTTCTGCTGTGAAGTTCAGATCGAAACGATTGCAATTCCCGATCGAGAAAGATGGGTGGTGCCGCTCACGCTTTGAAGAGAGTTCCACGCATCAAATTCCCCAACAGACATGCTAAAGCTTCCGGTACTTTGTTTATCCCTTTTCTGATTTTTTGTTTTTTCCATTTATTTTTCATGAAAATAGTCACAAATTTAATTGGTTTACGGTGTTTTATTTAACGTTTTAAGCCTGGGTTTAAATTATAATTTTATTATTGTTGTTGTTTAATT
Organism: Leptodermis oblonga; assembly: GCA_016801395.1. Lineage (NCBI taxonomy): Eukaryota > Viridiplantae > Streptophyta > Magnoliopsida > Gentianales > Rubiaceae > Leptodermis > Leptodermis oblonga. The sequence continues at coordinate 38,010,266 of CM028757.1, forward strand.
TTTTGTTAATTAAGGATTTAGCTGAGCTGTTCCTGTTATCTGCATTGCAATTGTTGTTGTTGGTTATCTGAATTTCTGCTGATTTAGATGGTAAGACTGGCTGGTTATGTTGTTGAAGAACTGGATTTTCTTTGAAACGTGGATTCATATTGGGCTTCATGTATAGATTCTAACTTGTTCAATCTGTGGAGGAGACACTGTAACTATTGAAATTTTCATTTGTGGTTGATATTGGAGCGTTTATTTGACGCAATGAGGAAGAGTCTTGTTTAGCATTAAGCCTCTAGTGGCCCTGGTTTTTGGGTTGGTTTCCCATATTGCCATTTTTGTGTTTTGCTGTTTGCACTTCTTATCTAAACTATAGTCAAACCTTTTAAGAAATTTCCAAGTTCTACAAGGAAGTATTGATCCGTGAGAAAGGCATTTTTGAAACCTCTGGTCCGTCACTTGAATGCATGTTTTATCTTTCTTTCAGTTTCTAGGTTCATCCTTTCAAAGTGGAAAGTTTTTATTACATATGAATTTGCCTTTGGTTTTATTGGCCGGTATTCTATATAGTTCAACATGTGCGTAGGGACCTTTAAATTCACTAGTATGGCACGCAGAAATAGAGAATTATTAACTCATTAAAAGGAGAAAGGGAAGACTTAAATAGACTTGGAAAGAAACTATTGATAACTACGTGATATGTTTTAACTTAAATAAAATACTTGTTTTGCTTGAATGCACTAGTGAGTTATGATCAATATAGCCAAGTCCTCATAGTTGATAAAGGCTTAGCTGCTGTTGTTTGTGGTCTGTTCCCTTCTTTGGATCCATCCATTTCTGTTTAGGTGTAACTCCTAATTTAACCCCTGGCTTAGCTCATGTGCACTTAATGATTTTGCCATTATTTCTTTGCACTTGTTTTGAATTTGCTTAGTCTAGGTTCTTGTGAGTGTCAATCATACACGATGGCAAGATACGATCAATATACCCAACCCACATAGTGGGATAAAAGGTTAATTGTTGTTGTTTTTGTTGTTAGTCTTGGTTTTTGTGAATTGGAAGATATAGTGGCATCCCAATCTAGCAGAAAGAGGGTCACTATGACTCACATGAAATCCTGCAGATTAATCAAGAGAAAAAATAGGAATTCAGGATGCATTTGTATCAGGGCTTTTGTGTCAGAACGGAAGACTCTTTTTGTAGATGTTTGTCAATACTTAGAACTGGCCCCTTCATCTGTTGTTGGACTTTGGTAGTTTCAATTGGAGGGATGCTTAATATATTTGGACTAAGCTAGGATCTATCCTATGAGGTATTTGTAAGTCCTGGGTATTCAACCCCTTGTGTGAATAATACCACTGAATTTTAGTACCTTTTTTGTATCAATAGAACTGTGTGATTATTGCTCTTCCTGGTTTACGCTTTATACAACATTATTTGCTATCTTTGCACTTTTAACTATATATGCAAGAAGTGCATGTGTCCTTTTCAATTCCTTGCTTTGCTCACTCCTTGAAATGTCAAGTATAATTGGTAAAAGCATTGGAGTTTGTACTTAATTGTATATGATCCGGCATCTTAGGACAATTCATGTACGATCCAGCATCTTCGACAATTTGATTTGTTAGTTGACTATTTTCAGAATCTATTCAAGGAGTTACCACTGCTGTGTTTCTTTGTCTACTTAACTCTCTCTTTGACTGTGCTGTCATTGCGATGCCTGGCAGAAAGAGGGAAATATAGAAAACCATATAGGATACTGAAACTTGTTATACTGGGCTGAGCATCTAAATTGACCTTGAACGGTTAGCATTTTTGCATCTTCAAATAAAATTAAGGTGATTATTCTGTAGGTTCTGCATCCGGGCTTCAAGCAACAACTAAATCAATGGGTGCTCCTCAAAATTTCTTCTCGGCTCCTCCTACTGTGAATCCTGGTGGAAAGGCCTCTGACCAGCCCAAACGAACTCCAGTATCTCCTGAGGAGATTGAGGCTATCCTGGTATATACTACCCTCCGTAGAGATCATTGTGGGATATAGATGTTATGTTGAATGTCCCTCTTCTTGATAAGTTTACCTTTGCCTTCTGCTGATTCATAATGTATACGTCAAGATCCATTTCATTCATGACTGTTCAAGTTTAATGCTTTGTTTACGTCCAATCACAGTATGTTGTGCTTGTTTTCAGCAAATGTAGTTTTCATTTCCTTTTGTTGCTGTATCTTATTTTGCAGTTGGGTGGCAGTCTATAGAGTAACACTAATCCCGACGGATGGACATAGATCAAGAACACTTTGGCTGATTTTTCCATGATCTTCCAAGGCAATTGGACATATTCTGTTTCATTTAAAAAGAAATGACTATTGTACTTTCTGAAGATAAGTGACTTAGTCTGCTTTGTTTTCCCCAGATAGTGATACTTGCATTTGTGATATTATACTTTATCGTCCATTTTGTGGACATAACTGGTGCTTGTTTCTGAATGTGGTTCATAACAATCATGGCAAAGAAATTGGATTACTGATTCTTCTGGAAACTTGTTTCTCAGTTTCTGTGTTCTTCTTAAGCAGTGAATTTAATTCCTTAAGAGTATCTTTCAAACTTGGATTTCTGAATGAAAATGCAAAAGGCCCCAGCTATAGCAAAGATGGGACTTATTTAATGCATACAATATGGTCCTCAAAAAATCAGCTCAAAATGTTAGCATACCTCATAATTTACAGGCTGATTATGTATATATACAGATGCAGGAGAGAATTAGCCCGAATTCGAGCTTGAACCCGAATTTGATCTCTTCTCTAAGATGGTCTCCAGTATGGCAGACCTGGGATTAACCATCGGTGGTCCCTTGTCGCGGCGTTCGAGCTCTTCAAGCCGGAAAGTGATCAACCGATCCCAAACCCCGCCTTCAAAAAGAACACCAGCTTTGCCATCAGTGATCCTCTGTATGATCCCACAGTACATGTGATACGGACTGTTCTGATTCTTGACAATGACTATCATTCCAGGCAACAAGATTGGCAACTCCGGCGGTTTCGGCTTCTTGACCAGACTCTGGTTAAACCCCGCCGGCGCTGTCGTCTCCTGAGCAGCTTTCGGCTTCTCGGGAGGAGGGTTTTCTTCCAGGAACTTCTGAAGACCCTTTTCTCCCCCGGGAAATCCACCGGTCATGCCCTGTAACTCCTTTTCGAATCCATCTTCTGGGATACTTAAACTTGACAATGAATCTTCAGAATTAGCTTCTGAATTCTTGGTTGTTGATGATGATGTTTCTTCCACTGAAACACTCTTCTTGAGTTCTTCTTCAAGTCCTGCTTCTCCATTGCAGATACCTCTGCCTCCAAGGATCTCAAAAGGGTTGAATTTTGCAGTTGGATTAAACTGAACATTTGGAGTTTGTTTTGGAAATGTGAAAAACGAAGCATTTTTCTGGGTAGAATTGAGTAAATTTGGATGGCCAAAAAAACTGGATTTTTGAAGGAGGGCTCCTTGGGGGAATGAAGATGCCATAACTTTTTTTTTTTTGGCTCAATCAAATTGCCAGGAAGAATGAGGATAGAAGAATCATAATAACAGAAGAAGATCAACATAAGAGATTGAAGTCACTTTCTGGCCACAAATTCATATTTGATTTGTCCTATCGTTTGACATGTGTTTGTATTCGTGTAGCCATATCATTTGCAGGGGGTTTAATTAAAGTTGCAAAAACGTACCAGAAGTTCCTGACCATAAAATATTTGTAATTAGGGATGTTTAATTTAAAAAGGATTTTGGTTAAAATGGTGAATAATTTGATTTTTTAAATTTATTTATAATCAAGATAATTTTTGGAATTTTGAAATTCAATTAATGGAGGTAGTTTTCGAAGCATGAATACATTTTCAGAATTTAATTCAATCTCCATGAAATGTACAAAAAAAATAAAATAAAAATCAGAAGCAGATATAAAATTAATTATTGTATATTGTTGAAGTTATGCTTCATCTCGTACTTTGTCCCATTAAAATATTTCAATTGTACAATTATTTTAAATTATAAGATATAACTCAAAATATGAATTTTTTATTTATTATTATTAAAGATGAAGGAGTACATTATATATACATGCGGTGTCGGATTATATTTGTATTGTATAAGTATATTTGCATATTTTGAAGTGAACAATGGAACGTAACTTATATTTTATCGCTTGTAAATAGGGATCAAGTTTTATTGTATTGTATTAAATAGTGTATAAAGTTATAACATATGGACTAAAAAATGTGCGTATAAAAGTTGTAGCTTCAATATTAAAAAAAATATTGCAAAGTTGAGTTATTTTTATTGTGAACTAAATGTTGTTTTATTAATATTTATGAGGGAAATTAGTGGAAAAAATAAACGAAAAGAAGGAATGCTTATAGGTAGAGTGTGAATGGAAAAACTGTAACAGGTGGGTGGGAGAGGATTGCACTGAGAAGAAGGAATGCTTATAGTGTGAACAAGATTTTTTATTTTTTTTTAAGACCCAAGGGTATTATAGACTATTTACAAGAAAATATTCTTGTGAATAGTAAAAATGTTCCTGCAAATAACAATTTCGTATTTATAAATAAGATTGTTGAGTACATTTTAAAATGTAAAAAATTCATTATACGTCAAACTAGATACAAGTATATTCAAATCAGTCAAACTTGAGTATCATAGCATTTGGGGTCTTTAAGTTCACCCCATGTTTACAGGTTTCTATCGGAGTTCTAGGGATCACAATCGGAGTCCACAATTATAGCTGCCGAAGTCTAGTTTCATCAGCCAAACTGGAGTCCTGTTGATCACAACTAGAGTCCGAAGTTGTAGTGGCCAAAGTCTAGTATCATCTGCCAGATTGGAGTCCTGGTGATCACAAGAGTCCAGTCACAGTTAGTGGCGGATTATCATCAGTCCGGGTTTGTTACGTCAACTTAGATTAATGCTTGGTTAATATTTATTTTGATGTTCATTATAAAATTCAAATTGTTAAATCAATATTCGTTTTTTTTTATTATAGGAAATTAATATTTATTTACTTTAAGGGAAACTTGAGAGATTAAAATTAAAGCAACACCGGAAATTAGTTGGGCTCGAAGCCCATCATAGTAATTCACAAAAATGATCCAAAACAGCCCAAAGCTGCCCAAATACGATTCGCGGATTAATTATTTCGCAGCAAAGATCAAACAATCGCCTCCGATCTCTCTCTCTCTCTCTCTCTCTCCCTGCCCGCCTCGCCTCACTGCTCACTCTTTTTTTCTCTCTCTAAAAAATATTTTTTCCCTTTTTTCTTTCCATTTTCGCTCTACTTTCTTTGTCCACACCAACTCTCTCGTTTCTCCTGCTTACTCCTCCATTTATATTCATTTTTGTTCAATTTTAACGGATATTTTTTTGTTTGTTATCGAAGTTGATTTTTGACTGTTGCCCTAATACAGCGATCTGGTTGCTGAAGTCGGCCGGAGTTCAACGGTTAGGTTTCCGGCGGCTGGAAGATTCAGATTCCGTTTTTTTCTGGACTGTCGGCGGCTTGGGTTTAACAGGAATCGATTTGGTTTTAGTTGCTACATTGAAGTTCGGGGAAACTAGGGTTTCAAGTCGTGGATAAGGGATAAGTGAAATAAACCGACATGCCGCGGAGTTCAAGGCACAAATCGCATAAGCAGAGTAAGCACAGTTCGAAAGAGGCAAAGGAGTACTACTCGGACTCGGATGAGGATGTGAGGATGAAGGAGAAGGAACGGGAAAAGGAAAAGGAGAAGGAAAGGAGTAGTGGTAGAGAGGAAGGAGGCAGTTCTGTTAGGGTTTCTAAAGACTCGAGCTATTCGGCTTCAGGGGAGAAGCGGAAACTTTCTTCCTCGTCCCTTTTGAAGGAAGGGAAGGATGGAAAAGATCTGAGCGGTATTGGGAATGGGGATGCTATTGAAGAGTACGTTTCATCCAAAAGGCGAAAAGAAAAGGCTGAGGGCGGTGGTGGGGATAGGTGGAATGGTGGTGGAGATGGGAAGGATGATGGTGGGGCTCCAGAGAAGGAAAGTAGAGGTGAAAGTTTGAAATTTGATTCAGAGAAGGGTACAAAATCAAAGGACTATAAGGGATTTGGGGATTCGAAAAGTAAGAGTAGTAAAAGGCAGGAGAGTGGCGGTGAGAAAGAGGAGAAAATTGCTGGGTTGGTGGAAAAGGAGGAGGGTAGGAGCGGAAGTGGTAGGGGTGAGTCAAAGAGGAAGTCTGAGAAGGAGTCTGGGCGGAAAGAAGGAAAGGAATCTAGGGAGGTGAAGGAAAAGGATCGTGGGTCTGAAAGGGAGAAGAAAGGTCAGGAGAGTAAAAAGGACTATGAGGTTCGGTCATTGGATACACTTCTGGTGAAGAAGCAAGGATCACAATGGGATGATGGTGGAGAAGAAAGACAGGGCAAGAAAGGGAGAGAAAATAACGGTAAGGTAACCTTTTTTTTTTTTTTGGTTGTTGTTGTTTGTGCTATGGATGTATGAATTTATACTTGTGTCAATTTATCTAGTAGATATTTTCTGTTTCCATTTAGGTTTTATGGGTTGGGCATTTGTCCCAACAGAAAATGTTTTTCTTAATAGCTATTTATGAATCATTAGGAACAGGTTATTTAGCCATTTCCTAGTAGAGAGCCTTGATCTGTTCTTGTGTTTTAGATTTGGTATTTTACTCTTCTTGCTAAATGAGGGAGATTGTACGGTTATAACTAGAATGAACAAGTTGTTTTTAACTGTTGGGTAGCTTTAGTGCATAGAGTAGAGAAGCAGCTTTGTATTGGTTGAGATGGACGGTGTCATGGATTGATTTTGTGCTTGGCAATTGATGAGAAGTAAAGGCCTATAGATTTTGTGGGACGAATCATTTTACTATTCAATGTCTGCCACTACTATGTTATCAGGGATGTTATGTCAAGAGGACAGGGAGAAGGGAGTGAGGAAAACCTTCCTTAATGTTTGAGCTTAAATCGAATTTCAAGAATCTTTCTGAAAAATGAAAGATGGAATCTGAGACTCATGCAGGTTTTTTTCACCCGCATTATCCATTTAGCAGACTTCGCTATGGTTTTAAGATAGAAATTTGCTGGAGTTTCTGGCGCAGTACGGTCCTTACTATGATCTGATTGGATATACATCAGCACTGGCTTTCAACTTGCTAGTTCTTCTCATAGTTTCTGCGGTTGATTGGAGTAGCATTATTAGTATACTGTTATTTAATTGAGAAAAGGTTCAGGCCTTTAGCCTGTATATTCAATTTCGCATCCCATCAGGTAATATTGAAATATATCAATCTACCATGGAACTTGTTTTGGCAAGTTGGGGGTTCCTGCATTTGTGTGTGTAACTAGTCTAATAAATATGTGGTATCTTTACTGTTAACAAAGGGAGCATGCTACTTCTAAGTTCTGCAAAGGATTGGCATGTGTATTGTCACATTGCTTAATAATGAATGCTGTTGTATCCATTCATGGATTTTATTGTGTCCTTACATTCTTTTATGCAATTGGAAACTGATGTTTCTGTTTTCCTGTTCAGGACTGTTATGTGCTAATGTTTTTCTATACAAAGGGTGATCGCTATATTTTTTGCCAGCAAGTATCCTCCATCACCACACACACCCCCCAAAACACCAAAAAAAAAAAAAAACTCCCCAATCCAGTTTTTTGCGTTGATACTTAATAAAATTTATTTCCTTTTTATTATATCCTGCTATGTGTTAAATGTTTTCATCTTCTAAGTTATTGGTTTGTTGAGTCTGGTAACATTTTGCATGTGCTTTATTTCTGTGGTTTTCTGTTTAGCAGTTTTCGATTGAGTGCATTGTTGACAAATTTATTTTTCAAATTCTTTAAAGCCTGTGTTGGGGAACTGATCACTTTGTTGAAATGGCTGGTGAATTGTTGAGTTATTTGATAATGATATTAATTCTTTTCCAAATTTGCAGAAGTTAATATACAGGATGATTTCCGAAATCTTGAACTAGAAAAGGAACTTGAAAAGAGGATCCGGAAGAGACGAGATGGCTCTGGTGATATTGATAAAGGTCATGATGTTAGAGAAAGTGATGAGAAGTATATTTCCTCTAGGGGTGACCGTTCTAAGGATGGGAGGTACAAAGATGACAAGTATAAAGATGGACTTTATGGAGATAAGAGTCTGGATGATGGGGAGAAAGATGACAGACACCGCGATGTGAAGTATCGGGATGATACAGACAAGGATATCAAATATCGTGACAACGGTGATAAAGATAATAGGAGGAGGGAGGAGAGATATCGTGAAGATGGGGACAGAGAATCTCGACGAAAGGAGGATAAGTATCGGGATGATGGTGAAAGAGATGGTCGTCGAAAAGATGATAAGTACCGAGAAGATGGCGAGAGGGAGAAAAAACGCAGGGATGATAAACATCGTGAAGATGGTGATAAGAATGGTCGAAGAAGTGATTATGAGGATGTGGAGAAGGAGGATAGGTACAAGGATGACAGAGAAGATAGTGAAAGATACAAGGAAGATAAACGGCGTGAAGATTATGATAGAGACATTAGACAAAAGGATGGGAAGCTAGGAGATGATGTTGATAGAGAGAAGAGACCTAGAGATGGTAAATACAAGGATGAACATGCCTCAAGAGATCGATCTGGGGATAAGTCTGATGTTAAGAGATCAAAGGAGGAGGTTCATACTACTGACCATTCTTTGAAATCAAGCATACGGGATATGAGTCCTCCTTACGACGAACGATCCAGGTTGAAAGATGATCAGGGGCGAAAAAGAAAGTCTGATAAAGAAGATCATGGTGATATCAAGTCAAGAAGTGCCAAAGATCAACGGTATGATGCTGAGAAAAGATCAACTAGGGTTGACTCAACTAGTGATAGAGGGAGGTCTGCCTCGAGAAATACTGATTTAGAAGTTGTTCCAAGTCGCAGTAGACATCAAGATTCTCCTAGTTCAGGCTCTCATGTTTCTAGGGAACATTATAGGTAGATTAAAATCTTTCAACTTTTTTAACACCCAGCTTGGTTGGTACAGTGGTTGACTTTCACCTATAAATGATTTAAGTTTTGTGATAATTGTTTTGCTGGATTAGATGTTTTGCATGGTAGTGTCAATCTGTTTAGCTTATTTGTCATGTCATGAAATGTTCCCTGTTGATGAACAAAGCAGGGCTGCTATTTTTCACTTTTAAACATTTGGTTGCACCGCATGGAATTTTATTTTGTGTCTGCTTGATTGAATTTATTGTATGTTTAGATTCATTTTGTACCTTAATCTTTTGTTAGTCCCCAAATGTTATTGAAGAATTATAGAAGACCTTGAATGTGTATCATTTTAATAGGGTTCATATCTTCCCACCCAATATTTCTGGAGTTGATAACTTTTTGGTGGGAAATTTCGTTCCTATATTGGTACAAATTTCTTGAGGAAGTGTGAGGTATCCCTTGCTGGAGAATCACTTTGGCCATTATTGCTCATCTTACTTGTCTTATCTTTTAATGTGTTTGCAAAAATGCTTTTGTATGTGATCCTTATTTAGAAGTTGTTAATAATGAAGTTACATGTCTTTCTGTCTGAACGTGCAACCACCAGGTGAATTGCTCCATATTACTTGATTAGGATAATTGTGTCTTAACTGCTGCCTCCTTTTTGGGTGTTGCAACTTACAAGTCTGTTTAATTTCTTCTTCCAGGCTTTCAAAACAAGACGAGTCTAAGTATAGGGAGTATGCATATGAAGATAGAGGTAGACATGGTGGAACTTCAGCTCGAGAGCATGCTGGTGCCGCTGGAGTGACTGATAAAGTTTCTTCATCCAGAGTAGTGGAGAAAAATGATAAGAAGGATGACTCCCATTTGTTAGACTTGTCAGCTGAAAGGCGCCTCAAAACAGATTCTCGAACTTCTCCTAGACAGTTGATTGACAAATCCCCTTCATCAATAAGTGTGGACCGCAGGCATGTGAGTAGATCTGATGTTAGACGGAGTATTGATGTTGAAGAGTCTGGGCAGCGGAGTGGTGGTTCTAGGGATGCAAAAGATTATTATGGTAAGGAAGGCAGAGGAAGTCGTGATTTGCCCAGGGACACACTTCCAGGAGATGACCTATCCCAGGCTGATGGGGACAATATGTCTGTTTCTTCACCCTTTGTCAGAACTAGTCATTTTTCTGGCAGTTCCAAGTCTCATGTTCCTCCTCCCTTTCGGACAGGGGTTGATGGCCCTTCAAATTTTGGATCTTCTGAAGATGACAATAGAATGAAGTTTAGTAATCGTCATAGAAGAATTAGTGACCCTAATATGGCAAGAGTTCAAGGAAGCCCCTGGAAAGGTGTTCCAAGCTGGCCTTCTCCAATGGCAAATGGTTTCATGCCTTTTCAACATGGCCCAGCTCCTGTTGGTCTCCATCCAGTGATGCCGCAGTTTCCTCCATCACCAATGTTTGGTGTCAGACCTTCCATGGAGTTGAACCATCATGGGGTACCATATCATATCGCTGACGCTGAGAGATTTACTGGCCATGGGCGGCCCATGGGATGGCGAAATCCTATGGATGATACATATCCTCCTCCTTTACATGTTTGGGATCCTAATAATGCTCCCTTTGGCGAAGAACACCATGTCTATGGGAGGCCAGATTGGGATCATGGTAGGACCCTACCTGGTGGTCGAGCCTGGGAAACTAGTGGAGATATGTGGAAGGGACCAAAAGGTGATGTCAGCATGGACTTGCAATTTCCCCCTGAGAAGGAGAGTCGACAATCTAATGTCCCAGGGGATGCATCTTTTGCTGGTCAGTCAGCGGAACCAGTTCAAAATGACGAAATTCAAACTGATCTTCCCGCTGAAAGCAATGAAACTAGGCAGTTTAGTGATGCCTTGGAAAAGAAATCTCCTGAAAATACTAAGATTACTCCTACTATGGCTCTTGTTCCAACAAAGGCAGAGAAGGATAAGGCTAATCTTTATCATGTTTATCTTTCCAAGCTCGACATTTCTGCAGATCTTGCTGACCCTGAGCTGTTCAGCAAGTGCTCAGGCTTGAGGGACGTGGATCAGAAAATAATTTCTGCTGCAGAAGACTCCAAGATTTTCTATGTAGAGGTAAGATGATATCACAGTTGTGCATAATTTCAAGTTCCCTCTGTTAACACTTGAACTAATTAATATATTTTTGTAACCTCTGTATGTTTTCCCCTCCATTTGACAGGAGGTTGCAGAAGCTAAAATTCCAAGTTCAAAATCAAGCGCTTTGGTTTTTGGGAGCATTAATGATTCAGTTTTTCAGGTATACGAAGAAGTTATAAGCATGCACACTGAAATACCATTTCTCTACATTTATACATGCGCGCATAGGGTACCTAATTTTTGTAGTTCGATATTTTCTTGAACTTGGTGAGTTTGGATTGCTGGCAGGGTATTTATGGGTGCAAATGTGCTGATTTGTAGTCTGTTGTGCAGCAATTTAATTGCTTACTAATGTCACTGTGGTTTATTAATTTCAGAAAGCCATGACACTGTATAAGAAACAGAGAGAAGAGTCTGTGGTCATAAGTGGAGAGAACCCCATTTTATGCAAGTTGTGCATCAAGACCCCCAAAGTGGAGCCTGATCAGGAGATGCATCTTTCAGACAACCACAAGGCCGAGCAACTTCTGCCCGCCGATAATAAGCAACTTCTGCCCGCCGATAATGAGCAACTTCTGCCCGCCGATAATGAGCAACTTCTACCCGCCGATACGGAGCAACCTCCGCTCGTTGGTAATGAGCAACAGGCAGAAGCTGCATATCCAAATGACGATGAGGCAGTTAATCAGCAGCCACTCTGTGAGCCAAAGTTGGAAGATGTTTCCATGGAGGAGGCGGTTAATCAGCAGCCACTTTGTGAGCCGAAGTTAGAAGATGTTTCCATGGAGGAGGTGAATCAGGAGTTAGATGAACCAGTTGTGGCTGATCTGGAGAAACCCGAGAAGACAATGGAGCATGTAGCCACAAATGAGGAGTTATCCACCAACGCTGAACCGCCTCAGGAGCATGTAGCCACAAATGAGGAGTTATCCACCAACGCTGAGCCGCCTCAGGAGCATGTAGTCACGAATGAGGAGTTATCCACCGATCCCGAGCCACCTCAGGAGCATGTAGTCACAAGTGAGGAGTTACCCACCGATCCTGATCCTGATCCTGAGCCTGAGCCTGAGCCTGAGCCTGAGCCTGAGCCTGAGCCTGAGCCTGAGCCTGAGCCTGAGCCTGAGCCTGAGCCTGAGCCGCCTCAGGAGCGTGGCATCAACATCAGCAGCGACTCTGTGCTCGTGCCCCCAAAAGAAATGGAATCACCTAGCGTCGAGGAGGTTGCTGCTTCTGCTTTGCCCGGCAATCTGAATGAAGTTGCCGGCGGTGGTATTGGTGAGGAGTTGGAGGGAATGATGTTGGGTTTGCCTGATAATACAGAGGCATGTGAGGTAGTGATGGCAGAGTCAATTGAGTCAGGATCAGTAAATTTAAGTCGGATACATGATCATTCTCCTGAAAGTACACATTGAGACAATTTATTTTTTCGTTTTGAAATGCTCCCCCATCCCCTTTCGTAGCTTTTCTTAATCTCCATCTTCTTTCTTATAATCCTGTTCTGTGCTCTGCTCCATTCCAGTTAAAAGGCAATAAACATTAGTTTTTCCTCTACAATTTTTTTGTTGCTCTGTGGCTTTCTGTGGTATACTTTGTCCCCAGAATTGTTTTTCAGATGTTTGGGCGCCTTGCGGGTTACTTATTCTACTGGATTCTGGGGATGCTACCAGCAAGGTAAATCTCAGGTGTCTCTGCTTTGTGGCTTGAGTTAGTTAATCTTCTGGTAAAATGAGCTCTTCAAAAAGTAACTCTGGTTTACTTCTGGAAAAAGTGAACTATTTTATTAGAGATTTTCATAAAGTTTGCAATAAGATAATTTTCTTGTTCTGTTCACCTTATTTATAGTCAAAATGGTTTTCTTATTCAAATAAGATAAAAATTTTGATCTTTTAATGAATAATACTTCTTTCGTTTTAGTGAAATATATATATATTTTTTCCCTCTCATCTCACCCAAACTAATGTTATTCACACTTAATTAATAGTTAAAAAGTAGAAACTAAAAAGTATGGCACATTCACATGAGTTAATGCAAATTTTGCCTAAGTATGGACAAGTGAGATTATTGCCTCCATTCCTTAAAGTTTTAATAGACTTTGTCTCTTAAATGAGCATTGTTACCAATTTCATAGGTTGAACCAAATTTGCTCAATTGATGTCAACTTAGCACGGTCTTGAGATTTTGACCATTAGAGTAGTGAGACCAATAAGATTGAAACGTAATGTTATTGTTAGAGGTAATAATTCATCGTTCAAAGTAAATTGTACGTAAATACATATAGATTTGCTCGGACATTAAGTTACCTAATAACTTATTGCTCTAGTAATAACATTAACCAAGTTTGAACTGAGATTTTAACAGTTTGAGTTGTAAATGCTTATTTGACGAGTTTATGTTGTCGCCCTTATAATATGATCGTAGGGATTAAATTGTAAGACTCAATAATACGTAATAAGCATCATTGTAAAATTCTTTTGTGATTAGATATACAACGGTATCGGGAGAGGAAAATGGTAGACTTCGAACAATTTAGATGATTTTTCCCTTCAATTCTTCTTTTTCTCTTCTTTTTTACTCTTTTTATTATTATTATTATTATTATTATGTATTATTTTTGTACAGAATTGTTTTTAACTGTGAGATCAAATTCCTTGTATGCATGGACGATAATATGAATTGAAAAAGTTGGTTCAGATATTTTATCACATGTGAGAGAGGGTACATAACCAAGAATTTGTGACGATAATATTATTATTATTTAACACTTGGTGTGTTAAATATGAATTTGTGACGAATTGCTTTCATAACCAAGAATTATGGGACCCGAATTCTAACGAAAGTGGCGGAAAATAATTGAGTAAATAATTCGTCAAAAATTTTCAGAAGAAGCATATAAACCTATTAAAAGCTTGCCTTTCTTCGTTTTAACTCTCATTTGATATAGGAAATATACATTTGGATAATTATATTAGTGCCAAAAAAAAGAAAAAGAAGAAAGAGATAAAGAACGTCAGTTTCCCATCATAATATACGAAAAATTATTTAGGGCATGTGTTAGGTAATTTTTAGATGTAAAAAAGTGATAAAAAATAAATTTAATAGTAAAAAAATTATATTTTTATCTTAAACTATGTTATAAATTATAATTGTATTGTGAATAAAAATTGGGAGTAATAATTAGAACATGATATGGTACAACTATACAACCGAGTGCGAACCAATCAGGATTCAGAATCATTGTTTCCGACGTGTCAAACGGAAGCCGACTTTCTTTCTTCCGTTAAGCAAAAAGCAAACTTTCTCCGTTAAGGAACCAACCTTTTGAGTTTGGTCTCTCCTCCCCGGCCACTGTAACAAAATCTCAGCTGTTCATCGTCGTCGTCGTCCTCTGGATCACCGAATTCCAGCATCATCTCATCATCGTACGGTACAGCTTCCCGAACTTTCATGTACGGACTTCGAATCTTCTGTTCTCTTTCTTCAATGGTTTTTTTTTTTTTATATATTTTGTGTTTTAATTGATTTCTTGCTCTGTTGTTATTGTCGTAGTGTGCTTGAATTTCGGAAAAACTAGAACTTTTTCATGCTTTTTCTTGAGATCATGTGAAATTCCGCTACCATAGTGATCGACTTGTCCTTCGAACTGAAAATATTTTACTTCTTCTTGCTTGATTGTTATTCGCCGCTTTGCCTTTAGTGAATTGGAATTGCAATTCGATCTGATAATCGCTAGCTGGGGTAAAAATTAGCTCATGAATTGTGTGTTTGAGAATTCTCTGCTGCAGTTTTTTTCCGGTAAAATACAACCGCTGATGAGCTATAAGCTAGTTAATTCTTAATTGGTTACTGTATGAGTTAAAGAAGTGGAGGGGTTTTGGCAGGTGCTGGTATTGTTTAGTTGGTTGCTTTGTATTATCAACTGGAGTAAATTTAAGATTGTTATGTCATCAATTTGTATTTTGCCTTGAATCGAGTTGAATATTGTGTAACCTGACTTTCTTAATGGTTTGTTGGCCTTATCGGTCCCTGTGTTACCTACAGCCTACATTGAAAGAATGTTTAATATTGGTTTCAAGATTATGTATGACCATGTACAGGATTGGATGGTAAATCGTTTACAAGCACCTCTCTGCTGTTGGTAATGGTGATCAATCTGCTAGCACAAGAGGTCCTGTTCTCGTTTGGTGTAAAATTAGTTGGTTGAATTTGAGTTAGTTTTCAGTATTGGAATTGGGAAACTGATTAAAGTTTATTATTTTAGTACAGTTATAGATAGTTTTGTCCATAGTAACTTTGCCTGTTGTTATGAAAGACTGCTGTTGCAGCAGGCGATAAATAGGCTGTATGTGTGTGTCTTGTGCTGACAAGGGAAGTTTGATTTGGGGTGAGCAGTTATCAAAAATCATAATTTTGATGTTTTCCTCCCTCAATTATAATGTTATATTTGTGTGATATCAGTCTTGATCACAAAGTGAATTGCATTATACACATTGTTAATGTTTACTTACATTGAAGTTTTTTGGACTGGAGTAGCTCAATCTCTTTAGTTGAACCACCTTTGGTTTCTGTTGCCTTCTTAAATGAACATAAAACCTATACGGAATTATTTCATGCCTTCACCAATTTTCAAAGGTATTACTGATTGAGGGATAGAGATTCATTGAAATTGTATTTTGATCTGGGTGGATGGTGTCATTCTTTCCTTGGAGGTTCTTTTGATGAGGGCTAAATTTTAGGATAGAGGTCTTTGTTTTAGCTCATTCTGAAGTTGTATAATATATAGGTTTTCTGACCTGAAGCAAGCTTCATGGGTGATGGCCCGCGAGGAATAGAGGTTATTCCTGATCATTTTCAAGCTTCTACTTCTGGTGCAGATGCTTATAAAAGTCAGACTTCATCAGTGACAGATTTGCGAATTAATAGTTCTCCGAGGTAAAAGTTTGTTAATTAAATAATAACATTAGTAATTCACTTTAACTAAGTCATAGTTATTTCATTTACTCTTGTATTACGATAGACCTCGCAGTCGTTTGTGGTCTCGAATACAATTGAAGAGTGCTGCATCCATGTTGAATTTGTTTAGTCTTCGAGGGATGCCTTGGGGAGATGGTCAGGAAAAGGTTGGTTGTTTATGGAATAGAATTTCATTAGTTGATTTTATGTTATGCAGTAGTTGTAACCATGGATATTATGATATGCAGGTCGTGCTAACTGCCACAGAAGTTGCATCACTTCGATCAGAGATAGCAGACCTAGAAGAGAAGGAAGCTCATTTGAAAGCTCAGTATGTAATTCTGATACTCAATTATTGATGACTTCTGTGAAACATTACTCTCCTTTTGTCCAATATTTACCATTAAGGTTAAAGTCTCTGGATGTTATTTTGAGATTATTAATAAATAAGTAAATTTAGCATGTTGGACTTAGTATTTTCCTTTGTTAGCTGGTACACTTTATGAGCTTGTCTCGGAGACTATCAAAGAGAAGAGCATAACAAATATTTTTTTTGGACAATTGGACCATTATGGAATCCACAACTTTTGGTTTCATTATGAAGTGGAAAGAAAAATTTTCGTCTATTTGTTCTCATGCATGCATTGCTTGACTTCAGTGTGTGCTTTTTCTGGATTACATGTGGTGAAAGTGGTATTCAGTATGATACTGAATTTGCTTGTATGAAACATATTGCTTTTAAGAGCATCCTTTGGAACTAGATTCCCTGTTTCTGTGCTTCTTTGACCTGATTAATTTTGGTGTTCTATCCTTTAATCTGATTCTATTGTTTGATTTAGGTTAGAACACATTGATGAAGTATTGCGATCAGCGCGTCTGTCAGGCTATTTATATATGAGAATGGTATGGATTTGTAAAATTCATTTTTATCGTTACATGTTTCATTGAAGAGGTATCCACTCCTTTCTGTACTAGCTTGCTTGAGTTAAAATTTCTTGTTTCTTTTTGTAGAGATGGGCAACATTACCTGGAGAACCTCCACCTCTTGATGATACTGAGGTTGATGACTGGCTTCCACGCTTTTTTGTTCTCCAAGGATCATGTATATATCTTTATTTGGTGTCAACAGGTATGTTAAATAGTCAAACTTCCTAGTTTTAGATCAAATGTTCAAGATTGTGTTTTGGACAAAATCATGCAATATGTCAAATTTAACATCTAAGTATGTGCAAGTACTTGATCAATGAGCTTAAAGTGAAATTTTACAGATTTGAGCCCTCAGGACTCTACACTTCTTTCTGATGTGGTTGAAGTTGGCCGACTTCCAAATCTCATTAGAGAAGATGAGGAAGTCCGGTATTGCTTTTTCATCCTAACACGTCAAGGCCTGCGGTATGAGTGCTCGAGTGCTTCTCAAGTACAGGTTATATTCCACATACATTCTAGATTCTGTCTATCACTGCATTTAGGTGAAATCTTTCTGGATAAGAGGTCTTCACAGTTCTTATATCTTTGCTTCTTTGCTTTTTTAGGTGGATTCTTGGTTGGAAGCATTACAAACAGGTAGCGAAACAGGATCCGAGTCGAAAACCCTTGATGATTTGAAGGAAATGTGACAGTGTGATAGATTCAGATAGGAAAAGTGTAAATAGTTTGCAACTACAGTAGAAGAAGGATTCTCTGTTTTCTTCCTGATATACTGGGAAATTGCTTTCTATGATTTGTACATTCCTTTTAGGCCCTGCTAGTGCTAGGAGAATAAGTGATTAGTGTTGCTTTTCCTAGATTTATTCACCAAAAAGCTTTGAGAGGGGCTGCAATTACTCACATTATGCATGTGAATCATCTTTTGAAGTGATCTTACCCACCCTCTTAAAGTAAAGCATTTCTAGGCGTGTCATCCCTGCGCATGAGGCCATACTAATCTTTTCTGTATCGTTCCAATTTTATCGGAAATTCCCGATGGGACAAAGCATTTCTAGGCAACTAACTATCTTCACCAGAATAACATTTTTCTGGTGCTAATTAGCATGCTCTGAAAATTAATGCCCCATTCTCCGAAGTTGCTCTCTTGTTTTTCTTTTGGGATTGTGGTGAATTGAGTTGTTGAGATTTGAACTTTGTCTAGAAACGGGTTAGGATTGAGATTTGGAGAATTCATGGGTTAAATGGGTCAACACAAATATTTTAACATGTAAGGTTAGGGTTGAAAATATTGACACGTTAACCCACGAATCCGAACCCAACACAGGTAATTTGTACTACAATACAAAAAAAGGACACAAACCCAAAATGTTCGTAAGTTAAATGTGTTGACACAAATAACAAGAATAATTAAATGAGTAAAATTAAAGTTGAAGACTGTTAATACGGGAACGCGTCAACCCAAAAATTACACGAATTATCACCTTTAGTAGAGATTGTTCTAGAAAAGTTCATGTGATTTACGAGGGTATAAATTCCAAAATTGCAGCATAAGATATTATAAATTATTATTAAACCTAAATGTTACAAGTAATCATGTGATTCCAATCACAAGTGAAGCACTTGATCCATGTGGAACGACGTCGTTGGCCCCATCTAAATGATCTACTAATGATTTGTCTAGGGTTTGAGCTGAGCCCCCACCACACAGTAACCACCCCCAAAACCTCGGTGCACGTGACGGATAGCTGCCAGGTGTCAACACTACATCCAACGTACAACTCCGGAATGCACGAGGTTCAACAAAAGTTATCATCATTTGTTTGTACTTAAGTTAACAAGCTGCAGCTCTAAAAAGTCATCACTCATCTCATTCTCACTTTCTACTCTCTCTCTCTAACCGTTACTTCCATCGCCAAAGCGAAGAAGCTTGAAGGCAAAAAACCGAACATGAGCTCACAGATTTACAGATCTGCCGCCAGAGCTGCAAGGAATCTTCTTTCTGCTTCCTCCAAGCAGAGCGCTCGAACCCTTTCCGGTAAACTGCTGTGTTATTTGTGTGTGAATGCAATTCTGTAAACTTGTTGGATTGATATCTGGCTATTGATTTGTTCTTTTGAGTTTTATGAGTAGAACCCAGAATTCAATCAAATCTTGATTACAAAATCATTGGGACAGAATCTAGAAATTATTGTATATTGTGAGATATCATGGGTTGTATTTGAACGGTTCATGATTCGGAATGGGAAGAATGTGTTTTGATAGAACAGGGATTGCATGAATAATGAATAGTGATCTTTGAAAATCTGGTGCACATTGCTCTTCTAATTCCTAATTTTTTTTTAATCTTTCTGCTCTACGATCTTTTTCGATTTTGTTTGTAGTATGCTCTGCTGCGATCTAATGAAATCTTGTCATTTTTATTTGGAAAAAATTGTCTTCTTTGTGTAAGGTAATTTACTCCGTTCAAGGGAAAAATATAGTGATGACTGACTGAATTTCCCTTGTTTCAGGGGGCCGAGCAGTAGCAGGTGCGACAGCAGTTTCATTTCGGGGAACTTTGGCTTCCTTAGCCACATATGGCAGGGAAGAATCAGGAAATGCGGCGAGAAATTGGATTTCTGGACTCGTTGTCCTTCCCGCAGCAGGTCTGAATACTATACATCTATCCTTGAAAAAAATTTATCTCCTTTGTGCCACTGTGTAATATGTCGATCTGTTTAAAGGGTAGAGGAGTGATGGTTGGTGGAAATTTTACTCTTGTGTGCTCTTGAGGTGGATAATCAATCTAGAATGTTGATGAGCCTGCTCGACCCGAAATTATTCCTGTACCTCTTTCGATTACTTTTTCGTTGGATCACATAATGATATGCATTGCCATTGATATTGTCTACTGTACATGTTAATAAACCATAAGAGCTATTTCAAGCAATTAGCAATTGGAGTAGGAGGATGGTTGTTATTTAAGTATTAGGTTTTGGTGTTTTATGGTTCATGAGAAACAGTCTAAATAGCATAACTGTAGATCAATATTCATAATGCTGATTGGCAAGAAGAGTAGCCTTGTCCATTGCTTATTATTAGCATTGGAACATCCGGAACCTCTTCGAAAGTAAATTTCTTCCATCCTTGTGCACGGAATGGGGGTGAATCATTAGCTCTGGTTGGACTCAATTCTGACATGCTGCCTTGCTTTTCTCCCCTACAGAACCAAAGTAATCACAAAATATCATGAGTAGCCCCTTAAGGTTGAAGTTTCTATATTGTTGTCTTGATGGTTCTCTCTTTCCTTTATGGGATGGGCTTTTCCTGGAAAGTGGAAATTATTGTAAACCTGACCCTTGTGCAACTTGTATTACCTATGATTTGATGACAAACTCTCTCTTCATCTTTCATGCAAGATCAGTTAATTAATTTGCTTCATTTACTTTTTAACCTTTGGCCAATTCACTAGACTTTTCACAGTATAAGCTGCTTCTGACAAATTCTCATTGTTTTCTATTTTTGTTTTCTCAGCTTACATGCTCACAGAGCAGGAAGCGTATGCTGCAGAGGTACATTCTTTGCCCTCATTTTCCCCGTTTACATGCAGCAATAATTTTTCCAATAATGTTAACTGTAACTGATAGTGCCCTTTTTTAATCTTTCTCTAGTCGGAACGCACTTTTATTGCCATCAAGCCTGACGGAGTGCAGAGAGGACTGGTATGACCTTTACAATCTTTCACTATCATTTAATGGTGACAATTTCTGCAGTAAAATTTATTTCAATTAAAATAAAGTTTTGGATATCTCTGGCACTTATTAAAGCTCCGAACTTGAATAATCTTGGAAATGCTTTTCATTCATCTGCGTTGTCTGATCTTAAGAATGTTTGCTTCACTTCTAGATTTCAGAAATCATATCCCGCTTTGAACGCAAAGGTTTCAAGCTTGTTGCTATCAAAGTTGTGATTCCTTCAAAGGACTTTGCCCAAAAGCATTATCATGATCTCAAGGAGAGACCTTTCTTCAATGGCCTCTGTGAATTCCTAAGCTCTGGACCTGTTGTTGCAATGGTTAGTGAACCACATTGTATGCCATGTTACTCTTTAGACTCTTTTTCAAGGATACACAACTCAAATAATGTTCTATGCATTCAGGTTTGGGAAGGTGAAGGAGTAATCACGTATGGTCGTAAACTTATTGGAGCAACAGATCCACAGAAATCAGAACCAGGAACCATCAGGGGTGACTTAGCTGTTGTGGTTGGAAGGTAATGCCAGTGTTTTTATTCTTTTTGAACCATTTGTCTCTATTTTACAATGCACTTTTATCTGGCTCGATGAATCCTTCTCCTTGAAACGAAAACAGAGAAATTTAATCCAAACATAGTCTCATTTCCTGCACAAACGCATGATTTCATCTCGCATGTTGTGTCATTGTTGCATCAGGACTAATGCAGGTTTTTTTATGCTTTCAGGAACATAATTCACGGTAGCGATGGACCCGAGACTGCCAAGGACGAAATCAGCCTGTGGTTCAAACCGGACGAGCTGGTTAGATACACAAGCAATGCAGAGAAATGGATCTATGGCAACAACTGATACCTTTTTTCCTGAAAATTTTCCGATTCTTCTATTGGTCAAAGTCCCTATTTAAGAATGGGATAGGCACAAACCTGCAAAGATGATAATAATGAATGTGGTTTGTCTTTGGGTGATGAACAAACTCCCCAGGAAAATCACTGAAATAAAATACCTCATCACATCAGCCTAGTCTAAACAATTTTCCTTCAAAATTTTCATATTTGGAAGGCTTATTTATTCTGGTAATGGAGATATATCATGGCTTTTGTTGAATCAGCTTATAGTTTGATGTTTTTTTGGAAGCAATGGATGCTGTTCTCTGAAGCTTTACCCAACCCAATGAGCCCAGAAAATTACTTTCAATTTTGGACGGATTACATTTACATATCTGAACTTTGGGTATAAATCCTTCCCTGCTGTTCTGAAAATTGCAACTTACCGAACAACATGGAGTTATTTGTATTTTGCTGGGTTTGATTTTATCATTGGATGAGTTTAGAGAGTTATTTTTAAATATTAGGGATGAAATGTAATTCACCCTTCAATTTGCTTCCTCATACGATTTTGGCACTTTAATGGAGAGATCAATGGAAAATGCACTAATTAAAAGAACTCGATTTTAGATGAGATTACCAATCTAAATGCTAGGGGGTCTTATCTTTTGTGAAACGCAAATGGAAAGATGCAACAAATCTAGATCGAATAGCGTAAATGGGTAGGTAGGAATGTCAATTCAAATTGTACGAGTTAATGCATCCTGTCGTGTTAAAAATACTCTTTTATGAGCGATTATTTTTGATGTATATAAGTGGACAAGCAATTTTAACAAATTGAGTTTGTATTGAGAATTGTCTTGTAGATTTTTGGTGCTTAGCCTATTGAGGGAGTCCTTGTATGATAATATTGACATTAATATGCATATTTTTTCTTTGTAGGGTGATACTTAGGGGTGATATCGAGCCGAGCCGAGCCCGAACACACCTATGTTCGAGCTCGGCTCGGCTTCATTATCTTGGGCTCGAGCTCGAGTCGAGCCTGGAAACCGAGCTCGAGCTCGTATAAGATTTATGAGCTCGAGCTTGAACTCGGTAGGCAGAATCTCCACTTGCCAAAATAAATTTGGCTTGTGGAGATTCGAACCCAAGTCTTTTGGGTTCTCCTTGCAGTGTCTTACCACTGCACCAAATTTAGTTTCATGATAATATGTATTTTATCTTTTGTAAAAATTATTTTTTCTTATCGAGCTGTTCACGAACGTAATCGAGCCGAGCTCCCTTTTGTTCGTTTATTAATCGAGACTAAAATTTTATTCGTGTTCGTTTATTAATAAATAAACGATCTCGAACCGAGCTTTTAACGAGCCGATCCCGAGCTTGTTCGTGAACGTTCGTGTTCGTTCTCAACCCTAGTGATACTTATGCCCCTGGTATCAAAACACGTACTATATGTGATACTTGTTGTTTCAACATAATGATGATATATTAGACACTAAAATCTACTCGCGTGTTTTTATAAGATACAAATTATACTTTTGAGATCAGTCGGACAGTCTAACCCGTCGAATATTCAGAAGAAGCTATACTTACATCTGGGCTACAAGCAGTAGTGACGGACTCCAGCTGCCAATTTAATCAAAGTCCAATATTATTGGTAGCGGTAATTTCTTTAATTTTAAAATCCGCCAATAACACAAATCCTCTATAAGTATACTCATTTTTAGGTTGTAGGCGGTTTTTCTCTTTGCCGCTTTTCTTTCACAAGAAAAAAAAAAAAAAAAAAAAAATCTTCAATCTCCGCTCGGCTTGTTGAACTTCGAAACCCTAGCAATCGAGAGCCTACAGAATTTGAGCTCGATTTCGTTCTTCACATCACCGCTGCTTGATCTTCTTCAAAAGGTAAAAATTATCTTCAAGTTTGATGAATCTTGTTCTTATTGCTTGTGATTGCTTTGCTCGCGTTGGAGTTCTGTTTATCTTCGCGGATGAATCATTAGAGACTTGATGTTTCGGAGCGTTTGAAACTGTTTCTGGTTTGGCTTTGGACGAAGCTAGTGTGTGCAACACTGTAGGTTATTGTTATTAAACCCTAGCTTGGGTATCGCTTCTTGAAGTTATTTTGCTCTTTCCACCCTAAGTATGACTCTGAAAAAAATAAATTGTACTCTTTTTGATATTCCTCGGCAGTTTGTGAATTAAAAATGCTCCTTTCGATCTTTGTGGGGATTTTGATACATTGATTATGTAACTGGCAATATAATCTAGCTTCACATGGCGCCTTCTCTTGCGGTATTTGTGAGTGTCCTGTTAATGCTATTCTGTGGGCAAGGAAGTAGGGCTGTTAGGATTTCTTGACAATGCTGTACTTGCGATTATATTTTTCTTTGCTCAGAATGGGACTGCCTTAATTTGTACTCATTATCACCTTTTAGTATGCTAATGATCATTATATGAGGGCATCATGTTTCATAAGTTTTTGATAATGAAGTACTTACAATTCCAAGTTTATTTTATAATATTTTGGTGTTGCCCATTGAAGAATTTTTAAGTTTAGTTATTTTCTTCTTGTTTTGAACTTTGCTCTCTTATTTACTTAAATTTAGTGCAGATGGCTACCAAACCACTGACAGAGGAGGCAATTGCTCAGACAGAGAAGAAAATGGATATGACTTTAGGTATGCTCAATAGCAACTAGGGTTATTGATTGAATTTAGTTTCATCATTGCCTTTGTATTGATGTTAAATATTTGCATGTATTTTTGCAGATGATATCATCAGAATGTCCAAGAACAAGACAGTTAAACCTAATAGGAAACAGAGAACTTCTGTAAGAAAATTGCTCTTTGTGGATTATTTGCTTATGCATTATGCCACTTTATACATCTGGTATTGACACAGTTATTGGACTAATCAGAATAGAAGCAATAATTTTGCGAGTAATTTTGTCCGAGATAAAGCTGCAAAGATGCAAAGGTTTATGGATACAAGGTCTACTCTCAGACAGGTGTGCTACAGATTTAAACTGATTTATGCCATCAGTGTTGGTCATAGTTGTGGTGAAATAGAACTAGCTTGCACGTGGTTGCGATGATTGGTTCATTCAAATTTATTTTGTCAGGGTGCACTTGCTCAGCGGCGGTCTAATTTTCAGAGGAATCAGTTTCCTTTTGCTGCTGAGGCAGCAAGAAAAGCTGCAGCTATCCCGATTCGTAATAAACCTTTCAATGGAATCAGAGCAGTAAATAAGAACATAATGAGGTATGAACTTGATTGGAAGATGCAGATACTCTTTTAAATATAGTGGTTTTATTGCCTATATATAATGATAGTAGTATAGGTTCACAATTGTCGCGTTCTATTAGTTTAAAAGAATAATGTAAGTTGTGGCATATCTAGTGATCACTGTCCACTCTTTTAATCTGTTGCAGGTAAATCGTCATTAGTCTTCATCACTTTAGTTGTGGTTCTACTTGTTTTTAAGTTGGAAAGAGAATGATGTTGATGGGATTTTATGGTAGGGGGTGTTAGGCGAAGGCACCAAAGGAATATTGTTATTTATGTAGAGTTGATGTTTGCAGTTGAAAGGATGTGCTCTCTGGCTTTAGTGTATTTGAGTTATTGAAAAGGAGTTGTGCAGTAAACTGTTAATGTTTCTGGCTTATCACACATTTCGTTTTTGAGGTGAACATGAGAGTTTTAATGTGGAGTTGTTTCGAAAGAGAGCTACATGGTGCCATTAATGTTTTCTTGCTTTTAAGTTTTTGCATGGTTCTCTCGGTGTAATTGATTATTCTGCTGTACTTTGTGGGACAACTTCTGAGATGGTTATCTACCTTGCGTAATTAGTAGTGATGTTTCTTGAGCTTTATATCAGTTGAAGGGGCTTATGCTTACAGAAGCTTCAATGAACTTCCATTCATTAATGAAGATGTGAATTGTCCTAGAATATCACTCTTAACAGCCAATGATGTATAGTGTGCAATTGATGAGGTCAAGTGGTTGGTAAAATCAAGGCTAATAAAAGCAGGATTGTAAAGGTCATCCCAGCTTCTCGTGTCATATGTTCTTCAGGGAATCAGGGACTTTTAATAAACTATTTGATTATTTCTTGGCTGTGAAGTGCATTGCGAAGATTGCTTTACTCATAATCCTCTTCCTGCCTCATGTACTTGCCAGCTAAAAAGCAGGATTTAAAGGGAGATCAAATTTAAGCGGCTAATTTTCTTGTAGGCTATTTTGATTGTTGGCACATATCTTCAGTATTGAGATGGGAGTCAACCTTGATAATTTTTTGCCCAAGCCTTGTGCTTAGCATTCAGCAGAACTCAATTCAGTTTCTCTGTAGAACTTCCTCAAGTTACACATATGCTCATCTTAGGAGGGTTGAAGCTGCATGGGTAGTGTCATCAACTTGTTCAGTGTTCATGTTTTAAGCTTGGAAAGACTATCCAATTTACTTCGTGGGTTAGAATGATGATCCTCGTGAGTCAGGGAAGTATTGGCAGATCAGATGTATATTGGTTGGGTTCTGCTTCTTTATGAGAGTCATTACATTCTTGGTGTGCATCCATGTTTCTGAACTTTGATTTGGTATTGCTGGCTGGCCTCGAATCCACATCCATTGTTGAACACTTGGTTCATTTTGGTTCATATTTCCTTTTTATGCTTCAGTCGTGGTTTTTATTTGTGCAGGGCTGGAGTTATGGTTGTTAAGGAGAGAGCTGTGAAGAACGTGGGTGGCTTTAATGCAAAGGTATCATTCTGCATCTATTTTTGGGTTATTTTTAGTAGTGTTTTTGGAGTGTAAAATATCATGATAGATTGAGTCATGAATGCATTACTGAATCAGGTCATGAGGTGTTGGTGACAGCTTTATTTTGGCTTTTAGAGTTGTGTTAATCCAGACTCATGCTGCCAATTATGTGTCGTTTTAAGATGATTGTTGTAATGAAATCTGATCTCGTTTATCCTGGATGCATCTGTATCTTGCTACCGGAATGTATTTGGCCATTTTCAGGGGTCTGTTCCTTATGGTGCTCAGCAATTTAAGCAGCATTCGAATGTGGCTCCCAAGCAGAAGCCACAAACTCTAGACTCACTGTTTGCAAACATGAAAAAGGAAAGGATGAGAGTCTTGTCACAACAAAACAATGGTGGAAGAAGAAACGGAGGTGGCCCACAATTGCCCCCTTGGCAAAGAGGCCGTTTTGGCAAGTAACTGTCGTGCCGGGCAGCCTAGACCTTCCTTCTGGTTGCTGCAGTGCTGGGACGAATACGTTTGTGCTGTTCAGTGAAGGTCATGTTTTGGGAAACAAACTGTTGTGAGTTTGAATTTTACTCCATGAAAGAAAAGTCCATTTGGTGACCAGGTTCCATATTGTTTTGACTCTGAAAATTGCAATCGTGTATAGTAGCCTATATTACATATGGTAGTTCTGAAATGCAGTTAACATTTAGTAGAGAAACGCCTGTAATTGTGTGTCTCGATTGTACATGATGGTGAGATATAATTCATATAGCCGACACCACGTAATGGAATAGTAGTAGTAGTAGTTATGCAGGAATGTTTCGCTAAGAAAACGTTTCAGAATAAATGAAAATTGCCCCGCGATCAGTTCTGATGATTAATTGATTATGCATACTTGCATGATTAGGGTCCTACTTTGGTAACGTGGACCATGATTTGTTGATTTATTTATTTAAATTTGTTTTAGCTGGGGGTGTTACTTTAATCTACATGGTTTGAACTTTGAAGTTTAACTCCAGTTTGAGCTGTTATTCTTAAATCTACTAATCATTGCGATAACGACATATAATGTACTACTAATGTTAGCAAATCTAGTAATATAATATAAGAGAAAAAGTTATATTCTCATTATTTAATCATTATAGTTGCGATCACGATGTAGAATGTACTACTAATATTAGCATTATCTAGTAATATATATAAGGAAAAAGCTATATTCTCGTTGTTTAATTATTATTCAACTATAGTCTTATCCGAAAATTGTGAATAGTAATTTCTATAATCACGGTTATCATAACTTATTTTAATTTGACCTTTACTATTTATTTAGGTCAAAAAGAACAAACTTTAGTTAGTATATTACTAAAATAATATGATACATCAACATTCGGGGATGTAGCTCATATGGTAGAGCGCTCGCTTCGCATGCGAGAGGCACGGGGTTCGATTCCCCGCATCTCCATTTTTTGCCTTTATTTCTCACACTTTTTTTTATTTTATTTTTCTCCCATTCGAAAATCAGAATCTGTACTAACAACCTCTCATTCCTGATCTTCAACCTCTGCCCCAGTGAAACATGCACAAACTGGTTACTCCATTTTAACAACAAACCCACCATTGCAACTCCGCCAAGGAAGCAAAAGCCGGCGACTCTGTTACTTTTATCTTGAAAAAATTATGACCCTCAATTTGTTATGCTCCCAACATCTCCCTCTCCCTGTCATTCTTCTTCCCACAAGTTTCCATTCCCCTCCTCCCCCGCCACTCTCTTCTGCATTTTCTTCCACCACTCTGCTGCTAAAAGCCCCTTTTTGTCTAGGTTTTTCCCTGCTGAGTTCACCGTGAAAGCGTCGTCGTCTTCGGATGACTTGCCAACGAAGGGGAAGATTTTGGGTTCGGAGTTGCTTGGCGAGGAGCTCGTTAATGCGGTGTTAGTAGCTAAGGATGCCTCTCAAGTGCTTGATATAATTACTGAGAGAACTAACAGGAGTAGTGGCGTCGTGGGCTCTGCTGATTGTAGTTTGATTCTCTCAGCCGCTGTTGGTCGTGGCAATGTTGAGTTGGCTCTCTCCATTTTCTACGCCATGCGTTCTAGCTTTGGTTCTGGTATGCATCTGTATTCAAAGTTTTGAATTTGTACTTCCAGTAATCTCGCTAAAGATTTGGTTTTTATCAAATTATTTTGGCCTTGTTCAGTAAGTTTTGCTTATAAAGATTTTTTTCATAGAGGTGGGTGAAAATGGTAACTCGATTGAGAGATGGAAGTGGTCGAGGCCCGATGTGAATACGTACACTTTACTTATTCAAGGTCTCGCATCCTCATTGAGAGTTTCAGATGCCTTGCAGATAATAAACAGTATTTGCCGGGTGGGAGTATCTCCAAGTGAAGAGGTATAGCCTTATAGGTTTCATGACTTTAATAATTTTCTGTGGCATTTAGTCTTTGCTGAACTTTGAAACGTTTCATAACGTGTTAGTTTAGTTCCATGTGGCATGTGAAGGTTGTTTGTAATCTACGAATCTATAGGTTCTGTATAATGCTCAAATTTATCAAATATAGACTTCATGCAACAGCTCTCAGTTGGACTTGGTGGTCATTCTCTAGCTTATACTCCCTCCGTTCTACAAAGTGGACTCTTCTAGTGGAACGGAGAGAGTAATACTTTTCTCTTTCAGCTGATGAGCAGTATCAATTTTCATGTAGGTCCCTTTTGGTAAGGTTGTCAGGTGTCCAACCTGTATGGTCGCTGTTGCTGTAGCTCAACCACAACATGGTATTCAGGTATGCCTTTTTTAACTTGGTTACTTTGCAATGCTTCTGTAACTGGCATGTAATAAAACATAGCTAAGCATTTATATTTTTTATGGGACACTAAATAATTATTTCTATAAACAATTAACCCCGTCTGCTCCTTCATGTATTTGTCTTTGGGGTGTTAGTGAATTCTGAGAGATTATATTTTTGAGGTTTACAATGAGAAAGTTCATATAGATAATTCTAGAAATTGGGTGAGATACTGGATAAATAGAAGAAAACACATTCAGTGGTAGGTACTGTTGCCGAATATTGGGACTACGCAATTATAGTTGGAGAAAGGTGCTTGTATTAACTCACTGGCAATCAAGTTTTTTCGCATTTAGAACTTCTGTAATCTTACCTGAAGCCTCCAGCAAGGATATGGGCACTTAATTTTGGGAGTCCTTGTCAAGGGTGCCATTTCCTACTTGTGGTCCACATATTGAAGAGCTATAATCTGGAATAACAGAAAGAATGTGTTATTCATGTAATGACAATGTATTTTTTTTTTACAAATTTATGAGTTTAACCATACCTATCTGTGTTCTCTGTAGATTGTTTCGTGTTCAAAGTGTCGCTATCAGTACGAGCTTGTTTCTGGCACCATTTGCAGTATAGAGTCTGAAGAAATTAGGTTGGTACCAGTATTATTATTATTACGAGTTGAACTATCCCTTCCTTTTTTTTTGAGTCAAGTCTCTTTCTATATTGTTAAGTTTTAGCTAAAAGAGTAAACGAGTTAGTCACTTGATCCTCACTTAATCCATTAGGACAATTGAACAATAACTTTGGTGTATATGTCAAACAACTTATGTAAACTTCCTTACCCTTCATTTTGCTTCATTGTTCAGCATTTGCTTTTGATGTTGATCTTGGGATATTTACTTCTTCTAAGGATCTCCTACTACCGAACGCAGCACGGATGTCCCAGCATGGAAGAGGGGGCTGAGGATGTTGCAAATTGTGAGGCTAAATATTCCAGCTGCTGTTCACTCTGTTGTGGTAAATTTCTCTGTAAGCTTCAACATATTTTGATTGGAGAATGCATCTATGTTGCAGCTATTACCAAGCTCCTGTTTTTCTGTGAACATTTTTTTAAAATTTTTTTTGGAAAGAGTTAAAATGTTTACTGTGTTTTGATCAAGGACAAACTAGTACTCTCTGTCACTAGCAGACCTACTACGACCAATCCTCTGCCTCTTTCTTTGCAGATTGAGACACCATCTGGTCTGGCAAGGACGCACAGGTTTGCTACTGAAACAGTTGATCTCCCTGCCCAAGAAGGAGAGAGAGTAACCATTGCTCTAGCTGCTCCTGAAACTGTATATAGAGAGGTTGGTCCTTTAAAGTTTAGTCCAAAAGTCCCAAACTTCTTTCCTGGGGAAGCCATGTGCCTTACAAACCATTCAGATGGCCGAGAATCACCATTGTTAAGAGCCCCTGCAAAAGATAAGGGCATATCCTTGGCAAATCCCTCTATACTCTTTCCTCTTCTTGCTGTACTTGCCTCTGGAGATGCTGCTACTGGAATCATAGATCCCACGCTCCCTCAATTAATTTTAGTTGCAGCAGCTTCATCACTTGCACTTGGAGCCACTTTTAACAGTCTGGTTTACCCAGAATTAAGGAAGGCAAGTATGTACTTGATTACCTAGCTGTAGTAATATATATTTCTGATCATTTATGGCTGAACATTTTGGAATGGGTGTTTATCTTCTGAGATATAATTGAGCACTTTCACTTTATGGTTTGTTGATGTATAATGATGATGATTAAAGCTCTCTCTCACACACACCCCTCTCCCCACCCCCCACCCCACCCATTGACATCCAATATGAATCTCCTTTCTAGATGAATGTTTTCAAAGGCTGCAATAATATCATTTCTTCTGGTGTTGTCTTTTGTTTCCATCATAGCCATATTCTAATATAGAATAAGAATTTTAAGAAAATTGATCTTTTATTTCCCTTTGGTGTTTGTATGTCCTGTTTTCTGCCAGCTTCCTCGGAGACTAGTGGACACACTTGCTATTAGGCAGCAACTTCTATCTCAGTATGATGTTCTTCAAGCTCGAATCAAGGAGTTAAAGAAAGCTTCTGAAAATGAGGTATTTTTTATGCAATGACAAGATTTTCAGTCATCCCAAGTACCTACACACGTCTTTTATGATTATGTCCATAAATCTGATTTCTAATACCTTTTTCTACAATAAAGGAGACACTAGATTCTGTTACTTTAACATATATTGCTTTGGGCTGAGGTTTTCGAATTTGAAGAATGTGGAGACACTATCAGTTTTACCTTATAATGTAGTGACTGATGTCTAAGCTAATCTGATAATTATCATGAGAGTTGTAGCAGGATCAAAGTGCTTAAAGAATATACCGCTATCAAACAGAATTAAGAAGCAAGTGGGGGATCACATTTTAAAGGCCATTAATATGCATGCTGGTGTAGAACTAAAAGATTCTTTTAATATAAGCAGTTTGCTTCTACTGCTATGCCAGTAGTGATGCAACTGGTTAGTTTATATGGCAGAGACATCATATTTGCTTCTCTTTTTTCTTTACTGACTGTTTACTTTCTATCCCTGGTTTATTGGTTTGCAGGTTTGGATGTTGGCTCGCATGTGTCAGTTGGAGAACAAAATTCTTGCCGTTGGAGAACCATCATACCGGTGAGTATCTCTGAGATATAGTCTGTCTGTGTTGCAACAGCAAGGACTACCTTATTTTAAGTACTTTATTGTTAATTGCATTTTCTGTGTGTACTCAGAGCTCGCAGAAGCAGAGTAAAAAGGGTTCGAGAAAGCTTGGAGAGTTCCCTTAAGAAAAGGATTGAATTGATTGAAAGCTACGCAAGAGTATGTTGTATCTTTGAGAAATCTGAAATTTTCATATAATAGATTACTACAAAAACAATCCATGTTACAGTGTAGATGACATTGAGCAATGCTAATGAATATTTCCAGATATCTTCCATGATCGAGATTGAGGTGGAGATGGACTCTGATGTTCTTGCTGCTGAAGTTGCAACCAATGCGGTACACATAGTTAAATGATACTATCATTTTCAGCATTAATCCTCAATACGTGCAAATTTCATTTGTCACGTTAAAGTTCTGGAAATTACTATATGTTGTCCTCCACTTATTCGAAGTTATTTCTCGTTGCAGGAAAATATTGCTGAACAGATACAGCAAATCATGGAGATTGAAAATCTTGAAGAGGTATATCCTTAATACTACACATTCATTCTAATCTCATATGCTTGTTTTCCATCATCAACTGCTAAAATGCCATTGAATTTAACTGAAAATGGAAAGGTAAATTAGTGCCTGTAACTGTAAAGTTTTAATCACAAGATGAACCACAACTGGCTGGATCCTTTGTTATGGTTTCATTTCCATGATATCACAAACATAGCGTTACAGATTGTTGTTGCTACATCGCTGTCTGAACCATTACACTTTGCAGAAATGGCGACTCCAGGCCGAGGCAAATGATGAGGCAGAAAGACTTCTTAGCACCGAACCCGTACCTGCAGAACAGGTTCTAGACAGATAACAGTTGAAGGGTAGAAATAATCAACATGGTATTTCATCCCTTTTAGTGAACTTTGCTTTGAGTTCCTGCAGAATGATACTGTTGGCATTGTAGAAAAGACTACTTCTGCAGATTTGTACATAGGGAAAGAATACTTCCATGACATTATCATTCTGTGTCTATTCATTTGTTGATGTAATTGTAAATGCTATCAAGATTAGATTGTCAATGATATCTATTTGGGTCGGTCTTTCATGATATGGACATTTTGTTGAAAAGTTAGTTGGCAACTTTTGTGATAATGAGTGGAATCTACCCTTGTTTTGTACTTGTTTTTTTTTTCCTCCATTTCTGAGGGAAACCATTTGTTGGTTGCCACGTTAAAGCGTCAGACATTAGTCTGGAAATGACAGATTTTATTTTAGTTTTGAGTGGGTCCGACCAACATCGCAAATTTGGTTGAAAAAGTGGGTCCTTATTCTTTGAGAGGTCTTTTGTAAACTGTCCGTAAGACATGTTTCATGTTTGGGTCCTAAGAGTGGTGTGAGTGATAAACCCAGAAAAGCGGGTTTATCACGCCACATCAGCGCCACATCAAAAGTAAAAACCCACCCACTTTTATAAACCTACCCCCAGCAACAATAAACCCAGAAAAGCAACTTCATCACGGGTTCCACTAATAAATAACTCTATACACATTCAATTATATCTTTTTAATTATAATTTATCAACTAAATTTAATTATAAATTTATTTTAATTTATTAAAATATTTAATTTCGTAAATTACATAATTCAATAAACCAAAAAAAAAAAATTATATAATTAGTAAAATATTATATAATCACTAAAAAACTAAAAAATAAAATTACATAATTAAAAAATTAGATTTTTCTATTGTAAAAATTCATTTTCAAAAATTAATTGAAAAATTGTATGATTTGGATAAGGAGTAGAGAAATATTAGAATTGATAGGTATTTATAAAAAAATAAATAGTAAAAAAAAGATTTGTTTTCATATTAGAACCAAAAAAACATAAATATGCTATCATAAATATGCTAGCCAACCGAAGGAACAAAAAAAACAAAAAAAAAAAAAAAAAAAAAAAAAAAGAAAGGTTGGTGGCAGACATTTGTCTGCCACCAACAGTTCCTCCCACTCGCAAGTGGGAGGAACTCGCCTAAGGGAGTGCAGCGTGAGCTGCACTCCCCTAGCGGGTAGGGACCACTAAAACTCACAAACCCAGGTTCTGTTTTCAGAACCTGGGTTTGTGAAGTGCCAAATGAGAGTGGTAGAATGTGGGTTTTTGTAAGTTTTTGTTGGGTTTAAACCCACAAAAACCTACCACTCCCACCACTAATGATCTTTTGGGAGTAAGAAAAGAAGAATGAATTGGCAGTATAATTACAATAAAGAAATCAAGAAATCAAACATGGTGGTACAACTAAAACAAGCTGGTGGACTTGGTGTATAATATAGTTAAACCCAAAGTATAAAAAAAAAAAGAAGAAAAAGTTATACTATGATTGTGGGAAAAGAGTATTACTAAAATATGAGCTCATTAATGGTTGTTTTAGGTAGGGTTAGTTAATTTTCGATGAGACACGAAAACACGATATAAATGAGGTATGGTTGAGTTTTGACCAATTTCTTATCGAAAACACGATATAAACAAGTTAGAGTTGATTTTTGACGAGTTCGCAGACTAGAGTTGAGAAGATCGACACATGAAACAATCAACTGGAACCCGATATGAGTGATTTATACTACAACATGAAAACACGACACGAACCCAAAATGTTAGTGAGGTTAAATCACACGACACGTATAAACGAATAATTAAACATTTAAAATTAGAGTTGAATGTGTCAACACGAGAACCTGACAAACGCAAATTGACATCTTAGTTTTATGTGGTGTCATTGCCTGCCTATATGAGCCCTTTCAAAATTCCAAGTGGAAAGTGTAACTGAAGAGCTAGCAATACTCTCTTCATAGGTAGCTGCCAAATGAGTAGAAGTAGCTTTGCTGTTGAGTAGCTTATAATATACTACTATCTCATATTCTTTTTCAACTTTTTCTGTTTAATAAAAGCAAAGTCCTTTTAAGTTTGTTATTCTATTTACAAGGTTGAATGAATGAATTCAAGAACTCATCCAATTCTTCTTTTATTTTCTATCAAGTTGGAAGATTGTACTTTTTATACTATGCAGAAACTGTTTAAAATCTTTAAATTGCAACTTATGACTGTTATTAGTATGAATTGAACCCAAATAATTGCAATATGTTCATAAATAATTTAGATTATAAAAATTTTTAAAAAAAAGGCAGCACACATGATGGAGAAACAATACTTTAGCAACTGCATACCCATATTACCCATGCCCTTGTAAAATTACTCCCTTCCTTCCTAGCGACCACCCCACGCTACTGTTGGAAAATTAAATATATTTTTTAAAAGATTCGGTCGAGATCTGACTGAATCTGAAAGGGGAAAAAAATTACCTTCTCTTGCTGTGGCAGCTAGAGGTGGCCAACAATGGGGGAAATGGGAAATGGTAAACTCAAGGGTGAAAGAGTAAATTGAATATGAAGTTACTAAAGAATTATTTATTTATTTATCGATCGATCTTGCATTTAGCGCTTATTGTCATGCGTTTAGTACCTTCCTTATAAATTTTTTTTTTCACTTCTCCCTAGAATATTCATGTACTTCAAGTATCAGATAGCACTTTCAAAATGGTAGCAAGGGATCGGATCACAGGAGAATAAGATAGAGGATAAGGGGTATATTCCTATAGTCATGGAAAAAGTAATAATTTCAAAATGGTATCAAGGGATTATCTAGATGGCCTTGGATGCTTGGAGTTGGAGCAGCATTGAAACCATTAAAATATTTTTTTTTAATTCATTTTTACAATGTATCCAATATTAAATTATAATTAAAAATAAATAAAAGAATGAAAATGCATCATTCTTAACGAAGTTCAATCAAACCTAGTCATTATTTTTTAACTTTAATGTAGCAGGAATTG
Organism: Leptodermis oblonga; assembly: GCA_016801395.1. Lineage (NCBI taxonomy): Eukaryota > Viridiplantae > Streptophyta > Magnoliopsida > Gentianales > Rubiaceae > Leptodermis > Leptodermis oblonga. Next base: position 38,045,958 of record CM028757.1, read on the forward strand.
TGATGCAGCATAACTTTATTTGTTTGTTAAATACAAAGATTAATATATAAAGGGGCATACTATTTGCATGAACAAATTTACTATTTATAGGAATATTTTTCTATGAGTAGTCTATTTTACCCTTTATCTAAAATAAAAAAAAACATTTACACTCATTCATTTTTCACTCATATGTGTATCTAAATATGGTTGATATTCACGAGGACGATCCATATTACACGGTAAGTAAACAATCTATACATTTTTTTACGTAAAGTTTGTTTGTTAAAAAAAGAAAACCCTGTCTGGATCGAGATTTTGCCAAAAAAATCCCAAAATAGACGAGATTATGCCAGAAATCTCGCTATTGCCAAAAAAATATTCCAAAATCTCACCCACAGGGGGAGGGATTTTGGAAGCTTGAATATGGGCGAAATTTTTATTGCTTGAATATAATTTTTTAAAACAAATATTTATAAATAAGGGATTTTATAGATTTTTCACATAAAAATATTCCTGTAAATAATAATTTAGTTCATCCAAATAACAATTCCATATATAAATACTCTTTAGCCACCCCATCACACCTAGACTAAATCCAAAGTAAGGCAAAATTTTATCTTTTCACTACTTTCTAGGTAACTATATTATGTTTATGTGTGACAATTCATGTAGTATATGAAATATCATATTTATATTGACATGTTTTCGTGTTAATACTGTTCAATTTTAATTTTATATGTTTAGTTATTTATGTTATTTGAGTCAAATTATTTAATTCGAGAACATTTTGTGTTCTTGTCGTGTTTTAGTATAAATAATGGTCATGTCGAGTTTAGATTCCAGTTAATGGGTAATGTGTCAATATTCTCAACCTTAACTTTATTTTTTTAATTATTTTGGTCGATTCATTTAAATTTATAAGCTCATCAAAACTCAATTATAACTCGTTTATATCGTGCTGGATATCGCTAGTCCCTTTTAATTAATTTCCCACCACCGCCCCCTACTTTCTTCCCGTGGTAGTTGAAACTAAGTCAATGAAAGAAGTTAACATAAAAATAGTAGTATGGATTACCTCTAACTTGAACCTAATACGTGGACGAATCCTCCAACATTTAGACACTTCGAGAGAATCTAGAAAGTAAAATGACGAGAATACTCACATCAAACATGAACATCGTCAATATCAGCTAAACAAAAAACAATTCTAGAGTGGCCAACCTTCCAGGACTTCGGTGATTTCTTGCATCATCATCAATGCCTTCTTTCTTCCTCTCCACCACCCCCACGTGGCACGTGAACCCCATCTACCCTCTTTCCTTCTCCTCTCTCGTACTCTTCTTTTCCCTTTTCCCTTTTCCCTTTTCTTCTCCAATCTATTCTTGTGATTTTCTTAAGGGAAAATTATACTATTGGTCCTTCTTTTATGTTTTGCTATTTTTTTGATATATATATATATATATTTTTATATTTTGGTACTTTTGACCAGTAGGTCATCAGTTGTGTAAGTTAAGAGGGTCAAAATATAATTTTAAAATTTACACAACTACTCTCAAAATAGCCTGTAAAAATAACATGGATCGCCAAAAAATAAAAAAAATTAACCAAAAATGCAATAGACTAAGAGTATCACAACATGACCAAAAGTGTGATTTTCGCATTCTTTTCCCCTTTTCTTCTCCAATCTATTTTGGTGATATTTTAATTTTAACTTTTGTTCACGTGTCAGCTGATTCTTTAACTTGGCCCTCTTAGTCGCCACCCCTAAAGAAAAAACCCTCTTTTTTCTTTGTTTTTTGTTTTTGTTTTTGTTTTTTTTCTTTTTTTCTTCTTTTTTTTTTTTTTGCTGCCACCCCAACAATCAAGGCTTTTTAGTAGGACTAGTAGGATTCTTCTTCCATTCCCCAAAATCCCATTTTCTTGTTTTTACTACTCCAGCTCACATTCTAAGGCTCTCACGGACCTCTCATTATATATACATTCTTCTCATCTTCTTTTTATATCTGTGTGAGCAAAAACTCTGTATAACTGGCCAGTTTGATTCCCTGGACAATTCCCTTTTGGGATTATAAATACTTCCTTACATATTCCATCTCTTTGCTTCTTCTTGTACAGAACATTCATAGAATTTGTGCGCAAACTACTGTTTGGTGTTTGGCAGAGAATTGGGCTGAAGGGATGCCGGAGAAGATGAATATATTGGTGACCGGAGGGGCGGGCTATATCGGAACCCACACGGTTCTTCAATTGCTCGCCGGCGGCTACAAGGCTGTGGTTGTGGATAATTTGGACAATTCTTCTGATGTTGCCATCAAAAGGGTCAAGGAGCTCGCCGGTGTAAACGGCTCCAATCTTGCATTTCATAAGGTCTCTTTCTTTTGGGTTCCTATCTCAAATTTTAATTTCTCCCCTCTTTTTTTTTTTCTTTCTTTAATCTGGTGGTGTTTGTTTAGGTCTTTGGAGGTTCTTATGTCGTTTTCGAATGCATGGGATGTGATTGAATTATAAAGTTTTGAACTTTTTGGGAATTCGTTGAAATTGAGATTTCAAGACCGAATTTTTATGCCTTTTTAAATTTTAATTTAATAATTATTTTTAAATTTTAGACTAACATTTTAATTTTCCGGGAATTGAGTGGTGATGAAAAAACTGGGGTACTCAGATTTTAGAACTTGCATAATCTGCTGTTTGTTGTTTGAGCGTAATGATTGATTGAAACTATATTGGAATTAGAAACAAAGATTGTTAAATTATGAGTGTAGTTTATACATCAGGCTTCTCATAATTATGTGAAAGTTTCTCATTTCTTCTTATTTACTCTGCATCTGTTCTACTGCAGATGGATATTCGTGATAAGCCTGCACTTGAAAAGCTTTTTGCTTCTGAAAAGTAAGTTTGTATATGCCATTGCTACCACTACACTAGTTTCAATTTGTCATTTCTTTTTTAGTAAAATCAAAGCATATTGCTTTGTTAGTTCTTCTGCAGTTTCAGTATAAGAATCTGGTGGTTGATGGTTTTTGGTTTTTCTTTTTTGTGTATTTCGGTTTAACATTTAATTTCGAATCAGGTTTGATGCAGTTATACATTTTGCTGGGCTGAAAGCTGTAGGAGAAAGTGTCCAGAAACCATTGCTGTATTATAACAACAATCTTATTGGTACAATTGTCCTGTTAGAAGTGATGGCGGCTCACGGATGCAAAAGGGTGCGTTTTTATTTATTTTGTTGTTACTGATGTTCCTGGCGTTCTCTTAAGCTGTTGGGTCAATATCTGTTGTTTTTAAAATGCCTGATCTCTCCTTGTTTAAATTTTATTTCAGCTTGTGTTTTCATCATCAGCTACTGTTTATGGTTGGCCAAAGGAGGTCCCTTGTACTGAGGATTTTCCACTACATGCAGGAAATCCTTATGGACGAACCAAGGTACTTTTCGAAATGCCATCATGCATATACTCCTACTTTAGCATGCTCCGTATGCTTTTACTTGACTCCATTTGCTGTGCCAAAAGTTTTAGTCTTTGTTTCTGATGAGTATGATTGTGCAGCTTTTCATCGAAGACATATGCCGTGATCTCTTTGGGTCGGACTCAGGGTGGAAGATCATGTTGCTACGTTACTTCAATCCTGTTGGTGCGCATCCTAGTGGTCATATAGGCGAGGATCCACGTGGAATTCCAAACAATCTAATGCCATTTGTGCAACAAGTAGCTGTCGGTAGGCGACCTGCTCTGACGGTTTTTGGAAAGGATTACTCAACAAAGGATGGTACTGGGGTATGTGTTCAACTGATACTGTATATGTTTGCCCTGGCTGCTTTGGTTTTTCAGTATATAATGTGTCACAAATCATGGGCCGGTGCTCTGAATTAACTCCATGATGGTTGAAATTCTTTCCTGAGAATGTGTAATTGAATGGCCTTTACTTTGTTATTCTCAGGTGCGTGATTATATCCATGTTATGGATTTAGCAGATGGTCATATAGCTGCACTAAAGAAGCTGTCTGATCCTTCTGTAGGTATGTAACTTTGATGGAACTATCTGTTTCTAACCTACTTGAGGTGGATAAAATGTTTCATTGCCAACAACATTTGACTTCATGTTGTTTATGGTCTCCATTTTCATATCTTATCGGGCCGCAACTTCCTTTGAGATCATTATTTTTGAGAAAAGATGTACTGGTGGTTGTGTTAGGAAAATTTCCTTAGGAGGGAACTGTTACAGAACTGCATTGTCACTCTTTACTTCTTCTCTATAATCTTTTGCTGGTTTTCCACTTTCAGGCTGCGAAGTTTACAACTTGGGAACCGGGAAAGGAACATCTGTCCTGGAAATGGTTGCAGCATTCGAAAAGGCATCCGGGAAGGTATGATATACTAAACTGAGTCTGGATAAAAAGATCAAACTTTATGCTGAAACTTTGGATAATGATACATCTTTTACTTGTTCAGAAAATTCCATTGGTGATAGCTGGTCGACGACCTGGAGATGCAGAGATTGTATATGCATCAACCGCGAAAGCAGAACGCGATTTGAATTGGAAGTAAGTCCCAAGTCCCAACATATGTACAATGATGTTGCTTATAACCTCAAGAAGTCATCTTTTACTGAAAAATGTACGAAATTCTGCAGGGCAAAGTATGGAATCGACGAAATGTGCAGAGATCAGTGGAACTGGGCAAGCAAGAACCCTTACGGCTACGATTCGTCGCCAAACTCTTCCAAATGATTGAAGGCTAACATTATATAGAGTACAAACTGGTGGTTTCAGTAGTTGTAGAGATTAAGAAAAGTACTTCTATGGTTTCATGTTAATAAAAAATGTGCAGATGAAATGGGGAGTTTACTGGGTAGTGAGTGATGGTATAGTATTTATTATCAAAACTAAGATTATTTTTAAGGGCAGTGAGAAGCATATGCATATATATATTCTCTAACATGAACTACTTCCTGTTGAGAGGGTCAGATTTTAGCAGCAGTTAGTTTACAACATAGTATTACTACATTGTATGGCATCTGTTTAAGGTTGGAATAAAAGCATCTGCTCTTTTACTAATTATTTCAGATTCTTCATTATTTATACCATTTGGAAGTATTAGATCATAATATTTCTCTCTCTGGTTCAATTATTTGTTCAATTATGTATTTTTTTTTGTGTATATACACATTGGTTGCCATATATATATATATTTTTTTCACTGGAATCATTCATCGATTGTGTACTGCTGTGTACATGGATTGTGTTTCACACGACTCGGGTGATGTTCTCGATCATCTGAACTTGAACACGTGAGTGACTGCAGTTATTGGTGGCCAATTTTTTTAGGCAATTTTTGACACTATATAAACAGGTTAAGAGTTGAGCCTTAACGGGTTCATGGTTTGGGTTGACTTGAATAATAATGTTAGAGTGGAGAATATCGACGATATGCGAGTCTATTAACTTGAACCTGATATGAGTATTTTATATTACAATACGAACTTGAAATATTTGCGAATTAAATGGGTTGACACGAATAACATAAAAAATAAGGTTAGAGTCGAGGGATGTCGACAAGGGAATCCGCCAATCTGAACCCGATAGTTCGGAGCTTCGGACACAACAATAATTGTCATCTCACCAATCCGGACCTGATGACTTAAATACGACACGAATTGTTACCCGTAAATAATATTGGGCAAATTGGCACGTGTTTGGAGTATTGAGATTCATATTTTATTGGGTTGTGTTTGCTGGATGTTGTTCTGAACGTGAAAGTTCAATTCTGACAGCCATGGATTTTTACTTAATAAAACGAAAAATCCATCAAGAAAAAAACGGTGAATAAATAAAGAATTTCTTGCGAAACTTCTTTTTTTGTATCATTTGCTATGTCGAATCGAAAACCACATTATTTTACGATTAATATAATGTTCTATATAAAACAACACACAATGAAATAAAATATGAATAATTATAAATAAATAAATAAAAAGAGAAAAGATCACGTTATAATATGAAATGAATCCATGTTTGAGACAAAATGTTTTCAATTTTTGCGGTTATAGACTATTGATTCTATGATATCACATAAATGGATTTAGAATTTAAATCTTAACGTAAGTGGAAGTAGTTGTCAGATATCACGATTTTACGATCTCAATATATCAAATTGATTTTGGAGACAATCTTATTCGATTCTCATAAAATTTATTAAACGATCTCAAATAATCATAATTTTAATGATTCATCAGTAATTTTGCACGTGTGTTGATTTAAATATATCAGTAATGTGATATGAAATCAACAATTAAGTCGTTTTAACTATCACACATAAATATCATTTGTAGTTATTCTTGTTAGTTCATTTGTAATGTGCAAAGTAATAGCAATTTGTATGATCGATTTTAACTATTTTTGATAAGATCGTATAATTTTAAGATCTTACATCCGAAATCGATCTTGCATAGATTTGATCCTACAACTATTTTTTTTATAAAATTGTATAATTTTACGATCTTACTTACATCTCAAATCAATCGTCCATAGATTTTGATCCTACAAACAAATTTTTTATTAGATGGTACAATTTTACGATCTTACATCCCAAATCAATCACGCATAGATACAATTCTACAACCCATGTATAGATCAAAAGGATTAAACTTTCGATCCTACAATTATGTATCGGTTCAATCCTATAATACTTTTTTATTTTATTAGAAGAATTCTTATTTCTCATTTATCGATTCATTATCATTTTCTGAAGTCTCCTAATGCAAGCGAGGGAGTTTTTATCATTTCCCAACGGATTTAATTCGACCCAATTGACACAGTCACCAAAGTCTGTTTCAGAAATGTAGAAGAAGAAGATGTTGACTTTTGACTTTTCGTAACAGTGACGACTGAGATCTCTCATGCATTTAATTTAAAAACGTAATTAAAACGACAGAAATTGTTGTGGAGGATTTCTTCCATGTCCGAACCGATTACACCTACCCACGGGCCACTGCTGAGCTCCCCCAGATCCACCCCACCCACCGCTTTCCTCCTCTCTCTATCTCTCTTTCCTCTCAGTACGAGGTAAACCCCTCTTTCTTTCTTGCATTCTTTTGTTGTGTTCTGTCGGTGGAGATCTTGATTCTTGATTTTGGCTGTCTTAATTAATCACTAAGGCTCCAGCTATTTTATTTTGTTTTTATGAGAATGATAATGCTGTCCCTTTCCAGGCAATCTTTGGTTTTATTCGTTTAGCTAAATGAAGCAAAAGGGGCAGTTTTAATTCTTTTTTTAATGTGAATTTTAGATAGATCCCTTAAGCATCTACCACTATCTGAGACTGGTCATTGTTTGTTTTTACAAAGAAGGATTTTTTTTCTTTTTTTCTGATCAAATTAATCAATGTTATTGATTACTAGGAGATTGTTCTTTGAGTGACAGATTGTTCATTCCTGTTAGTTTGGTTCATTTCTGTACTACAAATAAGAAGGATCACGAGTGATGGGATCAGAAAGAGAAGATTTTGAGCTTTCGGGACCGTTGCATCTAACTTGTGTGGACTGGTATGACTTGTGCTGCTATTAATGAATGGTTCATTTCCCTATGATACTTTATGCAAGAATGTGAACTAAAAGTTGCAATGTCTTTACCAATTGAAATTCTTGTGTTCACTTTAATTTTCCTGTGATTGATTGATTGCTTTGTTTCTTGTAAAAAGCACATTCCTGAACTTGCTGGTTAGAATTTAGAAGCTTAAAATGTGGATTTTGAGCAGTTGCAGTAATCGGGTTTCATCGGTGTTCATGGTATAGTAAATGCTAGTACATTTACAATGGAACTCAAATCTACTTAGTGAGATGGAAGCTAGTTTGTTGTTGTTTATAGTGGCAACAAAAGTTTTAATGCTCCCCAAGAATCCTTATATTGTTAAAGCTTCCATAAATGCTAGGCCAAACTGTAAATTTGCTGATGCTCTCTTCTGTTCCTCAATTTCTTTGTTCCATTTATCCAAAAATGCTTGCTTGTTGACACGATGAGTTGGTAAAATCATTACTTCTGTGGGAATGTAGACTTGCACTAATCTTTTATCAAGAAAGGGCGGTATGGAGTTGTTCACTCAAATGAATAAGTTTGTTTATGAGCTTCTTGCTCTGTCAGATAATGTGATCCCTCGTCTACCTTTCGTGCAGGAGTAATGCGGATCACAGAAGGTCTGTCGCGGCTAGTTTGGTTCAAGGGGTTTACATTATAGAACGTGATCACCAGGAAAAGAGGGAGGGAGATGTAGCCCTTGCTCCTCCTTGGTGGAATTTCTTTCACTTCAAGTTATGCACTCCTCTTATTGATGAAGCAGATTCATCTACTTTTGGTGCCATCTATGAATTTATAAACACATCGCTCGATGACCAGAAATCAGCTGATGTCAGCCCGAGATATGTTATTGCTTTTCGCGGTACCTTGACAAAGGGGGATGCTTTTTCAAGGGACCTTCAACTGGATGTCCACTTGATTCGCAATGACCTTCATCGAACCTCTCGATTTGAGATAGCCAATCAAGCTGTCCGGAGCATTGTTGCAACACATGGAAGTTCAAATGTTTGGTTAGCTGGGCATTCTCTAGGATCCGCCTTGGCAATGCTTGTTGGAAAGAGTATGGCGAAAACCGGTGTCTTGCTTGAATCTTTTCTCTTCAATCCGCCATATGTTTCAGCTCCCATTGAGAGAATCAAGGATAAGAAAGTTAAACATGGGCTCCGATTTGCAACTAGTGTCCTCACTGCTGGACTTGCTTTTGCAATGAAGGATAAACACTTGAAGAACAACTCGGGAGATTCATTTGCTGCTTTGTCTGAATGGACGCCCTTTCTGTTTGTGAATCCTGCCGATCATGTCTGCTCCGAGTACATTGGATACTTTGAGCACAGGAAGAATATGGATGAAATGGGAGCTGGATTTATCGAGAGATTGGCAACGCAGCACTCGCTTGGCGGCCTTGTTATGTCTGCAATGGGTAGTAAGGAGTTGGAAGAGCCTCTACATCTCATCCCTTCTGCCATTCTTATTGTTAATTCGACTCCTTCACAAGAATTCAAGGAAGCTCATGGAATACACCAATGGTGGAAGCCTGAACTGCTTTTGGTGTCAAAAAATTACAAGTATTGAGAATAGTGTACAGGTATTTATAACTTTGTGTCTTAGAAGTGAATTGCCATGTTCCTTATTCATTTGTAATTGTGGTGGCCAGGATTGCCATTATCATTCTTTAATCTTTCTATGCAATGGAGCATACCTTCGTTCGATATTCCTTCGATATAAAGAGTTTTGTTTTAAGTTACACGTTGTGACTGAAAAACAGTCATACCTTTGGAGCTTCCAAGGGGACATTGGGAGTTCATGATATGAATTGAAACAGAATAGGGAGGAGAGAAGACTGGGAAAGCCCCAGTGAAATGTGTATCTTTGTACTATTAGGATTCTGTAATATTCTGGTGTCTCAACTATGTACCCGATAGCGTTATATGTTTTATATAGCGACCTTGTGTAGTGAGACAAATATTTAATGGTATTGTTGGTGTGTGACATTGCTTGTTAAGATGGAAACTGAAAGAGTTAAGGTTTTACATCTTCCACAAGTTGTACTCTGGTATTTAAAGTACATTGCAAATTGAGACATGCTACTCTCTATTTTATTATAAGAGTTACTTTCTAATACTGTTTTTAGAATTAAAACTCGAACTCTTCTAATGGAGGAAGAATTTTCTTTCTTACATTAGAGTGAATTTTTTTAATAAACTTGTATTCACTAACATTATATTGAAATTGGCAATAATATTTAAGACATTAACATTATTATATTGAAAAAACAGCACTCACCTACCAATTTGAACTTTACCTCAACCTTGAGCTTTTGGATAAATTACAAAAAAAAAAAAAAAAACTCCCTAAAGTTGTTTAAATCATTAAAAAGTTTTAAAAAATAACCAAATGATTTACAATATATAACAACAATTGCTAAATTGACCTTCAAATTTTTAGAAATTACAAAACATAGGTTTGTGACTTTATAAGATTTGCTTGCTCATTTCTTAAAACTTCACTGTCCATTTAATAATTTAGACTAACTCAAAGGGGGATTTTAATAATTTACCTAAAAATAATAATTATGCAACTGTAAAGTGGACCTTTGTTGGAAGGGTAGAAAGCAAACCAAAAGTCAAAAGAACAAACAGTTACACTAGTGAGCTTTCCTCAATCCCTAGAAATTTGACTACTTTTGCAATCTCACTTACATTATTTTCTATATTCCTTTTTCTTCAAAATTTGAAATGTTAAAAAATCTTTCAAAATTTGAAATTGAAATATAAGCTAAAAATTCATGCAAAATGGTGTTCTTATAGCTCGTTAAAAGCCAACATGATTTTTTATATGAGACGAACTGAAAGCTACAAGTCATCATGTTCTTGAAAATTATTAACATTTGAGGAGGGTTGGATTAGTTGTTAATGAAGAGTCTTGTAATTTTAAAATCATTAGTTCACAATTGAAAAGAAAAAAAAAAAAAAAAACTAATGACAGTGGAAGCCCAATACAGATCCATCACTTACAGAAATAGCCACCCTACAATGAGCACTAACATCCAAGTGATGATTGAAAAAATGCAAGATCCGGACCCGGCCCGCCATTTCCAACCTGGACTCGATCTCCATCGTGGGCCCAATACGGACCCCGCTAAGCCCGTCCGTAACAGTCGGGCCTCCGCCCACCGTCAGCGGCTGGTTCGGGTTGTCCGCGGCGGCGGCAGACAGCAGCGGGAAAGACTGAACCGAGAACGCGGCGGTCATGAACTGGCTCCCGCCGGCGTCGACCTTCCCGGCCGGAATAAACATGAAACCCACCTGGCTCCCGGCGTAGAGGAGCTGGAGGGAGCTGTCGTAGTGGGTGAAAGCTTCCCTGTTGGGGTTGACGACGGTGACGTACTGGGAGAAGGTGAAATTCACGGTGCCGTTGGCGAGGGAGAACGTTGGGAGCTGGATGGCGTTGATGGCAAGGCCGACTTCTTTGGGTTTGAAAACGGTGAAATAGACGATGAGTACAACGATGACAACGAAGACAAGGAAAACGGTTGCGACGATACACGAAGCGAAGTTTGTTCGTCCAGAAGGGGGTTTATTTCGATGGGGCTTGTTGGGCTTCGTCATTGTTGGTTTGTGATAGTGATGACAGTGCGTGTTCTGCGTGAGAGAGAAAGGATTGGAGAATGGGTACTGTGGAAGAGTGCTTCTTCAAGAAGAAGAGAAGAAGACGATGACGATGGGAGTGTAGAGGAATTATAGTGGCATTGGGATGGGGAGAAAAAGTCGCAAAAGTATCAAAAGAATGACTTTTTTGTGTGTGTTTTTTCTGCAAATTTGGTCTCGGCCATGGCCATCATTTTTCCTTAGTTTCATATGGGGGCCATTCCCCATAATATAACTTGCCTATTGCTTTGTCCTTGTTTTTCCATCTTTTCTGTTTTCATGGCATTGCTTTAATTTTTGGGTTAATTGCATTTACCACCATAAAGTTTGGGAAAATTACAAGCACTTCAATGAAGTTTTTGAAGTTTTTGGAGTCTTAAGCTAAGAGTAAAGTTTTTATCTTTTGACTCAATAATTTTATTAATAGTTTCTCTGTTCTAATAAAAGAGTTAACTTTTAAAATTAAATTTTGTTATAATAGAAGTGTTTATTTTTAAATTTTTTATTCTGCATACATTTATTAATATAAGGATGTGTGATTCATTAAATCTATACTTAAAATGTAAAGACATTAGTAGAATAAATTATAGCTCGATTTATATGTTGTATATGTTTGAAGTTAGATTTTTTAATAGAATGGATAGAGTATATATATATATATATATATATATATGTATGATTCATAACTTCATAATCATAAAAGTGAAAATATGTAATCCATCTCAAAATAATGTTGTCTTTTTTTATGTGCTATAACCTATTACATCTACCATTACAACTTTTAGAAAGGAAATTTTCAATTTTCTGAATTGAATTCCTTTTTAATTTAAATAAATAAATATGTCTCGATTCGTAACATGATTACGATCTATGATCATATGTAATAAGATAAAAACTCAATTGTTGTTGTTGTTGAATTGAATTCAATCATTGGGACATAACAGGTATAGATTAAAACACTAATTAAAACATAATTTCATATTAAAAACTAATTTACACGATAAACTCTACCCCTTCAAATTATGCTTGTCCTCAAACTTGGAATTGAGAAAATCTTCATGTAACTATGGTACCTCCTTTGAACTTGGTTACAAATTTATCCCATTATTTTGGAAGTTTCGTGATATGAATACCATGTGCTAAGTTCCATTTTAGCTTCTTGCAATTGCCTTTGAACAATAGCAGCTCTGCACAATTATGCAGTACTCCCTCATTTTCCAAATCTGCATCCTCCCCCTTTTAAAGGCCATAACACAAGTTGAAGCCATCTGCATTTTATTTCTGGTTGTGGAGGCTAAGAAACCAGCATGGAAAGTGAGCCTAATAATTCCCATTAATAATTTTCCGGAAATCGTTTTCTTCAAATGATTTCCGACAAGATTGCCTTCCCTGTTTTTTTTTTTTTTTTGGTCAAAAAAAAAGAAAAGAAAGGGAAGATGAACAGTGCCAGCGACATTTGAAATGACGAAATTGCCCCTGAATTTTTTGCCCCGTTAGTGATTTAACGTCTGACATAGACGGAGTGGTATTTAAGTGTCTGGAAAGGGGAATTTGAAAGAAAGTGTCATTTTCTGCAAAACGCGATAGTTACGTGATATCTCATGCATTTTACCCTACTAAATATAATCATGTGCGATTCATAATTAATCGATATTTAAAAAGTATTAATATTAATGGAATAAATGAATTCTTTCAAAGGAATGAAAAGTAGAAAGAAGTATATATTTATGTGTGAATTCATAAATGCATAATCATAAAAGTGAAAATATGTAATTCCTCCATCTCAAAATGTTGTCTTTTCTTTTTTATATGCTATAGCCTATGGACGGTACATCACAAATTTTAGAAAGGAATTTTGTATTATTATTGTGAATTGAATTCTTTTTTAATATAAATGAATTAATACTTTTTAGACCGTACATAATGTCGAGATATGATTCATATAGGTCGATTACTATGATCCATATAGGTCGATTCGTAGTAAGACAAACATTGCGTTGTTGTTGTTGAATTGAATTCTATCATTGGGGCATAACAAGTATAGATGATGAAAAGCACGACCTAATTGAAAGAGAAAAAAACAAAAAGAGTTTTATTTCATATAACAAAACATATTCACAGATAATGCTGGTGTAGCATTAGGACACAAAACAGGACGAACTACTAAAAAACCAAAAAACTATATATGACAACTTTCACTAGCCATTTGCAACTTCACTTCACCTAGAAAAGGACCCTCGGATCCTTCTCTAGGGCAGCCCTAAAAATGCATCAAAAATGGCCAAATGCAAAGTCTAAAAATAGTACCATCACCCTCTCTTTTCTTTATTCATAGTTTCTGCTTCTGTTCCAAAACCAAACAGAACTCAGAAACTAAAAATGTCATGAAAACATAGGTAAATTATAGCAATACGTCCAATCCATCTGTGTGTGGATGGACAGACGATTGATGATATTCTATACATAGGAAGAAGAACAAGAACAAGAAACCTTATAGTGTTGTTGTTGTGGACTTGGCGAGCTTGTTATCGAGATAGAAATCCATAACCTCAGATACAGTTTCAAGAAATGCAGATTCAGTCATGCCTGGAAGCATGGATTCTTGAGCTTCGTGAACAATCTCTTCGATCGTGGATTTCTTGTCTAAGGTTTCCCTGCACATCATGCTCCCGATGGCGAAAGGAGTGAGGTCTTTCGCGACTCCTTTCTTCAGGAGCCTAGTGGAGATGCGAAGGGTTCGGGCACATGCAAGGGATAAGTCCCATCCATGGAACTTGAGAAGTCTTATGTCCAGTTCAGCATCAAGAGAGTTTATGTAGCTAATGGTCTCCGGCGAGTAAGGTTGGCGCGCTTGCGGCCAGTAGAGCCAATCGAATGTGCAATCTTCAAACTGCCAACAACAATACAACAGGAAACAACTGATTAAGAATATAGAAAGGGAAAGAAAACAGAACAACATAATGATCCAAGGAGTTCACTTTGATTTCTTGAGAATCCATTAGTCATTGAGCTTTTTATATTAAGCAAAAAGTTTAGTCAACCAAATCAATACATATACTAATTATCTCAAGAAGGAACTAGAGAATCAATCAGACCATCTAATCCCAAAAACTACGGCCCCTGTTCGTTAGCATGTTTATACTCCTATCATTCTCAATACATTTTTTTATATTTCCAATATACTTTCACGTTTAAATATTATTTTCAAAACTCCTCCAGAACGAACATAGCACATTCATATTAGGCAAATGAGCTAAATCAATATCAGGGATTGAAACAATTACCAGCTAGAACTTTTCATCTAAACAAGCTACTTATTCAGGAACTACAATCACTAAATCAAAGCAGAATCAATGAGAATAAAAACAGAAGAAATTAAAACAGTCTAATGTGAAATCCTTACATTCTCAGGCAGGCAGTAACCATGATCAATGGGAATAAGCCTAATTTTTCCTTGCTCTCCTTTGCTTATCAAAATATTTCCAGCGTGCCTATCTGCATTTGCAGTTCTAATGTCTAGGACGCTTATTTTGTGAACCTCCTCTACTGGAAAATCCTGGGGACCCATGTCTTCACAGCTCCCAGAATTAGTCATATACATTTGCAAAGATCCCATCTTTGTTTTCTGGTTTGTATTGTCAAATCCTTCTGGATAATTAAACCCCTTGTGGGAGCAATTGATCATAACAGTTGGGGGCACCCCAGCAAAACCAACCTCCCAGCTCGACAGCCAGCGCTTTCCATGCTTTGGGTGATCGAGTATATAGGCTGCAACTTCCCTCAATGCTCCTTCCCCAACTCTTGTTCCACTTTTCAAACCTTCACCATTCAAAGACAAAGGAAGGCCATTGGGGTTGTTCACAGCCATTGGTTCTTCATCTATGGGCTTAAAAACAGCCAAGATTTTGTCCCCTGATGCATCTTGCATGAAGTAAGACCCTCCTGTGCCATCCGAGGATCGCATTGGCAGTCTACCTTTCTCCAATCCTTGCAATACAGAGTCAACCATTTGCTGCAAAACTGGGGGGATTTTCACCACTGGATTCCCAGTGACTGCTTTCAGAAAGACATTTTTGTCCAGTGAAGCGAAATGAAGCTCCCTCGATTGATCCTTCTCTTCATCAGTCCCATTTCTCAAATCTGGAGCCTCAATTGACAGCTCAAGATCTTTCTCAATGGGCTTGGCCGAAACTTTGGCAGAATGTTGAACCACCAAGTGTAAAATGCCTTCACTATAGTTGCACACATCATTGATCACTCTGTCTTCCTCCAGCTTCTCACCATTGTGGAAAACTTCCTGGTCCTCCGCATCAGTGGAGGATCCTTTCCCTTTCTTAGCAATGAGACGCTTGAGATATGCAACATTCCTATGCCTATCGATTCGAAATTCGAACTCGCTACCGCAGATGGTCCTAACCGTGATCAAAACCAGATCGGACACCTTCACAACCAAATGCAGCACATTTCCACTCGATATCCCATATTCCTTGACGAGAGAATTAGTCCTTGATAGTTCTCTCCCACCAAAAACCAGCTTCTGCTTCTTTGCAACAAAACCCTTCTCCGATTGGATCCTGAGTTTCACTGAACCAATAGAATCTGAATCCAAGACCCTCATGGGAGTGACAGAACCAGCAAGAGTGAGGTATACGACAATGGATTCACTAGGGGCAATATTCAACTTGCTGTTGAACCCACTAGACCTCACTGATTCTTCTCCACCAATTGAGCTTAGAGCAACATCGGCAACAGACATTTTATGTTTATCAATTTCTCCAGAAACCACTTCCTTCATACAAATCAAAAAACCTTCTTTTTTGTTATTATCAATAGGCAAGCCAAGATCAGAAAAAAAAAACTTCTCTGAACCTGCCTAATTCAATATGTAAATAATAGACAGTAATAATTATCTGATTAAATAGAACCCCAGAAAGGAGTTCTCCATACACGACTTAGAACTGTACAGATTCACGTTGATTGTGTAATAATAATTAGAAAGAATACCAAAGTGCAAAAACCTAACAAATTAAGATAGGTATTGCCCTTGAGGATATCTTTCACCACCACTCCTGAAAAAAAAAACGAACGAATGAAAACAGCGGAAAGAAACTTTAAAAATATGCGATCCCTTTTGCTTTTTTCCCCCAACTTTTCCAATCTAAAGATCCAGTAATCACAAATGCAATCCCTTCCCAAAGATTAAAAGCGTTTGACAGAGAGTTTCTTCAACCGCAGCAGGAGAGGATCGAGAAGATATTCTTGGGAGCGGAAAATTTTCTTTTCCAGGAGGGAAGTGTGAGGATTCCACCACGATGGAAAGAATCAAAAGACAAATGGGTCGGTGAAAATGAGCTTATAGACAAGACAAACAAACCAAAGGAAGAGGTGGTGCGTCCGAATTCAATGAACCTTGCGAACAAATTGGGGAAACAAAAAAAAAAAAAGCTAGAAAATGTGGGCAAATTTCAAATCTGATTTTCCAAAATTATCCATCGGGGGTTGTGTGTTCCATGATGTAATAGTAGTAAATATGACGATGACTGGGTATGAGAGTGTTCCAGACGGGTCCGAATTCACCGGCGGGTTTTGAAAATTCAGGTAGAAATGTGGAGAGAATTGAGATCAGAGTGGGGGGACGAAGGGAGCGGAATTGTAGCCGTTGGCTTTTGGTTTCTTTATACTCCGTATACGGAAGTTTTGGGTACGCTCTGAAAAGGTACTGCTTTGACTGACTAACAGTTATATTGAATTTGAAGAAGGGAGCCCCTTGGCTCTTTCTTTGCCCCCAAGTTACATAAATACCCTCACCATTTCATGAATTTTCTCGATTGAGAATGGCAATTCGTGTCGTATTCGGATTATCAGGTTCGGGTTGGTGGACTCCCATGTTGAACTCATCAACTATAACATTACTTATTTAACTATTCATGTTATTTGTTTCGATGTATATAACCACAAACATTTCGTGTTCGTGTCGTGTCTTTTCTCTGTGTTGTAGTGTAAATTACTCGTATTGGGTTCAAGTTGACGGGTTTACGTGTCGATATTTTCAACCATAATTTTACCCGTTTAATTATTTGTGGTATTTGAGTCCGTCCAAATAACTCAGAAATTCATTAATAGTCAACTCTAACCAGTTTATATCGTGTCAGGTTCGTATCGTGTTAGAAATTGTCAATTTAATTGATATTGGCAAGGACTAATTCATGAATATGGTGAGGGTTTTCTGTAAAAGCTAAATTCATAAAATGTCTATTAATTTAATATGTGACTCGCTAATATTTTTCAACTAGTGAGAAATTATTCTATATATCTGCAGAATAAAATATGATATGCAATTTGTATTTATTTAGTGATAATTGTGTAATTATTTCGTAAAAGTATGGATATATAGGAGAGTCAAGTTTATTAATATTCTATCCTTATTGGTTTACTGTACTAGAAAGATGGATGTAGTAGATGCATATAAATTTATAATAACTTTTGAGGGAGTCTTATGTATGAATCATCTAACGTTTCTGCCAACAATACCTATTATGCCCCTAAAATTGATGTGTGTTTTCATCAATAGACGACATAATGGTTGCTAAAATTAATACACACAATTTATTCACAACATCTAATAAATACAGTGGACGAATAGAATAACTTTTGATGGAGTTTCATGTCTGACCATGTGACGACGATACTTATACCCCTAAAATCTATACACATGTTTTCATTAATAAACGATATATTGAAACATAAATTGATATGTGTGTTTTCTTCGTAGCAAGCAATACTTCTGCCCCTAACATCATCACACACTGACAAGTGATACTTGTTTTAACAGAAAAACGATATATCAACAGCTAAAAGCGAAATATTAGAGGTTAAACTTAATATATGATACATTTGTCATGCCCCCAACATATATTTAAACTTCATTTTGTTTAAATTTCCAAGGATTATTGAACCCAATTTCCGTTTTTCCATCTCCTCAATTAGCAAACAAGTCCCAAAATTTAACAGAATCAACAAATCATATTCAAGTGGCAATTTCGTAATTGCATTGTTACTTCAACCGCCTCTCTTATCGTCTTCGGCGTTACCAAACAGTACTGAACTAACTGACGCCTTTTTCCTTCCCGCCCAAACACACAGCTCACAGTTTTACACACAGTCACGCGTTCCGTTCTCTCTCAAAGCTCAACAATGGAGTCAATTCAAGATCTCTGGGCCGTCTTGATCATGGTCTCCGTCTTCTTTCTCCTCCCAACCGTAGCAGTTCAAGTTTCTGATGATGAACATCACGAAGCCTATCCCAATCTGATGAAAATGTCATTTAGCCCTGCAATTTCACCGCCCGATCAACGGAGGATTATTGATGCGGCCCCTAAATCTCCGGTTTCTTCTCATCGCGGAGTTCCTGCTCTGTTCGTGATTGGTGATTCTTCTGTTGATTGCGGCACCAATAACTTCCTTGGGACGTTTGCTCGTGCTGATAGGCTCCCGTACGGGCGGGATTTCGATACTCACCAGCCCACTGGACGTTTCTGCAATGGAAGAATCCCGGTGGATTATCTAGGTAATTATTCAAGAATTTTCGACTGTGTTTGAAGAGTAAAGATTTGGGCTACTTCGTTTTTGATTGTCTTGGGACTGAAAGTCGACGATGAAAAGAAGTATTTTTTGTTTTTTTATTTTTCTTATGATTTCTTGATTAGAGATTTAATTTTGATGTTAATCTGGACAGCATTGCGCCTCGGGTTGCCGTTTGTCCCAAGCTACCTAGGGCAGGATGGTTCTGCTAATGATATGGTTGGAGGAGTCAATTATGCATCTGCTGGGGCTGGGATAATTTTCTCAAGTGGGGCTGAGCTGGTGAGTTATCCCCTTTTGTTGTTATTAAGTAGTTTTTCATTTTCATGGCATGGATCAGCCATGATGATGAGAAGAAATTTATCATCAATTGGCTAACTTCAAAGTTATCACATCCCTGTTTCTAAAAAAAATTGTTAGATATCCATTGTATGCCTCTTTCTTGAATTGGCTAATTAGGATTACAATATTTCTTGAATATGGTGTTTGTGATTTGATATTCTTGTACAGCCAATGGTAAATTATGATGTGTTCATAGAAAAATCTTATGTACTTTGGTGCTTCCTTTAAAAGCTATTAGAGTAGAATATGAATGAAGCTTTTATCAATCTGATTGATTATCTAGATATCCTGCTTAGCTTCTATTCTGTTGAAACTATCTGCAGGGTCAACATATCTCTCTAACTCAGCAAATTCAGCAAGTTTATGATACAATTCAACAGTTCATACTGAACTTTGGTGAGGATGCTACAGCTGATCTAGTTTCAAGATCAATATTTTACATTTCGATTGGCAGCAATGACTACATACATTACTATCTGCGTAATGTGTCCAACGTGCAATCTCTGTACCTGCCCTGGGGTTTCAACCAGTTCTTAGTACAGACACTGAAGCAGGAAATTAAGGTACAAATTCTGTATGATCATCTTGTTTTCCAGAGTCAAAGCATAGAGAATTTAAAATGGTCATCTCTTGAGGAAAGATATCGTACTAATCCGAAAATCTTTGATTCTTAGGTTAATTGATATAGGTTCTATATTTCATTGATTCATGCCTTTTTGGACTATACTTGTGTAAAATGTTGACTGGATGCACTGTTTCATGCCTTTTTGCAGATTCATCTTTTGCATCCTACCCTTTTTGTTCAGTTTTTATCATTGTTCTTTATCTGATTAATCAGGCTTGATCCGTTTCTTGAGCTTTTTCTTATAAGTCATCTGATATGCATTGTTTTGGGCAGAATCTGTACACTGCAAATGTCAGAAAAATGGTTGTGATGGGACTGGCACCTTTAGGTTGTGCTCCTTACTATCTGTGGATGTATCGTAGCCGAAATGGAAGGTGTGTTGAGAGAATAAATGATATGATTGTGGAGTTCAACTATGAAATGAGATACACTGTTGAGGAATTGAATCAGGAGCTTAGTGGCTCCAATATAATCTTCTGCGATGCTTTCGAGGCTTCCATGGACATAATCAGGAATCATAAGCATTATGGTGAGATAGATAGTTCAGATCATAATGTTCAGTTCTCTAGATTAAGTGCCATGTTTGTTTATCTCATGATAAATTTGTTCCTGTCATAGGTTTCTCCACAACTGTCAATGCTTGCTGTGGTTTAGGGAGATATCGGGGTTGGCTCACTTGTCTTTCACCCGAAATGGCTTGCAACAATGCTTCTAATCACATCTGGTGGGATCAATTTCATCCAACACAGGCAGTAAACGCTATACTGGCTGACAACGTTTGGTCTGGTTTACACACAAACATATGCTATCCCATGAACTTGGAAGACATGGTTGCTCAAAGTGCATAGTGATTAGACATGGAAGTCGCGGTCTGGACAAGATTTTGTTGAACATACACTCTTTACTCTGTAGAATATTTGGTTGTATAGAGCTGAAAGACACCAAAAGCACGGATATCTGAGTTGAAATGTATAGATTTGCTGCAAGTTAACTCTATAATCATAATATTCGGCGTGTTGTTCTGAAAAGTACTTTGAGGCATTTGATTTCTCGATTTCTATGGTAGCAGAATTGTTTGTAAATTTACAATTGATTAATGCTATGCTTCTAGTTCTATGTGATGTACTGCAGCTTTTGCTCACATACTAAAAACTCAGAAAGGAAAATGTTTGATACTAAAAGTTCAGTAGATATGGCAGCTTGGCAGTTCTTCAAGAAACTAGCTCTGAATCTTGAACCTGTGTCCTCATCAAAAAGCTTGGAAATGCTACTGTTATTTCCCTGAGATGAACAAAAAACTCAGAATTCGAATCTCAAGAAGTCATAACCTTACCGACAACTACAATAGAAAAAATTTACACAAATCTATGTCCATTTGATCACTTAAGGTATGGTAACTACTCACTGTAAGTATGGAAGAGTCATGTTCTTTATCAGAGAAGGATGTCTTGTCACCAGTTGTTGCCATTCTTCTTGATCGATCCTCCCATCGCCTTTCAAATCCGCCTCCATTAGTGTCTGCTAGAAGAAAAAAAACAATTTCAGACAAATCCCTTGGTTCACTTTGGATAATGAAGGCATCTAACAATGTTTTTTCACCACCTTATTTACAATTGCTTCAACAACATCATCTGGAATTGTCAAATCTGATTCTTGTAGGAAAGCCAATACCATTTCTTTCAACTGCAAAGCAATCATTAACTAGATGAAAATTTGAGACACATTTATGACTACTTCTATTCCACAAAAACTAGAAAACACATACTTCCTCGCGTTCAATATAGCCCGTTCGGCTCAAATCATACAATCTAAAAGCAACTGCAAAAGGATATGCCTAACTAGTTAGCAGCAGATCAAATGCTTAAACATGACAGAAGTATTGAATGATTCCTTACTTACATGAAATTTTGTCTGCTTCTGGTGCTCTCGGGTGAAAGATGCTTAAAGATCGAACGAATTCTCCAAATTCAATCACCCCATTGCGCTTCAGATCAAACAGATCAAACAACTGCAATGATGTGGCAAGATTTAGCAGATTCCAATGCACTTTTGGAGAATAAAAGTAAAAAAGTTTGCTATATAGATATATACCCTGTCAGCAAAGAAATTCTGCTTATTGCTGCTGTTGAGAAGAGCAAGCTTAAACTCTTCCTTGTGAAGAAGACCATCTTCAGTTATGGAGTTGCTTAGTTCTTCATACAGACAAAAGAGAGCCTCAACTTCATTCGCAGTAACTGCGAAAGACCGAAAACTTTTCATGATCTTGGACAAAAACAGAAGTACTCTTGAAGAAAAAATTTAACACAATTTTATTAAACTCACAAGATGTCTCAGAAGCTAGTCTTGAGCTGTCTTCAAATCCAGGTGGATTTCTAGTTCTCTTCAAGCAGAAGCAGCCCACCAGGGAATTCATTTCCTGTTTACAAACACTTCGAAAATTAAGTTCCCGTTTGGACAAGTACTTCAAAAACGTTCTTCGAAAGATTGAAGAACTAACACTTCAAAAGTCAAACCATAACCATTACAAGTGATGAAAACAGAAGGATTCACAGACAAATTAACATGAGGAAATTAAAGAAGAAGAAGAACCCACAATCTTAAAAAGATCGATGATTTCGACCTCCAAGAAAATTAATAAATGTTGGGAAATCTCTCACCTGTTGTTATTTCTCCAAGAATGGTATGATCATAAACTAGTGTAGCCTGTAAAAAGAAGGAAAGTGAAGTCATAAGGCATTCTAAATATAGAGGTATTTGCTCCCCACAAGCCTGTGACTGTTTCGAGTTGTTACATTTTTTTTCCAAATTTTGAGTCATCTCTTCGGGACATCCGGTAAAATTGGAACGATACAGAGAAGATTAGCATGACCCTGCAAGCGTGACACCCACAAATTTGGGTTATTTACACCAATACTATAAGAGTAGTAGTTCTTAATGAAATTTAAAAAAATAAAATACATTTTTAATTTAATTATTAAGCTAATACAGTACCAATGTGCTCCCAGCCTCCATATTTCAAGCATCAACTTTTAAATATTTAATAATGTTACCTTTTTCTTTTTCTCCTTTCTGATCACGCTTCGATAATAGTTTATTCTTAGTTCCAAAATAGATGAAATCGGATCAAAACCTTTTCTAAAACGGCTTTTGACCAATATTGGTTGAGTATAATTTTATTTTATTTTTACAAAATTAAGGATAATTTGGCAACTTCTTTTATGAACTGAATTATGAACAAAACAAAAACAATTAGTACTAAATTAGTGGTGGCACCGTTAGAAGTTAGAACGTGTGCATCTGCATAGGCTGAGGAAGAATTCAAGAGGGTTGACTTTTTCTGCCTGAAAAATCCAAAAAAACACTGTGAGTGACATAAGCCTAGTACTATTTATTTAATTAGTATTGAAAATTAATAATTCAAACGTAGTAATAATAAATTAATTATGGGATGATGATCAATTAATTAAGAAACTGTATTATTGATAGAGAAGAGTCAGTTGAAATATTCCATGACAGGGAAGCATTATAAAAACAATTGTTGTTGTCTTTTTTCTCTCTCTTTTTTTTTTATTTTAAAAATATATAAAGTCATAAATCACAAATGGTACACCAAAATCAAACCAACTCACGACAAAGTTTGTTGTCACATAACAAATAATCATTTTGTCTTAACGAAAGAACTAAGAGATACAATTGTTTATAAGTACTTCGTATTGATTGATTTGGTGTTCACAAACTTTCCATTTTCTTTTGAATTTTCAAATTTATGGGATGTGTTTGACTTACGAGAATAAGAATGAGGAGAATGGACATATGATTGCTAGGATTAAATTTCTATGTTTGGTACGTACATGAATCTAATAATTTAAATTATTATATTCTCTAAAATCAATATAAGATTTTTTAAATGAGAGATTTATCTATTCCCGGATGATAGGCCCTCATTCCCAATCCCATTCACATTTCAGCTCGCGAAACGCATTCATAAGGTAAGAAAAAAAGGTCTTTACACGCACCGATACCCGTTATATATAGAGCCGCAAGCTTTCGCCCGTCATTCAGTTTTCTTTGTAATTCTACATTATTATTTTCTTTTTTCCGCATCAATAAAACTGGTATTCAATCTCACATATAAAAATTTAATATTAGATTATAAATTAAAAAAATGATGGTAGGAAAGAAAAAACGAAACATTTCTGTCCCATATTCTAAAACTCGTAATAAATTATGAGTATGATTCATGGATGGTGGGATTGTCGCTAGCCTCATGTCATAAATCCAACGTATCTGATCTGCTAATGTATACGTATAGTATATATAAGTCAAAATTAGGTACAATTAATTTGTACTTTTTCAGTACGTATTTGTACAGAGTTGACGTAGAATACATATAGCTACTCTCAGAGTTGTGACCTGGGGAGATGAATCATGAAACCTTAATTAAGCCAAAAGATTATGTTAACCAATTACTTTAATCTAATTCCTCGCGGACCATGCAGAAATCGAAGCACCGGCCTGGTGTGGACGATGTATGTAAGATCTACATCTATTTAAATTGTGTGATTTGATTATGGGAGCGAATTTCGGGCCAAGTTTATTGAGGTTTATTCATATTTCATTCATTCGTGTTATTGTTTCGTACATCTTGTAATGTAACCCGTCCTATATATCTGATAGAAAATAATCCTGTATTGATACTGAATCAATTTTACATTGCAAATCTCAAATTTGATCATAGTACTACTAAATTAAACTATTTTAAAGGACGAGACGAACACGAACTGTGATGTTATTGGGACGCTCTATTTATCACAAGGTTTGGAGTCAACTTTCACCTTATATCTTAATGTTTGGATTAGGTTAATAATTAGCTACAAGATTAACTATGACACTTAATTAATTTATTACTGCATTAATTGGTCCCATAACATTTGGATGACGACATTTGTTAATTAATTCAACATGATTAGATTAAGTTTACGAACCATCCACCCATCTAGCAATGCCATGTGTACATTTGACTCATTTTTAACGTTTGACGTTTGAGGCATTTCATTAGAAAATTTCATAATTTTGAAGATACACAAGTTTTCCATCAAATCAAGCAATGCTTTGTCTCAACTCAACTAGCTATACAAAAGGCAGTAAGAGCTTACTCAATCTATTCCTTAAATAGTGTTTTCTTAGATATTTACATACAAATTTAAAAAGTGAAAAAAATTATTTTTTAACCCCTATTTATATTATTTTGTTTAATTATAAACTTAATGAGAATGTATGTTTGTATGTACATTTGGGAAAAAAAATGTAAATAATAGATTAATTAAAAAGGATAAAATAGAAATTGTATTAAATTTTGCATTAAAATTTTTAAAAAAACACTTTTTAGATAACAGAGAAAGATGTCTAAATAGTTATAATGCGTGACGAATTAATTAGGGATTGGACTGTGATTCCTACTCAACTACTTCCACCATATCTATACGTAAACTAACAAGACTTTATATACGGATAACTTATTCCATCCTCTTAAATTTTTGTAATCTAGTGTAAATAAACAAGGCAAAGTAATAGTTGAATTAAAAGCAAAAAAGAAAGTCTAGTCAAAGCCTTTTTGATTGTCTTGTTGTATTTTATTGGATAATGTTCCCAACAAGTTAGGTTTAATATTTACTTATTTCGTTCTATTAAAAAAATCTATTTTAAAAAATATTTTTTTATTCTAATTGAACTAGTTCACTTTCAGATTTTTTTTCAAAAATGATGATACTCAAAATATGTCGCTGTTATTTTCAAAATGAGGATCTCTCACGTAAACAAGAATTGTAATTAGGAAGAAAACAAAAGAAATGAGAAAACTTATCAGAAGAAAAACAAATAAGGAAGAAAGGGGAATTAAAGGTAGTATTAAGAGAGAGATAAAGTTTAGAAATCAGAATTACAATTATCAAAATTCATATTCACTCACTTCTACTCCTTACCTTCTTAGAGCCTATTCTTTTTGGTGAGGAGTTGAGTTTTAGTTTGGTAAAAATAGTTTTATAATGTAAAAATGTATTGAAAATGTAAAAATATATAGTTAAATAGCAAAAATTTATATTAAAAATAATAAAAATAAATTATAATATATTAAATTTACTATTGAGACTAAAGCCGAAACAAAAACAAAAACAAAAACAAAAGAACAAGCCCTTATACTCAGAGAATCAATGATAATGCTGAACCCGAGGCTAACAAACTGTCAACAACCGGGATGTTTTTGCGACTCACAGAAAACAGAATGAACCAAAAGGAAAAACTTAAAAAAAATTTAAAGTGAAAAAGAAACGGCACCGTTTAAACATTGGGGCATGACATATTCATGAACCGTGATGCGGCCCACTAATCACGGGCTTTAAAAACAGGCCCATTCGAAAACCCACAATACGGACTTCGTGAATATGGGCTGGCTAATTTAAACCGAATTTCCAGCCCACAACCCCAAGCTGACGGATTGAATTAGCCTTTTTCACTGTTTATTTTTATTTTTGTTTTTTCAACTTTAATCAATTATTTTGGGAATTAGAACGCTCATCTGCTATTCTTCTCTTTCAATCGAAATATCTCATAATCATCGAGGAAAAAAAGAAGAAAAAAAAATCAGAAATCAATACGATTTGGCTGCAAATTTCTTCATTTCCAACTTTTTTTTTTTTTTTTTTCTGGATTAAGTATTGGTTGCTCCCATTTCATCTATCACTCGATTCTGTTCTTATTACCTTTGGTCAATTTTGCTTCAGTTTATAGAAAGCCATGGATGTGGAATTGGTCACTGAAGGAGATGAAAATTTTATGGTCAATGAAAATAATGCTGTGAGTGTTTTTTAAAATTTTTCCCGGTTTGTTCATAATGTTTGCACCCTGAAAATTTTGATTTTGCAGCTTGCATTTGGTGATTAAATTTATTTGTTCAAAAAGAGCTTCAGATTCTAGGAATTTGATTATGGGCCTGAAAAATCATTTCATTCACTGGAATGGATCTTTCTGGAGTCTTGACACTTGTTTCAGTTACTTTTTTACTTCATTTGTTGAAGTGTTTGGTTTAGACTTTGTTTATCGAGATATGTTGTTAAATTGTTAATCAGGGTGTTACTGATGGTATGTACAATGTAGGTTTATCATTTTTTGGAGGGTTTATTCGTGCTGTTTTGTAAGAGCTAATTGTAATGAGCTTCCTTTATGTGCAGCAATTTGTTAATTTTGAAGGCGAAAGATGTGGCATTTGTATGGATGGTGTCATTGATAGAGGAGTTCTCGATTGCTGTCAACATTGGTATGGTACTTCGTAGATAGTCTTTTTCTTTTCGGGTCTTTGTACTAATGAGCAAGGGATTAGGTTGGTTGGATGATTGGAGATTTTGTTGCTTTCTTTTATTTTGTGAGGAGGATCCTATCTTTATTTCGTTTCTTGATTATCTCGGCAAATACTCATATTACTTCAAAATCACCATGAACTGTAGGTCATGATGTTTAACTTTCTGGTAACATTTTGAGTATCTTTCATTTTGCGTTATTATCTTATGCAACTCCACTATCTTAGTTAATGACCGGATAATGCTTTTGCATTCTGGTTGATTGGGAATTTTCTTACAACTAATTAACTTATGCCGGTCCATCGTGGTAGTCAACGTAGAGGGATTCAGCCATCTTGCCTATTTGTAGTGCTAATGATAGGGGGTATCTGAATGAGATTTTATTTTACTAGACTTTAATACCATCCTGTGCGAATCAAATTTGAACAATGACCTGAGATTGTTATTTAAATTTCAGGTTCTGTTTTACATGCATTGACAACTGGGCTACAATTACAAATCTATGCCCACTTTGCCAGAATGAATTTCAAATGATCACATGTGTGCCTGTGAGTAAGACACCTGTTGGATGTTTCCTGGTTACTTGTTTTACAACCATTTCTTCAGTTGATTATAAAGTTATTTTTTCATTGCCACATGCTCCATACCGTTGTAATTATTGTGTTTTTTCATTTGAACCTTGAGCTGTCTTTTGTTTGGATAATTTTTCTGGCACCTGATAAGAAATATTGGAATTGTTTGTGCAATTGCATATATTGAATGTTAGCTGATGGACAATTTTATATTCTGAAGGTGTACGATACAATTGGCAGCAACAAGACTGATGATGAATTATATTCGAGGTAGTTCTTGCTTTTTCTTATTATTTTTTATTTTTAAAATGCAGTTCTATTTTACCCCCATATGTCTATGCCCCCATTTACATGTTAAATTTATGCCTTTAAGTGAAGGAAGTGTAGAGATGCATTTCCACGTATCATGCTTATAAAGGTGAGGAACAAGAGACTTGGTTGGGATCAATTGGAGATTAATCAAATTTAGTGGTTCTTGTAGCATAAAATTTTGGATTGGCTGATAAATA
The DNA here is from genome assembly GCA_016801395.1 of Leptodermis oblonga. NCBI lineage: Eukaryota > Viridiplantae > Streptophyta > Magnoliopsida > Gentianales > Rubiaceae > Leptodermis > Leptodermis oblonga. The sequence continues at coordinate 38,074,135 of CM028757.1, forward strand.
TTGTTTATAAAAAGCTAGTTATATGATGATGCTGCAATGGGGATCATGAGAAATAAAAATGCACTGTTTTACAAATGTCACTTTTCGAGATTCCAATTTTCTATAGCTATACAACTCTCCGATCATTTGCGTGTTTAAATAGTTAAGCTGCTGCATTGTTGCTATCTGTTGGTTAGTAACCTCTGATATAGTTATTTGCATCTTTTTCTTGCTTGTGCAGAGATGATGACTGGTGCATTGAAGGAGAGAATAACACACTTTCCTTTCCATCATATTATATTGATGAAAATGTAAGGCAATAACTTTGCTCAGAGTTGAAATTCCGTGCTGTTGTACCTCTCTTTAAAATTGATGGATATTATTTATTATTTTAGTTGTTGATTGATAACTCATTTGGTTTATTTAAACATTACATTGGCTCCATTGTTCAGTTAATGTTTAATAATAGAGGGTTGGAGATTTTTAAAAATTGATCTTTGAGTTTCGGTGGTTCCTTCTTCTTTCCAGTAGTGATGCATTACAGAAAAGGACATGTTATGGGGAACTACTGTTGTATAGATTCTCTATATAATTATCTGCAGTTTGGAAAAGGCCTTAGGTACATGTATGCGGCAATATTTCAGATTTTTTTCTGTATTAAGTCATGGAGAATTGCATTAAAAATTATCGTATTTAGTATGTTTAGGAAAATTCTAAATATTAGCTTTCTGGTTTCTGTTGGGCCTTCAGTTTTGATTGAGTCTTTTTTGACCAGGAAATTGTCATGCACTTTGTCGTCTTGTAGGCAGTTGTCTGTTTGGAGGGTGATGGCTGCAAAATTCGAAGTAGATCTGCAACATTTGAAGATTCAGTTCTTGATACATCAATCGCTTGTGATGCATGTGATGTATGGTATGTTTAGATATTATTTTGTCAAGCCTAGTTATACAGGTTGGATCACCCTGTTTTACTAAACAACGAATTCTCCAGGTCCTATATTTTTCAATAAATAATTGCAAGTCTTCAAATCTGAGTAATGCTTGCTGCCTGATAGATTTGAGATACTTAGAACCAACCTTCTTTTTAGTTACTGTTGTGCTTAACATGCATCTTATAATGAGCAAAGCCATCTTATCCTATTTTACAAATGTACCCATGGAGCTACTGCATGCAACATTTGTTCTTCAACCTAAAGAGTTTTATTTTTAATTGATGTTATTTCTGGTGACTCTTTCTGACCACTCCATGCATAATTTCATCAGGTACCATGCCATTTGTGTTGGATTTGATCCTGAAGGAACCTGTGAGAACTCATGGCACTGTCCAAGGTAATTAATAGGAGATTTGTCAGAATTGAAGTCCAACAAACTAGTACTGTGTCAGTTGATTTTATTTCGGAAGTTTCTATTTTAATATTTTTTTTCTTGTATTATTTAGTAAATAAATTAATCTTTAAAACTCCTTTTATTAGAAACTGTAGTTGTATTGCTGCCAATCCGAGATAAATCCGGATGCAAAATTTCGTTTTTTGCTATCATTGTAAAATGGGAAAGTCACAAGAAAAATTAAATTATTCTTCTTGTATAATTCTTTTTTCCTTGTTTGGTTTACTTATTCTATTCATGTGCTTCAAGCTACATTACTTTTATTGGTGTAGTTATTTCAATAAAATGCATAAATGCTGAAGCAACATCTCATCAACAATCTTGGATCTAACTGTGAGGCTATTCAGGTGTCTTGACGGTCGGATGCCTCAACATTCTGATGATGATGTTCCACTGTCCGGGTTAGGCAGCCAGAAGGGTCCAGAAAGTGGTGGAAGTGACTGCTCAGAAGAAGCATCTTTCTCAGGAAAAGTATCAGTATCTGTTGCTGATGCTGGTGAGACGGCTATTGTTGTTTCCGTTGTTGATGGAAACCAAGGGAGTTCAGAAGTAGGTGCAGGACCTCCTATCCTGGATTTAGTTACCAACACCAAAGTCGATGCTCTGCTACCAAGTTCTGTGTCTGATCTTTCACGGCCTGGAGAACCACCAAGGACAATGATTAGCAGCAGTAAACAAAACTCCGAGTCAGAAGAAGTGGAATTGTCATTATCACAAAATTCATGCTTCAGTTTTTCGTTGCCTTCCACGTCACCTGCTGCCGATGAAGGGACAGAAAAACCAGGACTTGGCAGCGGCCTTGGTATTTCTTTAACAAAATCTTCCTCTGAACTTCTTGATGACAACTTGCTTAAGTCTGGTTTAAACCTTCAATTGGGTTTAACTGTGAACTCATCTACACCTGGTAATTTGAATGAAAGACCTTCATATTCTTCTCCAAATTAGTGCAGTTATTAATTTAGCTTTGCGACCTCTCGGAGTGGATAAAAGCACAGTTGTCGTTGGGTGCAACCTAGAAGGCAGCTTGCAGCAAGTTTTACCTGGTAGCAGGGGAAGCAGGATTTAAGCTTATCTTTGTGGTTTTAGCCTCGATATTTGGATTTATCTATGAAACCAATTTCTTAATCTTTATGAAAAATGGCCAACCCCACAAGGCTTAGTTGTTGCTGTTTATGAAAAGTGCCATAAGACCAGTGATGCTATATGGATCAGAGAGTTAGGTGACTAAACATGTGAATAAACAAAAAATGGGGTGGCAGAAGTGAGAATGTTGAGATGGATTTGTGGATACATTAGATTAGATAGAATAAGTAATGAGTATATTTGAAAATAAGTAGGGGTAGCCTTAGTGGATGAGAAAATGAGAGAAAGGTACATAAAATGGTTTGGACATACGTGTAGGAGACCTTTAGCTGCCTCAGTACGATGGTTATAAAATAGAGAAGCATTAACTTACATTTAAAGGGGAACAGGAAGACAAATTTTTTGTTTTTGGAAAGAAACTATTAAAAGAGGCATGTTATACTTCAATAAAAATAAGACCATATGTCTTGACTGAAGTCACTGAACATGATGGCGAGACATGATCCATTAGTCAACCTTGCTTAGTGGGGCAAAGGTGTATGTTGTTAATCTTTTGCTGTGTGTACTTGTTGGGATTTTGCTTATTGTGTCCAGTTTGAAATGTTTCCAGGTGATGAAATTATACCTGACAAAGCAGAAATACTCTCAGGTGGCAGCACGATACCTGATAAACATGTTGATATTGCTATTGTTACTGTTGCTAAGAGAAAGCTCGAAGATACCAGGTTATCATTCACAGCATGGCGCTTCTCAAAATTGATCTTTGTTATCTTATGTGATGTCAAGTAGAATCTAAACTTGTTCTTCGTGATTTGTCTTTCCTTACTGTACTCCTAATTTGAAAATCCAGTGTGACAATTTTTCTTAGCCAAAATTGATGAAAATGAGGGACTAAAATATCACAGGCTTAAAATGCCAAAGCTTTTACCTAATGAGAGAACTGTGAAAGCAATTGACATCACAAATCAGTCAAGTATTTGTTAAATTGTGCTTGTTGGAATCAGAGAGCATTATCGTTAATGAGCTCCTGAAAGATTGAGAGTTTCTTTAGCTCCCATTGAAGATAAGTTTGTTTCTCAAAAGACTAGAAATTGCATAGGCAAATTGTTGAAGCATTTTTTGCTTTGACTCTAGCTCTTGGATTTCTGGGAGCTCCGGAATTGTGGCTAGGATGGTTTTAATTTAATACATATATTTTAAACGTATTTGTATGTTGGCTTGTGAGAATTTCTCTAGCCTATCAGCATCATCTTCCATGTTATTGAAATTTCTACCGTATGTGAATGATGTTAATGATTTGCAGAGTCCCTGATGCTGAGTTAGGTGAAGCTGAAGTTGATGATAAAGTTTCTTCAAAGAGAGTAAAAGTTGAGGCCCTTGAGGAAAACAGTCTACTAGTTTCTTCGAAAGACTATTCCTCTATTTCAGATGATGACAAGTTCTTAACTACTATGGCTGAGAATGCAGAGTCAGGATGTGAATCTGAAAAGAATGCTGTTAGTTCTGATATAATGAATATAGTTCAGGAGACTGTTGGTAGACGTAGTAAGCAGGCTGCTCGTGCCAGTTCCTCTAATGTGTCTTCTAAGGAAAGAGACAATACTGCCCGCTTGAGAGTAAAAAAGATCATGAGGAGAACTGGCGATGATGCAGATTCATCTTCATTAGTTCAAAATCTTCGGAAAGAAATCAGAGAAGCTGTTCGTAATAAATCATCAAAAGAAATTGGAGAAAGTATTTTTGATTCAAAACTTTTGGCTGCTTTTAGGGCTGCTATAACCGGACCAGCGGCTGAATCTAGGAAGCCTCCTTTAGATTTGAAGGCAAAGAAGGCACTGTTGCAGAAGGGAAAAGTACGTGAAAATTTAACAAAGAAAATATATGGGGTTGGGGGGAGACGAAAGCGAGCATGGACTCGAGATTGTGAAGTTGAGTTTTGGAAACATCGATGCTCAAAGATTTCTAGGCCTGAAAAGGTTCAGACCTTGAAATCAGTTCTTGACCTCCTAAGAAATGATACTGGCAACAGGGAGATGAAGCCTGGCAAGGATGGGGAGGGAAATTCCATTCTCTCGAGATTGTATTTGGCAGATACTTCTATTTTTCCAAGGAAAAATGACATCAGGCCCATCTCTGCTATCAGAGATGATGTAATTCCAGAGAAGAGGAAGGAGCAGAATTCCCCTCAAAACCTTGATAAGAATCCACCAAAGAATGAGATTTGCAAAAAGATGGTTGGTAGTGCCCCATTAGAAAGCAAGCAGCCCAAGAAGGTTGCCTCAGGTCTTAAGACTGAAGCAACTTCAGCAAAATGTCAGACCAAACAAGCTGAGAGGCCATTGACATCTCAACTAGGTGGCTCAAAGTTGTCTTCTCAGAAGGAAACGGGTGGTGCATCTGATGGTGTAAAGAATGATAGAAGGAAATGGGCTTTAGAACTTCTAGCTAGGAAAACAGCAACAAATGGCCCAAAGGAAAAAGAACAGGATAGTGTCATGCTCAAGGGAAATTATCCTTTATTAGTAAGTTGTACTTCTATTTTCTTACAAATTTCTCCTGTTTTCTTTTAGATGATATAGTAGAATGCCTTTGAACTTTGTGCAGGCTCAGCTTCCAAAAGATATACGACCAGTTTTGGCACCAATTAATCACAATAAAATTTCCATATCAGTCAGACAGGTGAGAATTGGAAAGCATATTTTGTTTCCTCATCTACTCCATAGATTTCTTTCATTCCACCTTGATGGATTATCTTCATTTCTGATATTATTTATTTTGGTTACTGACTGCTGTGTTTTGGAAATTATGGTTAGTAAATGTAAAATTTCTTCTCCCAGCAAGCAACAGAAGATATATTATTTAGGCCTTTCTGGTATCTAGTGCAAACCACATTTTGCATTTATAACAATTTTTGATCATCCTCAATATACTTTCTTACATTTCCAATACATTTTAATATTTTTAAATCAATCTAAACCACATTTTGAAACCAAACTGTGATACCATACAAGCCTCTAAGATGAACTAAACTAGAACTTTTTACATAATTGAGCTTCTACCATCTTTTGGGTCAGAATTTTATATGGCCTTTATGATACTTTTAAAGACTTTTACAGCACTTTTTGGAAATAGTGGAAACCAAATTAGTGTCCTCAGTTTTCAGCCTCAATTTGGCAACCGTCAGAGCTTGGGCTGCCACTTTCAGAAACGAGCTAATCAATTGAATATCTGTTAGCATATTGTGTGGTGTTTTTATATTCCTATTCAGTCAGTTAGATGGTCCTATATTGCTCTTAATTCTTCAACATCTCACCAGAAATGATCTTTAGAGATTTTTTAGTAGAGTAGCAGGTTTAATTTCAGCTGAGATATTAGAATTAGAGTTAAAATGTTGCAGCTGAAGGTGCAAGAAGGAAGAATAAGGATTGTACCTAAACAATCTTCTATCCTTAAATGGAGTTATGCACTCTCCTAATCTGAAACACCATACAAATCGTCAGTTCTGTTTTTTGATGATTTCTAGAATAATTTGTGTACAGGCTCAACTTTACCGCCTCACAGAACACTTTCTGAGGAAGGCAAATTTGCCAGTTATGTGCATAACTGCAGAAACAGAGTTAGCTGTTGCCGATGCTGTTAATATTGAAAAGGAGGTTGCTAATAGATCAAACAGCAAGCTAGTCTATGTGAATTTATGTTCTCAGGAGCTGTCCCGTAGATCAGATAATATGAATTTGGGTAGAGAAGAAACAACTCCAACTTCTGCATCTGCAGTCCATTCTGATGAACCTGAAGGAAACAGTGATACTTCTTCCATTCTTGAGGTCAATGAAGCATTGAAATTGGCTGGGCTGTCTGATACTCCTCCAAGTAGTCCACCTCAGCTGGCGGAAGATAATGGGGTTGCTGGTTCGTTGGAAATGAATGAGGATGATGGACCAGATAATGTGATTGAAATGGATTCTCAAGCAGAACTTGATATTTATGGTGATTTTGAGTATAACTTTGAGGATGATGACTTCATTGGTGCTAATGCTAATGCTGTAAAGACCTCTGAGCCACTACAGGAGGGGCCTAGAATTAAAGTGCTCTTCTCCACCCGTAACCTTGATAACTCAAATGGATCCCTGGACATCCCGGATCATGAAGGATCAGCTCACATCAAACCTGTAGTGCCGCCTTCTGGTCACGAGTGTCCTATGGAATCGGGAAGCTCAAAAACAGATTGTGGGGTAGATGACAACCAACCCCAGCCTCAGACTAAAATTGCTGCTGATGAAGAATGTGGGGAGCTTTCTCTTGCTGAATGTGAGGAATTGTATGGACCTGACAAAGAACCGCTGGTTGTGAAGTATCCAGAGATTGCAATAGTCAAGCCATGTGAACTAACAGATGGTAAAGAAACTGGGATGGGAAATGGATGTAATGGATTTTGCGAAGCTGCGAAAGCATCTGACACTGAGAAAGAGAGTTGCACAGGCTGTTTACAAGTTAGCAAAGCTTCCAAAGGAGCTTCTGGAACTGCAAATTCGCCCAGTCATCCCAAAGATGCAGAACAAATACAGAAGACTGACAAAAGCTCTACAGCCAACTCTGACAAGCAATCGGATAGCCGTCATTTTGTTTTCAAGAAGGTACCGATAATAATGCTATGCTTTTTAAGTTGTTACTTTGATTAGAATGGAAAAGAGAAGAATTATCTGCTGAACTACACTATCTTATGATGACAATTTTCACTGCACATTTCTGCTTAGGTTGAAGCCTATGTCAAAGAACATATCAGGCCACTGTGCAAAAGCGGTGTTATCACGGTCGAACAATACAGATGGGCGGTAGGGAAGACAACAGAAAAGGTTATGAAGTTTCATTCAAAAGAGAAGAATGCAAATTTCCTCATCAAGGAAGGGGAGAAAGTGAAAAAGCTCGCCGAGAGGTATGTTGAGTCCGCGCAGCAAACGGTGAAAACCTAACAGACAGTCATTGGCTAGTCTGCTATTACAGGTCCACCATTTTTGCACTGTGTCTAAACACTGAATAGGATCACAGGAGATGGAACTTGATTGATGGAAAGTGTATATATTAGAACACATTTATGGGATTATAGGGTGGAAGCTGATGATGGAGGCTTCCCTGGATGTAAATGGCCAACTGATTAGGGCATTTAAACCTGTTCTCTTGTGGTCTGAATTTACACCTTGGACACTGGAAATGGCATAGCTCTGGGATTGAAAGAATAAGATTTCCTTTTCCTTACCTATGTTAGGTGATTCAAAACACCTTTTAAAAATATACTTGTGGGATATTTGCATGCATTGTTGTCAAAATTTCAATCTAATCCATGCATACAGATTTACAGATTTCCTAATTAATAACAATACTAACATACAAATTTCATAATGGGTCAACGATGTGTTAGTCCGAGTCGTATTTTTGTAGTGTTAGGTTTTCATGTCATGTTAGAAATCACCAAAACTTATCTCTTTAGGAATGATGACTTTTGGTTGACATGTTGTATATGGATTGATAGATCACTTTAACGTATTGTATTAGACATTGTCAGCGCAAGCAATCATGTATTTTTTTTTGGAAGAATTTCGCTAGTATTTTTTTTATATTGTAATAAATTGATATTTAAGGAGTTTATTGAAAAAAATTAAAAACTTAAGGGACAACTTGTAATTGTGGCGACTGATCAAATTAAAAATGCAATTTAAAAGCTCCCATAAATAAAAATCTAAACAAAAAATTGAAAATATTCAAGTTTGTTCCAAATGTTAAGGGCTGTTCTTTTACCTAGGACTGAAACTGTCGTGACCCTAAATCATTAGGAGTAATTATGTAATAGCTATAAGCTATATAAACTGTCATGAACCGTTTGATAAAAATTAATGTTTATATCTGAATATTTAATGCTGAATTGAATAAGTACTTAATATCTTATTATTGAAATTTATTTTTCGAACCTCTGAATCAGAATGTTTAATAACTCGATCTTGTTTGATAAATGTGCTGATTTTAATGTTAAAATCTTGAAAATGTACTATTTTACCCTTTATGTTGAATTTTTTTATATTTATATACGTAAAAATCAAAATTTATAATAAACATAAATTATGATTAATGAAAAAACACAAGATAATAAAATAAGATAAAACACATTAAATTGAATGATTAAAATACAAAAAAAAAAAAAAATCTTAGCATAATTATAGTATAGCTACGAGATGAGGCATAATTATAGTATAGCCACGAGATGAGTTTAAATGGACGATTTCAAGAAGACTAATCATACTTATTTTAACAATTTTTTCATAACAAAAATGATGTAAAATATATTTTTATTGATCAATAATGTGATATTGAAAATCCAACATGAAAATTCGACATGATAAAAACAATTTAGAATTAACTATTGGCAGTTTCGCGAGTTAAATTTGGTCAACACAAATAACAAAAATAATTAAACGATTAATGTTATAATTAGAGAGTATTGTCATGAGAATTTTACAACTCGAACTCGTAAAATTAAACATAACACGAATTACACTTACAAAAAGTTCAAAAAAATTATACAATGTGACTATTTCTAACTAAGACTATGAATGCCATTCTTTACATTTAATTATTCACTTTATTGAAAGCCCCACGTGGTGATTGTGTACTACTGACTTAATAAAAGACGTTTATGTGACAAAATTTGTGTAGATTAATAATTATCATGTCATTCGTATTCATAAAAGAAGAGTTATTTTTTATTCTGTTAAAATTTCCAATTTTGGGATAAGAATTCTTATAAATGTTTGTTTAGATGATGAAGGGCTTAGATGGAATCATGGAAGACACTGGAAATTCAAGTAGGAAGTTTTTTATTTATTTAAGGTTTTAGATTTTTGACCTATTCTTTATTTGTTAATGTCATGTAATAATTCAGTCAGTTTGCCATCTCAGCATTTTAAGAGTAATGATCATATGTGGCCATTATGTGGGTAAAATTGTATCGCATTTACAAACGTGGGTGACAATTTTGGGCTGAAATAAATTTAAATGGCAAAATTAAACCTTAGAGAAATCATAGATGTCAAAAATGCACTTCTACCCTTTAATAAAATCATCTAATCAAACCGACCACTCAAATGACCATTATAGTTCGTTTGATAATTTCAACAAATTTCATATTTTTTTGGTAATTTTCCAACCATCGTTACAGTTGATTTTTATTTATTTATTTATCAGTAGTCAATGTTTCCTTGCCGATCAACTTCCATCCTGTAATCAGTGCCGGCTCTAAGGCTCGTGCAGACTGGGCGACCGTCCAATTTTAGGGCCCAATTTTATATTAATACAATATTATGTAATAGTATTTTTTTTTCTGAAAAATTTTAAATTAATATCCACATATATTTTTATTTGAACGAGGCTCATGCAATGATTGATCTTTATTTTTATTTATTTATTTTTTTCAAATCAGCTCACATTATAAAATTACAATTACTCAATTCTCACAATTATAATTTTATTTAAGGGCACATTATATTAACACAACATTAATTTTTGCTCATAATTATTTGAATGAGATCTATGCATGAATATGTCTTTGTTTTTTCAGGTCAAAACAATGTATGTGCAAAAATTATTGTTCAATCATTATAAGCAAAAATTATTTTATGTGCAAAATTTACTGTTCAATAATGTTATGTGCAAAAATTATTGTTCTAAAATTTTTAAGTATTAATTATTGATATATTATAATATATTAGTATAAAGTTTATACTCATAAAAATTCTAAAAAATAAATTTTTACATAACAATTTTAGAACAATAATTTTATACATGAAATAATTTTTGCACATAATATTTTAAGAATAGTAGTATTTGCACCATAAAAATTTATTTGGAGTTTCTTTTTATTAATTTGCCCTGGGGCCTTATAAGTCTAAGGACCGGCCTTGCTTGTAATGTGGGCTTGTATCAAGGTATGAGTTCTCGGCTAAAAAATGTAAAAATTATGTTAAATTTAAGTTTTAACTATAAATTTTGCAGTAATCTTTGCATAATGATTAAATGGCTACGAGATGAGGTTAAATTATATGGACAATTTCAAGAACATTAAAAGCTCCCCCTTTTCATTAACACGACATTATAGATACTTCAACGCAACTACTACACAGAATATAAAAAACGGAAAAAAAAAAAAGACAGCTATAGAAACTTTAACACACAGAATGTAAAAAACAGAAAGGGGAAAAAAAAAAAAAAATCAAACTTCCAGGGGGAATGAGTTGCAACTTCAACTACTTAGTTCATGGCCCTTGTTTGGATTGTTGTCATCCTTTTTTACCATGGTTTAGGCTCCGGACTGTTTCATTTGATTCCTGTGGCCCTCGATATGCGCTATGAGCCCGTTCGTTGTGTTTCTTGAAATTCTCAGTAGTCTTAGCTATTGCTCTATAGCGGAAACACCACCAAATGTCATCACTTGGTGGATAGTATCTTTGTGGAAGAGTTTTAAACTCGAAGTATAGGTCGGTGCTCATTATGCGACGAGGAAGGAGAGAGGGGAATTAGTTAGGTGCGAGTAACCTCATCTGGAGGTTGGGGTATATATAGGAACAAAAGTGTTAAGGGCAAAAGTGTTATGTCGCTAATTGAAATCATGCATGCCAGCTTTATTTGAAGTAGGGGTGTAAATAAGCCGAACTACTCTCGAGCAACTTGGTCAACAACTTGGTCAAAGCTTGGCTCGAGCTTGGTGAAACTCGAGCTCGAGCTTATTCGTTTAATAATTTAGCCGGTACTGGCTCGAGGGCTCGTTGAGCCTATCGAGCCCGACTCTTTATATAATTTTATAATATTTTTATATCTTTTTAGTATAAATTTAAAAAATTAATTCAAGTTCAAAAACTTGCTCTACTTCGAGCTTGAGCCTATTATAATTTGGACAAGCCGAGCTCGAGGCCGAATATTTAGGCTCGATCCCTGACTGATTTTTATCAAGCTTAGCTCAATAAGACCCCAGCTCAAACTCAATTCGGCTCGTTTACAACCCTAATTTGAAGTACAGAGTATTAAGAATTAGAAATTCTGTATAGAGGTGGAATTCGTGTCGTTTCCGAGTTATCGGGTTTAGTGTTGACACCCATCGACACTAACCTCATCCATTTAATTATTCATTTCGACCCATTTAATTTGCGAACATTTTGTGTTCGTGTCGTATTTTCGTTTTGTAGTATAAATTTTTCGTGTCGGATTTAGGTTGGTGAGTTCACGTGTCGACTTTTTTTAGCCTATTCCCTATTGGATAATACATGTTTTACTTGATTAATTCAAACTTAATACACATTTGAAACTCAGTCAAATCCAAATTACTGGGACATTTTGTTGAAGACTTAAATAGAAACTGGCAGCAATCGATGGGTTCTAGAAACTTACCTTAGGGGAAACTTGCCATTAGGGTTTATGGCAGCAGTCGATGGGTTCTAGAAACTTACCTTAGGGGAAACTTGCCATTAGGGTTTATGGCAGCAGTCGATGGGTTCTAGAAACTTACCTTAGGGGAAACTTGCCATTAGGGTTTATGGCAGCAGTCGATGGGTTCTAGAAACTTCCATTAGGGTTTATGGCAGCAGTCGATGGGTTCTAGAAACTTACCCTTAGGGGAAACTTGCCATTAGGGTTTATGGCAGCAGTCGATGGGTTCTAGAACCTTACCCAAGGAAACTTGCCATTAGGTCCTAATGGCAAGTTTCCTTGGGTAAGGTTCTAGAACCCATCGACTGCTGCCATAAACCCTAATGGCAAGTTTCCCCTAAGGGTAAGTTTCTAGAACCCATCGATTGCTGCCAGTTTCTATTTAAGTCTTCAATTTTTGCCGAACTTTCTCAGCCGAACTCTCTTTAGAACAGTAAGTTCTCTTCAAAACAATTTCTCTTTTCTGCAATTTTGGTTAATTTTCGCTCATTTTCAGCAATGTTAATTTTGTTTTACAGGACAGGTCTTGAATTATGGCACTGGCGATGGTACCTATTGACGATCAACCTGTGATTGGACCTTTGAATGGACCTGTCGTCGACAAATTTAAAAATAATTAAAAAATAAATAAATTCAGTATAAATAAATTAGATCAATTCAGTAGAAATTAATTTTATTATTACTTTTTTTAAAAATAAGTTTTAAATTGAACACGAAATTTAATGAATTCGTCTATAAAAAAATTCATCAAATTCGTTTTCACCCGAATTAAATTTTTTTTTTTAAAAAAAATAATTTTCGTTGAGAAACGAATTGGGGGAAAAACAAATTCCCCAAATTCGTTTTCATATACGTTTTTTAAGAAAAATAGTAATTATATAACTTAAAATTTAATTTGTAGTTTAATCAAATTTTAGAGAAAGTAAGTTACGGAATTTTTTTAAACACATAAAAAACCCATAATTTTTTTTTTTTTTTGATAATGGCAATGTTTTGTTCATACAGTTAAACATCGATAAAGTAATACCCTCGGGACCGAAAAAAAAATATTCATCTAGCGAGGTTATTTATTTATTGATAAATAAATATTTATTATTTTATAGAGAGTTCTTCAATACAGTTCTAGTGAAAATTATTTGAATCTAGTGAAGTTCAAAAGTTTTAGTGAAACTTAATGTTTCTAAAAACTAAGTTCATGTACATAGCAAATGGAAAGGTTTAGTCTTTACCTATACAGTATATTATTTGAATCTATGGAAGCTCAAAAATGTTAATAAAATTTATTGTCTCGAAAAATTAAGTTTAGTGTTCAAAACTTAATGTTGGTTTAGGTGGGAAACAAAAACAGTCAACTTTCAAAATGAATGATTATTGTACGTGTATTGTTGATTGATTGGTAAATTTTGGTATAAATTAAAAAAATTAATTTGAGTTCAAAAACTTGCTCTACTTCGAGCTTGAGCCTATTATAATTTGGACAAGCCGAGCTCGAGGCCGAATATTTAGGCTCGATCCCTGACTGGTTTTTATCAAGCCCATCTCAATAAGACCCCAGCTCGAACTCAATTCGGCTCGTTTACAACCCTAATTTGAAGTACAGAGTATTAAGAATTAGAAATTCTGTATAGAGGTGGAATTCGTGTTGTTTCCGAGTTATCGGGTTTAGTGTTGACACCCCTCAACACTAACCTCATCCATTTAATTATTCGTTTCGACCCATTTAATTTGCGAACATTTTGTGTTCGTGTAATATTTTCGTTTTGTAGTATAAATTTCTCGTGTCGGATTCGGGTTGGTGGGTTCACGTGTCGACTTTTTTAGCCTATTCCCTATTGGATCATACTTGTTTTACTTGATTAATTCAAACTTAATACACATTTGAAACTCAGTCAAATCCAAATTACTGGGACATTTTGTTGAACAAATTAGATACTAAAACATGAATTCCATCATTAGATTTGCCACTAATCATCTTAAATTATTTCTTACAAAGTAAGATTGGAATTAGTAGTGATTTGTAACTGCATCTTTTGTCCCTAAATAGTACAATAAGAGTATGACATAGAAATATAAATAATAATAAAATGTCAATTTTAACATTAAAGGGGAAAAAGTTACAGGTATCACATACTGATAAAAAAAATTTGAAGTAAATTGGACGAGACAAAAACACTTTGTTGCCGTAGGAACTATAACACACACGTAATCCAAATGTACATATGAATCCTCCCCATTCAACACTTTTCTTATTCAAGTAGTACATAATATATGTTAGTGTATCAATTATGTCTAAATATATCATTCATATTAGTTTAGTGCATTAATTTGAGATTATTATCGTAGAATTATCCTCGTTGATCTCTTTCCTATTTTAGCTAGGTTGATATATATATATATATATATATATATATATATATAATCTCTCGTACGAGATTCACAATTGAATATATAAGTTTTCTATTCTTCAAACCATATATATAAAAGGCATACCTAAACTAACGAGTCACTTATATAGGGTTAGATTCATAACGAATTCTAATGCCGTATAAAATATTATCATGACTTATCTTTTATGTTGCAATTTGGGTTGTGTGATATGCAATAGTAAATTCACTCGAATATGTTAAATTAGTATTGAACTAGTTTTACGTATTTTGTACTTTAAAATTCATATTTGTAATATTATAGAACACTATAAATATGAATTTTCTTAAGGGGACGAGAGAGAATATCTGAATCATAGACAAGTATTAGTAGTAGTCATAGGTAAAATTCATAGTATTTATAAGTACGTATTCGTTGGAGAGAGAATGGAAATAGGACACCTGGCTTCCTTTAGGCTTTAACATACAAAAGGTTTGTTGGATGGCATTTAGGGTGCGCTTGGTTCGTAAAAGGGAATAGAAATGAGAATGAGAATGATAATAGTAGGGAATGATAGTAGAGGAATGATAATATTAGTGTTGTTTGGTTTATGATAGGAAATGATTATCATTATCATTGATGGTGTTTGGTTCACAAATAAATTATTAGAAATAAAATTTATTTTAATTTTTTTACATTTAAATTTTAATATATTATAAACTGTTTGTGTTAAAATGTATTATAATGATAAGAAATTTTAAAAAAATAAAAAATACATAAAAAAATTTATTTAATAGGGGAATGATTCCCATTCCCTCCAAAATAGAGGAGAATGGATGATGGGAGAAAAGTGGGGTTTGAAAGTGAAAACCCTCAACCAAGCACTCATTTTCATTTTCATTTCCATTCCCCAGTCCCAAACTCCCAACCAAGCACACCCTAGAGAGAGATCGATTGGTCACACAATTCTTTTATTTTTGTTTTTTATTGTTATTATTTTGATTATTATTGATACTTCTTTAATTCACACAAGCTAGGTTTTTATTTTTTATAAAAAAATTTTATATTTAGTTTTCCTCAAATTTGAATATATTACAATATATACACTTAAAGTTTTCTTAAAATTACCAATGTCAGCTTCTTCGTTAACCACTTGTATCAACATTTGTATTTCTTCTTACACATGAACGTGTGATATTAATATTCTTTCAGAAAACACGCAAAGGGAATTATAAAAAATTCTGCTATTAGTAATTTATATAAATATCGAGGAAAGTAACCCTCAATTTTTCCCACATGCACATGTATAATACTACACTTTAAATGAAAATTAGAAGGGCATCTACACAAGATGGCATCCAACTATTTGTTTTTCTCTCTCCCACCCCCACCATTTCAAGATTTTTTAAATAAAATTGCCTCCAAGGGCTTAGCTCAGTTGGTACTCGGGCAACAAATTGTACCCAAGTACGCATGATCGAGTCCTGGCAGTCGCAGTGTGGGATTTTCATCCCCCCAATGTGGGGGGTGGATCCTTGTGGGCACAGACACTGGTCATCCTGCCTAGGAGGCCGCTGACTCACCCTGATTTACCACGATGCTCTTGGGGCTGGGCGGTGTGAGCCTGTGGGCGAGAGATATCGCCTTTTGCACCCAATATTTTTAATAAAATTATATAATCAACCCCTAACCACTCAAATGACGATTATAGTTCCTTTGATATAAAAAAATTAATAGAAATTCGGTAATTTATCAACCAAGCCAAAACGAAGGTCTCCTTTGAAACTCGCAACGACAATTGATCTTCGTTTGGTAACGGCAGCAACGTCATCTCTATCGTTGTCTTCTAACTAACATCAGTGCCGGCCCTAAGGCCCGTGCAGGCTAAACGACCGTTCAGGGCCCCAAAATTTTTAGGGCTCAATTTTATATTAATACAATATTATGTAATAGTATTTTTTTTCTCAAAAAATTTTAAATTAATATCCTCATATATTTTTATTTGAACGAGGCTCATGCAATGATTGATCTTTATTTTTATTTGTTTTATTTTTCAAATCGGCTCACATTATAAAATTTTATTTTTTAAAATTAAAATTACTCAATTCTCACAATTATAATTTTATTTAAGGGCACATTATATTAATACAACATAAATTTTTGCTCATAATTATTTGAATGAGATCTATGCACGAATATGTATATGTTTTTTCATGTCAAAACAATTTATGTGCGAAAATTATTGTTCAATCATTATGAGCAAAAATTATTTTATGTGCAAAATTTACAGTTCAATAATTTTATGTTTAAAAATTATTGTTCTAAAATTTTTGAGTATAAATTATTGATATATTATAATATATTAATATAAAGTTTATACTCATAAAAATTTAAAAAATAAAATTTTGCACATAACAATTTTAGAGTAGTAAGTTTTGCACATAAAATAATTTTTGTACATAATATTTTAAGAACAATAGTATTTGCACCATAAAAATTTATTTGAGGCTTCTTTTTATTAATTTGCCTTGGGGACATTTTCAATTTATAGTAAAAACCGGCCAGCCAACATCCTTAATTCGTACGATTTGCTGTGAAAAAACCAAACCCATGAATTTTCCTTCACTTCAATTCTTTGCTTTTGGTCGTACCACAAATCTAGTGCCCAATTCTACCTATCATTTTTATTTATTACTCGTACTATAATTGGTTTTTCTGTCCAACTAGGATTTAAATAAATAAGTTGTATATAGAGGAATTCAAGAGTTGAATATTTGATTCATGGTTTTTAAATAATACAAGATTGTTGCAGTGAATCGTTTATGAAACTGCCTTGTACAATGTTTCTGGACTGGTGTTTGTGCTGATTCTTTTTGGAAATTTTAAAAAAATTATCAAAAATATTTTTTTTATTTTTTAAAAGAAATAAATTAAAATTTGTCTAGAAATTGATTTAAAAAAAAAAAAGTTTTAAGAAGAAAATTGGTTTGAAACCCATGTTCTTTAACCAAGTTTTAGTCCTGGTTTGAAACAGTTTTCAGTTCTTATTTCTTAAAAATGGTTTGAAACGCATTTGGTCTGAGTTCTGTTTTCAAACAATAACTGAAACCTTGGTAAAGAATGTAGGAATAACCTTTTCAATATATATATTTTTTTGTTTAAAAAAAAGGAAAAACCAAAAACTTTGGATTTCAATAGCTGTTAGGGCCTTATTTCATTTTCCAAGAGTTAAAGGGCCGTTTTAAGAATGCGGCATGTTCCTTTTCTTCTTTTTTTTCTTCTTTTTGACGAAAGAATACGACATGTTCTAATGTCGTTTTAATGCGCCTCTTAATCCAACATAGTGTTGGACGATTTGAACAGTTCAGCTTCAGCTTGGGCTTCTCTTCGCTTCCCAGAAAAGGATGATGAAGCGATGTTCTGTTCGTCCTCAAGCTACCACAGAAAGGACTTCAAAGCAAGCAGCATAAATGTAAAAAAGTTCTGGGCTCTTCTTGCCTTCAAGATTGAGTCTTTTTCTTGATAATTCCTCCATCTATTGCTCCAAAAAATGTATTCGAAGGTGGGTTTGGGTTCCCGGAAAGTCCATGTATCACCTTCAGTTTTCCAGACCCAACCTTCATTTACTCTTGGCTGTTCCTCACTGCCCATTCAATTCCCACGTCAATATTGTCAGCATAAATTGAATTTTACTTTGAGTAGTAGTTCAAAAAGATTTCATTTTTATCACTCTCCTAAAGCTAGTTCTCGAGATAATTCTAAGCCTTCTGCCAGTTCAGATAGTGTTAATGTCGAAAAAGATGATTTTGTGACCAGGGTTCTGAAGGAAAACCCAAGTCAAATAGAAACTAGGTATAAGATTGGGGATAAGTTATATACATTGAAAGAGAAAGAGAACTTGGATAAGAAGGGTTTGGATTTTGGGGTACCTAGATTGTTGAAAAGTTTGAATTTGAAGTCACTTTTATTGAAAACGAGGGGTAAAGATCAGTTGAATGAATCCCAGGAAGAGGAGGTACATCTGAAGGATATTTTGAGGGAGTATAAAGGGAAACTATATGTGCCAGAGCAAATCTTTGGGGAAAATTTATCCGAAGAAGAGGAGTTTGAGAAGAATGTGGAGGAGTTGCCCAGGATGGGGGTTGAGGAATTTAGGAAGTACATGAAGAGTGATAAGATAAAGTTGTTGACTTTCAAGGAAAGTAGTGGCACTCCTTATGGCTATGGGTTCAGAGATTTTGTTGTGGAGTTGAAAGAAATACCTGGTGACAAGATTTTGCAGAGAACTAAATGGTAATTTCCTGAACATGTGAAAAATTTTAAATAGTTTTTTATGGTTGTAGGTTTTATGATTGTTTAAGTGTTCTGAACTCATCAGGGCAATGAAGATAGATGAGAACCAAGCACAAGCTCTGCTGGAGGAGTACACGGGCCCTCGATGTGAAATAGAGAAGCATGTGATGGTATTCAATCCCTGACTGTTTATTCTTATTTGGTTATCCTCTATACATGAATTTGTTCCAATATTGAAAACATGTGAACGAGACAAGTTGAGTTTTATGCTGTTTTTTCCTTTCTGGCATGCTTATGCACCGGAAGGAGGTCCTCCGGATTAGTTTGCGTAGATACTGATTAAAAAGGAAGGAATGTTTGACAAAGATATGCTCAAAGAAATTTGTATTACAGGAAGTTCTGTGCTGGTTTTTAGTTGTCCTGTGTTGTTTCTCCAATTGAAAGGGCATCGTTTAGCAAAATCAGGTTAGAGCCTACTTTAAACCTGGGATTTCCCAAGTATTGAAATATCATTTGATTATATAGAATAGAGAGAGGTACTCAAAATATGTGGCATCATGTATGGTTCACTGGCAGATGATGACCAAATAGGAGAGTGAGAAGTTATTTTTGAAGGGTGCTGGATAGTAACGTTTACCAAGAAGAAAGCATGTTTAGAAGGGTGAAGCAGTTTCATTGTTGAGATTGTAGCTTTGAAGAGATTGTGAAAGTTTGATCCATGTGTGGAAGGAAAGAAAAATGTGAACTTCAATGATTTTTGGAGCAAACTGTTCTTTACTTCTCTAGTAACTGACCTTGAACCTTGTTTGGTAAAGAGACTCAAAGCCTTTTTATATTTCCAACGTAATTTTAATATTTTAAAATCACAATCCAAACCAAGGTTTGAATCCAGTCTTGATACCAAACAGGGCTTCGATTTGGGGCTGCATTGTAACTGTTGTAGTTGTAACATAATATAAGTTTGATAAAATTATACCCTGTTTTCAGAAATAACTTGTGAATTATATATATTTTTAAACAGCATTGGTAATCTGTTGATAAAGTTCCTGGACTTAGTCTTTGGAAGTAATTGTTTAAAAGTTGCAAGTTTGTTGGAACTTTCAGTTGCTGTCTCCTCTTATCTTACTTATGGACCTTTTGTGCAGTCTTGGGTAGGAAAAATGCCTGAATATCCTCATCCCATAGCATCGAAAATATCAAGTAGGATGATGGTAGAACTGGCAGTGGTGACAGCTGCAATGGCTGCAGCTGCTGTTGTCGTTGGTGGGTTCCTTGCTTCGGCAGTCTTTGCAGCAACCAGCTTCATTTTTGCTGCGGCTGTGTATGTAGTGTGGCCCGTGGCAAAACCGATTCTCAAGTTGGTTTTTGGTCTTATTTTTGGTGTTGTGGAAAGAGTATGGGAAAACTTTGTTGATATTTTCATTGATGGAGGTTTCTCGAAGTTGTATGAAGTTTATACTTTTGGTGGTGTGTCTGCCAGTATTGAAATGCTGAAACCTATTATACTTGTCTTTGGGATTATGGTTGTACTTATCCGTTTTACTCTATCAAGGAGACCGAAAAACTTCAGAAAATGGGTAAGGTTTGCATCCTGTGATGTCTTATGGCGTTTCAATAGTGAATGCATTGATTAGAATTTTGGAATATCTTTTTTGACTTGCAGGATATTTGGCAAGGCATTGAGTTTTCTCAGTCTAAACCACAAGCCCGTGTGGATGTTAGTTTCTATTATCCTAGTCTGCATCTGATTCCTGCTGCTATTATGCCTCAATTGTTGATAGAAGGTTAAAATAATCTATTTTCTTCATTCAGGGTTCAACAGGGGTCTTATTTAGTGATGTGGCTGGAATTGAGGAAGCCGTAGAAGAACTCCAGGAGGTAAGTTGTTGTGCCAATTTATATTCCACTGCTTTTCCATTTTGACTTGTTTTAAAAAGGCCAATTTGGTGCTTCCACTTGTTATTGGATGTGCAGAAGTTTTCTTTTTAATTTTTTTTTTTTAATTTTTACACTGGACAGTTGGTAAGGTACCTAAAAAATCCTGAACTGTTTGATAAAATGGGGATCAAACCTCCACATGGAGTTCTTCTGGAAGGTCCTCCTGGTTGTGGCAAGGTGAGTTCTCTCTTCAAGGATTATGATTTATCACTTGTGGAGGTCTTCTTGGTTTGTAAAATATGTGCTTTTTTTCTCTTCAGACATTAGTTGCAAAGGCTATAGCTGGTGAAGCTGGAGTTCCATTCTATCAAATGGCTGGCTCTGAATTTGTTGAGGTTTTAGTTGGCGTTGGTTCTGCCCGCATCAGGGATTTATTCAAGAGAGCTAAGGTGATGTACTGTTTGCCCTTATATTCTTTTGATCGTGTTTTGGTTTCTATTTGGAATTGTTGTTCCTTTTTTGGTCTGTCAAAAGAATTGGGATTGGAGCGGCATGAATTTTAATTTACTCAAAAAGGAAAAATTATCTTTTTGGAAGATAAAGTTGTCAGAATCAGAGTAACCAAGATAAAGAGCTAAATCTTGGATTTGATGTGCCAGCCCTAGTGTAGACACAGATAAGTGATTGAAATAGTGATGGATTTTAAGGCTTATCTTTGGCTGTGAGTAGTAATTATTGCAGTGATTGTATGGCTCCTTATATCAATGTTTACCGATAAGCCACTTATCATGACGTGTTGTTATGTGCTGAAGAATACCTTTTTATTTTGCAGGTGAACAAGCCATCAGTGATATTTATTGACGAAATAGATGCGTTAGCTACAAGGTAAATTCTATTACCACAAAACTAATGTGTTTGTCTAATTTATACATGGTTGAGATATTATCTGTATTCTATTATGTTGTATGGTGAGTAAGCTTGCTTCTGAACTGCCCATTTTGCCTCCTTTTTTTTTTTTCCATTAAATAGGCGTCAAGGAATATTTAAAGAATCAACCGACCACCTTTACAATGCAGCAACCCAAGAAAGGGAAACTACACTGAATCAGTTGTTGATAGAACTAGATGGTTTTGATACAGGCAAAGGAGTCATATTTTTGGGTGCCACAAACAGGATGGATTTGCTAGATCCAGCCCTTCTTCGTCCTGGTCGGTTTGATCGTAAGGTGTGCAAATTTCACAATTTCAATACCTTGACTACTTGAAGGGAAGGGGGGGGGGGGGGGGGGGGGAAAAAAACTGATTTGAATGTTAAATTGTACTGGCGTGGACCTTTGGACCATGCTTCTTTCTGATCTGCTAGAGTTCATATCAAGTTCATTATTTATTTGCCTGGTCGGTAGTTTTTTTGTCTGGGAATTTTTTCTCGAGCAGAAGTAAAATGATTTATGAAGGCATCTGATTGTAGAGAAATATTAGCATATTAAGATGATATCTAGTTCCAAGTTTGTATTTGCTACCCACTTGTTAGTTCATACTATTATTTGTGGATATTGAGGTTTTTACCTTTGTCATGTAGATAAGAATCCGGCCCCCAAATGCAAAAGGAAGACTGGAAATCTTAAAAGTTCATGCTCGTAAAGTAAAAATATCAGAAACTGTTGATTTGTCCAGCTATGCCAAAAACTTACCAGGTATATTTTATTTCCCCCTTTCTTGTGGAGACCACGCTTTTTATGTACTGAGTTATTATCTCAATAGGAGTGGTGGTTTTATGAATTCTGCTACAAACAGCTTTATTTCGGTGGTTGTTCATGAGAATTTGGTTTTCCACTTCCTGGACTGCTCAGTTGGTGTAAGAAGTTGTTTAATACTTATTCCTGTCCTGCATTAATTGTGGATTTCATTAGTGTTAATTACTGCAAAAACAATTTCTATATTCCTAGGATGGACTGGTGCAAAGCTGGCGCAGCTTCTCCAGGAAGCTGCTCTTGTAGCAGTAAGGAAAGGGCATAGCTCAATCGTTCAGTCAGATTTAGATGATGCAGTAGACAGACTCACAGTAGGGCCCAAACGTGTCGGCATTGAACTGGGTCATCAGGGGCAGTGTCGTCGTGCTACCACTGAAGTTGGAACTGCTTTGACTTCTCACCTTCTGAAGCGTTTTGAGAATGCTGAAGTTGAAAGTTGTGACCGCATCTCAATTATTCCTCGTGGCCAGGTGATCTGTTTATTGCTCAAAGTTTGTTCTTTTTCATTTCAACTCTACTGAGTCTCTTAATCCATTTTCAACCCCACTGGCTCTGCTGTGGTGTTCTGATTCTTCTCTGCTTTAATCCATTTTCCAAAGTGTTTCGTTCAACTATTGTGGTTCAAATATTGGGTCTGACAAGTGAACTGAACGGAAAATGTCTATTGTTTGTTGTATTATATTATCCTGTCAGCCACATTATCTGATTATAAGAGCTGGCATGTGTAGACTTTATCCCAACTTGTGTTCCATCGCCTTGATGATGAGTCGTACATGTTTGAGCGCCGACCACAGTTACTGCATCGCCTTCAGGTTTGAAAAATATGTGAACATCAATGTTTCATATCTTTTCTCTCTGGGTTGAATTGCAACATTAATGTTTTGTGCTCTCATAGATTCTACTGGGAGGAAGAGCTGCTGAAGAGCTACTTTTTGGTCGGGATACATCAAGGGCGTCAGTTAACTACCTTGCCGATGCATCTTGGCTTGCTCGCAAGATAATCACAATGTAGGTCACGCATTTCTTGAATTTTAGTTTCGTGTGAAGTACACCTAGTATATAATTCATTCTACTTGTGACAGATGGAATTTGGAGAATCCCATGGTTATTCATGGGGAACCTCCTCCATGGAGAAAAAGACCAAATTTTGTTGGCCCGCGACTTGACTTTGAAGGATCACTTTATGATGATTATGGCCTGATTGAGCACCCCATCAATTTCAATTTGGATGATGAAGTTGTAAGGAGGACCGAAGAGTTGATGCGTGAGATGTACGCCAAGACTCTTACTCTGCTGAGGCAGCATGATGCTGCTTTACTTAAAACTGTAAAGGTATGTTCTGGACCTTGCTCTCCATCCCATGTTTCATGACTATGTTACAAAATCCACACTTTCCTTTTGTAATTATAGTATCGAAAAACGTGTTCCCCCTACTCTTTCAATTTGCTAGGGTCCTGTTGGTGAATAGAACAGCTCTTTCATGCCACTTCCTATTCATAATTTAAGGCTAGAAATTAAGATCATATGCTTGGCCATGTTGGAATTTGGAACCTACTTTTAGTTTGATCTTAGAAACACAGGAACTTCTGCCAGAAATGTAGCTTGTCTAGGAAAGTAGTTCATGACATGAAATGTAACTTTTGCTCTATGCGCGCCCCAAGGATACCAAACTCTTGCCTTCTTGCTTTGCAGGTTCTTCTTAATCAGAAAGAAATCAGTGGAGATGAAATTGAGTTTATCCTAGATAGTTATCCTGCTGATACTCCTGCAAATCTTGTGTTGGAGGAGAAAGATCCTGGACACCTTCCATTCTCCACTCAGAAGCAAGAGCAGAACGGCGAAATCGAGTACAACTTATTGTCTTCATGAAGAGAGGATGGTTTTTTGCTGTAATGCAGATGAGAGGCAGCCATTGTTTTTGCAAAGGGAGGAAGAAAGAAAGAATCTGAGTAGTCTTTTTTTCTATTTTCTTTTGACAAAACCTTGGATTCTAAGCATTCCATTGAAGAGCAATTTTGGTAGAGATAGATTAGGCTTTAAAAACTCATCTGCTGCTGCTTCTGTGGATGTCTACTATTTGGAGTTGTAGACTTGTAGTATGAAGAACAATTGATGTTTTTTATCTTTCATTCCTAGCATCTCTCTCTTCTAATTATTTCCCAATGCAGTGAGTATATGGGTTTCAACTTCATTATTATTATTTGAGATAATGTCTCCCAAACTTGATCTCATGTTGCAGTTTCATCGTCAATGTTGAAATTGTTTCTCTTTATTTCTCAAATTTAGATTTTCCATCTCCTATAGTTCATCGTCCAATTTTCGACCAAAACTAACGTAATGCCAATAGACACGTGATGAACACGTATACATAATATTAAAATCTTATAAAATAATGCAAGCAGTGTTAAAGTTGTATGAAAAAAAATTGATAAATTGAAAATTCCAAGTTTGTCGATAAATAGATGGGAAGAGAAACATTTTTGAGTTCAGAAATAAAAGTGCAACATAAGACCATATTTGGGAACCAAAGAGATAAAACCAAATTTGGAAACTATCAAAGTTATTATCTTGTATTATTTTATTAGTTTTGTTTAGCACTTTCCTTCCAATAGTCTATAGAGTCTAAAAAATGAACACAAATTTTTAGGACTTATTGTTACTTCACACAAGTTCAGCCAACCAAGAGCATAGGTGAATTTTTTAAAAAAAACTCAAAAGTAATAAGTTTATCAAAGTTCTAGAGATAAATGTAATTTACTTTGGTAAGTCACATATGCGGCAGTGATCAAGATTTCTTTCGATCTTGAAATTAGTACAATGTATTATTACCCGTATTTACTATTTGTACGGCTCAAAAAGTGAAACAAAAATAGAAAGTTTTATAACCACCTATATATGATATTATCTAATGACATGTTTATTTTCATTTTTCATCTTAAAAATTATATTTTGAATGTAAAATTTTATATTTCTTTTCTTTTAAGCTAATTTTTTTTTTAATTTCTAAAGCAAAACAATATAATTTTTTAATATTTTAAAAGCAAACCGTAGTAACTATAATAATGTCATTGAAAAAAAAACAGATGCTTCCGCTACTTGAGGAGTTGCTACGAATCCTTCACCGCAAAAAAGCCACAAGAATTGAAATTTTCCTCAGAACAACTATAACGAAACACCAAGAACACCCCAAGATAACAAAGGGAAAAGGGGTTGGAAAAGATGCAGTCTTTATGAAGTTCATGAAATTGAAAGAACCCGGATCGAGTTTAGGAGAAAGGAAATTAAACAATTGCTGGGAATTTAAGGAAACGTTGTTATTTGATGAAACAGTGGGAGAGAAAGGGAGCATTATGAGACGGAGATGAGGAGACGGTGCCATGCTTATGGTCATCCCATTCATAAGAAAAGTATAAACATCTTTCCTGACCTGTCTTTGCATTTGTTACGTTTAATTTGGTTTATTGTGCTGTTGTTGTTCTGCACGGAATTTGGCCTCACCCTCGACGAAGGTACATAATCTTTCCCTTTCCTTTTACGTTAATTTGTGTTTCTTCGTAATGCCCATTTCGTAATTTGTTTATGCTGTTCTCGCATATCCTTTTCTCTTGATTTTGGGAACCCTTCTGCGAAATATCAGTACTTGTTAGTTGGTTATCAGTATGATCTTGTTTTATGATGCTTACGTATAGTTTTCTACCAAGATCTATGGATCATTTCCCTTTTTTTTTAGCATTTTAATGATAGTTTTAGCTATCCAATTTTATTTTCTGTTGAATTTCCAAGTTAAGGTTTCTGTGATTGGAAGAGGTTTCATGCATATTGTAATTTGGGATAAAATTTTGAAGTTCCCTACTTTCAGTTGTTAGGAAGATCTCATGGGCTCAGATGCGGGGTTTATGCAGGAAAATTACTTTCTAGGAATGAAACCAGTAGTAACTCCAGCAGTTGTGGTGATTTGAAGCGCAGCTCTACCTCTCTGGTTATAGAGAAAGATCATAAGATGTTAAATTATTGTGCAAATACCGGTAACTCTGTGGTTCGCAATGATCATCCGGTAAAGTTGGAGTATTCACCACGGGAAACTGGTAGACTGAGGGAAGTAATCCTTGAGTTTTTGGGAGAAGCCAATTTTTCATGCCAAGTGCCTTCACTTCGAGTACTTGAAGGAAATAAAGGCGGAAAATTGTTGAATGAGAAAAATGATACAGCTTATCCTGATTTGGAGGATTTTAGAAATACTACATGGCAATCAAAAGGTTTGAGTTCCCCAACTCAGAGAGTAAACATCACCCATCGGCTTGAACCAGATGGAACGCCATACAATTATGCCGCGGCATCAAAGGGTGCTAAAGTGGTTGCCTATAATAAGGATGCCCATGGTGCAAGTAATATTCTAGGGAAGGATCATGACAAATATCTTCTAAATCCTTGTTCTGCTAAGGAGAAATATGTTGTCATTGAACTTGCTGATGAGACATCTATCGATGCTGTCAAAATTGCAAACTTTGAACATTATTCCTCTAACTTCAAAGAGTTCCAGCTGCTAGGGAGTTTGGTGTATCCTACAGATACATGGATTTCACTAGGGAATTTCACAGCTGAAAATGTCAAGCATGCTCAATGTTTTGAGCTGCTTGAACCAATAAATTCTGTCAGATACTTGAAGTTGAATTTGCTTAGTCACTATGGAAAAGATTTTTACTGTGCGCTGAGTGTTGTGGAGGTATATGGTGTTGATGCCATAGAGAAGATGCTTGAGGATCTTATTGTTCCTGCAGCGGACTCTAAAACAAATTCCACAGCA
Organism: Leptodermis oblonga; assembly: GCA_016801395.1. Lineage (NCBI taxonomy): Eukaryota > Viridiplantae > Streptophyta > Magnoliopsida > Gentianales > Rubiaceae > Leptodermis > Leptodermis oblonga. The sequence continues at coordinate 38,101,139 of CM028757.1, forward strand.
ACATCCTCAATCTTACCTGACTCTGGTAACACCAAGACTAAAGTAGATGATGCTGTTCCGAGTGTTCCTGAGCCCGTACACAAGGCTAGTGTTAATGTGGATAAGGAGGTTAATTTTGATGTGCCAAAGAAATCGGCTGCCAATACCGTTAATAACAGTCCTGATCCCACGCCAAAAGTTAGGCCACCACCGCCTAATAGAATTCATGCAGATGCTGCCTTAAAGATAGTGTTGCAGAGAGTGAGATCACTTGAGATGAATCTGTCTACGCTGGAGGAGTACATCAAAGAACTGAAGAAAAGGCAGGGGAACATTCTCCCTGAGCTTCAGAAAGAGATGCTGAAAATTTCACAGCTTATTGAGAGCAGCAAATTGGAGATAAATAATCTCTTGGAATGGAAGGAAACACTGGTAAGCATGACCACATGAACTGGAGTTTATGCACCTCTGTACTGCTTTTGACTTTGTCGTTCATTTGCAGGAGAAAGGAACTGCAGGTCTTGAATCATGGAAAGCTGCTGTTGTAAACCAGATGGCTTCAGTAATCCAGGAAAATGCCCTTCTAAGGTTAGAATTATCCTGTACTGCTATTGTAAATCAGATGAGTTCATTTTTTCTGGTTGAGTGATTGACTAAAATAAAATGTTGAACACCTTTTCTAATATGAAGTTTAGAAAAGGGGGAATCTAAATGTTGTCGACAAACCGCCCCCATGAGACTACTGCACTCGTTATTATTCTTGTAGTTCTTAATGGGATTTTCACTAGGGGAGGTTTAGTTTGGTTCAATTCCATTCTTGTAGCTTCATCTCTTGAATCATGTTTGCAGGTTAGACGTCGAAAAGGTCTTAGCAGATCAATCAAACCGGGAAAATAAGGAGATGGCAATTTTAGCAGCAAGCTTTTCATTGGCATGCATTGCAACTTTAAAGATAGTTTTTGATAGGATTTTTGTAGTTGTTCATGTTTCTTCCCCTAGCAAGGTTTCAAACTCAAGTAGAGGTTGGTTTCTAATACTGGTTTTTAGCTGTTTGATTATATTCATTGTAGTGCTTTAGAGTTAGCTATGTAAATGCTAGAAGGTGAAGAGGACATTGCTCCATTTTTTGAGCAGCAATAATATAGTGTTCTCATTTTTGTCTTTGATATTGATGAAGCCATTTTGCTTGATGATCAAATTCATAGGGCCAATTCTTGACAGGTATATATGAGACCAGCCCTGCCTTGTGTTTTTAGCCAATTTTGTTTCATTGTGACAAATCACAAATTTGTCTTGGAATCTTTGAAGATGGTACAAAAAGATACATTTGCGGATAAGTATTATCTTTTTGATAGAATGATGAACATGTAGGGGTTCAGAAATAAAAATTAGTCGCTATTTTACTATTGACCGTCTATTTTATTATCAGGGATGCAGCGGATGCACTTAATAATTTTTCGGAATCTTGGCTTATGAAGAGAAGTCTTACTCCTTCTAGCCTGTCAAGGGTGTTTCTACTATGAAATTATGTTAGAATTGTTAAAAATTCTTGTAAATTTTAAGGTAGTTTTTGGAGAAAATATATCTACTTTCAAGCCAAGTTGAAGTCAAGGCAGCAGTTGGATTAAATTAAATTTGAATATTAATCTTGAGTATCAAAATAAAATTTGCTTATAATTACAGGGGTGAGTGAGGGCGGTGGGGCGGTTGAAGAGAGAGAAAAGGAAAAAGCTCTCCCTTCTCTCTGGTTTTCCTCCCGATCTGTCCTCCTCCCTCCTTCTCCATTAAGGGAGCTCCCTCTTTCTGTTTTTATTTCTTTTAGTTTTGTTTGTCCTCTTTATTGAGGTATTTGTCTCCATTTTTATGGAGTGATCTTGTCCTCCCTTGTGGGGGTGTTTAGGGCCTATTATTTAAGTTGAATTTCAAACAATGTTTGAAATTTAGTTTTGAGAAAATAGTTTTATAATATAAAAGTGTATTAAAAATATAAAATTATGTGGTGAATAGTAAAAAATTGTATTGAAAATAATGAAAATTGATTATAAAATTATTTTTCCAAAACCAAATTTCAAACATTGTTTCAAACTCAAAGAGAAACATTGTTTCAAACCCAAAGAGAAGAACATGTTTTGGAGTTGTTTTGAGTTTTGTTAGTAATAAATATGTACAGATCTGGGGAGCAATCGAAAGCTTTGTTTCTCTGCCTGCCTCTATTTGATGGAGTGAAGCTGTTATTTCAGCAAATTAAGGGCGATCTGATCCACAAGCAGCGGTCACACTTGAGGACAAGGGAAGGAAGGCACTGCAACTGGAGCTACTCTAGAAGGAAAAAAAAAAAAAATAAATAAATAATGGAATGTAGATTTACACCGGTTGAGGGACGGATTTCATACCCTGCAGGATAAATAATAGAAGTGTGAGAATTATTTCGTGCCCGGTGAGTTTGGAATTATCTTCATTTTGAATAATATGTTTGATTCAGCAGTTGGTGGCCATATTTGTATGCGCAAAATTATTGTTTAGTTGATATTAGGGAGATTTATCTTCAGTTTTAGCTTTATTAGTTTCAAACAAAGGGTGCATCTAACTGTCGGAAGAGCACATCTGTCACTAATTTTTTGAGCTATATGCTCTTTACTTCCTACAATAACTTGATATTTATTGGTGTTTAAAGGTCATTCGACCTGTTTGTAAGATCATGTAATCCATTTCGTTTATTATTAATATATTTACTTATATCTGGAAAAAAAAAGGAGGTGAAGTTATATATTTTTTTAAATGGAACCATTCAACTTTTGATTTTGATCTTATATAAATTAACTATGCAATTTTATAACCCAAATTCAATAATTGAATAATTTCTTGAAAGGACTATAACATAATTACATAAACTTAAATCAAATCAGTGGGTTAAGGGACATGATCTAATGGGTTCGGTCATCTTTTAGCTCCTGGCATTGGTCACATTTGAAAAAGGCATTTCTCTAAAGTTGTGTCACTTTAGTTTTGACATAAGCGGAATCGGTAACAACGACGTCCCTTAGAAGTTTTCTCATTTGGTTATGATGGAGGCCAATGACATTCGCATCCCCAGAAGTTGCCTCACTTAGTTTCAACTGAGGTGTTACCACTAACATCTAGGGTGCGCTTGGCGCGCGGTAATGGGAGTGGAAGAAATGAACATCTGATTTTTATGATTGAAATTTCTATGCTTTGTAAGCCTAGAAAATTAGGAATATAATATTTTTAATTATTATATTCTCTAAAAGATAATTTAAGATTCATTTAATGAGAAAATCATCAATTTTCGGATATGAAATGTATCTCGTTCATATTCCCACGTGCCAAGCGCACCCATATAGCTCTTAGTTGTATCTTTTACAAGTTGTCTTACATTTCGACGGAGGCTGAATTACAATTGTATTCTTCATAGCTGAAATTGTTTCAGTTAGTTGTGATTGAGTCTGAAGTCACTTGCAAGGAAAAATCACACCTTTTAAAAATTGTCTCACTTAGTCTCGACATAGCTTAAAATCACTTGTGATAAATTTTAGTAAATTGGCTCTTTTATGGGTATAACGCGAAAGCACCCAAGTATGCATTTTCTTCTTCACAAATATTTTGCCGTCATACTCACTATTATCTCATATTATCAATTTTAATGAGTTCATACTAACTTAATCATCGGAGATTAACTTTAAGAAACAATCCCCCTGATCTCTATCCTATTTGTTGTCTTACACTCTTGCTAAGCCTTCGGAACTTTGTAACCATCCTATACATATCATACCCCTCGTATCATACAATTACCATTCCCGAGGCTTGATCATAATTATGCATTGATTCTTTGTAGTGTTAGAGAAAGAAAAAGAAAGAAAGAAAGAAAACACAAACCACATGGACTTTTTGGTTATTCAAAAAACTTTTAAATCGTTCGTGAATATGTTTGTAATTTTCAGAATTATAAGGAGTGATTTGTAATATGACAAAATCTTGAGGAGGTAAATGAAATTCACCCTTATTAATTTTGTTAAATTGATAAATTAAATTATTCCCCCCTTCTTTTTTCGAAATTATGACCTAAGTAAAAAATATCTGCTCCAAATGTCCCTAACCTTGCCCCTCTCACCTCTGGGATACTCTCTTTGAGTAGCAATGGACAATCACTAGTCGGAAAAGCTATATGACCTCTAAGGTAAAACGCTTTCTATGTTGCACTTGCTCGAACACTCTCCCATCCCTAGAAAAATCTCAGATGCAGAAAACTCCAGACGGTGGAATGCAACCCACACTATCAGGCCCCAGACGCTTCACTCGCCCACGTTTTCTATAACTAAGACTACTCAAAGTACATGTGAAAAGTCACCGACCTCCACAATGTGATCAATGCAACAAGACAGACCAACTCAGTGATCCATTACAGCCTAAAAACGTGATGTTCATCAATGCTACCATACATACCACCAAAATCTACCAAATTGGGGTAGCATGCCAATCACACACGAGAAAATGTCTAATTAGATTCACAAAACAAATCCCACAGGTCACATTGGCCAAAATAACATAATCCTTGATAACCCGAGAAACCCTCGCCCCGACAACCCATCAATTCCCAATCGACTGGCCGCACAACATGTGATGCTGAACTAAAAATCACGATTGTACATCGTTAAACCTACTTATACCAACAAGGCAGGCGACTCAAACACAACCGTAAAATAACCAATTTCACATGTATTCGTCGCACCAACAATGACATAACTCATAAAATAGCAAAATATGGCAAGTCCAATAATATAGCATTCTTATTCAAAATTCTCTCTTTGTAGTAGTCCATCCCCTAGCTCCATATTTTCTTCCCCCCAAAAAAAAAAAAAAAAATTGCTCCAAGTTGAAGTCAACAACAACGTGTTCATTTTATTCCGAGGAAGAAAAAGGAGAAAATATAAATACAAGGAAAAACCAGTAATAAAAGGAAAACTCACCCTCCCTAATATCCTCTGAGAAAACCGACCAAAAAAACCGTAGGGCTGCAAAATTGGAGTGAACCAATTCTCACTCCCATTTTTGAACACTCTTTCTTTCTCTCTCACACACTCACCCACTGCTCCGGCCACACATTCCGTCCGATTGCTAGGGTTCTTCCTCCCCAATTTTGGAATTGTTTCAATTTCTCATTAGTCTTTTTTAAAATTTTGTTTTTTTCTATGTTATTCGCGGATTTCATGACTTGTGGATGGAGATTATTTTCCCTAATTTTTCGGCGAACGATTCCTCGTCTCCGATTTTGCTCTCCCTTGCTTTTGTAGTCACTGCACTCGGCTGCGTTTTCGCGACTCTGTTCACTATCCGAGTGAGGCCGAAACCGAAAGCTGCTGTGGGAGGTTGTGGCAAGTGTTCGTGCGACGGTGTGGGAAGGAGTGAAGAGACGACAGCGTTTTTGAGCGGGGTAGGGAGTAGTGGTGGTGGTGGTGGTACTGGAAAAATGGTGGAGAAAGTGGCTGCGGTGGTGCCGCCTGAGAAGCAGAGTGGGGCGTCGATGATGGAGCAATTGGTGCCTGAGATCACTACTCATGCTTTGAGTTACTTGGACTATCCCAGCCTTTGTCGGCTTTCAATGACGAATTCACTGATGCGGAAGGCTGCTAACGACGATAATGCTTGGAAAGCGCTTTATCATAAGGTTTGTGTTTTAATTCGTTTTTCTTTTTCCCGAAAATTCTTCCAAGCTGTTTTAATTTAGGTTTTTGTGGCTTTAGGGTTTGGGGTGATGAATTTTTGTACTCTTTAGATGTGAGCTCTGGTTGGTTAATTCTTTTTATTTTATTTTGGGCTAGGAATTGTTTTAAATGTTTGTTTGGAGATGAAGAGCCTGAAAATCATGAAATATTCAAGTTGGGTGAGAATCTGTTCTTTGTTTTTTAATAAGTTTCAAGACCGTGCTTTTATGTTAACAAGTGGAAAGCAGTCGCCCTGCTTGTAGACGACTGGATATGATTGTGGATACTACAGGAAAGGTAGTTAAATGCCTGCCTGTGATGTGGCCGAGCTGGGATGATCCAAATGTGAATTGGAAATTGGGTCCAAAAGTAACTGGTTAGGAGCTTGTACTGGGATTGTTTCTCGGTATTAATCTTCAATGATTAAGTCAGTAATTGTGGCCAGAATCTGCTTAGAATATCGGAGGGGTGTGTGAGTGTGTGAGCAGTAATGGAATGTCCACGTGTTTTGATTCGTTAAGGGTATTTGTGTAAGTTGATACTGGGTAGTTATTATACATATCCACCTGCACCACCCAATTGGGTAGTTTTAAGTCTAGCATGGACTATGATCTTAGATACGATTGGAAGGGAAGTTAAGTCTTACTAACTAATGGGGTAGTCAAGTCTGCTTGAGGGTTGGAAACTAGTGGCAGTGTTACTGGCATAGATGGTGGTTTTGGCCAGTAGTGTTGAATTCAACTCCTCTTGTTCCTTCCTTTCCTTAGTGCTTGTAAATCAAAAAGGGGATCAAATATGGAGTATTCTTTGTTAACTAAATGCTGATGAGTTGAGGTAGCACTTTTATATGAGAAAGTTGTAGGCAAACAATGGAGTCAGAAGAATAATCAGTTTGTGATCTGTCAAGTAATTGTGAATGGTAATTGGTGATGTGTTTCCGTATGGGTTGAACGTATTAGGTAAATGGATGCAGTTGACCAGAAGCTGAGATGAGAGAATTTTTAGGAAACTGAACAAAGTAGAGAATTTGAGATCGTGATAAATTTAGGATTGTGTATTGTCACAGGCCCTATTTTCAATGGGTGAAGTAATATGCTTATGTTCTCATGTTTGTTTTTCAGGATTTCACAGTGGAGCAGGATACTATCACTCCAATCAATGGATGGAAGGCCTATTATGCGGCTACAAGAGCCATTGTGAACCTCAACAATGAATTTTTTGTTGTCATGAAAAACAGATCACTTGCAGAAATGGGCCGTTTCTGGCTTAATGCGGATTATGTTAAGTGTTTCCATGCATCTGGCGAGTTCTTTACTGGGTAGGATGCCGCCTCTTTGTAATTGAATCTTTGATTTTGTTTTCATGTTAGTGTTAATTTACTTTGCAAATAAGTTGGTGCTATTTTCAAGCTTTTCTAAACCTTATGAAGTGATGAGTTCTGTCTTATATCCATTATGCTTGTTTTGTTGTGCTTTTGGTAAGTTCATAGGCTGCAGTAATTTGATGATAGAATGAGGTAGTAATATGCCAATGAACACTTGGCTGGCCAAGCAACTTTTGCCGATAGAGGCTGCAGTTGTCACCCTCACTAGTGCCCATCCAAGGGGTTGCAAATTGGAGCCTTAATGGGTACCTTGACCAATGATTTTGCTTCTTCAATTCCAACTCCTCCAGTTGGTTCCCTCAATTTTAAACCTGAGGGCATGGGAGCTGCAGTTGGTGCTCTTTCCTTCTTGTTTATTTTACTGGTGGAAATTTATGGATTTTGAATTTTGGGTCTAAAGTTCTCGTCAAATTGTGTTCTTGAAGTTGCTGAATTGGGTTGCTAAAGTTGTGTAGTTGTTAAAATTCAGAGCTTTTAAAACCTTCAATAATGCTTGAAGAAATCTTTCTGATCATATATTATTGCTTTGCTGTTTAGAATATCAAGTGTTGTTGCCTGTGCAAGTGATAGGATTTGGCTTTTAACTAAATATATTGCACTATTAGAAGCTTAGATAATAGAGTTGGGTTGTCTTCTTCAGCTTGCTATAAATTTCTGGGAAAGTAGGATTGCAGGGGGATTGGTCACAGGGTCTGAACTCATTGTTTCTGTTACCGGATAGTTAGATGGTCACTTTCCATTTCTAGCATTTACATTACATGTGCCGTTAGTGTTACTTTTCTATCCAATTGATGCTTTTATCCTAAACCATGAAGGGGGTAATACGGTTTTTTAAAGAACACGTGGTAACTGTCACTTATGGTATTATACCATAGGGGTAAATGTCATCCGCCCTATGTTATTTCTTTGTTGCTGCTTGGCATCTTTGTCTCATACTGTATAATGAAGAGATGATGATTTTTGGTCTTTCCCCTTGCTTCTTATGGTTGTTTTGCTGCAAGTGTTAATGCCATTCTAGTTTAGCCTGAATTCTTAGAATATCTATTAATCTTTTCCTTTTTGATTCACCTGAAACAAGCAGTTGTTCGTGGATTGAATGAATAGGAACTGATCATCTTCTCTAATGCAGCTATAATGCAGTTATGCAAAGCTGGCAGCTAGCTTTTAACTGGGAGCAAGGGGGAAACTTTGATGTTCAAGATGTTAGGGCACGTGTGCTGACAGATGTTGCTTGGGTCACCATGAAAGCTTATGTGGACATGGAGAGTGGGCCGTTCAATGTTACTAATGTCTATGAAATCCATAATGGGAGGTGGTTCATGGTCCATCATCACAGCTCTGTGATGATGAATGGAGGGGCAGAACAGCATATGATGCAGGGATAGTGAGCATAGAGGCAAGCCTTAAGTACAAGGTTGATGATATTTATTAAAATATGAAGTCGTACAGTTTTTTTTTTTTTTTTTTTCTCTGCTTCCCCCCTCTTTTAGGAGAATCTCGTATATGATTTCTGAGAAGCTCTTATGTTCTCGTTTATGAAATTGGAAGATTTTCTCAACCTCAGGTTTGAGATCTTTGCGGGTAGAAAGTTGTCGATTACCTGGCATCTTCATCTTGGAGAGGAGTATCAGACCAAGAAAGATGCATTTTTATTCATTCTTCTGTTGGATGAGTAAATTAAAAATCACAGATTTATATGTTGAATGGAGGGCTATTGAATTGTTGTAACTGGAGATTGTAGTCGAATTCGGATGGCTTGACCTTTCTGAAATAGTAGGTTTTAAGGTAGGGTGAAATATGATAGAGCAAATTTTGCATTTTGGTGTTTCCCTGCAGATCTTTGTAGCTAGTATTTTTACCAGTTACCATTGGCGATTTGGCGGGAACTTGTGTTGCTCAAGTGTCACTCTCTGTGATGGAATGATATAAATACATGGTAGAAGATTATTATGCGAAAGCTGTCTCTTTGCCTTTCCGTTACGTATGCTTTTTCTTTTTTTTCTTGGCTTATAGTGTGCTTTTTTAAATTTATTTACTTATTACTTTTCAAAGACTTTTGGATAAAAAGGAGAGATTTTAAATCACAAATAAACTAAAGGGCAAAGGTGCATTTTTGCCACTAACGTTTTTCTCAAGGTCTAACTTTGCCACTAATGTTTTTTTAGGTCCAAAAATGCCACTGACGTTTCTAAAAGGGTTCAACTTTGCCCCTGCCCCACATCAAAATTGCCACGTAGGACAATTTCTACTAAACCTGATGAGTTGTCACATTGACTGGGTTATCTTATGTGGCACCCATCTTACGTGGCCTTGGCTTACAAAACCTAACGTTCAGGCGGAAGAATTAAAGCCAAAATCTTCGAAGGAGGCGGGATAAAATTAAAGCTCTAACTGTAGCCAAATTCATTTGATTGAGAAAAGAAGCTTAACCGCAAAGGGGAGGCGATTATTGTGATTCGAAGAAGAGAAGAGAAGGCACGTTCGAGAAAACACAGGGGAAAAGGGGGAGGAATCTTCAGTTCAGGTATGCACACGTTCACTACTGATGAAACAATTACTTGATCACTGAGGCTAAAATCAATATAATATTATCTTGGTTCTTGAGGTTCTTTGTGTATTTTTGTTCTTGCTTTTAGTCTTCCTCATGGTGTGGATTTCAAGTGGTTCTAATCTGACCGTTTATCTTTTATTTTTGTCTTGTTTTCATTGTCTTGTGCTTTGAATGTGTACAGTGGAAGAATGGACAATCTGATAGACGTTTACCTGTATTATGGGGGAAGATGGGTTTTCTCTCCAAAGTTGGATTATGTGGGGGGAAATGTGCACATTATCGAAAATTTTGACTGTGATTGCTTTTCAATTATTAGCATCAAGGATGTGTACCAAAACCAGTTAAACTATGCTACAGTGAAAGATGTGTATGTTAGGGAGCCGGGGTTAGCTTTGGACGAGGGTTTATTTTTAGTGGATGATGACGAAGGGATTAGAAAAATTATGAGTATGATAAATCTAGACACTGATGTTTTAGAGATTTATGCAAACCCTGAGGTTGACATACCTGTTTTTGCACCTAACATTACGTCTCTGACCTATACTGAAAATCAAGCATTGCCCCAAGCTAATATAAATGATGTACATGGAACTATTGTGGAAACAGAATCTGAATTTGTGAGGGCTATTGATGAAGTTGGGTTATTGGAAAAAAATGATCATGGCTTACAAGATGATAATGATGCATTCATGAGTAGTGAAGAAGTACTTAATCATTTTGATAGGGTTAATGACATTGTAACAGAACAAATTGGTTGGCACAGTACTTATTTTAGTACACACGCCAGCAGTGTAGGTGGGTCAAATTCAGAAGGTATTAGTGATGAGATCCCTCATGATACTGAAGAAAGTAATATTGAATCTTACAATGAAGAGGATAGTGACAGTAGTAGTGGTGACACAGAAAATGAAATTCCAATTGAAAAGAGACACCCTGTGCAATTCAACATAGATGACCAAAAGCCGTATTTTAGTGTAGGGATGACATTTGCAAATATTGAAGAAGTTAGAGATGCAATAACTAAATATGCAATTTCTAGGGGTGTAAATCTGAAAACGGTTAAAAGTGACCCAACAAGGGTTATTATGAAATGTGAAATTGGCTGCCCCTTTTATTTATTTGTCTCTAAGGATGGATCTAATCCTGGGTTGGCAGTAAAAACTTTAGTACCTGAACATACATGCTATTACAATTCTAAGAACCCAAGGGCGAGTTCTAAATATCTGGCCAAAATATTCAAAAGTAAGATTTTAGAGAAATCAACATATAGAGTAAAAGACCTAAAAGAGGATGCTGAAAAGGAACTTCGAGTTCATGTTTCATTGTCGAAGTGTAAGAGAGCAAAGAAGATGGTTTTAGATGATTTTTCTGGTTGTTTCACGTCTGAGTTCTCGGAGCTTGAGGCATATGCAGAGGAGCTTATTAGATCTAATCCTGGAAGCATTGCAACAGTTGAGTTGCTAAGAGATGGATTAAGAGAAGGCAAGAGAATTTTTAAACGGATGTTTGTTTGCATAGATGCATGCAGAAATGGGTGGAAAGCAGGATGTCGTCCTATTATTGGATTGGATGGTTGCTTTTTGAAGACTCAATTCAAAGGAGAGCTGTTGGTTGCCTTAGGCAGGGATGCCGATGAACACAATTATCCAATTGCATGGGCATGTGTAAAGAGTGAAACAAAAGCCAACTGGAGTTGGTTTATGTCACTATTGAGAGATGCCTTAGATCTTGATGATGGTTCAAAGTACACAATAATATCGGATATGCAAAAGGTAAAATATTTGTCAATTTTTGAAATTATTTTATTTAATTTTTGTAAATTGATTGGTTTTGGTCATATAATGCAGGGACTTATTCAGGCTGTAATTGAAGTGCTTCCTAAGGCAGAGCATAGGTGGTGTGCCAGACATATCTATGCGAATTGGTCTAAAAAGAATAGGGGAGATACATTAAAATCTAAATTCTGGCACACTGCTTGGTCCACTTTTGAAGAAGAGTTCAAGGATAATTTGAAGATATTAGGAGGTATTAGTTCGCAGGCTGCAGTTGATTTGATGAATTATCCACCCCATACCTGGTGTCGTGCTTATTTCAGTTCTAGATGCAAGAGCTGGGCAGTGGATAATAACATGTCAGAAAGCTTCAATAGTTTTATTCTAGAAGGAAGGCATAAGCCAATCAGGACAATGCTTGAATTTATCAGGAAAAAGGTAATGAACAAGATTGGCATGAGAGCAAATGCGTTTCAAAAATGGTTTACTGACTACAGTCCATACAGCATGGATCTTTTTCAAACAAGTAAGCGTATGGCTGTGGGATGTTCTTTGTTGTTCAATGGAGATTGTGGATATGAAATTAGTGAGGGAGAAGACACTCACACTGTGAATCTGCAAACACAGTCGTGCACATGCAGGGTTTGGGATGTGAGTGGAATTCCTTGTCAACATGCAATTTGTGCTCTAGTTCACAGCAAGCAAGATCCAATGAGACATATATCTCACTACTACCACAGGAATTCGTACCAAGCTACTTACAATTTTAAAGTCATTCCAGTTAGAGGAAAAAGATTTTACAAGTTAAACAATTACCAGCCCATTGAGCCTCCTTCTGTAGAGAAGCCAAGAGGCAGACCAAAGTTAAAAAGGAGAAGGGAAGAAACTGAGTCCAGAAACAAATCCAACCCAAACAAGTTATCTCGCAAGGGTGAACGTCAAACTTGTAGCATTTGCAAGCAAGCTGGACACAATAAGGCAAAGTGTAAACAGGTTAGGTACTCATGTCATTTTCTGTTTTACATATATATGTGTGTGTGTGTGTGTAAAGGTTTAGATGTTGTTGCATTTTTACTATGTTAATGTTTCTATTGTTGTAACGATTCTGAATTGGTTATACTTAATTTCATTTTTACACACTTTACTTAGAGAGCATCTGGCAACAATGGTGAAGTGTCAACAGAAAATGAAGTAACCTCGTCTCAGGCTCAACAAACTTCAGCTACACAGAATACTGCCTCACAGAATGGTCCTCTTGCTTTACATACAGTTTTAACTCAACAAGAAGGTGGGAGTTTAATAGCAAGAAGTGTTGTGAATTCAAATCAGGCTCAAGAGACTTCAGTTGTTTCAAATTCCAGAAGTTCGAGATTAAAAAAGCAAGCAGCTAGAGCATTAGCTAAAAGGCATGGCAGAAGCATTACTACTGCTACAAGGGGTGTAGGCGTTCTTTTTAATAGTAGAACTGGATCAATGACATTGAATGTGAGACATTTTTCCTTTTAATTAGTTATGCAATTTTGTTTTTAAAAATTTTCTTAATTATACATATGTGTTCGCAGAGTGGTCATACTGTGCAGGCAATGTATGAAGGCTCACAGCCCCACATTGAGAACCCAAATGTCAGATTCTCCATTCCAAATGAGAGAGCACACAGATCAACAAGAAGTGAAAGTAATGGTGGTACTTCATCAAATGTCAGAAGGAAGATTGGTTTTAAAAGTGTTGGTGATGGTCCAGTACCATTGGAAAACATGCCTTATAAGCCACCTGGGCTACAATGGAAGGGTAACAAATGCATCACATCAAGACAGCTGTTAGCAGAGAAAGAGTTGAGAAGTAAAAGGGCAAATGGCAGTGCAAGTGATCCAAACTTTCAAGCTAATGAGTGAACTTGATATGTTATGTGTTGGTGTGGAACAATGTTGTTTTAAATTGGTTATGTCAGATTTAAAGTTTTAAGGTTGCATTTTGGATGGTTCACCTTTAGAACTTTAAGGATGATTTTTGAACTTTGAGTGGCATTTTTACATGGTTTGTTTGATGATGAAAACCCTTTATTTTACCGTGGGCAATGCAAAGTTCCATTTTGGGCAATGCAAAGTTCCATTTCAGCCAAAGCCATTTTGTCTTTGATATATATATATATATATTTTTTTTTGGAACAATGCTGCTCGGCTCAGTTCCACAGTCCTCCAAGCGATTTTTTCGTTCTCTTTTAAAAGTATGTTTTTTAGATTTGAGGTAAAACAAACACAGGTGGTATATGTGATTTTACAATGGAGAAAAACTCTATACCCAAACCTTTAACCAATGAACACAGCACAAAATTTCAGAAGAGCACTGACTAGAAGCAGTACAAAAACAGGGGACTCAAAGTAATCCCTTTGAAAAGAGAAACAACATGTGCAGCCTGGAGAATCATGTCAAAAACCATGTAACAATTGTGTCAAACATTCTGTAGTTAGAATTACATTATCATATCTCCTTTCAAATTACAAAATAGAAGTCAGTAAGTGCTCATAATAACCCATGGATTGACTAAAACTAACTAACCACATAACAGAGGGAAAAAGAACCCAAACATCAAGCTACAAAGAATCAGACTAAACCAGCCTCACTTACCAAAGTACAACATCTTGTCCCTTTGTAAAATGTTATAATCTCAGCCTCCAAATGTTGTATTCTTTCAGAAATTTGTTTTCTTCATTGTGCACAACATCTCTAAATTTGTCAGATCTTCGTCTCCATTTTAAGCAAATTATTCTCCCTATGAAGGTCATTAATTAGAGCTTTTGCTCTATCACACGTCTTCATCATGCTACAGAAATACCCACAACTCACAATCCATTTCTTGTAAATTTCACTCAATTTCATCAACAATCAGACATTATAAACAATACAAATGTAACCAGTAATTGTTCATTCACTTCATTTAAAATTAGGGTGAGTAAAATCCACAACCTGGATTGGTCTCCTTCCTTGACATCTAACTGTTGATTCTAACCCATAGAAGTATTATACTGCGGCTTCTTCGTGGTGAACCGCAGGTGATCGCATTCGGAATCCATAAGAAGAAGATGAGCTAGCAACCGGTGGTAATGAAAACGATTTATCGCATGATTATTTCATCAGTAGTGAACGTGTGCATACCTGAACTGAAGATTCCTCCCCCTTTTCCCCTGTGTTTTCTCGAACGTGCCTTCTCTTCTCTTCTTCGAATCACAATAATCGCCTCCCCTTTGCGGTTAAGCTTCTTTTCTCGATCAAATGAATTTGGCTACAGTTAGAGCTTTAATTTTATCCCGCCTCCTTCGAAGATTTTGGCTTTAATTCTCCAGCCTGAACGTTAGGTTTTTGTAAGCCAAAGCCACGTAAGATGGGTGCCACGTAAGATGGGTGCCACATAAGATAACCCAGTCAATGTGACAACTCATCAGGTTTAGTAGAAATTGTCCTACGTGGCAATTTTGATGTGGGGCAGGGGCAAAGTTGAACCCTTTTAGAAACGTCAGTGGCATTTTTAGACCTAAAAAAACATTAGTGGCAAAGTTAGACCTTGAGAAAAACGTTAGTGGCAAAAATGCACCTTTGCCCATAAACTAAATGACAAATGATTTACTCATAAACTTTCTCATTGAAACGCCATCGAAATCCAATGGCCAATGCCATTAACAATGGCGTGGAGTGGGAAGTGGAAGCGTGGTTGAAAAGGCATGAGTCGGGACCCTGGGCCTCGTTTGATTGGAGTTTCACTAATTTTCTGCGGCTGTCATTTACACCTCGTCTTATCTTTCTCCTCATCGTCGTGAGAGAGAGAGAGAGAGAGAGAGAGGATGAGCACCACCACCAGAATTTCAGCCTTCCTCTCCGTGCCGGCGGCCAGAACGCCACCGCACAAACTCCAACAAGCAGCCGTAACCGACAAGCAAGTTTTACAACTCCCAGTCCCTGGACTGCAAGCTTTTTCCACCGCCAGTATTAATGTTGTTGTTAGTAATAAGCATGCAAGAGCAAGGGCATCTTCTTCGTCGAGTACCCCAGCTGTGGAGGAAGTTGAAGACGAAGAACAGAAAACAATAGAAGATTCAATATCTGAATCATCATCCACTTCAGTGAGGTATGTAATAAGAATTTTGTTATTTAATTGATACCTAAACATTTGTAAATTCAAATCTATATATATATATGAATGAAATTGAAAATTGTACAGGGGGTGCGAGGCATGTGGGAAAGAGGAAATCGAAAGGGGTTGTAATGGCGAGGGGAGAATTCAAGGTGGGATAGCGACAGTGCCTGGGTTTGGGTGGTGGCCGATAAAGGCTTACAGGCCGTGCCCTAGTTACCTGGCTACTGGTGGTCGGTATAGAAGGACTGGACAGAGCATGGATGAAATTGGTTTCGGCGGCGGCAGTGGTGGTGGAAGAAGATCTTCTTCAGCTTCTGGGGATGCAGAAAATGCCCAAATAAGGTAATTTATCTATCTAATTGTTCTTCAAATTTTGGCTTCTTTTCAGTTCCATTCTGAAATGAATGACCAATTTCCATCAACGATTGACTAATTTCCATTTCAAGTTTGCCGATTATACTTGATGGTTTCTACTTCTTGTGTCAATGATCCTCATTTTGAATCTTTTTAACTCAAATTTGTGCGTTTGATATAAAACTGGGATTTCTTCTCTTGCTCACACTAACATTGAGGATAAAGCACTCAAATCCCATTGTGTTCTGAAAGTAGCTATTTCTTGACTGAAAAATAAAAGGAAATTGAAGAAGATGGGATCAGAATCTGCAGTACCAAGAAGCTAGCCAAGCCACGAGCAAAGGAAATCGTGAAAAATTGCATCTCATTTTCAACAGAAGAAATAGCTCTACTTTCTTATTCGATTATCCAGGGATTTTGAAGTTCGCCTTGTTTTGTGTATAATTCCTTCATCTATCTACCAATGGAAACAGCTTTGTTCTTCAGCTCTGTATTGATAATTATTATTTTTTTAATTCTTTCTTTTTTTTGCCCTGAAAATCTCTGCCAAATCTCTTTAACATTTTCTTACTAGATAATTGTTAAAGTTCAAAATGGCTTAATTATGTTTTCACCCCCTTGTGTTTATAAGATTGTTTGATTTTTGACCCACGTGTTTTCAAAGTATATATTCTTCCCTCCAAACTCCAAAGTGTCATTGTTTTACAAAAAACGACATTTTAGACTATGTTCTTTTTTGGCTTGTGTTGGGAAAATTTTGATTTTTTTGAAAATTTTTTAGAGGGAAATTTTTAATTGTATAGGTGAGAGATAAAAAATTGTAATGATTGTGTTATTTTTTAAATTTATGTGAGTAGATATTTAGAGAAAATTTTTAAAATTTTAATTTTGAATTCTTGAAAAAATAAAGTTATTTTTTTGTGTAAAGTTTTAAAGTAAAAAAGTGATTATTCTTAAAAAATAGGCACAAAAAAACAGAGCCGTGTCACTTTTGCTTCTATTTTCACAAAAAAAGGTATCATTATTAACACAATTGCTTTTTATCATTACCATTGACAACAATAAAAGTTGGGATAACAATATTAAGTTTTTTTTATGAAATTATAACAATTTAGGAGGCCAAAATAATATTTTGAAAATACACAAGGCAAAAGTCAAATAAGTTTTATGAACATGTGGAAATAAAACATAAGCCAATTAAAATTGAATGCGATTTAATTTAGTTGGTACACCTCTATTGTTCTTATACAAGAGGACCATATGCTATTGAGATTTATTGAGCAAAGCAGCAATAAGCAAGCTAGGCGAAGCACGAGAAATCTCCGATTAAGTTATTCCTTTATCTTGAGACTCCGTATTATAGTTTGATTTACAAAAGAATGCGGTCTAATTTGATTAATCTTATATAATAAATAAGTAAATCATTCCTAATTCAAATAGTGAAACACTTGTACACAAATCATGAGGTTAAGAGTTCGAATGGTGTCTCTTGCTGGGATTTAGGGCTACTCTCCATTGGTGACGTTGTGGTGTGCACAAATTACACTTTTTAGAAAAGAAAAAAAAAAATCACTAGGTCCAAACATTTCTTGGGCCAGTTCAAACACTAAATTTTCATGTATTGGGCAGATTATGTAATTCAAGCCCAGCCCATTCCAGAAACTGAGGATCATTTATTATCACTGAACAATCGACCGTACGGTGAAGCTCTCACCTTCCTCCTTTCTGCTAAAAACCCTTATGTCATCTTCCCAAATCAAGTTTTGTTGCTAATCAAAAAGGGGTAAACAAAAAATCCAGCGAGAAAGAAGAACAAAAGGAAGCTTTAAATTCGCGGAGAAATGGACTCGGAAACCGAAAAGAGAATCGAAGAAACCGTTTTGGAAATCCTCAGGAACTCCAACATGGACGAGGTCACCGAATACATTGTCCGGAAATCCGCATCCGAGAAGCTTGGCCTGGACCTCTCCGACCCGACCCGGAAGAAGTTCGTCCGTCAGGTCGTGAATTCCTTCCTGGATGAACAAAATTCCATGCAGCAGAAAGCCCAGCAAGAAGGTGAGGCGGAGGAAGAAGAAGAAGAAGAAGAGGAAGAGGAAGAAGAAGAGGAAGGCGGTGGAAAGAACCAGGATAAAGAGTATGACGATGACGGCGATCTCATCATTTGCAGAGTGGGGTCTTTGGGTTTTGTTGACTTTGCGTATTTGCAACTGATTTTTCTGCCTTGTTATTTATTGGGTCTTTTTAATTTTTTTTTAATAATTGTTTTGATGTAGCTGTCGAAAAGTAGAAGGGTTACTATTACGGAATTCAGGGGGAAGACATTGGTGTCAATGAGGGAGTATTACAGCAAAGGTGGCAAAGAGCTTCCCACTTCTAAAGGTGACATTTTGAATCGTTTCCTTAACTTAATTTTTGTTGTTGGTTTATGTTTGAAAGATTTAATTGTGTATTAGTAACCAATGGTATTGCCAAATGATTTTCAGTGTCACATTAGTTGAGATGGCTAACCTTTAATCCGGTATAATGATTTGATGCTCTAATGCTGGCTTTACCATGCGTTTCAAGCTCAGTTTTTGGGACCCTATCTGTTTCTCTGGCTGAATATTTTTATCTTCTCAATGGTGTTTATTTTTGCATTGCATTTATTCATTAGTTTGGTTCATTTTCTACTGTCATGCTTTGGCTATGGAGTTATGGCTTCAATTATCTGTTTGTTTCTGAACATAAATTTACTTACTGTGCATGACACATCTAGGAAGTCTTGTTTGTAGCATTTGTGTTAGTTTTTGGAGTCTATCACTCTCTTAGTCTCAGTGTCAGCTCGCAACAAATGTGATTTTTACTCTTTTTTGTGTGTTACCAATCGAAGCAAAATCAAAATGATCCTTTGTTGTACAACATACTTGTGTAGATTTGAAATGTGTGCTTTTGAGTCTTATTCGGATGTGAGGAATAGGAAGGTTAGGTCATAAACTGGTAGTAAACTCTAAATGAAATCAGCATGTGTTCTTCTTTGTTTCTGCACCTTGCATGCATGGTGTGCATTTGAACTGCCATTTGATTACTGGGTTCAGGACATTTTTAGGGTTTCTTTGTTCAGTTGGCAGTTTTATTGTCGTACCTAGTTTTCGTGGTGATGTTAAAATTTCCTTGCCTTGCGCTTGGTTTCCACTGCTAGCTGTTTCCTGCTTGTTGTTTCCTTTGTATTTGCATTTTTTTCCCATCTGATTTTCATGGTTTCCACTGCTAGCTGTTTTCTGCTTGTTGTTTCCTTTGTTTTTGCATTTTTTTCCCGTCTGATTTTCATGGCAAAGAACACCTGTTATTATGATTCTGTTGCTAACTATGTATAAGTAAAGCTGGTGTTAGAAATTAGTGATGCATGACATCAAAGAGTTTGCACATCCAGTGTATCCAATTTTAGATACTAGGAACTAGTCCACATATTGACTTTTGATTAAAAACTCCTCTCCCTGTATCTATGCATCCAGTGTGATTCTAATCTAAATAGTGCCTGAAAAAGGCTTTTTGCTTGATCTTTACTACTGTTATGATCATATACTTGCTTGCACGAGCACATGTATTTTGAGCATTTTGAAGGTGTAGTTTTTTAAGGTTTAACTGGGAGAAGACTAAAGATGTGATTCAACTATTGCTGCTGCATTGTTGTCGTCTAATTAAGCTTATATTACATTCTTTTATTGTTTCTTCAACGTAATAGGGATAAGCTTGACCGCGGAGCAGTGGGCAACCTTCTCAAAGAATGTACCAGGAATAGAGAAAGCCATCAAGAAAATGCAATCGAGACTGGACTGAGACATGTTTTGTTTCAAATGAAGCTCAAAGCCTTTTGTAACTGCCACTAATATCCGCTGGCTTTTGTCTAGATAGGTGCTTGACTGGTAGCTCAAATGGAGGGTTATGTACACAATGCCTTTTGAATCGTAAATTATTATCTGGATATCGAAAGCCCTACAATGGTGATGTTACTTTTTGTATTATGATGTAATGCCCTTCTTTTTTGTTCTATGTAAGAATAATTTGCAGGTGTAGAAATACATTCTGATTGGTGAATACTACAGAAAGCATGAGTTTCAGTTTGTTGTGCCTGTTTCTATTTCGAATTTTAGTACAGACCTTTCCAAAACTCGGCATAAGCCATCATACAAAACATTTGATAAAATTGGAACGATAGAAAATAAGCCCCAATGTGGACCATCGAAAAGAAAGATTTGGTACTGGTTTCATAGAAAGAATTATATTTTCGGTTGCAAAGCTTGGCGCCTAAAAGTTCAACATGCTGTTAAAACTCAAGTAATTTTTGCAGATTAGCTACACCAAATTGATTCATTGATGATTATGAACCTCACACCTAATACTTTTAGATGTAATAATGAGTTAACAAAATCTCCGTGATGTTCTTGAACTAGCCATGGATTTCAGCTGACGACTTGGCGGATTGTTCTTCATCCTCTTGTTCAATCGGATCAGGACCCTTAAACACATTACTAACAATCGGCTTCCAAATCAATCCCCAAGAGATCCTTGACCGCCGCGGGGTGACGCTGGCGCCGCTAGCCGCGGCGGCCATCCTCATCTTCTCGATCAACGCCTCTGTATTCACTTCTTCCGACAAGATCTCCTCCAACTGTTTCGGAGTAATGGCCAGCTTCACCTTCCAAACGCCTTTCTGCGGCGGTGGCAGGACTTCGAGCGCCGGCCCATTGGCCAAATCCGCTACCATTTCCAGCGCCGCCGCACTCGACAGCCTCTCCGGCTCTTTCTGATCTTCTTCGTCGGAACCCAAATTCTTTGTGGGTTGCTGCTCTTCGCCGCCGTCGTTTTCAGGAACAGGGAGGAGGTAATAAAACTGCCCGCCGAGGAGCTCCTCGTGATCGAACAACGGTGAAGAAAGACGCCCTTTTGCGCAGATTTTACAGCGGGGATAATCATGGAGGATTTCTCCGACCAATTTCGGGCCTTTCAGCTTCAGAATCTCCCCTGAATCTGTCATGACCCGGATAAAATTGAAACCTTTCGCTGTATCAGTGACCCCTTTGAGAGAGCAATTCCCCATTTGCAAGTGTTTTTGTGCAAAAAGATTCGGGCTTTCTTCAGTTCTACTCGAGAAATGTAGCCATCAATGGCGTCTTTATATATACTTTTGAGAATCTCAGAGTAAAAAAAAAAAAAACGTAAAAAAGCGTTTCTTTTCTGAAGGGTCACGGATTCGAAGGGGGAAGAAGACAAAGGAATAGTGCAGAAACAGACATTATTTCTGAGATTCATTCACTGTTTTTGAACATTTGAATGCAGAGGGAAAATTAAAATAAAAAAGAAAGAAGATTAGACCGTTTGGATTCATGCATTAAGCAAAGATTTAGATGATCCCAGATGGGATTGTTCAATAAAGAATAGAATAATAACGCTTCTGCATTTAATCAGAATGATATTATAACGCTTCAAATCGATACTAACGTTTTTCTTCTCTCATTACAGACGATACGTTGAAATTAATACACATATTTTTATAATATACACGTTATACTTTTAAAACGAAACTCGATACACGTATTATGTGAACGACATTGGCGCTGTCAGACGGTGCGACGTGCCAGATAAAAGGTTTTACACTCATAAAAATGTATTCAAGCTGGATTAGAAATTTTATATTCCTATCTTTCAACAAGGATGCTGTACACAGGAAAATAACAATTCCTGTGTTATTTTCTTCAGTCTATTTAGGCTTAGGCATCACGAGTGTTAATTGTTGACCTTTTTTTTTTTTTTTCAACGTAAATGTGTAGTGAAAATTAAATCCTTGATTTTTTTTTCTTTTGAAAAGGTTTTGAAATTCGTCTAGTCACGATAGACACTTGTACTTATTTTTCGGACTATTACTCACTTTTAGGAATTTATATACAACTCACACTATATATTCTTACACCGTGATTGAGGACTTGCATTTATACACCACGCCGGAGATGAGGACTGACCACTACTATTTGGGACTACACTTGCATCACTACGTTACATCACATTAGTAACGGAAACTAAACACCACTATTGAAGAATTGCACACCACGTTGGAAATTAATTGGAAAGACTTTCATCCCTGAATTTTTGGCATAATTAAAGATTGAATTCAAGGTTTAATTAATTTATCTAAATTATTACAAATTGATTGTACATGTTCTGGCGTCAGTTACAGTGGCACTAGCAGTTACACTTGACTGACTTTCACATTTAATTAAAGTAATAAAGAAAAGGACATATCAAAGGGGGAAAATAATTATAATCCCTCGTTTCATTATAAACGTCCATTTAAAAAAATATTTTTTGTTCGAATATAATAGTTTATTTTCAAATTTTTTACTTTTTATACTTCTATTGATACTTAATAAATAAGGATATAAATAGAATAAATAGTATCAAAATAGTTATTTTAAATGTTGTACATTGACACTTATAATAAGTTGTATATTGATCAAACTAAACTCTTCTAATAGAACGGAGAGAGTATGCATGTACTGGATTTAATTTTCTCATACAAAAATTTATTAAAATTAAAGGCCATGTTTTATTCGACTAATTTTCATTGGGGAAATTATATTTTCTATGAATAATTTGTTGAACGGCTCATTTTATCGACTCGTAAATGACATTTTTGGATCTACTCTTACAATGCACCCTTCTGAGATTTCAACCATAAAATAAAAAATAAAAAATTCCAACTTTTTTTTTTCTTTTGGTGATAAACTCGTCATAAAACACGATAAAATGGACTTTTATAACGGAACGGATGAAATGATTATATTTATTTTTTAGACACACTTAATATATTTAGTTATAAACACACCAAATTAACTGATTGAGAGTACTTAACGATTAAATCACTTGATTCACGGTTAAGATTTTAAATTCTCACGACTTAATGACTTTTTCGTTAAAGTGTTTAAAGAGAGATTCGGTGTGTTTCTTAGTTTCAAAACCCAAACCTTATTTGATCGCTAAAAAGATTGTTTTCAAGACATGTCCATCGGACTCTATGTTTTGTATTCACTGTGCTGGAACTGTTTCTCAAAAATCTATCGACCAATAATAACTTTTAGAAACACTTTCTTTTCACCTGTTCGTTTGCATGTTTTCAGAAACATATATATCCTCCAAAATCTCCATCAAACACCTTAACAAACAATCCCTTAATTGTGAAACGAATTTACGTATTAGATCAATTAAATTATCAAACTCATTTACTTTGAAACGATGTCATTTTAATTTTAAGAAACAACATAATACAAGAATATCCTACGAATAATCAATCACATTCATTGGAGACTGACATTCCATAAGTTTTGCTACAAATAAAAGTGCCGAATTGGGCACTCTTCATCACTGCAACCAAACAAAAAAATAGTGCCGGCCAAACAGTCCTTCGATATCTTCATAAATCACTAATTTTGACATGAAAATTAAAAAATTTGGTATTTCCAATGCCAAGTCTCAGCCTATATATATATCCCCAATAGAGTTACATGGAGAAATATCAAAAGAAAATTGAAAATTTCTTTATAATTTTTTTTACGATCAAAAAAGAAATTAACTTGAAGAACAATGGCTCAGACTAAACTGGCAATTTTACTCTCTCTGTTTCTTCTTTCAAGCTTGGTTCAGAGCAGCAGAATCCTAATTAGCCGTAAGTTTATTCGTATACTCTATATGTTTCATTAGAATAATCAAATTAAAAAAATGTACAACGTTTTATAAAATATTGCATGATCTAACTAAAAATTTGTCAATTTTTTCATTATTAATGTCCTTACTTCTCAACGGTGAATTAATACTAGTAAGGGTATGAAAAGTAGCGAAATAGAAACCGTACTTTTTTTTCTGTTTTTTTTTTCATTTAAACTAATTTTTCCATGTGTATAGGTGGTCATGAAGTAGGTGCAACGCCTGTAAGTTGCATCTCAGTTCATGAAACTGAGGTAGGTGAAACTTGCATCACAGTTGCCCAGGATTTCAAGCTGTCATTGGAAGGTTTTCTGGAGATAAATCCCAATGTCAACTGTGATGGCATCTTTGTGGGTCAATGGCTATGTGTGGATGGTTCTATTGTTGGTAAATAATTATTTTGAAATTTCTTCATTAATTGAAGAAATAAAATAATGCATCTTGGAAAAAAATAGTTAGGGAAAAATGCATTCCCTAATTTTGTTTTTTTTTGTTTTTTTACAGTAACGTTATAACTATTGGGGCACTGAATCGTTCCCTGTTTTAGTTTTCTTATGTTGTTTTTGATTTGCTGTATTCCAAATGAAAAATGGGGTAACTCTGAAATGAGTCCCTTTTTCAGTGTGTTATGGTTTTTCTTAATGATGTTTCAATAAAACTGATGACACTCATATGTGTCATTCTTTGTGGCAGTTTGTGATCACTTTATAATTTAGGGTTTGGAAGGATTATGGCATTATGGGCATGTTTGGTTGAAATCACTTTTGATTTTATAATAGTTTTTTATCATTTTGAATAAGAGTTTTTTACATTTCTAATAAACTTTTTTACATTTACAACACACCTTTTTACATTTCCAACGCACTTTTAATATTATAAAATTAAAAGTGATTTAAAAACACGACTTGAATCACGATACCGAGCAGGCCTTTTGTATTGAAGAAAAGATATACAATACAATAATGAAAACAACAATTAAGTCTTTGTTCTGCTGTGTAGCATCGACTATAAATGATACTCGCTATTGTGTATGACTCAGAAACACATTAATTTATTTATAATTCTTTTTGTTTTAAAATACGTTGTTGCCACAATAATTTCGACTACATGATCATTCTAGAACAATCACTATAATCATCCTATGTTATCACTGTCATGAATAAAGTGATCCGGAAGTTTGAAATTTTTTATGACTATGCGCTTAGACAACAAGTTCGGGTAAGTTATAAGAGGCTCACCGGCTGAAACCCTTGAAAATTAAGAGCCATATATTAGATCTGCTTCATGGTATTTGGTTTTTTACTCTTCCAGCTTTCTTTTTTTGAATTCTTTTTTTTTTTTTTTACATAATAAAACGGATATCTGATCCCATTTTAATTATAAAAAAAAAAAAAAGTGATCAGTTTCAAACGTTTCATTCCATCATCGATCAATCCAATATTGACATAGATATTAAAACAGGTTCATAGATATAATTTTTTAACTTTAAGTAGTTTTTTCACATAGTTTTTTTAATAATAAATTAATTGTAATTTAAATATTAATTATAAAAAATAGTATCCATTTCATTATTAAATGGGATAAAAATAAAAATTTGTCCCTAATTTCAAAATAGCCAAAACTAAATTATAAAACTAGATTAAAAATACAACCAAACTAAGGGCCATTTCCAATTTGTAAAACCAACAAAAATTGCACAGGAATCATGCTACTAAATAGCACTATTCTTGCTGAAGTTTTTCCGCAACCAACCCTTGCGGCATTTGTGTCTCACCCTCATTTTGCACAATTTTTACGCAGGATTGGAAATGACCGGAGCCTATATATAGATAGTAGATTTACAGGGAGAAACATCAAAAGAAAAGTGTCATTTTTTCGAAAAAAAAAAAAAAACAATGGCTCAGACTAAATTGGCAGTTCTACTCTGTGTATTCCTTCTTGCAAGCTTGGCCTCTGGTAAGTTTATTAGAATACAAAACTAATGTTTTCTTGGATTTAAAGTTCATAATTTTTAAACTAATTTTTTATTTTTGGGGATGAATTTGAAGCTGAAAAATTAAGATGTATGCACCCTAACCAAGCTGGCTTCAAAAGGTGACAATTGCAAAACAATTGCCCAGAGAAATAAGATGAAAGATCAAGCTTTCCTTGATGTAAATTCCAATGTTAAATGTGATGGAATCTATGAAGGTCAATGGCTATGTGTGGAAGGTGGTTCTATTATCTATTCCCTCCGTCCCATTAGAAGGGTCTATTTTTTACTTAGGTACAACTTATTATTGATGTCAAGGTACAATATTTAAAATACTTAATTTGTCACCATTTATATCCTTACTGAAAAAGTAAGGATTAATTGTAAATCATACATAGCTATATTAGTAAGGATAAGAGATGTAAAAAAACTTAAACTGGACCCTTCTAATATAACGGAGGGAGTAACTTCCAATTTCAACAAATGCAAGTTGGAGAAAATTAGGGTTTATTACTTACTAGTAATTTAGTAGTTTTTCGTTGCTTCTTTATGTTTTTCCCCTATCTCCTTAGAACTCAAGGCTACAGAGGTACGAGCCTATAGAACAGATCTGTTTATATCAGGTCGTTATGTCTTTTCAATAAAACGGATGACACTCATTATATGTGTCACTGATTAAATTAATGTGGCAGTTTAATTATCATTTCACAATTTAGGGTTGAAGGATTTAGATATGGAAGAAAGGATGGGATGTTCTCATATGGATCATATGGAGATGTCTAATCATAATACCAATATTGGAGATCTCGTATTCTTAATTTATATGCTCAAAACATTTAATTTGTTCTCCTAATTAATTTTAATGTTCATTTTTTTGTTCAAAATATATAAATATGATTCTTGTAGGAGGGTCATGTTGTCGAAACTGTAGTGACAATAACAAATCACTTTAGAAGAGTATGTTTGATAACATGACAAATCTTATGATTAGTTAGCGCTTTGGTAGTTTAGACAAATCTACCTTAGAAAAGTTTTTTTGTAATCATTTAGTAAAGGATTACCATGCCTTTAACTACTTAATCCGCTGTTACTTAAAAAAAATTTTAAAAAGTTTTTGTAATCTACCACATTTCTTCCCTTTAATATTATAGGAGTATAAATTTTAATAACCTCTTTAATTGCTAAACCAAAAAAAGGCCAATGATAGGGAGGGGGTTGGAGTGATGTTAAAGGAAAAGTCTTATAACATGGAAATTGTTATATGCCGTAATCATTCTACTATTTGCACTAACCATTATATATAAGTGGCAAAATTTTTCTTTATTTTTTTGGTCATTTCTTGTATTTCTTCTTGTTTGCGCACTAAATGAATTGCAACAAAGAAAGAGAAAGAGAAAAAAAAAAGAAAAAAAGAAAAGATATGGACCTTTTATTTTGACTAATTAAAACCAAAACAAAAATAACAATAAAAGGCACCAATAGACTCTTTATTTTTTTTCATGATTGATAAAATTAGGGCTTGTTCTTTATGATATTTTAAAACTCGATATTGAAAATATGTTTTTGGAAAACGGTTTTTATAATGTAAAAAGTGTATTAAAAATGTAAAAATATATAACTGAATCGTAAAAAATTGTATTAAAAATGATTTAAAAAGTTATAATATATTTACTGTTAAAACTAAAATCAAAACCAAAACAAAAACATAAATAACATGCCCCTAATTTATCCATCACCCTTTGAACATTTTGAATATCCTAAATTTTAATAAATAAAAATATGCCACGTGTAAAAATAAATCCTGACCACTAAAAAAATCTGTCTCAACCAAATTAAAATCCGACAGGACCATTTGGGCACAGCAACACCACCTAATGATTCATTATTTGATCCTTCAAAGAAAAAATTTCATGGCTGCAAAAAACCCACCATTCTAAACAAGATAAACCCCACTTCAAAACCACTCAAATTCAAACCATTAACATTTAAGTGGAAAAGAACCCACACCAAAATCTCACCGTCCCCCGAATCATCAATAATGGGGTGTGCCTCTTCCAAGAGTATTGATGCGGCAGCCGCCATTGATATCTACCGTCCACCTCCGACCAGCTTCGCCGTCTTCGACGTCAACGCCATCGAAGAGCCATGGATAAAGGCCATGGAAGCTCAGAAACAGCAGCAGCAGAACGGGAAGCCCACTTACGTTCCGGACCCGCTCTTGGAGAAGCTCAACGCCATTGAAGATGCTCCTAGTTCTTGGGATGAGGTCAGCAAAGCCCTCGAGAATCTCAAGCCTACCTTGGACAACCCTGCGCCGCCGTCCCCGAAGCTCATCACCGCAGCCGAATCACTGGTCAGTGATGACGGAGTTAGTGAGAAGGAAAAGAAGGCTGCGGCCGCTGCTCCTCGGAAGAGTTTTTCTTTCCACACTTTGGAAGAGCTCGAGGCCAAGCTTTCCCCGAAGCCGGCCGCCGAGGAGCCGCCTGGGACGGCGAAGAAACCAGAGCTG
Organism: Leptodermis oblonga; assembly: GCA_016801395.1. NCBI lineage: Eukaryota > Viridiplantae > Streptophyta > Magnoliopsida > Gentianales > Rubiaceae > Leptodermis > Leptodermis oblonga. The sequence continues at coordinate 38,129,246 of CM028757.1, forward strand.
AAAAAGACCTTGTCATCCTCAGCCAAGAATCAAACCAACAAAAATACAAACACTAGCTTTCCTCCAGCGCCAGCGCCGGCACCGGAAGGGCACAAGTCGTTGAAGGACAACATATTCATCGTGAGGGATAGGTTAGAGAGGGAGAAAGAAGGGAAACCCGCGACGGTGATCAGGTTCAACCCTCTGAGCGACTTCCCGGAGATATGCCCGCCGGGGGCGGCGGACTCCGTGGTGATCTACACGACGTCGTTGGGAGGCGTGAGGCGCACGTTCGAAGATTGTAACAAGGTGAGGACAATCCTGGAGTGGCACAGGTTCGTGTTCGACGAGCGTGACGTGTCCCTCCACGGGGAGTTCTTGAACGAGTTGAAAGAGCTCTTGGGGGAAGGAGTGAGCGTTCCGAGGATGTTCGTCAAGGGGAGGTACGTCGGAGGGGCGGAGGAGGTGGTGGACCTGAATGAGACAGGCCGGCTGGGCCGGATCTTGAACTGGGCACGGGTCGAGAGAGGGGTGGGGAGGTTGGGGTGTGAAGGGTGCGGTGGTGCTAGATTCGTGCCGTGTTTGGATTGCGGTGGAAGTTGTAAGATTGTGGTTGGGGAGGAGAAAGAGAAACAAAGATGTCCCTCTTGCAATGAGAATGGGTTGGTTCTTTGCCCTCTTTGTGATTGATTTGGTTGGATCATTAATATTCATGCATGCATGAGCATGAATATGTAAGTTGATTTTTGTTGTTGTTTTAATGTTTGTTTGTAATATAGTTATATTATACTTTGGTTTAATTATGATTAAGTGGAGAGCTGGAAGAATGGTGTAAATAATTGATTTTGGTTCATACATCCATTAAGTTGTAAGGCGTATCAAATGGTTTGAAAGCCAGAAATTGATGGAATCTATTTGCAATATTATTTGAAGTTTTGAACATATGTAATACATAGTTGGTGGAATTGGTTATATATATATATATGAACTTCATAATGATAATTTATTATTCAGTTTCAAATTCAAGGACGAAAAGCTATTCAAGGATGAAAAGCGCCAAGTTTTTGTTATTGGCGTAATTGAAGATCTTACATTTCAGTACTAAGTGATCCATCATAATACAAATGGAAAAATCATAAATTAAGGATCTGTTCTTTTTGTTTCGTTTTGTAAACGATTTTAGTTTCAACAGTAAATTTAATATATTTTAATTATATTCCATTATTTCTAATACAATTTTTTACTATTCAGTATCTACTTTTTACATTTTCAATACACTTTTTACATTATAAAACTATTTTTCAAAATATGTTTTCAAACTTAGTTTGAAACCAAAGATAGAAAACAGGCCCTAAGTGTCTAGAAACAACCGCAGATTCATTATGGTCTGCCCTGAAGATTTCAAGGTATCCATACGAGAGCGTAAATCTTCATCGCATGGGATCATAATCCAATCGCCTTCATCCTCATACTTTATTTTGACGTTGTCAGCATCTAACTTGAACCTTTTAGCCAATGCAGCAGCCAACTCTTCAATCCCTGAGTTACTGGAAAACCCAAACTTTACAATGTCATCTCTGTATGATGCCTTGATAGTCATGTCGTAACCTTGATTAATCGTCTTTTTAGCTTCCATTTCAGTACTTTTACCCTTTGCACTTGTGCTGGGGATAGAACGGGTAGCTTCTGCTTCTTTCTCTCTTGCATGACGGCATCTAACATTAGCCAATTTAGTTGGTTGTGGCATTGGAATTTGTTGATCAATGTGGTGGACTATGTTTCTCTTGTGCGATGGCCACCTTCTTATACCAAAAGGCCGACATCTACGCTTTAAAGTAGATCGACTAACTGCAAAAATGTAAGAAAATGATGGTAGTTCAATCTGTCTTAAGAAGATATGCAAAAAAATGATCAGTAAGATGTATACTACACAAAAACAGTTTTTAAAGATGGTGATTACCTCCGAGTTCTTTTGCAGCATCATCAATACTTTTGCCATAGTGTTGTCTGATAATGTCCAAAGTGATTTCAGATTCAACATTGGTGAAAACTCCCCTGGAAGTCTCTGCCATGTCTTGTTGTGTATTGGGATGATCACTAGTTTCCAAGGTTAGGGGTTGGTTTGCCGATGGAAACATCTGCTTTTCTCTTTCACTACCCAATGCTTCATGATTTTTGACTTTAACATTTCCAAAATCTTGTGCAGCTACTTGAAATGGTCCATTTCTGATAGCGTCTGAAATGATTCGGAGTTCACCATTTGTTACAACTTCTTGAGAAGTCTCAGCTAAGTCTTGTGCATTGGGAAATTCAGTAGTTGCAGCCAAGTATTGTAGCGGTGGTGGTTGATCATGTGATGATCCAAAGTAGTGCTGCTCTTCTCTGTCACTTCGTAAGGCTTTATGGATATGAACTTGATCACCCCCTAGAATTTCTAGGGGTACTTGTTGAAGCTGAGGTTGCCCAAATCCGGTAGAATTTGAAGTCAATATTTGAGCAAGGGCAGCAACAACTGCGGACATTTCCTTGTTATTGGAAGTCCCGGCTCGACTCTGTTGTGTATAGGGATGATGATGAATAGGAATGGAGTGTTCCTCTGTAGCTGTAGCAGCTGCATCAGTAGTTTGATGGCATTGAACATTATGTTGATGATGTGACGATTGAAGCAGGTGCTCATCTCTTGAGGGCTCATCGCTATTCATAGTTTCGCCAATTCGATGCACATGGAAGTAAATAATAATATCATCATCAGAGTGAGAGAATTTGACAGAGAACTCAGGCTGCACAGCACCAAAGTACCGTTGAAGTTTCAGAGATAATGTGGACAATAATGACTTCAACAAAGCCTCTAGATCTCCATCGCATGTCTGTTGTTGAGGTGGAAGAAAAACTTGTAATATGAACGGCGGAAGTTCGGGATGAATTACTTGCAAGGGACTTGCGAAAGAAGCAGAAAGACCTGATGCTCGATTTAAGGGAAGAAATGGGTCATCGGAGATGCTGAGTTGATTGGTATCTCTGATAAAGCACAGCTTGTTTTGCAAATGTGCTTTTCCAACCAAACCTTGTCCACTTTTTACTATACAGTACTCCCTACTCATGAAATAATCTGCAGGAAGCCATGAATCCTTCGGGTCGGTGAATGTTTGGTGGGGAAAGAATTGAGTAGTAATCCTATTAGTTTCCGCTGGATTTGAGTTTGAGAAAGTGGTGAGGGTATTCTCATCATCGTCATTGCACATGCAAGGAACCCAGACTTCAATAAGAGGTAGTCTGAGTTGCTCCCTCCAACGGTTAAACAGATCCCTAAAGCCCACTTCTGAAGAAAGTAACTTTCTCCGAAGCTGTACGTATTGAAGAAATGGAAGGCAAATATTAATTAAAGCAGAAAAATTATTTTCTATATATGAAGTAGCCTTTACAATAGTCCAATCTATTTTAAAAAATATTTTTTTTTTTAATAAAAGTAATAGACTTTTATAGCGGAACCTACTTACATTGTAGCAGCATTTGTTGAAGTAGTCATGAAAATGTGGACAGCCAAGACCGAATTTCTACAAGAAGCAAGTGATGGATCAGAATAGATGCAATAATATTGTATTATTAATTGTAATCCTATAACTTACTAGATGCAATGTATATTAGAAAAGTATGATGAAATTTTGATTCCATTAATTGATGTCAAACCTCAAGTCTCTTGATGATCCAATGAAATGTGATACGAAGGGTTCCTAATGATACGAACTCAATTACTCCAATGCACTGCTGCTGCTTCCGATCATCAAGTTGGTAAAGTGGCAAAGCCAAATACGACTCAATGCCGCACTGTAGAGCGTAATCCTTCATCGGAAATTCCTGTGTGGAGTAATACTTGATGTCTACACAATATTCAGGGCGTCCACTTGTGAACACTCTCCAAAGAGGACCAAGCTGACTAACATTCTCCGCCAAGTCCCCTAGCTTAATGCAAGAATACCGATACCTACAGAGTCCACAACAGAGGACACCATCACCAAAAACAGAACCAAAAGCAAAAGGTTGTTGTGAAGCAGTAAGCAGTGTGTGGCCACGGCTGCTTCTTGGTGTCCACAGTTGTACCAAGCAATTAAGCATTGGCGGCGATACATATAAAAGAAAAGACTTGATTGTGTCTTCGATGGAGCACTGGCTCTGGCTGTCGCAACCTGAAATCCATGTCAACTACACCTAATTAATATTGTAGCTCAGCTGAGATATTTCATTTAAACAAACACTTACGCCCCCGTTCTGAATTTCCTCTGCTTTCAGGTCCGTTGCCCGCCCGGTAGCAGAAAACACGCGGCTCCCAAAATAAGTTCGCCGGCCGGAATTCATAGCAACCCACAGATCCCGGCATGTGCTTCAGGAATTCATCACTTGAACATCTATCACTGCTCCGACCCTCAAGCGCGCTTACAAAAATCTTGGGATCCATTAAGGCAATCAAAATCAAAATTGAAATGAAAACAAAGAGTTGTAAAATCTCAACGGAATCACAACTCACTATGCCTAATTTATAGAGACGTTCCTTTGCAAAATATTTAGGAAAAATGGAGTATGAAGACAAGACTCTCAACTCGTTCCTTGGAGTCAATGAACCGCTTCATTTCCTCCTGGACTCTATCTGTCAAGTACTATTAATTAAAGTAAAAGGTTCACTTTTTAAGTTCAAAAGGTTCATTCAAATTTCAACAAGCAGGGCTTTCCCACTTTACCAAATTAAAGAAAGGATAATTTATGTATAAATTTGGGTAATTTTATTGATTTTCACAGCTTGTCGGTGGAAAGTTGAAAGTCTCCGTGTAAATATTTTCAAATTTTTTATACAGTTCTTTACTATTTTTTATACTTTTAATACGACTTTATTACATTGAAAAATATTTTTTTAAAAACATCATTTCAAAAACACTTGATAACAAACCAGAGTTATTTATTTATTTATTTATTTTCGATAGGACAAATTTAATTAACATAATTAATTAGTTAATGTAATTGAATTGATGCTGCCAAAGCTAAGGACAAGTCAGAGGCGAAGAAGTGATTCACCCGGGGGTAACGAACCTAGTGGAGGAGGTGGCGCGCGATATCCGCAGGGGGGGGGGGGGGGGGGGCGAGGGGCTGTGTAGGAATTTTTTTGAGTAGAGCGTGCTAAGAATGCGATTGCTCACACTAGCAAAGTTCGGGGCTACATGCCTTGATCTGGTGTGTGAGTGGGATGTCACCTCACAGTTGTATCTCAATTGTTATTGAATTATTTTCAGACTCTTAATATATGTTATGATACATTTCAAAAAAAAAAAAAAAAAAAAAGTAGATCTACGTGATTTGAGTCATCAGCCGCTGTAGGGGGGGGGGGGGGGGGGGGCGAGGGGTTGTGTAGGAATTTTTTGAGTAGAGCGTGCTAAGAATGCGATTGCTCACACTAGCAAAGTTCGGGGCTACATGCCTTGATCTGGTGTGTGAGTGGGATGTCACCCCACAGTTTGTATCTCAATTGTTATTAAATTATTTTCAGAGCTCTTAATATATGTTATGATACATTTCAAAAAAAAAAAAAAAAAAAAAGATCAACGTGATTTGAGTCATCTGCCGCTGTAGGGTAACCATAATCATAACGATGAATCTTCACTTTATTATTATTCTTATTTTATTTATTCATAAAAGTAAAGATTATAATTAACGAAATTTCAAACTTGTGAAAAATAATGGTTATATTTAACCTAGATTTTAGAAATTTGAAGAAATTAAATGTTGTTGTTAATCAAATTTAAAATTTTCGAAACTTGATAAATGTTGATACTCAGTATATAATTAAAAAAATATACAATTTTTGAAACTTGATAAAAGTAAAAGTTCTAATTAATTAAATCTAAAATTTTCGAGACTTACTAAAGTAAAGGTAATAGTTAATCTAATTTAAACTTTTGAAACTTGCCGAAAATAGAGATTTAGAAATATTTAAAATTTTTCAGAACTTGAAAAAAGTATAGGTTATAGTTAAGAAAATTTAAAAAAGTGCTAGTAGAAAAAAGAATTGTAGGTGATTCAGGGGTAAATCCTCACAGTAAACAAAAGCCTAAGAACAAACTATAAACAAATGGATAGATCCATCATAAAAATGCATCTAAATGCGATTTCATCACAATGACATCAGCCACCCTATAATCAAATTCTAACCTACAAAACACAAAAGCAATCAAAGTTCAAATAAATAAATAGATGATGAGCTAGATAATAAAATATTTAACGAATGTACTGAATAATTTTTCTATTATGTAACCTCCAAAATGTTAAGATACAATATTCGTACTTGTGGGACACTCTTTGCATTTTGTGGTTTCATTGTTGATATGATTGTATTAATTACAGTATTTACCAAACTATCAAAATGCATTATTTTCCTTCAATTCAGTATACATACATAAGACTGATCTGATGCTAATAGATCTTTTCCTACAAAATTGGCAATCCTTCAAGATGACAAAAGAGTGTATACATTAATCAACATGAAATTACCACATTATAAATGGAAAAGTCACAAAGTAATCGACAGTTTCATAACGGCCTGCCCAGATGATTTCAAGGTACCCATACGAAAGCGCAAACCTTCATCACAGGAGATCAGAATCCAATCACCTTCATCCTCGTACTTGATTTTCAAGCTCTCAAACATCATCTTACTTGAACCTTTTAGCCAATGCACAGCACAACTCTTCAATCCCTGAGTTACTTAAAAAATGGAACTTCACAAATCAGCTAGTTGTTCATTGACCCATTAAAATATCTGTTATAATAAGTTAATTAAGGTCTCCACAGTGGAGTGGATGATCATTAACTAATTATTTTAGTCCCATTTGATTTGATGAGCGTTAATCTCCATCACTTATAATTAAACACATCCATCTGTCTTCGAATAGATAATATATTTAACTTTTGCGTGTTGATGTTATTCTATGAGGCCATATCATCTAGTAGTCTCATTGACCGATTAAACAAATTAAGACTTCATGATAACACAGTTTTGTAAAGCACATAATCAAATTGATAACACGTGGCGATAAATCAATGGACACTGTGTAATGATTTACACGAAAATCGAGACTGCAGTTAACAACAAGTGGCGCTAAACTAGCAAGCAGGACCACTTGCCGAGTTGAGACTGATGCTGGCGTAGGTTCAACACGGTGAATTGACTCGACCACCGCCACCAAAACAATGCTTATAAATAGAAATTACATGATACTTTAAGGCAATCAAAATCAAAATTGAAATGAAAACAAAGAGTTGTAATTTCTCAACGGAATCACAACTCCCTATACCTAATCTATAGAGACTTTCCTTTGCAAAATATATAGGAAAAATGGAGTATGAAGAGACGCAACTTGTTCCTTGGTGGAGTCAATGTGAGTAAGGCTGAGAACGAACACGAACGTTCACGAACAAGTTCGGGATCGACTCGTTAAAAGCTCAGTTCGAGATCGTTTATTTATTAATAAACGAACACGAACAAAATTTTAGCATCGATTAATAAACGAATAATAAATGAATAAAAGGGAGCTTGACTCGATTACGTTCGTAAACAGCTCGATAAGAAAAAATAATTTTTAAGAAGGAAAAATAGATATATAATTTATCATTCATACATATAACATGAAAATAAATTTGGTGCAGTGGTAAGACATCAAAAGGAGAAGCAAGGGAACTAGGGTTTGAATCTTCATAAAGCTAAATTTATTTTATTTTACAATTTTGAGGTGAATTTCACCCAATCCCACATCGGAAATGAGAGAAAATTTGGGAGGAAAATTCCTTATAAATAGATGAGCATGACACTTAGGGTTGAGAACGAATATGAACAAGCTCGGCTCGGCTAGATTAATAAATAAACAAACACGAACAAGATTTTAAGCTCGATAAATAAATGAACACGTCAAAACTCGGTTCGGCTCGGTTCGATTAATAAATAAACGAACATAAACAAGATTTTAAACTCGATAAATAAATGAACAATAAATGAACACGTCAAAACTCGGTTCGGCTCAACTCGTTATCACCCCTAAATGTGAGTCAATGAACAGGTTCATTTCCTCCTGGACTCTATCTGTCAAGTACTACTTTTTAAGTTCAAAAGGTTCATTCAAATTTCACTACTTTCAACTAGAAACAGAGCTTTCCCCCTTTACCAAATTAAAAATAGGATAATTTATGTATAACTTTGGGTCGGTGGAAAGTTAATCACAACTAACATTTGATAAATCAAATTAAAAAGTATAATAGGAACAGTGGTATTGATTCCGTGGCCTGACAGAGTGTTTCTTTGGACTTGAGATCTCTTGTTCCAGTGCGCCCCATGCGCCCTCTCACATGGGGTGGGGCCCACGTCCCATGTGAGAGGGCGCACCGGCACAGGAGATCATGCGTCGTTTCTTTGATGCTGTCAATGAAAACAAAAAGTTTTTGTGTAAATATTTTCAAATTTGACAAAAGTATAATTTTTTTTTTTTTAGGTTGATAAAAGTAAATATTATAATTAACGAAATTTCAAAAGTGAGAAAAATAATGGTTATAGTTAACCCAGATTTTAGAAATTTGCAGAAAGTAAATATTGTAGTTAATCAAATTTAAAATTTTTGAAAAAGTAAAAGATACTCAGTATATAGTTAAAGAAATATAAATTTTTTGACACTTGATAAAAGTAAAAGTTCTAATTAATTAAAAAAAACCTAAGAACAAATTGATAGATACATCATCAAAATGCGATTTCATCACAATAACATCAGCCACCCTATAATCAAATTCTAACCATACAAAACACATAAGCAATCAAAATTTAAATAAATAAATAAATAGAGGATGAGCACAGATAATAAAAGATACAACGGATGTGCTGAATAATTTTTCCATTATTTAACCTCGAAAATGTTAAGATACAATATTTGTAAGTGTGGGATACACTCTTTGCATTTTGTGGTTTCATTGTTGATATGATTGTGTTAATTACAGAATTTACCAAACTATCAAAATGCATTATTTTCCTTCAATTTAGTACACATACATAAGACTGATCTGTTGCTCATTTAATAGATCTTTTCCTACAAAATCGGCAATCCTTCAAGATGACAAAAGAGTGTACGTATACATTAATCAACATGGAATTACCACATTATAAATGGAAAATTCACAAAGTAAGATGATTTCAAGGTATCCATATGAAAGCATGCACAAATCTTCATCGCAGGAGATCAGAATCCAATCCTCGTACTTGATTTTCAAGTTCTCAATATCTAACTTGAACCTTTTAGCCAATGCAACCCAACTCTTCAATCCCCGAGTTACTTATAAAAGGGAACTTTACAATGTCGTCTTTGTATGTTGCCTTGATAATCATGGTGTATCCGTGATTTGTCTCCTTAGCTTCCATTTCAACAGACAGAGGAATTGTTTTTGTTAAACATCTTTACAGTAGAATTGCTCTTACCTGTATATTTGGATGGTTCGATTTACTCTTTTTTTTTTTTCTTTTCTCTCTTACTTTTTAAATTGACAGCCTGTAGAAAGCTTTAAGCATTAACAAATAATCCTTGATCATTTCCAAAATCTTGTGCAGGTACTTGAAATTGACCATTTCTGATAGAGTCCAAAATGAATGGCAGTTCACTATTTGTATAAGCTTCTCCAGAAGCCTCAAGCATGTCTTGTGTATTAGGATGATCACGAGTAAGAAAGGAGTTTTCCTTTGTATTATTAGTTTCATCCTGCTCAACATTATTCCTTTCTGACAATTGGTGCTTTTCTTCTCCACTTGGATATACATCAAAGTAAATAAAATTATCATCATCCGAGTGAGATAATTCAACACAAAACTCCTTCCCATCTTTAAATTCAAAGCCGGCAGCCTTTGGCTGTGAAAGTCTTTGTGCCATTTTGGAGAATAATGACTTCAACTCACACTCCAAACATTCATCGGAAATCTTCTTGAGTGGAAGAAAGAATTCTAATATCAGTGGAGGAAGCTTGGGATGAATTAGTGGCAGGGGAATAGCAAAACAAGCATCAGGATTACGTAAACGAGTCCTATAAGCAAGAGGGTAATTGAAGACACTGAATTGACTGGGATCTCTACAAATGCAAACCTTGTTCAGCGAATATGCTTTTTCAACCCAAGTTTTACCATTTTCGACAGAATAAAAAGTGTCAGAATCCAAGTTTAATTCATTCAACTCCACAGAATACTTGATATTTCCGTGGAGCGATCCATTTCGGTGAAACAAGCGAGAAGTCCTGCTAGTACGCCTTAAAATGTGGAAGAAAAAAAAAATTAATTAATAAAGAATAGGGAAACTTAATGGGATCAAATTTAGACTAAACAAATTAGGAAGACTCAACCTTAAGACAATTAAAAAAAATTAATGGGTTAAAACTTGTAGATGAAACATATTAGTGGATAGGGAGCGAAAATAAATAAAAGGCTTAAATTAGTGTCAAGATGCATGTAACTATCAGGACAACTCACTTGAGAGGTGGCAAAAATATAGATAGCAAATTAAAATTAAAATTCCTTTCTCCCAAAATTCCCTCCTTCGTCGAGGCTGGGAAAATCTGCAAATCTTCGCATCAATAAATATTTAATTTGCTTGTTCTTGTTGATGTTATTTACAGAGGCTGGCCATCATTAATTGACGGATTAAACAAAGACTCATGATCGATAGTACATATTAATAATGGTTAATTCCATATACATTCAGTTAAACTTTTTAACATATATCTTTGGGTTCTTCTGCAGCATCATCCATACTTTTGCCGAAGTGTTGTCTGATAATGTCCAAAAGGGTAATCGAAGACGCTGAATTGACTGGCATCTCTACAAACGCAAACCTTGTTCAGTGAATATGCTTTTCCAACCCAAGTTTTACCATTTTTGACAAAAAAAGTATCAGGATACAAGTTTAATTCATTCGAGTCCACAGAAACCTTGATCTCTCCGTTCACCGCTATTGGAAACAATCGAGTAGTCCTTCTTGGTGCATTTGAGGTACTAGAGCTATTCTCGTGATCACAAATGCAGGGAATCCAAAACTGAAAATGTATCATATGACTTTCAACCCATTCTGCTCTAAATTTCAGCACAGCATGTTGTGAAAAGGATAACTTGCATTGCATCTGGGGTTCAAATAATAGGGAATTTGTTAAAAAAGAAGGACATTTCAGTATTAATTGAGCTCCATTAACTTACTCTTTTGCATTCCTGGGTATGTGAAGCTGTGGATACCAGATCTTTGTACTACAAAAGGAAATTATAAATTAATAAGCTAACAAAGAGACGTGATATGTGGATCACGCACTCCATTGTGAGAAACTAGACAAGAAAGATAATGTATAGCACTCGCAACAAACCTTGAGTGACTTTGTATATGGTTTGAGGCTAAAATAGTCAGAAAATGCAAGTAACTCAAGTACCCCAACACAGTGCTGCTGCCCAAGATGATTCCGATCAAAAAGTGGCAAAGCTTGATAGCCCTTAATACCGCAGTTTTTAGCACAATCCCTCGGGGGAAACTCCTGTGTGGAGTAACGCTCTACGTCTTTGCAAACCTCACGGTATCCGTGTGTGAAGACTCTCCCAGGAGGACCCAGTTCATCAATATCCCTCTCCTTGTGCATATACTGAATGTAAAAATACCTATATCTACATAATCCATTATAAAGCTCCCCAATCCCAAAAGGTTGCTCTGCCACACTTAGCATTATCTGCCCACCGCTCGTCCTTATGGGTGCCCAAAATTGTACCAGCACATTGTCGTCCCGAAAGCCCGATGAACTAAGTATAGTTTTAATCTTTTCTTGAATTGATCTTGAGCTTGAGCCTGCTGGTGGGCTGAAACCAGAAGCTGATCCAAATTAATTCCATGTACTGTGTAATTAATACTCCAGAAAAAAAAATTCATCACTTACACTGAGGCGGAGTTAACGTTGGTCGGATACCAGAAAAGTCTGAGTAGATACCAGAAAATTCATCCTTCCGCTGGGAATACTTCCAGGAGTGTTGCTCGGGGTTGTAGAATTCATGGCAAACTCCTAAGCCAGGCATGTGAGCCAGGAAATCATGAGCCGTGCATTTTTCGTCGTACTTACCCTCATAGATTTGATTGAGTTCAGGAGGAAGTCCACTTCCAAACTGGGGATCCATCTAATGGAATGGAGGGAGTAATAGTAACACTCAGCACACAACGAGGATGCGTAGACTTATAATCGTCATTCACTGATCATTACTATAATCGTTATTATATTTATAATCGTCAGGAATATATACTCCAAGGGTTTGTTTGTTATTTGAACTTTCCATCATCACAAGGTTCAATTATTTATTATTAGATACTACTTGATTATTGGCAACTTCGTTTAGACGGTCAATATATAATATTTTACACTTTACAAATGGAGAGACGTTAGCTAATATTAAACAGGGTAAAGTAAAGCCTGAGAAAAATGACATGTTGTATTAAAATACAAATGATTAGTGTGTCTCAACCGACCACAAGATATCATTCATCTAGCCAACCCAGATAGTTGATTTTTTCCCACTAATAGTTGTAAAAATGTAAAGTACTGTTTAGAAATGAAATTCAAGTCTATAATAGTATATGATAAATGGCGCAGATAAATAACTAATCCATTCCATTAAGACGACAAAGAGAGAGTAATCAACATATATAGAATTGAAAGATGTATCATTAGGAGGATGCAAGAAAAACTGACAACTTCATTGTGGTCTCCCCAGATGATTTCAAACTATTCATATGAAAGCTTAAATCTTCATCGCATGCCAACGTAATCCAATCGCCTTCATACTCGTACTTGATTTTGAACCCCTCAGTGTTTAATTTGAACCTTTCATCCAACTTTTTGCGCAAATCTTCCATGGTTGAGTTACTGCTCAAAGGAAACCGTACAATATCGTCTTTGTAAATTGCCTTGACTATTATTGTGCAACAATGATCAATCTCCTCCTTGTCTCCCTTTGCGATACTTTTACCCTTTGCACTTGCTCTTGGAATTGCTCCCTCTTTCCCTCTCGCATTATAGCGTCCAGTCTTGGATTTTTGGATAACTTCCCTGTTAACATTTACATTTACTTGGGAGTCACTTGGGAGTCTTGGATTTGATTGAATGGCCGCTTGGACTCTATTTCTCTTGTGCGATGGCCACCTTATTATACCAAAAGCCCGACATTTACGCTTTAGAGTAGATCGACTAACTGCAAAAATGTAACATAATGATGGTAGTTCAATCTGTCGTAAGAAGATATGCAAAAAATGATCAGTAAGATGTATACAACATAAAAACAGTTTTTAAAGATGATGATTACCTCCTAGTTCTTTTGCAGCATCATCAATACTTTTGCCATAGTGTTGTCTGATCATGTCCAAAGTGATTTCAGATTCAACATTGGGGACAACTCCCCTGGAAGTCTCTGCCATGTCTGGTTGTGTATTGGTTAGGGATTGACCCCTATTCACAGTTCCACCATTTAGAAATACATCAGTATTTGCATCATTATCTCCCAAGGATGGTGTTGGTGGTTGATCATGTGATGGTGCAAAGTTGTGCTGCTCTTCTCTGTCACTCCCTAAGGCTTCATGGATTTGGACTTGATCAGCTCCAGGATCTTGCAGGGGTACTTTTTCAAGTTGAAGTTGCTCCCGGCGTATGCGCATCAAAGTAGATTGCCTAACTGCAAAAAAGTTACGGCAGAACAGCTTGTAACATAAGGATGATCGATGCTCTTCAAGAAAAGAGTTAGATTAAGAGAAAATCTCCAGGATGTTTGAACACGAATATTACCTTCAAGTGCTGCTGCAGGGCCATCAAGCTTTTTACCAGAATGTTGAGTCAAAGCATCGAGAGTGATTGACTTTCTTTTATTTGTTAAAATATCCCCTGAATTCTCCGTGTTGTCTTGGGGATTGGGAAATTCAGTAGTTGCATCATCCTTATCTCCCAAGGATGGTATTGGTGGTGGTTGATCCAGTGGTGATGCAAAGTAGTCCTGTTGCTCTTCTCTGTCACTCCCTAAGGCTCGGTGGCTTTGGACTTGATCACCTCCAAGTGCTGCTGCTGCCGCCTCATCGAGGTTTTTACCAGAATGTTGAGTCAAATCATCGAGAGTGATTGATTTTCTTCTGTTTGTGAAAACATCCGTGTTGTCTAGTGGATTGGGAAATTCAGTATTTGCATCCTTAATATCTTCCAAGGATGGTATTGGTGGTGGTTGATCATGTGATGGTGCAAAGTCTTCATGTCTTTGGACTTGATCACCTCCAGAAACTTGTCGGGGTGCTTCTTCAGATATAAGTTGCCCACATCCAATAGAACCTGTGAGGCCATCAAATGTTGACGAAACTCCCTTGGAACTGGCAGTCCCAGCTCTACTTGGTGGTGTATTGGGATTGGGATGATGAGTAGGAATGGTGTGATGATTTACACGGAAGTAAATAATATTATCTTCATCAGAGTGAGATAAACTGACAGAGAACTCACGCACAGCATCTGACCAGGGAAGTTTCAGAGATATTGTGGACAATATTGACTTTAACACAGCCTCTATAACTCCATCGCCTTTCTGTTGAGGTGTGAGAAACACTTGTAATATGAAGGGATGAAGTTTGGGATGAATTACTTGCAAGGGAATAGCAAAACAAGAAGGAAGGTTCAATGCTCGAGTTAAGGGAAGAAATGGATTGTCGGAGATGCCGAATTGATTGGTATCTCTGATAAAGCATGACTTGTTTTGCCAATGTGCTTTTCCAACCAAAGTTTTCCCACTTGTTACAGAATACTGCATGATCGTTAGCTGTTGCTCTGTAATAGCATTAACCAAAGTCCCGTCGAAATTTCTTGTGCGAACTAACAGTTGAGTAGTACTTTGATCGCCTTCAACTTGGGTGACATCGCACATGCAATGAACCCAGACCTGAATAAGAGGTAGTTTGAGTTTCTTGCTCAAATGCTTAAGCAGACCGCTTATGTTCACTTTTGGTTCAAGTAACTTCAACAGACTCTTCTGTTGAAATGAATAGCAAATTCTGATTAAGAAAAAAAAAAAAAAAAAAATTCATATTCAATTTATGAACAAAATTAAGCTACTTACATCGTAGCATTTCTTTTGGTAGGAATGATAATCTGGAAATCCGAGACCTAAGTCCTACATAAAGAATGAAAAACACCAAGTGAAAATATGCATCAATGCATGATTGTACTAGATAAGCTAAGGATATCAGCAACAAAACAGAATAGATAGACAAACATATGTAATACTCCATCTGTCTCATTCAAAGAGGCAACTTTGCATTACTAAAAACAGTAATACAAAGTGAATTCTTCAAATGGGACAGAGGAAATATGAAAATTTGATTTGAAAGCGCGGAATAAAAACCTCAAGTTTCTCGACGATCCCATCAAATGTGCCAGTAGGGTTTGTAAATGATAAGACCTCAATTACTCCAACGCACTCCTGTTTCTGTTTCTGATTCCCATCAAGTCGGAAAAGTGGCAAAGCCCAGTACGACGTGATGCCGCACTGTATAGCCAAATCCTTCTTCGGAAACTCTTTTTCGGTGTAACACTCAATATTTCCACAATATTCCAGGCGTCCACCTGTAAACACTCTCTGGAGAGGACCAAGTTGTACCGAATCCTCTAACTGAATGCAAGAGTAGCGATACTTGCAGAGTCCATCATATAGGTGACCAAAACCAAAAGGTTGTTCTGATGCAGTGAGCAATGTCTGCCCATCCCTGCTTTTTCTGGTTCCGGGTGTCCAAAACTGTGCCAAGGTACCCTGGGACCACCTTATATTTTTATCCATCAGTAAAGACGCAATTTCGATTTTGTCTTGAATTTGAGTGGACTGATACTGGTCTTTGATAACAGAACCTGTGCATAAACGTCAACAGCTCTAACAATTTGTACAAGGTATTATAACTAGCTAATTAGATGCAATTTCAGTCAACAAATTAAGTGAGTTGTAATGTCTTAAAAAACACGTACGCGGTTCTGAATTTCCTCTATTTTCAACTCCGTTCGTTGAGGCCGGATAGCAGAAAACAGTCAGCTCACCAGGGCTGGTCGCCCGCCGGACTTTATAGCAACCCACAGGTCCCGGCATGTGCTTTAGGAATTCATCCTCTGTCCTTGTACCTATTCTTTCACCCTTAAGTTGAAGAGTACCCTCGTCGATGATCGTAGTTTTACCAATTGGATGTACATGGAAGTAAATAATATTATCATCATCAGAGTGAGAGACATTGACAGAAAACTTACGCTGCACAACACCAAACTGTTTAAGTTTCCTAGTTAATGTGGACAATAATGACTTCAACAAAGCCTCTAGATCTCCATCGCATGTCTGTTGTTGAGGTGGAAGAAAAACTTGTAATATGAAGGGCGGAAGTTCGGGATGAATTAGTTGCAAGGGAATTGCAAAAGAAGCAGAAAGACCTGATGCTCGATGTAAGGGAAGAAATGGGTCATCAGAGATGCTGAATTGGTTGGCATCTCTGATAAAGCATGACTTGTTTTGCAAATGTGCTTTTCCAGCCAAACCTTGTCCACTTTTTACTGAACAGTACTTCATACTTACGAAATACTCTGTCTCACGGCATGAATTCTTGAAGTCGGTGAATGGTAGGTGGGGAAAGAATTGAGTAGTAGTCCTATTAGTTTCCGCTGGATTTGAGTTTGAGA
Source organism: Leptodermis oblonga (assembly GCA_016801395.1). Classification (NCBI taxonomy): domain Eukaryota; kingdom Viridiplantae; phylum Streptophyta; class Magnoliopsida; order Gentianales; family Rubiaceae; genus Leptodermis; species Leptodermis oblonga. Next base: position 38,145,986 of record CM028757.1, read on the forward strand.
AAGTGGTGAGGGTATTCTCATCATCGTCATTGCACATGCAAGGAACCCAGACTTGAATAAGAGGTAGTCTGAGTTGCTCCCTCCAACGGTTAAGCAGAGCACTAAAGCCCACTTCTGAATAAAGTAACTTTATCCGAAGCTGTACGTATTGAAGAAATGGAAGGCAAATATTAATTAAAGCCGAAAAATTATTTTCTATGAAGGTACTATTTACTTAGTTCTATTAGAATAGTCTAGTCCATTTTAAAAAAATTTTTTTTTTTTAATAGGAGTAGTAGACTTTTATAGCGGAACCTACTTACATTGTAGCATCTGTAGTCATAAAAATGTGGACATCGAAGACCGAATTTCTACAAGAAGCAAGTGATGGATCATAATAGATGCAATAATATTGAATTATTAATTGTAATCCTATTACTAGTAACTAGATCATATGTATATTAGAAAGTATGATGAAAATTTGATTCCATTAATTGATGTCAAACCTCAAGTGAGTTGATGATCCAATCAAATGCGATACAATGGGCTCCAAATGATACGAGCTCAATTACTCCAACGCACTGCTGCTGCTTCCGATCATGAAGTTGGTAAAGTGGCAAAGCCCAATACGACTTAATGCCGCACTGTAGAGCGTAATCCTTCATCGGAAATTCCTTTGTGGAGTAATACTTGATGTCTACACAATATTCACGGCGTCCACTTGTGAACACCCTCCAAAGAGGACCAAGTTGACTAATATTCTCCGCCAAGTCCCCTAGCTTAATGCAAGAATACCGATACCTACACAGTCCATTAAAGAGGCGACCATCCCTAAAACTAGAACCAAAAGCAAAAGGTTGTTGTGAAGCAGTAAGCAGTGTGTGGCCACTGCTGGTTCTTGGTGTCCACACCTGTACCAAGCAATTTTGTACTGGCAGTGATACATCTACAAGAAAAGACTTGATTTTGTGTTCGATGGAGTACTGGCTCTGGCTGTCGCTGATAGCAGAACCTGAAATCCATGTCAACTACACCTAATTAATATTGGAGCTCAGCTCAGCTGAGATATTTAATTTAAACAAACACTTACGCCGCCGTTCTGAATTTCCTCTGCTTTCAGGTCCGTTGCCCGGCCGGTAGCAGAAAACACTCCGCTCACGAAATATGGTCGCCCGATGGACTTCATAGCAACCCACAGATCCCGGCATGTGCTTCAGGAATTCATCCCTTGAACATCTATCATCCTTACCACCCTGAAGCGTACTTACAAAAATCTCCGGATCCATTAAGCCAAACAAAATTAAAATGAAAACAAAGAGTTGTAATTTCTCAAAGGAATCACAACTCACTATGCCTAATTTATAGAGACGTTCCTTTGCAAAATATATAGGAAAAATGGAGTATGAAGAGACGCAACACGTTCCTTGGTGGAGTCAATGAACCGGTTCATTTCCTCCTGGACTCTATCTGTCAAGTACTACTAATTACAGTAAAAGGTTCATTCAAATTTCACTACTTTCAACAACAAACAGGGCTTTCCCACTTTACCAAATTAAAGATAGGATAATTGAGGTGGAAAATTAATCACAACTAACATTTGATAAAGCAAATTAGAAAGTGTAACAGGACCAGTGGCATTGGTTCTGTGGCCCGACAGAGTGTTTCTTTGATGCTGCCAATGAAAACAAATTTGAAAAAAATATAGGTTATTGTTAGGAAAATTTAAACTTTTTTTTGGAAGTTGATAAAAGTAGAGATTATAATTAACGAAATTTCAACTTTGAAATAAATAATGGTTATAGTTAACCCAGATTTTAGAAATTTGACAAAAGTAAATGTTGTAGTTAATCAAATTTAAAATTATCGAAACTTGATCAAAGTAAAAGATACTCAGTGTATATATATATATATATATATATAGTTAAAGAAATATAAATTTTTGACACTTGATAAAAATGAAAGTTCTAATTAATTAAATCTAAAATTTTCGAGACTTGACTAATGTAAAGGTAATAGTTAACCTAATTTAAACTTTTGAAACTTGCCGAAAGTAGAGATTTAGAAACATTTAAAAATTTCAAAACTTGAAAAAAGTATAGGTTATAGTTAAGAAAATTTTAAAAAAATGCAAGTAGAAAAAAGAATTGTAGGTGATTCAGGGTAAATCCTCATTGTAAACAAAAACCTAAGAACAAGCTATAAACAAATTGATAGATACATCATAAAAATGCATCTAAATGCCATTTCATCACAATAACATCAGCCACCCTAGCTATAATCAAATTCGAGCCCTACAAAACACATAAGCAATCAAAATTTAAATAAATAAATAGAGGATGAGCACAGATAATAAAATATACAACGAATGTGTACTGAATAATTTTTTCATTATTTAACCTCCAAAATATTAAGATACAATATTTATAAGTGGGGGATACACTCTTTGCACTTTGTGGTTTCATTGTTGATATGACTCTATGCATTACAGAATTACCAAACTATCAAAATGCATTATTTTCCTTGAGTTCAGTATACATACATAAGACTGCTCTGATGCTCATATCTTTTCCTACAAAATCGGCAATCCTTCAAGATGAGCAGGTTCATTCAAATTTCTTCACTACTTTCAACAACACGTACACTGTCCATTCAAATTTCATTTTTGTGAACTGGAATTTATAAACATTACAGTGTCTTATGCTTGATTTTTTGTCCCAAAACTGTTAAATTATTTGACTGGTTTAATGATTTTTGTTTTTGTTTCTTTGGCAAGTTGCAAATACAGGATTTCTCATTCAATTTCCTGGAGCTTTCAGAGCTTTGCTTTCAGTGTTAATGATAGTGTTTGTTTGATGCTGCCAATGAAAACAGAAAGTCTCCGTGTATATAAATATCTTGAAATTTGACAAAAAAAGTAAAGGTTATATAGTTAGCCAATTTTGAATTTTATGAACGTTGATAGATAGATATCGTTTCAGCGACTAAAAATATTTATAAAACCTACTTAAAATTAGTATTGCAATGAGAAAGAATTACTTTATTTTTCTCAAAAAATAAAACATATAAAAACAATTAGTCAAAGAATAAATCTCAGCTAAGCTCATACAATTGATCACCGATGCAAATATATTCCTGCAAACATAAATCAATCGGTTATCGTGAATTCAAACTAGGCTTACACTAGATGTGTCAATAGTCTGTGAAGGTCCGGCTAAACTATAAATACAACCCAATTCCCCCTTACTTTATCAACAATTACTGTTAATAATTGCTACTCTAATTAACAGAGAACATGCCTGTTACTCTAATTAACAGAGAACATGCCGGAAAAGCCACCGTTAACTATACCAACATCATTAATAACTAGGGAAACCTGATTATAGCTATTCTTACCCACGTCACCAATTCAGAATTACTAAAGCCTTTACCCTGCATTACGTGAAGGTAACTTCATCACTAATTAATCTATCCACCAAATGACAGATGATTTAGTGAGACAAACTAATTGGTTCTACTCGAATTTAAACAAGTTGCGCAAGCTCATATAAATTCAAGTAATGAAAGTTATACACCCAGAGTAGAAGGGAACTCATGCATACATTACATGAATAACGATTATATCTCACACTTGTAAGAATCAACTTTCAACTAGAAAAAATAAAACAATAAAACTAAATTAAAGTAATAAATAAAACTAACATAAAGAAAAGAAATTAACATTGATGAGAGAGAAATGAATAAGATCTCTACCGTCAAGGCATAATTTCAATCGCACAAAGTATGCCTTTATATATGAGATAGAAAAAAAAAAGAAAATGATCTTACTTATCTCCTAAACAATACGCATGCAGCCACTCCAATTTGAATTGGATTTCATTAAATCTGAATTTGGATTGGGCTTTTCTTATTAGCTGCTTCAAATGGGCCAGCCCAACAAGGTAGTTCCTTGGTTCCCAAGTTCCTGACATATTGAGCTGAAAGCAATTCATAGAAGTCGAAATATTCTCGCAGCTATTGTTCATGCGCATTGTTTACACGCGTCCATTTAGGCAAATAAACCCTTGTTTTCTCCCAAATATTATCATAGAAAAACACTACAAATACTCCGTGAGAGCGAACAAGAAAACACCAAAAGTAAACAACATAATTTCGCCTACCATTGATAAAAGTATAGATTATAAATTAACGAAATTCCAATCCTTTGAAAGCCTATAAATTCGACGAAAGTAAATGTTATACAGGGCATGTTTTTTGGGTTTTGGTTTGAACAATAAATTTAATATATTATAATTATTTTTCATCATTTTCAATATAACTTTTTACTATTTAGCTATACATTTTTATATTTTTTACATTATAAAATTATTTTTCAAAAACACGTTTTCAAAACTATTTTCAAAACAATTAAAAAGAACAGGCTCATAGTTAATAAAATTTAAAATTTTTGAAACTTGACGATAATAAAAGATATAGTTAACGAAACATAAAATTTTTAAAATGTGATCAAAGTAAAGGTTAGAAATGCCGAAATCTAAAATTTTTGAGACTTGATGAAAGTAAAGGCAATAATAGTTACCATATATATTTAAACTTTTGAAATTTGACCAAAGTAGAGGTTATATAGTCCGCAAAATTTGAAATATTCAAAACTTGATAACAGGAAAGGTTATAAAATAGCGAAATCTGAAAATTTCAAGACTTAACGAAATAGTTAAGGGAATTGAGGTCATAGTTAGCGAAATTTAATACCCCTAAAGTTTTTCCACAAAAAAACACGTGTAGGTGAAAAAAGAGTTGTAGGTGATTCAGGGTAAATGCTCATTGTAAACCAAAAAACCTAAGAACAAATTGATAGATACATATAAAATGGATCTAATGCGATTTCATCACAATAAAATCAGCCGCCACCCTATAATCAAATTATAACACATAAGCAATCAAAATTTAAATCGAAGATGAGCACAGATAACACTACTACAAAATGAGCCTATAGTATCACTTTCTAGGTTACACTTTTAAAAATGTTACAATAGAGAAAAATTTTGAATGAAAATGCATCACCATAATTAAGTGTAGCTATAGAAGTCTAATGCAACATCTTTTTACAATATGCTACACCATTGCAAAATGTTGTCTTTGTTGGAAAGCTAGAGCAACATTTTTTGAGCCTAATGCAACACTTTTTTAAAAAGCTTTTGCGACGTTTTTTTCCAGCTATTGCAGCACTTTTATAGGCTAGGGCAACGCTTTTCTCAATCAAATGCAACACTTTTTAAACTATTGCATCTCTTTTATAAGGCTAGTGTAACGCTTTCTTAATCTAGTGCAACACTTGTTTAGCTTTTTTTGTGTGTGGCTAATTCTCCTCTCTTGATATCAATATGATTTTTGTTTTATTTTTTAATTTATAAACACTTTTTTTTTCCCTTCTCTTTTGATCTAGTTTTTTAAAGGAAAAATTACACTCTTTTTATTAAAATTACACCTTTAAATTCTAATTTTAAAATTTAAAATTCCCTAAAAAATAACACTACCATTATTATGAAAAACAATTAAATCAATCATATACTTTTTATTTTGTTTCTTATACAATTTTTCATAAAGAAATTCCCTCTAAAATTTTTTTCGCAAAAATAATAATCTTGTATTTGAGTTACAATTCAAACATAGCCTTAAGAAATTTTTACCAGAAAAAAAAGTAAATATTTTTTTGCCAAATTCGAACAATAAAATATAAGAATAAATTTGTCCTAAATTTGTAATTTTGTTTTGGTTTGGATTAATTGTAATTTGTCCAAAATGGTATTATTTTGTAATTCTACACTGAATAATTTTATTTAAGCTTCAGTTTATTACTTCTAAACTTTTGGTGAACTTGATAATTATAATTCATCACACCACTCCATCACACCTTACTGTAAACTCTATCAGACCGGCCAGTCTGTCACACCACAGTTGCACAGTAAACTCCATTACACCAATCGCTCCTTTTTGCACTACAAACTTTTTCACCTTCCATTTCCTTCGATTTTGCTGTCACTCCGGAAGGATTTCCTGTCCAGCATTCCAGTCAAATCCCTAAAACAGAGCTGAAGTCCTGATCGGAAGGTTTCTATCTCATTTCGCCTCAATCAAATTTGCACCGTCTCTATCTCATTTCTCCCCAATCAAGTTTTCAGAAACCTAGGGCTTTCTCTCTGTAACCAACGGTGTCATCTTCGATTCAATCGGTAATGTGATGCGATGCAAACTCTCTCAGTCTCGAAGGTCATTTTCGATTTCAATCGGTAATGTGATGAATTGAATTTCAGCCATCATCCTTCGCTCCATTTAGTCTCCATCGAACGGAATTGCTTGTGAACTTAACTTCGAAAGAGGCAGCTACGGCAGCTCACTTGATTGGTATATTCCTTATAACCCTATTTCAATTACGCATTCTTCATTGGGTGTTCAGTTTATGATGTCAGCTATTTTCTGCTTTGTAGGATTTTTGGCTTTGACAACTGGTCCCGGGGCCAAAGCTCAAGAAATTTTGGAAGAGTCTATCTCCCCAATCTCTGAGGCCCTGAAATCTCGAACAGAAATTTCTAAAATGTCATCGGTGCGTGCATATGATGGTTAATGTTTTATATTTAAAATCAATTTAATTTTGGTAAATTGTGTTGGCTTACTGAAATTAACTCTGATTTCAGTTACTGGAGTGTTTGGCAATTATTACTTTTGTTGGTGCCGTAGCTGGAGCAGACTGAGAAATCTATGCAAGTCATGTGGCAAGTTGCACACGCCATGACTTGCATAGATCAAATCTTTTGTTTTCTCTTGGGTGGGTTTTCCTCTTCTTTTTTTTCGCGGGGGCGGGGGGGCGCTGGGCTGTGTTGGTAAGATTTGATCTTGGTTGTTTTTTAGCTGGGCACATTGAGAACACTCTTTCGTGTTCTGCAGACATCAGCTTGTTCCAGATGAAGAATTGGGTTCTTTATATGACTTATTGATTGATGATCCACCAGAGATTAGGCGTGCTATTGGAGCATTAGTGTATGATCATTTGATTGCTCAAAAGTTGAACAGTTCCCAATCAACAGGTATTATGTAACTCTGTGTTACTATTTTGCTTCAACCAATCTAGTTTGGTGCCTGAATTGATCTGAATGTTCATTTGAAGGTGGTGATGATGATTCCTCAGAGGTTCATCTAAGTAGAATGTTGCAGATACTGCGCAAATTTTCAACAGATCAGATACTTGGTACATATGTCATTGATGATGTGTGGGAGTACATGAGTGCCATGAAAGTAAGTTACCCACCTTGTTGGATATGAATTGCTTTATGGTAATAGGCTTTATAACTACATATCCAGGTCCTGATTTAAATTGATTATTGATGAATACTTTTCCAGTGTTGCCATGTTTGGTTATTTGAGCCAAGGTCATCATCCTTGAGCAATAAACCAAAAGAGCCAAAGGTGTTCAAGGCAATGAGCCTGTATGGAGATCAAAGCTCAAAGTGACCAAATTGGAGAGTAAAAACACACTCAGTTAAATGGCTTAATGAATGATGTGCCATGTAGAAAAAGACTAAAACTCCAATCACACCTTGAAAGTGCTGTATTATAAGGGATGATTCTATATTTCCATTTGTCATATTACCCACTATCATTGTTCAGATGTTGGATGCCTTTTGATGATTTTGTAGCTTAAATCTGTGTTATTGTTTTTAACCAAAAGAAGTTAACTTCTCGAGTGAAATCTCTTAATAAGTTTTTTTTTTCTTCCCTAAAAACAAGATTTGATAATTATAATTTCTGCCAAAAAAGAACAAAAAAAAAAAAAAATCTCTCATTATCTTGAAAATTCACCTTCTCCCTTCTGGCCAAAGCAGTAGTCTACAATTGTTCAGGCTTCCATGGCACCTAAAGCAACTAGGTTTTATATCATTATATGTTTGTAATAATAGTTTAACACAAACTCTGTTTCAGGATTAGAAGTGTATCATTTCTATGCTCCTGGATGACAATCCGTCATCTGAACTCAGCGATGTGGATGCCACAAGCTTGATAAGACTCTTCTGCTCATCTGTTAAAAAGGCTGTGGGAGAAAGAATTGTGCTGGCCACAGATAATAGAAAGCAGTACTTTTACCAAAGCTCAAAGAGTGAGTTTGTCTTGAAATCCATTCAACCAACTGTTATAGATCAAGTCTTTCCTGTCAATTGTTTAAATGGGGAATTCAACAATGTTAAGCCCCGGGGGGGGGGGGGGGGGGGGGTTGTTGTTGGGCTGGGCTGGTAGTAAGGGAAAGACCTTGTATCCCTGAGGTCATGAGTTTGATTCTTGGGGATGCAAGGGAAAATAGAAAAAAAATGTTAAGCCATATTTAGTTGGACATAAGTTCTTTGGTGATATGGTCTGTGTTTCTTTTACCCCTTGTCTTTAATGTTGAACTAAGTATTGTGAATGGTAGACACATGGCTACATTTCATAAAGGATTTGAAAAAGAAAAGGTTGCATTGAACTGTTATATTTGGAGCTGACATTCTTATATGTGTAGTTCAAGCTTCATTTTACTTTCATGGATGTTCTTTTAGATGCAGGAGGAGAAAGCTGGGTTTCTCCCACCCCTCCCCCTCCCCTCTGTTGGTTGAACCTTACTGTTTATTGTTAATTGTATGGATGTGTCTAAGAATTCCTGATTCACTTAGAATTACATAATCTTTCTGAGCCTTTTCTTTTTTTTTTTTTTTTTTTTTTTTGGGGGGGGGGGGGGGGGGGGGAGGGGTAGAGGGGGGGTGTGTGTGGTTGTGGATGGTGTGAAGAATAGCAGTAAGCGAACCGGGAAAAAGAAAGAGGGAGAAGAAAAAGGAGTTGTAGCAGAGGCAGATAAATTAGCTTTATTCATGATACTGTAGTTCAAGTTCTGATACTCTCTAATGTTTCGGGATTTGCATTGAGCTGACCAAGTTACTTAAGTCACAAATTTATCTTACGTGAAATAAATTAATTACTGTGTCATTTAAAGCTATGCATCAGGAGTCATCCTCTCCAACGAAATTAAAAATATTTATGAAAAGGCAAAAAACTGTGTGAAAAATCTGATTTTTCATTTTTCTCTTAATATCCCAGGAATCATTTGACCATAACAGGCGCGATATAAACTATTGCCATGATGAAGAACTATCCTCTGCTTTTACGTAAATTCATGGCTGACAATGCAAAAGTGCCTTATCTGGTTGAGATAATTGTTCATATGAATCTTGAACTTTATTCTCTAAAGAGACAAGAGCAGGTAGGCTTCAGAAAATAATTTTCTGCATAAGTGGTTAATGCCACTTCTATTCATGTTTTTTCACTCTTCATATCAGAGTTTCAAGAATGCGCTCCAGCTTATTAGAGAAGCTTTCTTCAAGCATGGTGAAAAGGATTGTCTGAGATTTTGCGTGAGAGCTTTTAGTTTCTGTGCTACAGAGAGTCGAGGAGAGTTGCAAGATTTTGCCCAAAATCAGTTGAAAGAGATCTCAGATGAGCTTATTAGGAGACTTAAATCAACAATGAAGGAAATTGCGGTAAATTAGATGTAATAAGTCATTGCATTTCTAATTCAAAACATTTATGGAAATTTGAAGAGGTTTTCTGCAGGATGGTGATGATGAATACTCTTTTCTAGTAAATTTAAAGAGGCTATATGAATTTCAACTGTCAAGACAAATTCCCTTGGAAGCCTATCTGATGATTTTTCCCAGATTCTTCAACCTTCAAGAAACATGGACGACGAGGTTAATTCTTCAATCCACATGGCCATACACACGTGCTCTTTCACTCTCTCTCTCTCTCTCTCTCTCTCTCTGATGATTGTGTCCTGTATTCTTCCAGGTTGTCTGTTTCCTTCTTCTTAACATGTATTTGGATGTTGCTTGGACCCTGCACACAATCATAAATAATGAAAAGGTCTCTGAGGCATCATTGTCTTCACTTTTATTGAAGCGCAATACCTTGTTTCAACAACTTGAACACTTTTTACTCTGCTCTCCTGAACTCCAAGAAGAGGGTAAACATGGAAATCAGTTAGCATGCAGGGTATGGCCTCCTTGTGATGTGCTGCCTTGTTTTGTATCAACAGCATTTTTTCTTGGATAAGATTATGCACCTATTGTAGACTGTCCCTGGGCTGATATGCTTCATGTTTTTATTTATTCAAGGTATGCATTATACTTGCAGAACTATGGTGCTTATTCAAAAAGAACATCTTTGCTTCAACCAAGCTGGAAAGTGTGGGATATTACCCACCTGAGCCCATTATTGAGAAGTTTTGGAAAGTTTGTGAGCAACTCCTCCATATTTCAGGTGTCTATGGCTCTCTACTTTCTAGTCAAATATTTTTCTATTAAAATATCAAAATTTTGAAATTAGATCTTTTCTGCTGTCCCTTGGGGCAAATGATAGTCCATACAGTTTTTCAGTAACTTTTACTTTGTATTTTGCCTACTGTGACAAAGGAGTTATTGAGGCATATTCAGTTTTGTCTGATGGTGAACATATCATGAGCATTTCTACTTTCCACTCCCAAACTCTCTCGTTACCACCAGGGATAAAGTATCCAAATTGAGAATGACAATGTCAGAGCTTTAAGTGTCTCTCTTGGGTGGACAATATCAGATGACACATAAAGCTCTACAGAAATTTCTTGAAATTACTTTCTTTTTGGCCATGGTGTGTTCAGGGAGTTCGAGTTAAAAGATTCCAAAGTATGTACTATTTGTGCCTCTGACATGACGTGATAGTTTGTGCAATGAGTTTCTAAATCATCATTGTCTGGCATCTTGAAACATGTTGCAGATGAAACAGAAGAAGAAGATGTAAACAAAGAATATATTGAGGAGACCAATCGTGATGCTATCATGATTGCTGCAGCCAAACTTGTTGCTACTGAAGTAGTTCCTAAGGTTAGTCATAGTTTCATCTATCTTACTTTTCTTTGAGGCTAGTTAGTCCTTGTTTAGCTTTTCTCTGTATTTAAGATGCATTCATTTTTTTTATTTGATTATTTTAAGAACTGTTCTGCAGGATTTCCTTGGACCAGAGATTATCTCTCATTTTGTGATGCATGGAACAAGTGTGTCTGAGATTGTGAAGCATCTCATCACTGTTTTAAGGAAACAAGAGGGGGATATTTCACTTATTATCCTTGATGGTCTGAAAAGGGTGAGACTGGTAGTTTGTCAGAAGAAATCGATGATTTACTTCCATTTTTCTGTTACTTCTTCTGGCTGGCCCATTTCAACAAACTCAGATCATACTTGAAGACTTTTGTTATTTTGTCTGATTTCTGAAAGTTTACATGCATCTCTTGTTTTTGGTGAGTAGGCCTATCAGCGTCATTTACTTGTAGTTTCTACAAGTATTGATGAATCATTGTCAACCAAGACATTTCAGGATTGTAAAGATGTTGCCACTCGACTTTCTGGATTATTTGGGGGCGTGTCCAGAAACAAGCATCGGTCGGAGATTCTTAATATTGTCACTGGTGGTATTGAGTATGCATTTTTGGATGCACCAAAGCATCTGTCTTTCTTGGATGGTGCTGTGCTGCATTTTGTGTCGAAACTTCCCATAACTGATATTCTTGATGTGTAAGAGTTTTGCTCCTTAGTAGTGTTTATTAGCAAATGATTATAAAAAGCTTAAAATATGCACATTGATGGTGTCATTTATTCTCTGCCTAAATATTTGTGATATTTCAAGCTTTCAAATTGCTGATAATGATATTTTAGTTTATAGTTTGGATTCTTATGCACTTACATTGTGAATGTTTATAATTTTTATTTGAGTCTAATTGTCTATTTCATTTTGTTTGTGAAAATTTTCAGGTTTAAAAGTGATACTTTCTGAAGTGAAGCTCAAGATTTGAAGCGTTTTAAATTCTTTAATTGACTTTTTGAAGTCTTGTGCTCTATGAATACTTTTGTAATCATAGTATATAGAACTCTATGAATACTTTTGTAATACGAGCATTTGGATTATCAATTTTATAGTGGATTTGAATAAATGATACCATATGGGCAATAATATTATATTTGTATTAAAATGTTACAGATGCATAAAAGTGTTGGATTGGGGTGAAAAAGCGTTGCATTGGCGCGAAAAGCGTTGCATTGGCGCGAAAAGCGTTGCAACAGTCCCAAAAAACGCTGCAACGGCCCCAAAAAGCGTTGCAACGGCTCCAAAAAGCGTTGCATCAGCCCAAAAAAGCGTTGCATCAGCCCAAAAAGCGTTGCAACAGCCCCGAAAAGCGTTGCAACAGCCCCAAAAAGCGTTGCATCAGCCCCAAAAAAGCGTTGCATCAGCCCAAAAAGCGTTGCATCAGCCCCAAAAAAGCGTTGCATCAGCCCAAAAAGCGTTGCAACAGCCCCAAAAAGCGTTGCATCAAGGGTGAAAAAGGGTTGCTTTAGGGAGGAAAAAAACGTTACATAAGCTACCTATTGCTACACTTTGAAAAAATGTTATATAAAAGGTAAAAAGTGTTACCTTAGGCCTAAGGTAACATCACTTTAAGAGATACTTTTTAAAGTGATGCCTTAGGCCTAAGATAACACTTTTAGGCCTAAGACTTACCCAGTTGATGGCAATGGCAGCCGTGTTTGGATTGCGGTGGAAGTTGTAAGATTGTGATTGGGGAGGAGAAAGCTTGCAATGAGAATGGGCTGGTTCTTTACCCTCTTTGTGATTGATTGGTTGGATCATTAATATTCATGCATGCATAAGCATGAGTATGTAAGTTGATTTTTGTTGTTGTTTTAATGTTTGTTTGTAATATATATAGTTATATTATACTTTGGTTTAATTGTGATTAAGGGGAGAGAAGAATGGTGTAAATAATTGATTTTGGTTCATATATATATATTTTCCCTTTTGTTTTTTGAACAACCGATTAAGTGACTGGCGGGGTTAGCTATCCTCACTACTACAAATTGAGCCTATAGTATCACTTTGTAGGTTACACTTTTAAAACTGTTACAATAGAACAAAAATTTAAAAGAAAATGCATCACCATAATTAAGTGTAGTTATAGAAGTCTAATGCAACATCTTTTTGCAATATGCTACACTTTACAAAATGCTGCTTTTGGAAAGCTAAAGCAATATTTTTTTAGGCTAGTGCAACACTTTTTTCTAAAGGCTATTGCAACCTTTTTTTGGAGCTAGTGCATTGCATTTTTGTTAGACTAGTGCAACTCTTTTTTAGGCTACTACAACACTTTTTTTTATAAAATGTAGGTTTAGAGTTTGGGGTTTAGGTTTGGGGGTTTGGGTTAGAGTTTAGGGTTTAGGGCTGAATTGGTCAGGGGTGAAATTGGGAAAAACAAATAAAATATCAGTTTCTTCTTATAGTTTTTAACCCATGTTTCTCCGTCTTCCTCTACAAATTAATTTCGACCTAAACCATTTTTCAATCAATTTCTTTCTCTTCCTCTTCTCCTTGTCAGCTCTCCTCAAAATTGACGCCTGCTCCTCCTCCATTCGCCCCTGGCACTCAACCTTTGGTTGGTGGGGCATCGATAAGGTGATATGGTGCCTTATCCAGTGATTTCTCGATCTCAATCACCTCCTGCTCGGCTAAAAAAGTAGTCTCGACATTGCGATCGATGGCATCGGCGTGTGACTTTCTTCTCTGTGTTCTTGCCGTCACCAGACTTGACTCCCTTAGCTTCTGGCCAGTACTCCACCTCTACGGTGACTTTCTGGCATCACCCTGCTGTCCGAATCTCTATTTCCTCTGCAATTTAGGGCTTCAATTGAGGAGGCACACTCCACCTCAACGGTAATTTAATTTGAGGTTACATAATTTAATTCGAGGTTAAATTAATTTATTTTTGGCAATTTGTTGGCTAGTGGTTGACTTTACTGATAATTTAGTAGTTTAGGTTAGTTTCTGACAAATTTATTGTATTGCATGCATTTTTCAGACCTAATCTTATGGAATGGTATGAACATCAGTTTTTTTCAAGTTGTTAGAAGCAAATATTCGTATTTTTGTTTTTTAATACCCTTAATGGACTGGTGTAGAGTGATACTGTGCTTTTTATTAGAACAACAAGGCTAACTAGCTAGTAAGACTTTAAATTGGATGAGGAGCAAGGTCCTCTGCTGCAGTTTTCTGGGAAAAGATGGTTTATTTCTGGTTAAAATTTATTTTCTCGTGTCTTGGTGATTATATTTTGATATGGCTTGGACTTGTTTGGACCTCTTTGGAACTTCAGGGAATTTCTTGATAAATTTTGAGCCATTTTCCTGTTCTAGCCAATTTATAATGAGTTTTATGGTTTTAAAAATTCCCCGTCAATCTTTCTCCTTTGTCACTGTCCCTGTAACTCTGTTCCTTTGCCGCTCTCAGGGTGATTATCTAGAATTTGTATTGTTCAGAAATGATTGAATTTTTGGGTTTTGGTTTCACGTATGCCCAAGAAACTTCCAAAGTGAAATGATGCATGGTGTAACTTGCTGGTCAGAAGCAATCAGATGTATCATCGGTGGAGAACAGTAAAGATCTCCCCAATGGAAATAGATTGATCCATATTTTCAGTTCACTTGATAGCTTAATTTTCTCTTGAATTGAATTTCTTTTTTCTTGTTCTAATATCCAGAGGGATTTTATATGAATATTTTGTCAACAACATTGGTGGAACTGTGGAGCATTACTGTATTTTTGTTGACATTTTATCAAGTCTGTGCTATAATGTTAGAATGGGAGGTTTAATTTGTGTTTTGGTCGATTATTTTTTATATATTTTTATATTTTGTGACTGGGAAGGTTTTAAACTTTTGTAAATTGACAATGCAAGTTGATTTGGTTGGAGGATATTATGATGCAGGGGACAATGTGAAGTTCAGGTTCCCAATTGCCTTCACTAATACCATGCTTTCATGGAGTGTGACTGAGTTTTGTGGTAATGAAAGGGGAGCTGCTGAATTCGTAACAAGCCATTGGGCTGGGCTGCTGATTACCTTCTCAAAGCCATTGACCATCCATACACCATTTATGGAACGGTTTGCTCAAATGTTTGTTCTTTCTTTTACTACTATATGAATAATTGTAGCTGAAAAATAGTAAAGAAAATTTTGTTTCCTAGGCTGGAGATGCAAATAAGGACCATGCTTATTGGGAGGAATCTCTATATATATTTTATTAGTGTAGACGTTGGTTGTTACTTTTGAAGTTCACAGCTTTAGCCTGTGGAAGTCCAACAACAACCAATGAACATGGGAGAACTAGACTTGGATAATTTTTTTAAGAATGTGTCAGGAATTGAGAAAGAATATGATAGATTGAATCAGAAACATCGAAAGTTACAGGGGAGGAATCAAGGGTTGTAACCAAGTCCATGAAAGTAATTAAGCAAATGATGGAGAAAGATGTTGATGATTGGAGAGATTACTCATATCGGATTCAAAACGAGAGGAACTTGACAGAAAATTTCTTGCTAGGTCATGCCTTTGCGAACCTGCATTTACTTCGAGTTCCTTCTTCATTGTCAAATGGATTCATTAGGCATTGCTTATGTACTAATTTGGAGTTTGATATGTTACAAACAGGGGAAGGTACTTGGGGGAAAGTATTTGCAGGGAAAAGTGTCGTGGATGAATCAATGCCTACTAGTGAATCTCTTCTTGTATTCAAGGAGAAAGGTCTTCCAGTCTTAGCTGGAACTATCAATTGGGTAGGTTACAGTACTATGAAACAGAAGGAATGTGAGTCCGCTTACTTCAATAGGACTTTTCCATCCACTTAAGAGTTTACATATTTATTCCCTTTGTTTATAAGTAATTATAATAATCTTAATTTAGAAATGGACTGTCTTATCAACTCTGAGTGTCTGAATATTATTTCAAACTTTATAAAAGACATGAAATGCAGACTCCTGAAAAAGTTATTTTTGTGAGTTCAAAATGTGTGTTGTGACCCTTAAGGAATACTAGGTCACTAAGTTATTTGCAACTATGAAATTTAAGCTGTAAAATAAGCTTCTCATATTACAACTAAGCATTCAGTTATTCCTATGAATTGTGCCAAATTGTCTGAGTTGCATAGAATTCTTCTTGCATTTGCATGCATTGATAACCATGTGAAATCAAATTTCTCAGGTCATTCTATCTTTAATTGAACATGCTGTGTTATTGTATTTCAGGATAGCCCACTTAGGATAGATGCATCAACTATTTGTTCCAATTCAACAATCTCCATAATTGGGCTGCACTCTCTGATCTTTTCTTGGAGAAATTGGGCCTACTTTGAGTAATAAGGTGGTTTGCATTATAATAATTATTATTAGTAGTATTCAGAATAGGAGTTTGTGCCTTTGTAGTACCCTAGAAGCTTGTCCTATTTTGAACTGATCTTCATATCATTGTTCTTTTAGGTTGAGGATGCTTTCCCTGATGTGTTGCTGAATGATATTGATGGAAATCCTTAGTCTGTATCCAAGGAAGTGAAATCTTTTTTTTTTTTTTTTTTCCACGTCTTCTTGGGCTTATATATTCTGATATTTCCAGTTTTTATGGTGCATCTTCTGCAGTTACTATTTAGTGGTTTACATATATCTATATATATATATGGAGTGAGTTTTGATTGGATTTTGAATGCTGGAAATTATATATATATATATATATATATATATATAAGTGAGTTTTATTGGATTTTGACTGCTGAAAATGATGAGATCCACCATTTTGAACTTGAGCAGCATGCTAGCTAGGAATTAATTTTGTTCTTCAGTGTCATTTTTATTATGTATCCTTGATTGCTCAAATTTTGGACCCAAATCCTGCCACAGTGATTAGTCTAATTACTTTAGTTTCCTCTTCTTCATTTAGTACTTATGTTAGTAGACTAGGCTGAGGAATTCATGCAATTGCACTTAGAATGTTGAGGAATTAGAATGCATAGTCATTGGAGGCAACTAATAACTAGGATTATTCTTTCCTTGTTGCACTTTTCAATATGATATAATGACATTATTGTTACAAATGCGTCAGTATCTAAATTGTGGTATGACCAGAAGAAAGTGGTTAAGTCTGAAATTAGCTTCAAAGTTTCTCCTTACACAGCTCTGCTTATTCAAATGGGATTTGTGTGGATTCTTGGGGCTTCATTGTTAGTCACTTAATTTTGGTACAGAAAAACTTGGCCAAATTCTCCATCTCCATTGAATTCTCCATCTGCATTGATTATGTTAGTCGCTATTGAAGGACATATGGAACCTTTTTAAATCAGCATAACATTTCGACTTGAAACCAGCTAAGTTGAACAAACTTATATTTTGATTGTTTATAGTTTTTACTAGAATCTAACTGTCTATTTCATTTTGTTTGTGAAAATTTCCAGGTTTAGAAGTGAGGTTTTCGTAAGTGAAGCTTGAGATTTGAAGTCTTGTGATGATATGGGTGGAAATCATGGGATATAGAACTCTATAAATACTTTTGTAATATGAGCATTTGGATTACTAGATTATAAATTTTATATAAATAGTTTGTAATACAAGCATTTAATTATCAATTTAATAGGGGATTTGAATGAATGATATCATATGAGCAATAATAATATATTGGTAAAAAAATGTTACACATGCATAAAAATGTTGCATTGGGGTGAAAAAGTGTTGCATTGGGCTCAAAAAGCATTGCATTAGGCCAAAAGTCGTTGCATGAGGCCCAAAAAGCGTTGCATTTGGGTCCAAAAAGCGTTGCATTTAGGCCAAAAAGCGTTGCATTTAGGCCAAAAAGCGTTGCATTAGGCCCAAAAAGCGTTGCATTAAGCCTAAAAAAAGCGTTTCATTAAAGGTGAAAAAGCGTTGCATTAGGGAGGAAAAAAATGTTAGATTTACCTATTGCAACACTTCAAAAAAATGTTGTATAAAAGGTAAAAAGTGTTACTTTAGGCCAAGGTAACATCACTTTAGGAGATATTTTTAAAAGTGACACCTTAGGCCTAAGATTACACTTTTAGGGCCTAAAGCATCATTTTTAGGGTGTTGCTACAGCTCCAATTTATAGTAGTGCCTCTTATTAATGCTTGAAAATACTTCGTGATTTTGGTTCATATATAGCTAAATGAACTCCATTAAGTTGTAAGGAGTATCAAATGGTTTGAAAGCCAGAAATTGATGGAATCTAGTTGCACTATTATTTGAAGTTTTGAACATAATACATCGTTGGTGGAATTTATTATATATATATGAACTAGAATGACAATTTATTACTCAGTTTCAAATTCAAAGACGAAGGGCCAAATTTTTGTTATTGGCGTAACTAAAGATCTCACGTTTCAGTAATAAGTGATCCATCATAATACAAATGGAAAAATCATAAACTAAGTGGCTAGAAACAACCGCAGATTCATTATGGTCTGTCCTGAAGATTTCAAGGTATCCATACGAGAGCGCAAATCTTCACCACATGGGATCATAATCCAATCTCCTTCATCCTCGTACTTTATTTTGACGTTGTCATCATCTAACTTGAACCTGTTAGCTAATGCAGCAGCCAACTCTTCAATCCCTAAGTTACTGGAAAAGCCAAACTTTACAATGTCATCTTTGTATGTTGCCTTGATAGTCATGTCGTAACCTTGATTAGTCGTCTTTTTAGCTTCCATTTCAGTCCTTTTACCCTTTGCACTTGTGCTGGGGATGGAATCGCTAGCTTCTGCTTCTTTCTTTCTTGCATTACGGCGTCTAACATTAGATTCTTGGAGAACTTCTTTGCTGTGATCACCCTCAACAAATTTAGTTGGTGGCCTTGGAATTTGTTGAATGTGGTGGACTTTGTTTCTCTTGTGCGATGGCCACCTTCTTATACAAAAGCCCGACATCTACGCTTTAAAGTAGATCGACTAACTGCAAAAATGTAACATAATGATGGTAGTACAGTCTGTCTTAAAGATATGCAAAAAACGTAAGATGTATAGTAGTACACAAAAACAGTTTTTAAAGATGATGATTACCTCCGAGTTCTTTTGCAGCATCATCAATACCTTTGCCATAGTGTTGTCTGATAATATCCAAAGTGATTTCAGCTTCAACATTGGTGAAAACTCCCCTGGAAGTCTCTGCCATGTCTTGTTGTGTATTCGAATGACCACTAGTTTCAGATATGGTTAGGGATTGATCTAACGATGGAAACTGCTGCTTTTCTCTTTCAGTCCCCAAGGCTTCAGGATTTTGGACTTTATCATTTCCAAAATCTTGTGCAGGTACTTGAAATTGACCATTTCTGATAGCGTCCAAAATGAATTACAGTTCACTATTTGTATAAGCTTCTCCAGAAGTCTCAAGTATGTCTTGTATATTAGGATGATCACGAGTAAGAAAAGGGTTTTCCTTTGTATTATTAGTTTCATCCTGCTCGACATTATTCCTTTCTGACAATTTGTACTTTTCTCCTCCACTTGGATATACATCAAAGTAAATAAAATTATCATCATCCGAGTGAGATAATTCAACACAAAACTCCTTCCCATCTTTAAATTCAAAGCCTGCAGCCTTTGGCTTTGAAAGTCTTTCTGACATTTTGGAGAATAATGACTTCAACACACACTCCAAACATCCATCCGAAATCTTTTCAGGTGGAAGAAAGCCTTCTAATATCAGGGGAGGAAGCTTGGGATGAACTAGCGGCAAGGGAATAGCAAAACAAGCATCAGGACTATCTAAACGAGTCTTATGAGCAAGAGGGTAATCGAAGACACTGAATTGACTGGGATCTCTACAAATGCAAACCTTGTTCAGCGAATATGCTTTTCCAACCCAAGTTTTACCATTTTCGACAGAATAAGTCTCAGAATCCAAGTTTAATTCATTCAACTCCACAGAATACTTGATATTTCCGTGGAGCAATCCATATCCGCGAAACAATCGAGTAGTCCTGCCTGGTGCATTTGAGAAACTAGAGCTATTCTCGTGATCACAAATGCAGGGAACCCAAAACTGAACATCTTTCATATGTTTTTGGATCCCTTCTCTAAGAAATTTCAGCGCACCATGTTGTGAAAAGAGTAACTTGCATTGCATCTGGGGTTCAAAACTTCAAATTATAGGAATTTGTAATTAAAACAAAGGATATTTCAGTATTAACGTACTGTGTATAACTTACTTTTTTGCATTCCTGGAATGTGAAGCTGTGGATACCAGATCTGTGTTCTACAAAGGGAAATTATATATATATATATATATATAAGCAAATAAATAAGCTAACAAATTAAAGAAATGATTCAATTAATTTGTAGCACTTGCAACAAACCTTGAGTATCTTTGTGGTTGGATAAGTGGGATAATATCGAAATGCAAGTAACTCGAGTACCCCAACACAGTGCTGCTGCCCATGATGATTCCGTTCAAAAAGTGGCAAGGCTCGATAACCCCAAATACCGCAATTTTTAGCATAATCCCTCAGTGGAAACTCTTGTAAGGAGTAACCCTCTACGCCTATGCAACTCTCAGGGGATCCGTGTGTGAATACTCTCCCAGGAGGACCCAATTCCCCGATATCTCTCTCCTTGTACATATACTGAATGCAAAAATACCTATATCTACATAATACATTATAAAGCTCCCCAAGTCCGAAAGGTTGCTCTGCTACACTTAGCATTACCTGCCCACTTCTCGTCCTTATGGGTGCCCAAAACTGTACCAGCACACGGTTGTGCCAAAATTGCAATGAACTAAGTACAGACTTGATCTTTTCTTGAATTGAGCTTGAGCGTGCTGGTGGGCTGAAACCAGAAGTGGATCCAAATTAATTACTCTCTTTGTAATATTACAGATCGGGGAAACAATCGAGTAGTCCTTCTTGGTGCATTTGAGGAACTAGAGCTATTCTCGTGATCACAAATACAGGGAATCCAAAACTGAAAATGTAGCATATGTCGTTGGAGTCCTTCTGCTCTAAATTTCAGCACAGCGTGCTGTGAAAAGGATAACTTGCTTTGCATCTGGGGTTCAAATAATAGGGAATTTGTAAAAAAGAAAGGACAATTCGGTATTAATTGAGTTCCATTAACTTACTCTTTTGCATTCCTGGGAATGTGAAGCTTTGGATACCAGATCTTTGTTCTACAAAAGGAAATTATAAATAAATAAGCTAACAAAGAGATGTAATTTGTGAGAAAGTAGACAAGAAACATAATGTATAGCACTCGCAACAAACCTTGAGTGACTTTGTATATGGGCTGGTATATCTACAAAATGCAAGTAACTCAAGTGCCCCAACACAGTGCTGCTGCCCAAGATGATTCCGATCAAAAAGTGGCAAAGCTCGATAGCCATTAATACCGCAGCTTTTAGCATAATCCCTCAGTGGAAACTCCTGTATGGAGTAACCCTCTACATCTTCGCAAACCTCACTGGATCCGTGTGTGAAGACTCTCCCAGGAGGACCCAGTTCACCAATATCTCTGTCGACGTTGTGCATATACTGAATGCAAAAATACCTATATCTACATAATCCATTATAAAGCTCCCCAATCCCAAAAGGTTGCTCTGCCACACTTAGCATTATCTGCCCACCGCTCGTCCTTATGGGTGCCCAAAACTGCACCAGCACACTCTCTATCCAAAAGCCCGATGAACTAAGTATAGACTTAATCTTTTTGAATTGAGCTTGAGCTTGAGCCTGTTGGTGGGCAGCTGAAACCAGAAGCTGATCCAAATTAATTCCATGTACTGTGTAATTAATACTCCAGAAAAAGAAATCACTTACGCTGAGGCAGAGCAACCTGATAAATTGGAGTAATCTTGTCATGGAAGTTCTCTCCTGTGCATCGTCTTCGTTGCGGCCTTCCTTGACTGACGTCGTTTTGTTCTTTTTGAAACCACTGGAGAAAAACTGACTTCATCTGCAATAATGTCTAGCTCATCTTCCGACTCTTTTGCATGTTCTCGCTCCTTAGCATATTCTAACTCAACATCTTGTTGCTCCTGTTCGGATGCCAAAAGAGAAATTTTCATCTCTGCATTGCAGACCGTAATCTTGTTTATTTCATCTTGAGAACTTTCAAATTTCTGCATTAACTCGTGAAACTCCTCCTTGCTCAGTTTCTTTGGAGTAAATTCTTGTGGGAATACGTCTGCCTCCTGATCTTGTGAATCATCATCACTTATATTAAACAAATATAATATTTTACACTTTACAAATGGAGAGACGTTGGCTAATATTAAACAGAGTAAAGGAAAGCCTGAGAAAAATGACATGTTATATTAAAATATAAATGATTAGTGTGTCTCAACCGACCACAAGATATCCTTCATCTAGCCAACCCACATAGTTGATTTTTTCCAACTACTAGCTGTAAAAATGTAAAGTACTGTTTAGAAATGAAATTCAAGACTATTATAGTATATGATAAATGGCGCAGATAAATAACTAATCCATTCCATTAAGACGACAAACAGAGAGTAATCAACATATATAGAATTGAAAGATGTATCATTAGGTGGATGCAAGAAAACTGACAAGTTCATTGTGGTCTCCCCCGACGATTTCAAACTATCCATATGAAAGCTTAAATCTTCATCGCATGCCATCGTAATCCAATCACCTTCATATTTATACTTGATTTTGAACCCCTCAGTGTTTAATTTGAACCTTTCATCCAACTTTCTGCGCAAATCTTCCATGGAAACCGTACAATATTGTCTTTGTAAATTGCCTTGACTATTATTGTGTAACAATGATCAATCTCCTCCTTGTCTCCCTCTGCAATACTTTTACCCTTTGCACTTGCTCTTGGAGCTGCTCCCTCTTTCCCTCTCACATTATAGCGTCCAGTCTTGGATTCTTGGATAACTTCCCTGTTAACATTTACTTGGGAGTCACTTGGGAGTCTTGGATTTGATTGAACGGCAGCTTGGACTCTATTTCTCTTGCGTGATGGCCACCTTCTTATACCAAAAGCCCTACAGCTACGCTTTAGAGTAGATCGACTTACTGCAAAAATGTAACATAATGATTTTAATTCAATCTGTCATATACAAAAAATTATCAGTAAGATGTATCTACTAGACAAAAACAGTTTTTAAAGATGATGATTACCTGAGTTCTTCTGCAGCATCATCAATACTTTTTCCATAGTGTTGTCTGATAATGTCCAAAGTGATTTCAGCTTCAACATTTGGGACAACTCCCCTGGAAGTCTCTGCCATGTCTTGTTGTGTATTTGAATGACCACTAGTTTCCAAGGTTGAGGATTGGTTTACTGATGGAAACTGCTGCTTTTCTTTTTTACTACCCAAGGCCTCAGGATTTTGGACTTTAATCATTTCCAAAATCTTGTGCAGCTACTTGAAATTGTCCATTTCTGATAGCGTCCAAAATGATTCGCAGTTCACCATTTCTTAAAGTTTCTTGAGAAGTCTCAGCTATGGCTTGTGCATTGGGAAATTCAGTAGTTGCAGCCAAGGATGGTATTGGTGGTGGTTGATCATGTGATGATGCAAAGTAGTGCTGCTCTTCTCTGTCATTCCCTAAGGCTTCATGGCGTTGGACTTGATCACCTCCAAGAACTTGTAAGGGTAGTTCTTGAAGTGAAGCTGCCCACATCTAGTAGAGTTTGAAGTGAATATTTGAGGATCAGCATCAACATCAAAATTTGTGGAAAAGTCCCTTGGAATTGGAAGTACCTGCTCTACGTTGTTGACGATGAATAGGAATGTAGTGTTCCTCTGTAGCTGTAGCAGCTGCATCAGTAGTTTGATGGCATTGAACATTATGTTGATGATGTGACGATTGAAGCAGGTGTTCATCTCCTGGGGACTCATCGCTATTCATAGTTTCACCAATTCGGTGTACATGGAAGTAAACAATATTATCATTATAGTGAGATAAATTGACAAAGAACTCACGCTGCACAACACCAATCCATGGAAGTTGTAGAGGTATTGTGGATAGTAGTGACTTCAACAGAGCCTCTAGATCTCCATCACATGTCTGTTGAGGTGGAAGAAAAACTTGTAATACGAAGGGTTGAAGAGTGGGAAGAATTACTTGCGAGGGAATTGCAAAACAAGCAGAAAGACCTGACGCTCGATGTAAGGGAAGAAATGGGTCATCGGAGATGCTGAATTGATTGGTATCTCTGATAAAGCATTGCTTGCTTTTCGAATGTGCTTTTCCAACCAAACCTCGTCTACTTTTTACTGAACTGTACCCCTTACTCATTGAATACTCTATATCAAGCCATGGATCCTTCGAGTACTCCATGAATGTTTGGTGGGGAAAGAATTGAGTAGTAATCCTATTTGTTTCAGTTGGATTTGAGTTTGAGAAACTGGTGAGGATATTCCCATCATCGTCACACATGCAAGGAACCCAGAGCTGAATAAGAGCTAGTCCGAGTTCCTCCCTCCAATGGTCAAGCAGATCACTAATGCGCAGTTGTGAAGAAAGTAACTTTCTCCGACGCTGTACGTATTGAAGAAATGAAAGGCAAATAGCAGAAAATTCATTTTCCTTAATTAATATGAACGAAAGCCACTAGTACTCAAGTTGTTCCTCTCTAGCTACTTACATTGAAGCATTTGTTGTAGTAGGCATGATAATCTTGTCATTCAAGATCTAATTTCTACAAGAAGCAAGAAAACAAGCAAGTAATCAGAATTTTGTATATCTAAAAACAGTATTACAAAGGAGTATTACAAGATAAAGAAGAAAAGACTTGATTTTGTCTTCAATGGAGTACTGATCATGTTGGTGGCTGATACCAGAATCTGATTCACGAAAATTTGGACCTCAGCTCAGATATATGTAAAAGTTTTTCTCTTAATTAATAAATGTAAAAAAAGCGATTCTGAATTTCCTCTGCTTTCAGGTCCGTTGGCAGGCAGGTAGCTGAAAACAGTCAGCTCAAACCATTTGGTCGCCGGCCGGAATTCATAGCAACCCACAGATCCGGGCATTTGCTACAGGAAATCATCAGTTGAACATATATCATCGTTCCCACCCTCAAGCGTGCCTACAAAAACATTGGGATCCATTAAGCCAATCAAATTTAAAATTAAAACAAAGAGTGACACAACAACTGACTATGCTTAATTTATAGAGACTTTCCTTGGCATAATATAGTATCAAGACTCTCAACTCCTTCCTTTCTGAATTGTTCTTTATGTTAGATTTGAAAGGAAAAATGGCACTTTTAGTCCCTTTCGTTTGGGCATGTGGCAATTTTCGTCACTTACGTTTCAGCGTGGCGAAAATGGTCCATTATGTTTGCAAGTGTGGCGTTTTTAGTCCATATTACCGGTTATAGCAAGTTTTTAATAGTCAAACTTACGGTCAATGGTTTTTAGGACCTTTGTGAAATAAAAAAAAATAATTGGGGCTTTCTTACAATTTCCATATTCTTTAGTGGTCCAAACATTAATTTCTTTCCCAAATTTACTATTCATCTTCTTCCCCAAATTCATCCCCCTTTCTACTCCCTCCTCCGCTGTAGTCCGCCGCCCCTCCCTTCTCCCTACTCCTCCTCTCATCCTCCCCTCCTCCACCGCTAAAACCACCTCAACCCTTTCTTCCAAAACCATTTTCTGCTTCAATTTCTGGCGCGGCCATTCAAATTGAAACTCCTCTGCTTCCACTTCCTCCACGGGTCATGGATGCGCCGGTGGAGCCAAGAATCAACAGAGCATTTCATCTCAGTTCATGATGATTTTGTTTTTGGATCTGGGTTTTTTGTCGGGTTGAATCTCTAATTTTGTTGCTGGGTTCTTCAAATTTCTTATTTAGTGAATGATTGATTTTTTTTTTCTTGGTATTCGATGATGGGTTAAAGATGGTGATGACACTGGATGGTTTCTTTCTCTGTTTTCCTTTTCCACGGTGAAAGATTGAAATTCCTTTTCATTTCGGTTTGAATTGCTTATATTGGCTCGGGTTGGTTCTTGAATTAAGAATCAAGAAATTGAGCTTTTGTTTCTTTGATTTCCTACCAAGCAGATTGTGATTTTGGCTCCAGAGGGTTTTCAATATTTGAGCCAAGTGGCTGGCACAAATAAAATGGTAGAGGTGGTTTTGGTAGTGGTGGGAGTTGGATGTGGTCAATGGAGGAAGATGGAGTAGAAATGGTTCTAGAGGAAGTACTGAAAGGGTAAAGGGTAGGCTACCATCCATGAGTACACAGAAATGCAGAGCTTCCATTTCTTCAGGCTTCATTTTTCTTTTTCTTTTTTTTTTCAGTTTATGAAGAAATCGTTTTCTTCAATTTTATTTTGAGAGAAATGGTTTTGGAAAAAAGGGTTGAGGTGGTTTTAGCGGTGGAGTAGGGGAGGATGAGAGGAGGAGTAGGGAGAAGGGAGGGGCGGCGGACTGCAGCGGAGGAGGGAGTAGAGAGGGGGATGAATTTGGGGAAGAAGATGAATAGTAAATTTGGGAAAGAAATTAATGTTTGGACCACTAAAGAATATGAAAATTGTAAGAAAGCCCCAATTATTTTTTTTTATTTCAAAAAGGTTCTAAAAACCGTTGACCGCAAGTTTGACCATTAAAAACTTGCTATAACCGGTAATATGGACTAAAAACGCCACACTTGCAAACATAATGGACCATTTTCGCCACGCTGAAACGTAAGGGACGAAAATTGCCACATGCCCAAACGAAAGGGACTAAAAGTGCCATTTTTCCGATTTGAAACAATGTTTGAAACTTGATTTTCAAAAAATAATTTTATAATTATTTTTTATTATTTCCAATACAATTTTTTACTATTCACTTATACCTTTTTATATTTTTAATACACTCCTATATTATAAAATTATTTTTCAAAATCAGGTTTCAAACACAACATAAAGAACATCCCTTTAATTAATAGGCTCATTAATTGTTTAAGTTCAAGTGGTTCATTCAAATGGATTTTCTTTATTGGCAACTCAGATATCTAATTTAATATTGCAAGATCAGAAGGTGGCTAATGGCTATATATATATACGAAAAAACTGACAGATCCATTACAGTTTTCCATGTTTAATTTTAAAAGTATCAATGCCAAAGCGTAAATCTTTATCGCAGGAAGTCAAAATCCAATCTTCTTCGTCCAATTCTGCATGCAACTCTTCAATTCCTGAGTTACTACTCAAAGGAAAAGCGTTGCAATATCATGGTGTAACTATATATGACGGATTTATCATGTCCCATTGAAATAGTTTCAATATTTAAACTTGAGTATCAAAAATTTTTTTTTTTTGGCCAATTAATTGGTGGGATTGACTACCTATTTTATTAAATAAAAGAAAAACCAAAGAAAAAGAAAGAAACAAATATGATGGGCCCTTAGGCCTCACAGTATCAAATGGTTTGAAAGCCAAAAATAAATGGAATCTATTTGCAATATTATTTGAAGTTTTGAACTTAATATGTAGTTGGGGGAATTGATTATAATGACAGTTGATTACTCAATTTCAAATTCAAGGACAAAAGTGTGATTTGCGACTATGTTTCGAGACTAACGAATTTATTACCTCTAGTTATATTTAGTTGTTTAATTTATACATGTGTAAAATTAAAGTATCACTATATACCAGGGACTCCACTGTCTCTCTTCTTATTCTTTCACATTCCTCGGAATGAGAAACTCTACATGTTGTAAGACTTGTATCTGCAAAGAGAAAGCAACGAAACAAGCAGCTAGATGATTAATTGCTTTAAATTTGCAATCCCTCGTTCTATTTCAGTATTAGAAAGTGGACGAACTCATAGATTTATACCTGCTATTCTTTAAGGTCTTGTGTGCAGAGCGGTGAACCGAGAGATTCATAGATTGAAAGGACCACAAGTACACCAACACAGTGCTGTTGTTGGAAAACAGACAAACCCAAATACAAATGAATCCCGCAGTAGATAACAAAGGCTCCATTCTTTTTTCATTCATTTTCAGGAAAATCACCACATTTTAGAACAAAAAAGTTAAACGAAAAAACAACTTCTTTCTCAAACCAAAATGTTTCCCAAGTTAGTCACTAAAAGAACAAAGCCGAAGTTCGGGAACTCCTGGGCGGATTAAGACTCTGTTTGGACAGTATTGAAAAGAGCCGTGTTCGAATACCCTAGCAACATGGCCCAATTTTAAGTCTTTACGGGCACCCAAAACTGCGCTAGCAAGTCTTAGCCCAATGAATTGACATAAGGAGAGTCTTGATTTTGTCTTGGATTGAGGGTGGTTGTGAACTGCTATAGAGGTACAAATTAATAACACAACAGGTTCAAAGTGGTTATAACATATATGCAATCAAATTAATGCAAGAAGGGCAGACTATTTCGGTTATTCTAATCATAGTAAAGGCATAAAGGAACGGTATTGGGCTGTGTGAGAGCTGTTGAGCAAACGAGCAAGAGGAAATCCATAGATAAATATTAAACTTAATTTTGCGTGTTGGTGTTATATATTCGAATCTATGAGGCCATCAACTAGTTCATGCATTGACAGATTAAACAAAGACTTAATCATGATAACACCAGTTAACAAAGACTTAATTTTGTGTGTTTGTTTTGACATTTTCCAACAAATATGTACTAAATATTGACATAAAAGGGTTCATTGAATGGATCATTCAATTTAAGTTAAGTTTCATTCTATATTTACAAGTGTAAGGTATGTCCACACGAACATGCTAAATTGACTTTTTTTTGTCCATATATTTTTTGTCCAAATTAAGTGGCTAGAACAATAAGTGATCCTTACAAGCTAAATTAACTTTCTTATATGTACGCAATGAGTCATCCTTCAAGATGTCGAAAATTAAACAGTATTATTCAACATATATAGAATTATCATAGCATAAATGGAAAAATCACAAATTAAGTGGCTAGAACAACAGACAGAATCATTATGGTTTGCCCTGATGATTTTAATGTATCCATACGAGAGCGTAAATCTTCATCACATGAGATCAGAAACATTTCGCCATCATCCTCGTACTTTATTTTGAAGTTTTCGACATCTAACCTTTTAGCCAATGCAGCTTTCAACTCTTCAATCCCTGAGTTACTGGAAAAAATAAACCTTACAGTGTCATCTCTGTATTTTGCCTTGATAGTCATGTCGTAACCTTGATTAGTCGTCCTGTTAGCTTCCATTTCAGTACTTTTACCCTTTGCACTTGTGCTGGGGATCGAACCAGAAGCTTCTGCTCGTCTCTTTCTTGCTCGAGCGCATTTGATATTAGGAACTTGTTGAATGTGATGGACATTGTTTCTCTTGTGCGATGGCCACCTTTTTATGCCAAAAGCCTGGCATCTACGTTTCAGGGTAGATCGACTAACTACAAAAATGTACAGTTGGTAACATAGTGATGGTGGTTGGTCTTAAAAAGATAAGAAAATAAAGTGATTGATCAGTTAGACGTATATACATATACAACATAAAAACAGTTTTTAAAGATGATGATTACCTCCGAGTTCTTTTGCAGCATCATCAATACTTTTGTTGCCATAGTGTCTTCTGATAATGTCCAAAGTGATTTCAGGTTCAATATTGGTGAAAACTCCCCCGGAAGTCCCTTCCATGTCTTGTTGTGTATTGGGATGATCACTAGTTTCCAATATGGTTAGGGATTGACCCCTATTCACATTTACATCAGTATTTGCATCCTTATCTCCCAAGGATTGCATAGGTGGTTGATCATGTGATGGTGCAAAGTTGTGCTGCCCTTCTCCGTCACTCCCTGAGGCTTCATGGATTTGTACTTGATCACCTCCAGGAACTTGTTGGGGTACTTCTTCAAGTTGAAGTTGCTCCGGGCATATGCGCTTCAAAGTAGATCGGCTTATAACTGCAAAAAGTTACAGCCGAACAGCTAATTGTAACATAAGGATGATCGATCCTCTTCAAGAAAAGAGTTAGGAGTAAGAAGACAAAATCTTCAGGATGTTTGACCACAAATATTACCTTCAAGTGCTGCTGCAGGGTCATCAAGCTTTTTACCAGAATGTTGAGTCAAAGCATCGAGAGTGATGGACTTTCTTTTATTTGTGAAAACATCCCCGGAATTCTCCGTGTTGTCTTGTGGATAGGGAAATTCAGCAGTTGCATCATCCTTATCTCCCAAGGATGGTATTGGTGGTGGTTGATTCTGTGGTGATGCAAAGTAGTCCTGTTGCTCTTCTCTGTCACTCCCTAAGGCCAGGTGGCTTGGGACTTGATCACCTCCAAGTTCTGCTGCTGCCTCATCGAGGTTTTTACCAGAATGTTGAGTCAAATCATCGAGAGTGATTGATTTTCTTCTATTTGTGAAAACATCCCTGGAATTCTCCGTGTTGTCTAGTGGATTGGGAAATTCAGTATTTGCATCCTTATCTTCCAAGGAGGGTATTGGTGGTGGTTGATCATGTGATGGTGCAAAGTCTTCATGTCTTTGGACTTGATCACCTCCAGAAACTTGTCGGGGTGCTTCTTCAGATATAAGTTGCCCACATCCAATAGAACCTGTGAGGCCATGAAATGTTGACGAAACTCCCTTGGAACTGGGAGTCCCAGTCTACTTGGTTGTGTATTGGGATTGGGATAATGAGTAGGACTGGGGTCCTGATTTACATGGAAGTAAATAATATTATCTTCATCAGAATGAGATAAACGGACAGAGAAATCACGCACGACATCTGGCCAGGGAAGTTTCAGAGATATTGTGGACAATATTGACTTTAACACATCCTCTATAACTCCATCGCCTTTCTGTTGAGGTGTGAGAAAAACTTGTAATATGAAGGGATGAAGTTTGGGATGAATTACTTGCAAGGGAATAGCAAAACAAGAAGGAAGGCCTAATGCTCGAGTTAAGGGAAGAAATGGATAGTCGGAGATGCCGAATTGATTGGTATCTCTGATAAAGCACGAGTATTTGTTATGCTTATGTGCTTTCCCAACCAAAGTTTTCCCACTTGTTACAGAATACTGCATGATCGTTAGCTGTTGCTTTGTAATAGCATTAACCAAAGTCCCGTCGAAATTTCTTGTGCGAACTAACAGTTGAGTAGTACTTTGATCGCCTTCAACTTGGGTGACATCGCACATGCAATGAACCCAGACCTGAATAAGAGGTAGTTTGAGTTTCTCCCTCAAATGCTTAAGCAGACCGCTTATGCGCACTTTTGGTTCAAGTAACTTCATCAGACTCTGTTGAAATGAATAGCAAATTCTGATTAAGAAAAAAAATAAATAAATTTCATATTCAATTTATGAACAAAATTAAGCTACTTACACGGTAGCATTTCTTTTGGTAGGAATGATAATCTGGAAATCCGAGACCTAAGTCCTACATAAAGAATGAAAAACACCAAGTGAAAATATGCATCAACGCATGTAAAGATATACAAACATATGTAATACTCCATCTGTCTCATTCAAAGAGGCAACTTTACATTACTAAAAACAGTAATACAAAGTGAATTCTTCAAATGGGACAGAGGAAGTATGAAAATTTGATTTGAAAGCGCGGAATAAAAACCTCAAGTTTCTCGACGATCCCATCAAATGTGCCAGTAGGGTTTGTAAATGATAAGACCTCAATTACTCCAACGCACTCCTGTTTCTGTTTCTGATTCCCATCAAGTCGGAAAAGTGGCAAAGCCCAGTACGACGTGATGCCGCACTGTATAGCCAAATCCTTCTTCGGAAACTCTTTTTCGGTGTAATACTCAATATTTCCACAATATTCCAGGCGTCCACCTGTAAACACTCTCTGGAGAGGACCAAGTTGTACCGAATCCTCTAACTGAATCCAAGAGTAGCGATACTTGCAGAGTCCATCATATAGGTGACCAAAACCAAAAGGTTGTTCTGATGCAGTGAGCAGTGTGTGGCCATCGCTGCTTTTTCTTGTTCCGGGTGTCCAAAACTGTACCAAGGTACCCTGGGACCAGCTTATATTTTTATCCATCAGTAAAGACGCAATTTCGATTTTGTCTTGAATTTGAGTGGACTGATACTGGTCGCTTATAACAGAACCTGTGCATAAACGTCAACAGCTCTAACAATTTGTACAAGGTATTATAACTAGCTAATTAGATGCAATTTCAGTCAACAAATTAAGTGAGTTGTAATGTCTTAAAAAACACGTACGCGGTTCTGAATTTCCTCTATTTTCAACTCCGTTCGTTGAGGCCGGATAGCAGAAAACAGTCAGCTCACCAGGGCTGGTCGCCCGCCGGACTTTATAGCAACCCACAGGTCCCGGCATGTGCTTTAGGAATTCATCCTCTGTCCTTGTACCTATTCTTTCACCCTTAAGTTGAAGAGTACCCTCGTCGATGATCGTAGTTTTACCAATTGGATGTACATGGAAGTAAATAATATTATCATCATCAGAGTGAGAGACATTGACAGAAAACTTACGCTGCACAACACCAAACTGTTTAAGTTTCCTAGTTAATGTGGACAATAATGACTTCAACAAAGCATCTCGATCATCAACACATGTCAGGCGAGGTGGAAGAAAAACTTGTAATATGAAGGGCGGAAATTCGGGATGAATTAGTTGCCAAGGAATTGCAAAACAAGCAGAAAGACCCGATACTCGATGTAAGGGAAGAAATGGGTCATCGGAGATGCTGAATTGATTGATATCTCTGATAAAGCATGGCTTGTTTTGCAAATGTGCTTTTCCAACCAAACCTTGTCCACTTTTTACTGAACAGTACTCCCTACTCATGAAATAATCTGCAGGAAGCCATGAATCCTTCGGGTCGGTGAATGTTAGGTGGGGAAAGAATCGAGTAGTAATCCTATTAGTTTCCGCTGGATTTGAGTTTGAGAAGTGGTGAGGGTATTCTCATCATCGTCATTGCACATGCAAGGAACCCAGACCTCAATTTGAACTACTCCGTGTTGCTCCCTCCAGTGGTTGAACAGAGCACTAAAGCTCACTTTTGAATAAAGTAACTTTGTCCGACGCTGTACGTATTGAAGAAATGGAAGGCAAATATTAATTAAAGCAGAAAAATTATTTTCCATATATGAAGGTATTATTTCTTAGTTCCATTAGACCAGTCCAGTCCACTTTGAAAAATAATTTTTATTTAAATAGAAATAGACTTTTTTTTAGTGGAACATACAAATAATTTCTCTCTAACTACTTACATGATAGCATTTGTTGAAGTAGTCATGAAAATGTGGACATCCAAGACCCAATTTCTACAAGTACTATTAATTAAAGTAAAAGGTTCAATTTTTAAGTTCAAAAGGTTCATTCAAATTTCAACAAACAGGGCTTTCCTACTTTACCAAATTAAAGAAAGGATAATTTATGTATAAATTTGGGTAATTTTATTGATTTTCACAGCTTGTCGGTGGAAAGTTGAAAGTCTCCGTGTAAATATTTTCAAATTTTTTATACAGTTCTTTACTACTTTTTATATTTTTAATACGACTTTATTACATTAAAAAATATTTTTCTAAAAACATTATTTCAAAAACACTTGATAACGAACCAGAGTTATTGATTTATTTATTTATTTTTGACAGGATAAATTTAATTAACATAATTAATTAGTTAATGTAATTGAATTGATGCTGCCAAAACTAAGGACAAGTCAGAGGTGAAGAAGTGATTCACCCGGGGGTAACGAACCTAGTGGAGAAGGTGGCGCGCGATATCCGCCGCGGGGGGCCCGGGGGGGGGGGGGGGGGGGGGGGCAAGGGGCTGTGTAGGAATTTTTTGGGTAGAGCGTGCTAAGAATGCGATTGCTCACACTAACAAAGTTCGGGGCTACATGCCTTGATCTGGTGCGTGAGTGGGATGTCACCCCACAGTTTGTATCTCAATTGTTACTGAATTATTTTCAGAGCTCTTAATATATGTTATGATACATTTCAAAAATAAAATAAAATAGTAGATATACGTGATTTGAGTCATCTGCCACTGTAGGGTAACCATAATCATAACGATGGATCTTCACTTTATTATTATTCTTATTTTATTTATTCATAAAAGTAAAGATTATAATTAACGAAATTTCAAACTTGAGAAAAATAATGGTTATATTTAACCCAGATTTTAGAAATTTGAAGAAAGTAAATGTTGTTGTTAATCAAATTTAAAATTTTCGAAACTTGATAAATGTTGATACTCAGTATATAATTAAAAAAATATAAAATTTTTGAAACTTGATAAAAGTAAAAGTTCTAATTAATTAAATCTAAAATTTTCGACACTTGACTAAAGTAAAGGTAATAGTTAATTTAATTTAAACTTTTGAAACTTGCTGAAAGTAGAGATTTAGAAACATTTAAAATTTTCAAAACTTGAAAAAAGTATAGGTTATAGTTAAGAAAATTTAAAAAAGTGCAAGTAGAAAAAAGAATTGTAGGTGATTCAGGGGTAAATCCTCATTGTAAACAAAAACCTAAGAACAAAATATAAACAAATTGATAGATACATCATAAAAATGCATCTAAATGCCATTTCATCACAATGACGTCAGCCACCCTATAATCAAATTCTAACCCTACAAAACACATAAGCAATCAAAATTCAAATAAATAAATAGATGATGAGCTCAGATAATAAAATATTCAACGGATGTACTGAATAATTTTTCTATTATGTAACCTCCAAAATGTTAAGAAACAATATTTGTAAGTGTGGGATACACTCTTTGCATTTTGTGGTTTCATTGTTGATATGATTGTATTAAGTACAGAATTTACCAAACTACCAAAATGCATTATTTTCCTTTTATTCCGTATACATACATAAGACTGCTCTGATGCTTATTTAATCGATATTTTCCTAGAAAATCAGCAATCCTTCACGATGACAACAGAGTGCATACATTAATCAACATGGAATTACCACATTATAAATGGAAAAATCACAAAGTAATCGACAGTTTCATATGGCATGCCCTGATGATTTCAAAGTATCCTTACGAAAGCGCAAATCTTCATCGCAGGAGATCAGAATCCAATTGCCTTCATCCTCGTACTTGATTTTCAAGTTCTCAAACATCATCTAACTTGAACCTTTTAGCCAATGCACCTCACAACTCTTCAATCCCTGAGTTACTTAAAAAAAGAAACTTTACAAATCAGCTAGTAGTTCATTGACCCATTAAAATATCTGTTATAATAAGTGGGAGTCAGAATTTTCTTGGCTGGAGTTTCGGTTGAACTAAAGGGAAGTGGGAGAAGATTCACAGAGAGATGATGGGGGGAGAAATAGAGGAGAATGTGGGTTTTCTGGGAGGTTGAAGGAGAGAAGGAAGGGGGAGGAAGAAGAAAGAAGGAGAGGGGTAGTTTTAGATTTTATCGATTTGCATCAAAAATTTGGAAAATTATTCAAATGCCCCAAATTACTTGTTTTACCTCAAATTCTCGGTAAAAAGACCAAAACTGCCAAAGAGCAAAACATAAAGGACCAAAACTGCTGAAAAAAAAAGGAAAAGGACTAAAATCGCCACTAACCCAAATGTAAGGGACCAAAACTGCCATTTTTCCATAGATATTATTTCAGCTACTAAAAACATTTATAAAACCTACTCAAAATTAATATAGCAATAAGAAATGATAACTTTTTTAATTTTTTTAATTAAAAGTGGGATTGACTACCCGTTTTATTAAATAAAAAAAAGTAGAAATGATAACTTTATTTCTACTGAAAAATAAAACATATAAAAATACCTAGTCGAAGAATAAATCTCAATTAAGCTCATACAATTGATCATCTGTGCAAATATATTCATGCAAACATAAATCAATCGGTTACCGTGAATTCAAACTAGCCTTTCACTAAACATGTTAATAGTCTATGAAGGTCCAACTAAACTATAGACACAACCCAATTCTCCCTTACTTTATCAACAATTACTATTGATAATTGCTACTCTAATTAATAGAGAACATGCCGGAAAAGCCATCACCCGTTAACTGTACCAACATCATTAATAACTAGGGAAACCTGATTTTAGTTATTCTTACTCGCGTCACCAGTTCAGAACTACTAAACCATTTACCCTGCATTACGTGAAGGTAACTTCATCACTAATTAATATATCCACTAAATGACAGATGATTTAGTGAGACAAACTAATTGGTTCTACTCGAATTTAAACAAGTTGCGCAAACTCATATAAATTTAAGTAATGAAAGTTATACGCTCAGAGTGAAAATAAACTCATGCATACATTGCATGAAAAACGATTAGATCTTACACTTGTAAGAATCAACCTTCAACTAGAAGAAATAAAATAATAAAACTAAATTAAAGTAATAAATAAAACTAACATAAAGAAAAGAAATTAACATTGATGGAAGAAAAATGAGTAAGCTCTCTAGCTACCGTGAAGGCATAATTTCAATCACACTAAGTATGCCTTTATCTATGGAAATTATCTTACTTATCTCCTAATAAAATTAGGGAAAAAAAAAAACTAGTTAACTTGTAAATTAAGTTAAACTACCTAATTAAACAAGGAAAAGATTAGTTCTCAAACTTGTTTTGGGCTGGTTTTGGTTTGAAACCCAAAAACCAACGCAAAACCTTGTTCGGTTGTATTCTCCACAAACTAAGTTTTGCCTAATCATCTTCTTCTTCCTCTCTTCTTCTTCTTCTTCTTCTTCCTCTTCCTCTTCCTCCTCTTCCCCCTCTTCCTCTTCTTCCTCTTCACTCCGCCGCCATCGTCCTCAATCAAAACTCTGTTTTCACTCCGCCGCCGCAATGTCCAACACTTACCTTCAATCGAAAATGAAAGAAGCACCCACCGACGTGGGTTAAGGCTCTCATAAGCCAACAAATTTCCCTCCTCCTTTCATTATCGCAGGAGGGGAGCTGTTTCATGCTTATCTGGACTTCAGTTTCCACAGATTTATTAATTTCAGACACACTGGAACTGAATCTCAACGTCCCTTTTTGCCGATTTCATTTCACAGAGTAAAAACTATTTTTATACCCAATTATTCTTTCCATTTTATTGGATGGCGGCACCATCATTGCCGATTGGGCTCGCAACCTCAAGCGCCGCCGGGAGGAGATTAAAAAGGAGAATGGTTAGCTATATGCCTCTTTGTTCTTGAATCTTTTTCTTATACTTGCTCTGAAAGAAAAGGAAGGAAGAGGAAGAAGGGAGAAAAAGGAGAAAATAGCAGACCAAAAAATAGAGCAGAAAGAAGAAGAATAGCAAAAAAAGAGGAAGAAGGGAGAAAAAAGAAGAGGAAGAAAACACAGAAGCAAAAAAAAAAAAAAAAAAAAGATTTTGAAAACTTGCCAAGAAAAATATTTTGGAAATCTTGTTTCTTTTGTATGGGTCTGAAAACCAGTGATCTAAAACTTGTTTTCAAAACATGTTTCAAAACTTGTAAAAGAACAGGCCCTTAAGGCATAGGCGGCTAATGAATAAGGGACGCAGCTCTAAAGAATTTCGCACATAGCCGTGCCAAATTTGAGAGTTACCAAAACCATTCATCTTGCTGCTCAAACAATACGCTTGCAGCCACTCCAATTTGAAGTGGATTTCAATAAATCTGAACTTGGATTGGGCTTATCTTATTAGCTGCTTCAAATGGGCCAGCCCAACAAGTTAGTTTATTCAGCCCAACTATTGAGCTGAAAGCAATTCATAGAAGCCCAAATATGTTCACGCGCACTGTTCACATGCGTCATTTAGACAAATAGACCCTTGTTTTCTGCTCTTTTGCAACTCTTCTGTCTTTCTGCTATGCTTCCTAATTGTGTTTATCATAGAAAAACACTATAAATATTCCGTGAGAGTGAACAAGAAAACACCAAAAGTAAACAACATAATTTCGCCTATCATTGATAAAAGTAAAGATTATAAATTAACGAAATTCCAATCCTTCGAAATCCGATAAATTCGACGAAAGTAAATGTTTTATAGGGCATTTTTTTTTGGTTTTGGTTTTAATAGTAAATTTAATATGTTATAATCATTTCCAATATAACTTTTTACTATTTAGCTATATAATTTTATATTTTTAATACATTTTTTACAGTATAAAATTACTTTTCAAAAACATGTTTTCAAAACCGTTTTCAAAATAATAAAAAAGAACATGGCTCATAGTTAATGAAATTTAAAATTTTCGAAACTTGACGAAAGTAAAAGATATAGTTTACGAAACATAACATTTTTTGAAACTTGATAAAAGTAATGGTTAGAAAGGCTAAAATCTAAAATTTTTCTAGACTTGAGAAAGTAAAGGAAATAATAGTTACCATATATATTTAAACTTTTGAAATTTTACCAAAGTAGAGGTTATATAGTCGGCTAAATTTGAAATATTCAAAACTTGATAACAGGGGAAAGCTTATAAAATAGTGAAATATGAAATTTTCAAAACTTTACGAAATAGTTAACGGAACTGAGGTCATAGTTAGCGAAATTTAATAGCCCTAAAGTTTTTCCACAAAAAAACATGTGTAGGTTGAAAAAAGAGTTGCTGGTGATCGATTTAGGGTAAATGCTCATTGTAAAGAAAAACCTAAGAACAAATTGATAGATACATAAAATGGATCTAAATGCGATTTCATCACAATAACAGATAATAAAAGACTTACCCAGTTGATGGCAATGGCAGCCGTGTTTGGATTGCGGTGGAAGTTGTAAGATTGTGGTTGGGGAGGAGAAAGAGAAGCAAAGATGTCCCTCTTGCAATGAGAATGGGTTGGTTCTTTGCCCTCTTTGTGATTGATATTGATTGGATCATTAATATTCATGCATGCATGAGCGAATATATAAGTTGATTTTTTTTTCTTTTTGTTATATTATACTTTGGTTAATTATGATTAAGTGGAGAGAAGAATGGTGTAAATAATTGATTTTGGTTCATATATTTTTCCTTTTTGTTTTTGGAACAGCGGATTAAGTGGCTGGCGGAGTTATCTACCCTCTTATTAATGCTTGAAAATACTTTGTGATTTTGGTTCATATATAGCTAAACGAACTCCAATAAGTTGTAATGAGTATCAAATGGTTTGAAAGCCAGAAATTGATGGAATCTATTTGCAATATTATAACAAAGTTTTGAACATCGTACATGGTGGAATTGATTATATATATATATATATATATATATGAACTGCATAGTGACAATTTATTACTCAGTTTCAAATTCAAAGACGAAAAACGCCAAATTTTTGTTATTAGCGTAATAAGTGATCTTACATTTCAGTAATAAGTGATCCATCAAGATCACGACATAGGAGTGGAGTATTAATCAAATTAAGTAGGATTAACATAATACAAATGGAAAAATCATAAATTAAGTGGCTAGAACAACCGCAGATTCATTATGGTCTGCCCTGAAGATTCCAAGGTATCCATACGAGAGCGCAAATCTTCATCACATGGGATCATAATCCAATCGCCTTCATCCTCGTACTTTATTTTGACGTTGTCAGCATCTAACTTGAACCTTTTAGCCAATGCAGCAGCCAACTCTTCTATTCCTGAGTTACGGGGAAAACGAAACTTTACAATGTCATCTCTGAATGTTGCCTTGATAGTCACGTCGTAACCTTGATTATTCGTCTTGTTAGCTTCCATTTCACTACTTTTACCCTTTGCACTTGTGATGGGGATAGAATTGGTAGCTTCTGCTTCTTTCTCTCTTGCATGACGGCGTCTAACATTAGGTTCTTGGAGAACTTCTTCCCTGTGATCACCCTCAACCAATATTGATGGCCTTGGAATTTGTTGAATATTGTGATGGACTCTGTTTCTCTTGTGCGATGGCCACCTTTTTATACCAAAACTCCGACATCTACGCTTCAGAGTAGATCGACTAACTGCAAAATGTGGAGCAAAGCTGTTGTAACAGAATGATGATAAATCTGTCTCAAGAAAGATAAGTAAAAAGTGATCAATAAGACGTATACAACTAAAAACAGTTTTTAAAGATGATGATTACCTTTGAGTTCTTTTGCAGCATCAACAATACTTTTGCCAAAATGGCTTTTGATAATGTCCAAAGTGATTTCTGCACACACATTGTCTTTACTCTCAGCAACAGAACCAGAATTCTGGACAACAGCTGCACCGCTAGCACTTTTTGCTTCATGCGCAGGACCGGCCCCAAACGTTGAGTGCAGCTCTTCGAATGAATTGGGCTGCGCCATATCTCCACTTGTGTCTGGGCTAGTTGTTGCATGTTTGGGTGTTTCAAATAGTTCAGATCTGGAATCAAGCTTCGCACCAGCCAATATGTTGACGATCTCAGTAGATTTCAATTCATGTTCAAGTTCATTTCCCGAAGCAACTCTAAGACTCCGCAGATGCTGTTTCATGGTCACCAAGAGCGAATCCAGCAAGGCCATTTGGTATCTATGTTCTCTGATTTTAGAAGGTAGAAAAAACTCTAGAACATAATCATCATCTCCAGTGTGTATGCTCTGTAAGCAGATGCTAAAGCAACTAGTCAAACCAAATATCCGAGCATAATGCACCAAGGGGTACTCAGTTTTGCAAAATTGGGTGACATCTGTGCAGAAGCAAGATTTGTGCCCTGCAAATGCCCTCCCAACAACACCCTGCCCCTTCTGCAAATGGTGCTCGGCGCAGGCCTCACGGAAACCCCAAATATGAGCATCCACCACATAGAATGCTACATCAGCTGTGGACATGCAGATTTGTCCCATGCAACTTCCATCGAAACTACAGCAGCTCTTCGTCAAACTGCCACCATTTGCTAGGACACTTCGGTGTCTACAGGGAATCCATGTCTGAGCTAATGGTAGTTTGTGAGTTTCACACACCACCGTTAGTATCTCAAGGATTTCAGCCAGCGCATTCTGACGATCTTTGTTGCAAATCTATTTCGTCAAGATTGCTACATCAACAACGGATAGAGGAATTGTTTGGTTATGACATTCACAATAGAAAGCTCTTACCTGTATATTTGGATGGTCAAATATCTCAGAACTTTTCAAATTAACAGCCTGCAGAAAAACTTAAAAGCATTAACAAATGATCCTTGAATGCTTAGCTTGATTTCCGTTTGAGGATCAATAATTAAGAACAAGGTACACCAAAAAGTGTAACCTAAAGAGCAACACATTTCCACATTAAATTCTTAATCTATTCATGGTGACATCAACTCTTAACAGATTTGAAGAGGTTCTTCCACCCATTCAAGATCATATTTTTCATTTTTGGTATACAAAACTCCATATTATGATGCCAATGTGTTCATACAGATAAGTAACAACCATGTTATCAAAGTTCCAAGTTAATAAATTCTCTTACTCTGCAAAACGGAAGTGGGATTCTCATAAAAAATCATAACAGGATCCCTTCATTTGGGAACTATGAATTGGGAGAAAAGAGCCTAGTTAGAAAGACATAACAAATTAGAAAAAATGTTCGGTGCTACAAAAAATCAGATAATGGGGCACTTGATATCTGTATAACGCAGGATAACGGGAAACCAACCTCAAGTGCTTTGCATACTCTATCAACCTCAGAAGCATAATTAATCTTCTGGCAAGTCATTATGAGCTCAAGTACACCTAAACAGGATTGCCCGGAAGGATCAAATACCGGTAATGCCAAAGTTCCCCTGACATTGTTATGTCGAGCATGATTAAGACGTGAAAACTCTTTGCTGGAATAGTACTGCACATTTGGTGACCATTCTGGAAGTTTTCGCCTGAAAACACGACCAGGCATATCAGGGCCTTCATCAGTCTCCCCATCAGTAGAGAACATAAACATCAGAGAGGCCATTCTGTACTGATAAAGGCCATTGCTCTTGGGGTCTAGAACAAAGGGTTGCCCTGAAGTTGTGAGCACATAACGACCGCCCCTCTTTATAGGCGCCCATACCTGAGCCAAGACATGATGTTCAGTAGAATCTTTGAAGTATCGAAGCGCCTGTGTCATTCTCTCCTTTATTGTGAATGAAACATCTGGAGAGTCCAATGGAGTCCTGAATTCTACAGTTGAACAAAGCAGCTTTCTTTTCTCATCATTCACTGTCGGATTTTCAGTGATCGAGTCAGTATGTTCACCTGTACCATTCGGCCATTCAAAACGACCACGTCAAAACAACATTGAAATAGTACTATAAAACAAGAAGTAAGCTTTACACAGGGTTGACCAAATTAACCGGTTTCAATCGTTACCGGAAAAAGATTTCGATTAAAGGTTGTCAAACTTTAGCTTACAATTGAGACCGGAGAAATCAGCGAGTCTGAACTCATCAGAACCAGAATCCCCAGCTGGATCATCGGAAAAAGCCCACAGAGGAGAAAAAGGTTGCTCGGAAGGTGAGAACGGGTACGAGTTAAAGAAGGCAGCAGTGAAATTAATCCCATCAAAGGGCAAAGAAGAGTCCAGGTCAAGATCCATGATCAATGAATCTGTTGAGATATCTGTTGCAGATGGAGGGTGGGAGCTATAACAGAGAGATATTGCTGCTGTTTGTGTTTTGCACTTTGATGATCGTTGGCCTCATTGGTGAAGATGATGTCAGCAGCTGCTACTAAGTTTGCCCCTTCTGAGATGAAATTATAACCTCCTAATTATTACTATTATTCTAACACAAGGGTATTTTATTTTATTGTGTGTTTTTTTTTAATGGATGGGCTGTTGGAGTTTACTTAGATGTTCTTTAGCCAACCTAATCTTCTCTTAATTTTTTGTTTCTCTTATCCATTAGGCAAAGTATTGTTATTTTGACCTCAGTAGACAAGACAAGAGAAAGAAAAATGTTTGTTTCTCTTTTTATTTTTAATGGAAAAAAGTGAAACTTTTGCATAACAATAGAATAAGGGAAAAAATGCAAAAGTGGTCCACAATCTTTACCCCTGTTGCAAATGTAGTCCACAATCTTTAGTAAGTAGCAAATGTAGTCCACAATGTATCCATTTTGTTGCAATTTTAGTCCAAAAACGGAAAATTGACCTTGACTAACGGTCAACGAGTTTGACCATCAGTCAAACCCGGGTTTGACTGTCTAAAACCACCCCACCCCTTCCTTCCAAAACCATTTCTCCACATCAGCACCACAATTCGCCACGTCACCCGCGCCACGTCACCTTCTGCTGAAAATGAAAGGAGAGGCTAAAAACTTCAAAATTTGCTCCAGTGGGGTTTCGAACCTGTGACCTTCCCTCTGCGTGCGCGAGAGACAACCACTAAACTGCAGTCGTTTGTTTGTCTTTTGTTGCTGTTCCATTTAGTCATATAGAATCACACTTTTCTTTCATACTTTATACATAAGGCCGTATTAAGACTTTCAAATTCCTTTCCATTCCATCAATTAATTAACTTATTTAATTAAAATTACTATTCTAACCTTATTAAATAATGTCAA
Source organism: Leptodermis oblonga (assembly GCA_016801395.1). NCBI lineage: Eukaryota > Viridiplantae > Streptophyta > Magnoliopsida > Gentianales > Rubiaceae > Leptodermis > Leptodermis oblonga. The sequence goes on from CM028757.1 coordinate 38,189,255, forward strand.
ACATATAATTACCTCTAATATATATTTTTAACTCTTTCAAAAATCTCATACAAATTAATTCAACATCAACTATAATATATTTTTAACTCTTCCCCTTCTATTTTTGGGAGATTCCTATTTGGAAAGATATTTCACCAAGGCAACGCTGCTTTGATTTACCTTACAGACACTGGTGAAATATCTTTCCAAATAGGAATCTCCCAAAAATGGAAGGGGAAGAGTTAAAAATATATTATAGTTGATGTTGAATTAATTTGTATGAGATTTTTGAAAGAGTTAAAAATATATATTAGAGGTAATTATATGTTTGACATTATTTAATAAGGTTAGAATAGTAATTTTAATTAAATAAGTTAATTAATTTGACGGTATGGAAAGGAATTTGAAAGTCTTAATACGGCCTTGTGTATAAAGTATGAAAGAAAAGTGTGATTCTATATGACTAAATGGAACAGCAACAAAAGACAAACAAATGACTGCAGCTTAGTGGTTGTCTCTCGCGCGCGCAGAGGGAAGGTCACATGTTCGAAACCCCACTGGAGCAAATTTTGAAGTTTTTAGCCTCTCCTTTCATTTTCAGCAGAAGGTGACGTGGCGCGGGTGACGTGGCGATTTGTGGTGCTGATGTGGAGAAATGGTTTTGGAAGGAAGGGGTGGGGTGGTTTTAGATGGTCAAACCCGGGTTTGACTGACGGTCAAACCCGTTGACCGTTAGTCAATGTCAATTTTCCGTTTTTGGACTAAAATTGCAACAAAATGGATACATTGTGGACTATATTTGCTACTTACTAAAGATTGTGGACTACATTTGCAACAGAGATAAAGATTGTGGACCACTTTTGCATTTTTTCCATAGAATAAGGGAATATAAATATGCTAGGCTTGATGTGCAATGTTGTTCTATGCTACTGTAATACAATACTAATAATCTCAACTTAGAAAAAACATAAAAATAATGTAATATGAGTACTTAGCTATTATTATAGGATCTAGGCCCGAGTTGAATGCCAACCTATACTAGTGCTTGTGTCACTTTGCAGATGCTTTCTTCATCACGCTAAATTTGTATATGCAAAAGTACCTTTACGCTAGGCTGGGAAAAATAAATGTAAATCAAATTGGGACAGACCATAATTTGTATGACATACTGACTCATTCAGCCCCCAATCTATGGTCTAATATTGTGCAGGAACATTCACGGTCGAACAATCAAAACTTGGAACAACCACACACGTCTTTCCAGCTCCCCAAAATCAAGCCGATCAGTAAGATACTCCCCCCGTCTCAACCGCATGGAATTCTGACCGATAATGAGCTCATAGACAAAATGCCTACTAAACCATGAGCTCCCATTACTTTCCAACCTACTACCCCCACGATGCACATAGTGATCGCAGTTTCGACAATGACGAGGAATATGGCCCCTGGGAAATAGACGACGAGCACGAGGAAGAAGAAGTAACACAAACGCCAAAAAGTAAAAAGCCAGAATCGTTTATCTAATACGAACAACGGAAGCTGCGCGACAAGCCCAAAATAAACTACCGAAGATTTAACAAATATGGGCACAAGTTGTAAGGCCTAAGGGCCCCTTTTTTATTTAGCATTTCCTTTTTTTGGCCGTATTTTTTTTTTCTTCTAATAATATGGGTAACCAATCCCACCTTTTAAATTTTAAAAGAAAGGCCATAATTTGTATGACAAATATGACACAGAAGTCAAATTTTTTAGATTTTTATGTTAAGCTTTAGAAAAGGGAAATCAGAAATGGCAGGATAAATAAGAACCAATCCATAAAGACAACAAAGAGAGAGTAATCAACACACATTGAACTAATAGTGAATGATAAATTGAAAGATCTATCATTAGGTGGTTGCAAGAAAAACTGACAAGTTCATTGTGGTCTCCCCTAATGATTTCAAAGTGTCCATTCGGAAGCATAAATCTTCATCACAAGCAATCATAATCCAATAACCTTCATATTGGTACTTGATTTTGAACCCCTCAATGACGTTTAATTTGAATCTTTGATTCAATTTTCCTTGCAATTCTTCCATGGTTGAGTTACTGCTCAAAGGAAACATTACCGTATCATCTTTGTAGGTTGCCATGACCATTATTGTGTAAAAATGATCAATCTCCTCCACGTCTCCCTTTGCAATACTTTTATTGAACTTGTTCTTGGAGCTGCTACCTCTTTCTCTCTCGCATTATGGGGTCCAATCTTGAATTTTTGGATAATTTCCCCCTTAACTTCTACTTGGGAGTCACTTGGGAGTCTTGGATTTGACTGAATGCCAGCTTGGACTTTGTTTCTCTTGTGCGATGGCCACCTTTCTATGCCAAATTGTTGCCGAATACGCGCTTCAAAGTGGATCGGCTAACTGCAAAAATTTACAGCATAACAGCTTTTGTAACATAAAGATGATGGATATTAAGAAAATAAATAGAAGACAAAATCTTCAGGATGTTTGGACAATAATATCACCTCCAAGTGCCGCTGCAGCCTCATCAAGGTTTTTATCCGAAAGTTGAGTCAAATCATCGAGAGTGATTGACTTTGTTCTATTTCTGAAAACATTCCTGGAATCCTCCCCTCTGTCTTGTGCATTGAGAAATTTAGTAGTTTCATCCTTACTTGAACCCAAGGATGGTATTGGTGGTTGATCAATTGATGATGCAAAGTAATGCTGGTCTTTTCTGTCACTCCCTAAGGCTGTATGGCTTTGTAGGGGTACTTGAAGTTGGCCATTTCTTGGGATTTCAAAGCTATTCATAGTTCCGGCAATTCGATGCACAGGGAAGTAAATCACATTATCTTCATCAGAGTGAGAGAATTTGACACAGAACTCTCGTTGCACAACATCAAACGATAGAAGTTTAAGAGATATTGTGGACAGCAATGACTTCAAGACAGTCTCTAGACCTCCACAGGATTTCGGTTGTTGAGGTGTAAGAAAAACTTGTAATATGAAGGGATGAAGTTTGGGGTGAATTACTTGCAAGGGAATCGCAAAACAAGCAGCAACACCTAATGCTCGATTAATAGAAAACAAAGGGTTATTGGAGATTGTGAATTGATTGGTATCTCTGATAAAGCACGATCACTTGTTTTGCCAATGTGCTTTTCCAACCAAACCTTGTCCACTTTTTACTAGTACCCCAAACTTGTTGAGTCCTCTATAGCAAGCCCCAAATCCTTCGGGTTGAGGAATGTTGAGTGGGGAAACAATTCAGTAATCCTATTAGTTTCCGCTGGATTTGAGTTTGGGAAACAGGTGTCATCGTCGCACATGCAAGGAACCCAGACTTGAACAAGGGTTAGTCCCAGCTGCTCCCTCCAACAGTCAAGCAGATAACTAAAGCGCACTTGTAAAGAAAGTAACTTTGTGCGACGCTGTAAATATTGAAGAAATTAATGAAAGGCAAATATGAACTAAAGCAGAAAAATCATTTTCTATGTACTTACATGGTAGCATTTGCTGCCGTAGGCATGATAATCTCGACATCCAAGACCTAATTTCTACCAGAAGAAAGAAAACAACAAGTGATCACAATAGATGCAATGTATTATGAACTATACTCCTACGACAAGCTAATTTCAAATAAAAGCATTAAGCAACCAACGAAAACCTCAAGTCGCTTGACGATACTATAAAATGCGATAGGAAGGCCTCCGCTTGATACGATCTCAATTACTCCAACGCACTGCTGCTTGTGCTTCCGATCAAGTAGGTAAATTGGCAAAGCCAAATATGACCTAATGCCGCACTGTAGAGCGTAATCCCTCATCGGAAATTCCTCATCAAAGTAATACTCAATGTTTACACAAGATTCAAGGCGTCCACGTGTGAACACTCTCCAAAGAGGACCAAGCCGACTAATATTCTCCTGTAGCTGAATGCAAGAGTACCGATACCTACACAGTCCTCTAAGAAGGAGGCCATGAAAACTAAAACCAAAAGGTTGTTGTGATGCAGTCAGCAGAGTGAGTGGCCACTGCTGCTTCTTCTGGCTCTAGGTGTCCACAACTGTACCAAGCTATTAGGAAACCACCACATATCTTTACGCAGAAGAAAAGACTTTATTTTGTCTTCAATGTAGTACTGATCATGATCATGTTGGTGTCTCATAGCAGAACCTGATTCACAAAAATTTGGAGCTCAGCTCAGATCAGATATATGTAAAAGCTTTTTTCTTAATTAAAACAAACAATTACGTGCTTCTGGATTTAGGTCCGTTGGCCGAGTAGCAGAAAACAGTCAGCTCTGACCATTTGGTTGACTGCCGGAATTCATAGCAACCCACAGATGCCCGCGGCATGTGCTTCAGGAAATCATCGGTTGAACATGTATCATTGTTCTCACCCTCAAGCGTGCTCACAAAAATCTCCGGATCCATTAAGCCAATCAAAATTAAAATGAAAATGAAAACAAAGAGTGACACAGAGTTGTAATTCTCTCTTTCTCAACGGAATCACAACTCACTATGCTTAATTTCCTTGGCAGAATATAGGAAAATGGAGTATGAAGACCTGTAAAGAGTGCGCATTATAGGAAAAGTGTTAAAGCCTTAATTAGAATATATAATACAACAGGTATCATGAGTAATGTTTAATTTTGTATTCGAGAAAGTCTCCAACCACTCTCAGCATCTTTGATTGTGGACCTATTCTGTGTGATTACGGTATTCTTTCTTTTGCATCACATTCATAACTCAAAAGTCTCTCTCTCTCTCTCTCTCTATATATATATATATATATATATATATATATATAATCTTAAATTAATGTTCATTGAATGGGTTCAATTTAAGGTTCATTCTATATTGACAGAGTGTTATGTCCCACAAGACAACTCACAAGCAATAATTAAAAGTGATCCTTTAAATACTCTATCTGTTCCATTACAAGAGTCTACTTTGAGAAGAAAAAAAAATTTGTTTCATGAGAAGAGTTCACAATTAGGTCATATTTAAAATGTAAGGATATAAATGATGTCAAATTAGCTATTTTAGATATTGTACATTGACATTCATAATAAATTGTACATTTGTTATGAAATTAGCCTCTGTATTGTAAATTGACATTCATAATAAATTGTACATAATAAATTAGCCTCTGTATGTTGGTTAATTGTTGTTTCAATACTATTCCATTTGTGGTTCCTCGAACAGTTTGTCTTATGTTTGTCCTGTCCATACTATATTAGGTTAATTAGTGTGTGCGTGCATCTTTAATTTCCTGTCTTTGATCAAAAAAAAAGAAAGAACTCCACATTGTTGGAGTATGCTTGGTCTAGTGTTGTATAGGGTGTTAAAAACATATGTCCCACATTGGAAGTGAGAAGCAAAATTAGCTACCATATAAGCTTGTCCTATGCCTCTAAAAGTTACATGCTTTTGGTGAGTATAAGTTAGCCTCTGTATGTTGGTTAATTGTTGTTTCAATACTCTTTCATTTGTGGTTCCTTGCACAGTTTGTATTATGTTTGTCCTGTCTGCTATATTAGGTTAATTAGTGTGTGTGTGCATCTTTAATTTCCTGTCTTTGATCCCAAAAAAAATTGTACATTTGTTAAGATTGACTCTTCTAATGGAACAGGGGGGGGTATGTTGATCAAACCCCTTTTGGAGTATTATTTTAGCATATGTAAAGGCGGTTCTCACGGGTTTTTGCCCAAGTTCTTAGGGTTTTATTATAGAATTGGAGAACAACCCAAGTAAAGAGGAAAAACGCAAAAGCAGGGATTTTGGAGCAAAGAGATGTTTGGTCAAGAGTTCACATGGATTATGGCCCAAGAAGGGAAGAAATCCGAAACTCATTCGGATTGGAGAGTTGGAGTTCTAGAAGAAAACGGAAATTACTGCCATAAAAGAGAGCAGTTGGAGATAAGAAGAAATCTCAAGAAGCAGTAAGGATCAGTTACTCCCTTTTCTGGATTGATTTGCTGCCTTTTCAAGGATTGATTTACTCCCTTAAGTGATAAGTGATAAGGATTGATTTGATTCCTTAAGTGATGAGGATTTGATTTGTTTTCCTTATTCTGAGAGATAACTATCTCTATAAATAGGGGATAATTTCGTAAAGAGAATACATTCAGCTTTTTGTTCAGTTTTTTATATAGTTTCACTAGTCACGATACATTATTTTAGTGCTAAGTTTCTGTTCTGTTTGGAGATCCCGACTGGCAGGCAACCATTTGGCCAAACGGGTGGGGTCTCCAGTAGCAATTTCAACATTAATTTAGTATTTTCTTCTATCTCTCTTTTATTCTTTCTATGTCGTATTTTATGATTATGTGTTTTACTATTGAAAGCATGAGTAGCTAAATTCTTAACTCCGGTATTATGTAAGACATTCGAATCCATGCATGTATGAAACCAAATTAACATTGCGCCTAATTGGCTATATTCTATTCTATCTTGTGAATCCATTTAATTGTTGAGTATGTATAAAGTTTGATCACCTTAGTACTGAATTAGTAATTGTTATCAAGTAACAAGGCTGTCGGCTAGGTAGTTCCAAATAGATTAGTGTTTACTTTTAACGGTTACGGCTAATAAAGAATAAATAGTGTTAGGTTCCGTAATTCTTAAAAACTCTTTGGGTAGTGATCTTTGCGAGGGACCCTACGGAGGATCACCGAATTACATAAGGGATTAGGTACGTCGGAGGGACCCCACGGTACCTAGAACTAACCGGTAGGGCTGTTCATTCCGAATTTTGGATCGGGTCAGCTGATCCGATCCGAAATTTTTGGATCGGATCGATGCAGCAATTTTGGATCAATATTAATTTGCGGATCGGATCAGATCAGATCGGATCGAGTGTAATCCGAGCTTATCTGAACCCTATTTTTTTTATTACTAGTTTAGCTTAGTTCTCCACAAAGTTACTCCCATCGCTCAAAAGTTTCTCTCCACTCTGCGATTTCTCTCCATCTCTGGCGCACCAGATTTCTCTCATCTCAACCGCTCTAAATTTCTCTCCATCTCTGCCGCTCCAGATTTCTCACCATTTCCCCGCTACAGATTTCTCTCCATCTCCACCACTATCTCACTGTCTTTGCGGGAAGCAATGAACCACAGAAGCTAACTTTCAATATTTTAATGGTCACCATGTTTTCAAATTCTTTGTTTATTTCTGGTATTTTAAAGTGAGAATTTATGCATTGTGTTGAAATGGAAGTTGGGGGCGCTGAGTTTTTCTACTGAAATTAGGATGAGAAACAAGTAATAGCATGAAGGTTTGAGTAATAGATTTGTATTGGAAGAAGGATGGATTTGCATGTAGATAGAGTAGATGTATCTTCATCAATGGCTGGAAAGGAAAAAAAAAAAAAAAAAACAGAAGCAGAAAGAAAGATGACAGCGAAGGAGAAGAAAGGCAGCCCCCCCCCCCACATAGCTTGATCCGATCCGATCCGAACCGGTCGGATCGGATCGGGTCGGATATCTCCATTTGAGCAGCCCTACTAACCGGTATAGATTAATTAGACCACGAAGGTGTTCATGATTGCATGCATGTGAGGAGAATAAATTGCATAATACTGGAATGTTTTTATCAATTGTTTGCTTTGTGATTTGTTAGTTTTGTTATTAGCTATAAATTAAATCAACTCTAAGATCTCTTGAGAGGCACCAAATGTGACGACTTGTCAAAATTGTGTGTTTTATTGCATTAATCTGGAATTAGAAGTGATTTCTCCGTCTCTGTGGATCAATAATGTGCTTTCCTATACTATTTATAGTTAGTAATTTACAGGTATAAAAACAGTGATTTTACTGTATTTGGTACGACAAGAAAAAATCGCTTATCAGTGCTAATTTTCCTTAATTTTTGAGAAAGTCTCAGCCATCCTTATTTTCCTATACATCATTGCTAATGCAATGGCCCTCTGTGATTCCTATATTCTTTCTTTTGCTTCACATTCATAACTCAAAATATTTGGCATTCTATATATTGACTTTAAAAGTTCCACATTTATAAGTGTTATGTCCCACAACACTTACCACCTAAATTTTATTATATTTAAGCAATAAGTGATCATTCAACATATATAGAATTATCATAGCATAAATGCAAATATCACAAATTAAGTGGCTAGAACAACAGACAGAATCATTATGGTTTGCCCTGATGATTTTAATGTATCCATACGAGAGCGTAAATCTTCATCACAGGGGATCAGAATCATTTCGCCTTCATGCTCGTACTTTATTTTGAAGTTATCGACATCTAACTTGAACCTTTTAGCCAATGCAGCGGCCAAATCTTCAATCTCTGAGTTACTGGAAAAAAGAAACTTTACAATGTCATCTCTGTATGTTGCCTTGATAGTCACGTCGTAACCTTGATTAGTCATCTTGTTAGCTTCCATTTCAGTACTTTTACCCTTTGCACTTGTGATGAGGATAGAATCAGTAGCTTCTGCTTCTTTCTCTCTTGTATGACGGCGTCTAACATTAGATTCTTGGAGAACTTCTTTGCAGTGATCACCCTCGACCAATTTAGTTGGTGGCTTTGGAATTTGTTGAATGTGGTGGACTCTGTTTCTCTTGTGCGATGGCCACCTTCTTATACCAAAAGCCCGACATCTACGCTTTAAGGTAGATCGACTAACTGGAAAAATGTAACATAATGATTGTAGCTCAATCTGTCGTAAAAGATATGCAAAAAATGATCAGTAAGATGTATACAACATAAAAACATGTTTTAAAGATGATGATCACCTCCGAGTTCTTTTGCAGCATCATCAATACTTTTGCCATAGTGTTGTCTGATAATGTCCAAAGTGATTTCAGCTTCAACATTGGTGAAAACTGCCCTGGAGGTCTCTGCCATGTCTGGTTGTGTATGGGGATGATCACTCGTTTCCAAGGTTAGTAGGAATTGGTTTGCCGATGGAAACATCTGCTTTTCTCTTTCACTACCCAAGGCTTCAGGATTTTGGATTTTGTCATTTCCAAAATCTTGTTCAGCTACTTGAAATTGTCCATTTCTGATAGCGTCCAAAATGATTCCAGTTCACCATTTGTTAAAGCTTCTTGAGAAGTCTCAGCTATGTCTTGTGCATTGGGAAAATCAGTAGTTGCATCCTTATATTTTGCACCCAATGATGGAATTGGTGGTGGTTGATCATGTGATGATGCACAGTAGTGCTGCTCTTCTCTGTCACTTCCTAAGGCTTTATGGATTTGGACTTGATCACCTCCACGAATTTCTAGGGGTACTTGTTGAAGTTGAGGTTGCATGCCCACATCCAGTAGAGTTTGAAGTGAATATTTGAGCATCAGCATGAATTTTTTTTATTTTTAAGAAACAGCCGATTAGGCAGGTGCTGGGTATGGAAACCCTTTCTTAATTTAAAATGAGAAAAAGTTGACCAAGGGGGACAGAATAAACCTTACCTTGGGATACAAAATGCGATGATATGTAAATGATAATACTATATATAGATACATCACCTTCATGCAATTTTCCTAGTCTAAGTATGAACTAAATTGAGCATCAGCATGAATATTTCCTTGGAATCGGAAATCCCGGCTGTACTTTGTTGTGTATAATTGGGATGGTGAGCAGGAATGAAGTATTCCTCTGTAGCTGTAGCAGCTGCAGTAGTTTCATGGCATTGAACATTATGTTGATTGAAGCAGGTGCTCATCTCTTGGGGACTCACCAATTGGATGTACATGAAAGTAAATAATACTATCATCAGAGTGAGAGAAATTGACAGAGAACTCACGTTGCACAACACCAAACCATTGAGGAGGTTCCAGAGGATAATAGTGACTTCAACAAACCCTCTAGATCTCCATTGCATGTCTGTTGAGGCGGAAGATAAACTTGTAATACGAAGGGTTGAAGTTTGGGATGAATTACTTGGAAGGGAATTGCAAAACAAGCAGAAAGACCGAATGCTCGATTTAAGGGAAGAAATGGTTCATCGGAGATGCTGAATTGATTGGTATCTCTGATAAAGCACAGCTTGTTTTGCCAAAGTGTTTTTCCAACCAAACCTTGTCCACTTTTTACTGAACAGAACCCCCCACTCTTTAAATACCCACCACCAAACCCCAAAGTTTTGTCGATGAATGTTTCATGGAGAAACAATTGAGTATTAATCCTAGTAGTTTCCCGCTGGATTTGAGTTTGAGAAACTGGCCACGGTATTCTCATCATCGCATGGACTGCATATAACCACACATATAACATTTTCGAGAAATCGTTTTCTTCATAATTCTTTTTTTTTTTTTTAGTTTTCTGAAGGGAAATCGTTTTCTTCAGAATTCTTTTTTTTTTTTTCTTTAGTTTTCTGAAGCTTGTGAATCCCAGAATGATGCCGATACATTGCCACGCATATTTATAACATCTCAGGTAAAGTTCTCTTTCTGTCCTGCGTGAATGTCTCTTAAAATTGTGGTGAGGTGATATGTGATCACAAATGGTGACCCTGCAGGTTGAGATTCTTCCATCTTTACACAACGAACAAAATGAAAATGCATCATATACTGGAGAATATCTCATTGGAGTGTCGCGCGCACAAGGCTCAAAATGCAGGTTCAAGTTCAGTCTACACTAAATGATGTAAGAGATATCCCAAGTAGAGTTTCGCGCTTAGCCGAATTCCTAATGTTGCTTCATATGCTGTATCATTTTCATACTAAATGATGCCAGTGCTTCCAAGAAAAACTAAGTCTTTCGCAAGCGTGAGTTGATCCTCCACTTTCAGTTCAGCAAGCGCATTTTCTCCTAACAAGGTAATGGTTATTCGCCTTGAAATTTCTCAGCTCTGTTTACACCTTCAGGATATAAACAAGTTGCATTCCTGCTGTCCTGATGTCATGTTATACCATGGTTGATCCTTTGTCCTCGTACTCGACTGAAACAGCAGAATTGAGATTGATGTTCAACTCATTCTTGTTCTTTCACCTTTTCTTCAAAATTCTTTTTTTTCATTTTCGGAAACTCTTTTTCTTCAGAATTCTTTACAGAAAAAGACTTCCTAAAAATCGTTTTATTTAGAATTCACTTTTCCCTTTTCTTAGAATTCTCAGTTTTCTAAAGAAAACGATTTCCGGAAACTCGTTTCCTTTAGAATTCATTTTTCCCAGTTTTCTGGATAATCGTTTTCTTCAGAATTCAACATGTTTGAGAGAGAAGTTAAACTTTCTTTCCTAGTCAGAAACTTTGAAAAATCAAGGAGGGAGCTGCAAGATTTGGTGTGCAGAGCTTGAACCAAGGAATTAAACAACTACTCAAATGGAAGATCTTTCACAGAACACTTCTTCTTGATGTGGAGTCATTAAAACAAGTTGCATCCATTTAAAAGTTGATCTTGGTTGAGAAGCTTAATGCTGAATGTGAGAAAATAATAGAATAGAATAAAACGATGGAAGCTGAGGAACAAAACCAGAAGTTGAAAATTGACAACTATTTGTTGGAATCAAAAGAGACTGCAAAAGGATCTAGATGATTCAAAAGCAGAGGCAATTGTTATCACTGATCCAGGATTTGCAAATCCAAGTTGTAAGCGCAACAACAGAATGATTTTCACATGAATCAGAAGCAACAATATCTGAATGCATCTAGCTTCAGTTGAAACCGTATCTGCTGCAGGTGACAAGAAGATATGTTTAGAATTTGAAAGGATATCCATGTTCTTCGAGGAGTTTGATCATCTGAAACTGATACTCTACGAGCTGAATTGTCTTTTATTTGAAATGAGTCTGCATCCATTTCCATGGATCAGAAAGAAGAAATTGAACTCAAATTAAAGTCAGGCCAATCTTGATGAAACTCAGCTGAAGGAGAATGATGAGTCTAAATCGTGAGCTGTGAGCCAAGATGGAAGATGGCTTAGAAGAAAGGAAGTCCATGGAGGAGGAGTTGATAGATGGAAGTCCGGTAAATCGTTTTCTTCAGATTTCATTATTTTTTTTAGTTTTGTAAAGAAAACGATTTCCAGAAAAACGTTTTCTTCAGAATTCATTTCGGAGTTTACTTAAATGTTCTTGGGTGCTTACATAGTTGCATGTACTGCTTTTCATCATTCCAGGAATCCCAGTAGCAAAATGTTTATTCTAATATCATAAGGGCAAAAAATAAATGGCTTAAAACAGTCATAATGCAGCTGGTATGTAATGTTCAAATATGTATTTGGGAAAGTCTTCAACCAGTCTTAGCCATCCTTAATTTGGATAAAAATCTTTCCTAACGCAATGCAAGAATGAACTTCCATGTCTTTTCTAGTGGACATGTTCAGGAACTATGAAATTCACACAGAGGAAGTAATCAACAAAGATTTTTACAAGTAGATGATACATGGACACTTGTATCATTACTTTGTATCACACAGAAGTGGAAAAACTGAAACGGTCTGTAGGATAAACAAGAACTAATCCAATAAGACGACAAAGAGAGACTAATCAGCATACATAGAATTAATATCGTAGTATATAATAATTGAAAGAGATCTACCATTAGGTGGCTGCAACAAAAACTGACAATTTCATTGTGGTCTCCCCTGATGATTTCAAACTATCCATATGAAAGCTTAAATCTTCATCGCATGCCATCGTAATCCAATAGCCTTCATATTCGTACTTGATTTTGAACCCATCAATGACATTTAGTTTGAATCTTTGATTCAATTTTCCTTGCAATTCTTCCATGGTTGAGTTACTACACAAAGTAAATCTTACAATATCGTCTTTGTAAGTTGCCATGACAATCATTGTGTAACCATGATCAATCTCCTCCTTGTCTCCCTTTGCACTTGCACTTGGAGCTGCCGCCTCTTTCTCTCTTGCATTATTCTCTTCCCCATTATTATTCTCTTGCACTTGGAGTACAATAACTTCCCCATTGACATTTACTTGGGAGTCACTTGGGAGTCTTGGATTTGATTGAATGGCAGCTTGGACTCTGTTTCTCTTGGGCGATGGCCACCTTCTTATACCAAAATCCCGACATCTACACTTTAGAGTAGATCGACTAACTGCAAAAATGTAACATATTGATGGTAGTGACGGTAGTTCAAACTGTCTTAAGAAAATATGCAAAAAATGATCAGTAAGGTGTATACTACACAAAAACAGTTTTTAAAGATAGTGATTACCTCCGAGTTCTTTTGCAGCATCATCAATACTTTTGCCATAGTGTTTTCTGATGATGTCCAAAGTGATTTCAGATTCAACATTGGTGAAAACTCCCCTGGAAGTCTCTGCCATGTCTTGTTGTGTATTGGGATGATCACTAGTTTCCAAGGTTAGGGGTTGGTTTGCCGATGGAAACATCTGCTTTTCTCTTTCACTACCCAATGCTTCATGATTTTTGACTTTATCATTTCCAAAATCTTGTGCAGCTACTTGAAACGGTCCATTTCTGATAGCGTCTGAAACGATTCGGAGTTCACCATTTGTTACCACTTCTTGAGAAGTCTCAGCAATGTCTTGTGCATTGGGAAATTCAGTAGTTGCAGCCAAGTATGGTAGCTGTGGTGGTTGATAATGTGATGATGCAAAGTAGTGCTGCTCTTCTCCGTCACTTCGTAAGGCTTTATGGATATGAACTTGATCACCTCCTAGAAATTCTAGGGGTACTTTTTCAGGTTGAGGTTTCCCAAATCCGGTAGAGTTTGAAGTCAATATTTGAGCATCGGCAGCAATAATTGTGACTCCCTTGTTATTGGAAGTCCCGGCTCGACTCTGTTGTGTATAGGGATGATGATGAATAGGAATGGAGTGTTCCTTTGTAGCTGTAGCAGCTGCATCAGTAGTTTGATGGCATTGAACATTATGTTGATGATGTGACGATTGAAGCAGGTGCTCATCTCTTGAGGGCTCATCGCTATTCATAGTTTCGCCAATTCGGTGCACATGGAAGTAAATAATATTATCATCATCAGAGTGAGAGAAATCACGCTGCACAACATCAAACCGTGGAAGTTTCAGAGATAATGTGGACAATAATGACTTCAACAAAGCCTCTAGATCTTCATCACATGTCTGGTGAGGTCGAAGAAAAACTTGTAATATGAAGGGCGGAAGTTCGGGATGAATTACTTGGAAGGGAATTGCGAAAGAAGCAGAAAGACCTGATGCTCGATGTAAGGGAAGAAATGGGTCATCGGAGATGCTGAATTGATTGGTATCTCTGATAAAGCACAGCTTGTTTTGCCAATGTGCTTTTCCAGCCAAACCTTGTCCACTTTTTACTGAACAGTACTTCATACTTACGAAATACTCTGTCGCACGCCATGAATTCTTGAAGTCGGTGAATGGTAGTCCTATTAGTTTCCGCTGGATTTGAGTTTGAGAAAGTGGTGAGGGTATTCTCATCATCGTCATTGCACATGCAAGGAACCCAGACTTGAATAAGAGTTACTCTGAGTTTCTTCCTCCAACGGTTAAACAGAGCACTAAAGCCCACTTCTGAAGAAAGTAACTTCATCCGAAGCTGTACGTATTGAAGAAATGGAAGGCAAATATTAATTAAAGTAGAAAAATTATTTTCTATATATGAAGGCACTATTTCCTTAGTTCATTAGAATAATTCAGTCTATTTTAAAAAATATTTTCTTTTCCAATAGAAATAGTAGACTAGCGGAACCTACTTACATTGTAGCATTTGGTGTAGTAGTCATGAAAATGTGGACATCCAAGACCGAATTTCTACAAGAAGCAAGTGATGGATCAGAATAGATGCAATAATATTGTATTATTAATTGTAATCCTATAACTTACTAGATGCAATGTATATTAGAAAAGTATGATGAAATTTTGATTCCATTTATTGATGTCAAACCTCAAGTGGCCTGATGATCGCGTTAGGAAGGATTGCAAATGATACGACCTCAATTACTCCAACGCACTGCTGCTGCTTCCGATCATGAAGTTGGTAAAGTGGCAAAGCCCAATACGACTTAATGCCGCACTGTAGAGCGTAATCCTTCATCGGAAATTCCTGTGTGGAGTAATACTTGATGTCTACACAAAATTCAACGCGTCCACTTGTGAACACTCTCCAAAGAGGACCAAGTTGACTAACATTCTCCGCCAAGTCCCCTAGCTTAATGCAAGAGTACCGATACCTACACAGTCCTTTACGGGGGCCATAACTAGAATAATAACCAAAACCAAAAGGTTGTTGTGAAGCAGTAAGCAGTGTATGGCCACGGCTGCTTCTTGGCGTCCACAGCTGTACCAAGCAATTTAGTGTTGTCAGCGATACATCTACAAGAAAAGACATGATTTTGTCTTCGATGGAGTATTGGCTTTGGCTGTCGCTCATTCCAGAACCTGAAATCCATGTCAACTACACCTAATTACTATTGGAGCTCGGCTGAGATATATATTTAATTTAAACAAACACTTTACGCCGCCGTTCTGAATTTCCTCTGCTTTCAGGTCCATTCGCCGCCCGGTAGCTGAAAACACTCAGCTCACCATAATAGGTATGCCGCCGGAATTCATAGCCACCCACAGACCCCGGCATGTGCTTCAGGAATTCATCAGTTGAACATGTATCATAGTTCACACCCTCAAGCGCGCTTACAAAAATCTTGGGATCCATTAAGGCAATCAAAATCAAAATAGAAATGAAAACAAAGAGTTGTAATATCTCAACGGAATCACAACTCACTATGCCTAATTTTATAGAGACTTTCCTTTGCATAATAATAATATAGGAAAAAAATGGAGAATCAACACTCTCAATCAACTCCTTCCTTTCGTCAATGAATCCGGTTCATTGACTATTTCTCTTTTTGTTTGTTGGAGTCAATGAACCCGGTTCATTGACTATGGACTCTATCAAGTACTAATTAAGCAAATCATTAAACACATGTTAAGATACAATATGTTCAAGCGTGGGCTACACTCTTTGCATTTTGTGGTATTATAGTAGTCGATCAACTTCAGTGACGTTTTTTTCTTTCATTCTTGATATGATTGTTGTATTAATTACAGAATTACCAAACTATCAAAATGCATTATTTTCTTTAATTCCGTATACATAAGCCTGCTCATTAAATAGATTTTTTCCTAGAAAATCAGCAATCCTTCAAGATGACAAAAGAGTGTATTAATCATCTTGGAATTACCAATTATTTTTTTTTTGGAACAGCCGATTTGGAACTACCACATTATAAATGGAAAAGTAATTGACAGTTTTATAACGGCCTGCCCAGATGATTTCAAGGTACCATACGAAAGCGCAAATCTTCATCGCAGGAGATCAAAATCCAATCGCCTTCATCCTCGTACTTGATTTTCAAGTTCTCAAACAAGTTGCTAGGGTGGTTTTTGGTGAAACCTCGACCTGCTAACAATGGACAACCGGAACCTTGATATAGAAGACCGTGACCCACGAGTGTACAATGTTGAGAACCTTGGTGTAAGTACGCCACGAACAACTCACCAAAAGATTGTTCGATAAGTGTTGAACGCCACAAGACGAAGTCTTGATAAGTTCTACAGTTCAATGAAGAACTAAGAGCTTTAGAAAAACTCAAAAAAAACATTTCTATTCATCCAAGTCTTTCCAAATATTTACAAAGTTGGCCTATTTAAACAAGAAGAAAAGGACTAATAAATAAATATTACTAATACTTAAATAATGAACATAAGTCTCTTGAACTTTCTTTGGCTGTTGAGATGCTTTGGCTGAAATTTATTGTTTGGTGGCCGGACATGCTTCCACACATGCCTTTCAAAATTCTGATCTAATTACTTTAATGCGCATGCATGTATGTCCTCAAGACTTCCAGCTGCCCCTTTTGGTCACCCTTCCATGCTGCTTTAAATGTGACCTTTTGGTTGACTACAAGCGTAGAGAGTGTCTCACAAATCATGCATTCACATTTCTTGAAAGGTTGCTGAATTTTCCCCCCATGACCGAAATTAACAACTGCAACATTTGGCCTTTAAAACATGCTAAAAGTTGCATGAAAATTCTGCAGAAAATTTCCTTTGGGCTGAAATTAAAGGACTGTTCTCCCACTTGAATTGATTTTGAAATTGCCCTTTTTGCTGGACTTGCACCATGACATTCAATCGGATATTAACGACTCCAAAATCTCAAAAATTAAGCTCCAAATTACCGGAATTTAGTCAATGAAAATGACTAAATTATCATCCAAAATTCTGCTCCAATTTTGTACGTAATGCCCTAGGCCGGATACTCACTATATCGTTAAAAGTAAAAGATACTCACTATATCGTTAAAGAAATATAAATTTTTTGACACTTGATAAAAAAAAAAGGTTGGGGAAGAAGATGAACAGTGTCACCGACACTGTTCATCAAAGTTTTTATTAATAGGCCCCTGCTATTTTTTGTTTCTTAAATAACAGTCCCAATTAATTTTTTTTTTAAAATTAAAGATTAAATTATCTTAAACTAAAAATATTGTGTAAACTTAAATATATCATTAACATTAAGAACAATTACCAGCAACATTCAATATTATTATAATGTAAAAATTAGTTTTTGGTTGAATATGTAAAAAATGAAATATTTGGGTTTTATCTGCTAATAAAAGTAAAAATTTTGAAAAAAAGTTATGAAAAAAATATTGGGTTGAACCCCATGTTCTTTACCTTGGGTTGAGAACTGGGTTACAACCTAGTTTTCAGAACCTTATTTCTTAAAAATGGGTTGAGACCCAGTTGGACTGAGAAAAGATTCTGAGACCTGTTCTCAGAACTCCCTAAAGAACAGGCCCTTTCAGTTTCATTTTGATTTTATAATATTAAAATTACATTAAGAATGTAAAAATATGTGTTAGAAATATAAAAAGATTTATTAGAAATGTAAAAATGCTTATTGGGAATGACAAAAAACTATTATAAAATCAAAATGAGTCTCAAAATATGGTTTTGAGAAGTCTCCGTGCAAATATTTACAAATTTGAAAAAAAAGTATAGGTTATTGTTAGCAAAATTAAACATTTTTTTAGTTGATAAAAGTAAAGATTATAATTAACGAAATTTCAAACTTGAGAAAAATAATGGTTATAGTTAATGCAGATTTTAGAAATTTGACCAAAGTAAATGTTGTTGTTAATCAAATTTAAAATTTGCAAAACTTGATAAAAGTGAAAGATACTCAGAAATATAAATTTTTTGACACTTGATAAAAGTAAAATTTCTAATTAATTAAATCTAAAATTTTTGAGGCTTGACTAAAGTAAAGGTAATAGTTAGCATAATTTAAACTTTTGAAGATTATGGTTAGCAATATTTAAAATTTTCATAACTTGATAAAAGTATAGGTTATAGTTAAGAAAATTTATAAAAGTGCAAGTAGAAAAAAGGATTATTGTAGGTGATTCAGGGTAAATGCTCATTGTAAACAAAAACCTAAGAACAAATTGATAGAAAATGCATCTAAATGCGATTTCATCACAATAACTTTAGCCACCCTATAATCAAATTCTAACCCTACAAAACACATAAGCAATCAAAAATTTAAATAAATAAATAGAGGATGAGCACAGATAATAAAAGATACAACGGATGTACGGAATAATTTTTCCATTAATTAAGTTCCAAAATGTTAAGATTCAATATTTGTAAGTGTGGGATACACTCTTTATATTTTGTGGTTTCATTGTTGATATGGTTGTATTCCTTACAGAATTTACCAAACTATCAAAATGAATTATTTTCCTTTTATAAGTATACATACATAAGACTGCTATGATGCTCATTTAATAGATCTTTTCCTACAACATCGGCAATCCAACCGAAAATTTGACAGAGTCAACTTCTTAAGACTCAATGGGCTGCATTAATAGCTCCACCATAGAAAACTATATATCTTGAGAGACTCCAACCGAGTTTCTAAACGAAAAGAACTTTCATCCTTTTCATTGTCACCTTGCAAGTTGAAAGATACATGTTCATTCACATGAAGATGCCTTAAACATATAGTATTTGGTAAGAAGACTGTACCCCGGAATCCCCTCATTATCAAAGTTTGTAGTTTCCTCAGTTTGGCTATTGATGGAGGTATAGACCGCACATAACCACTGACAGCCAAATATCTCAAATGAACCATTAGTCCAATTTCGACCGGAAAACTGACCCCCCATGTTGATGGATTCCATATGAAGGGCTTTAAGTAATTTGAAGTTGTTAAAAATGAAGGATATCTGGGCTCTTTATCTGCAGAGAAGAAGAATATCAAGGATCGAGTTCTGGGGCCAGAAGGTACCTTCTCAAATAGATGCTCAACCGGTGGTTCTCAAATGCTATAGGATCTAATTTCTGTTCCTTGTCACACTCCAAATCAAACTCAGATGCAGAGAAAGAGGCATATGGTTCATCATACCTGGTTACAAGATGAAAGAAGTTCTCATCTTTGGCTTTCGAGTGACACAAATCACTCCAAAGATCATGAAGCTGACATGTTTTGACCTTTCCATTAGATATTGTTTTTGATATAATCACCAGACTTGGGTTAATCAAGAATTCCTGTGCAACATCTTCAAAGCTCTTAGGCTCAGTTTCCTGTGCAACATCTCCATAACTGTGTCAACTTGCTCACTGGATTATCTTTGTCCTCTAGAAAACCCCCCAAATAAAGAAATCATGGTTTTAGATGCTGAGGCAAGTGCTTGAAGCTCAGTTCTAAAATTTCCTTAACTTGCACCGATTTTCTGGATCTGAATCATTGATTACCTGTGAACTTAAGCTTTTTGATATTTTTTCCCACCACTCCTGTGTCTTATCTGTTCTGTGGAGGACACCAGAAATTGCAACAACTGCAAGAGGTAACCCTTGACAATGTTCAGCAATTTGCTTCTTTTCTAATAACTTCCAACTTTCCTCATCGAAGAATGAATGCATAAGATCAGATCACTGCCAGGCTTGATCTCCCAGTGTTATCAAAATTCTACTCCCATTTCTGTCAACCGAAAAAGAAATTTTCAACTCATTCCCGGCTGCAATATCCCATACATCATCCAAAACAGTGAGATATTTGTTTCTCAGCAAGCAGCGACGCAATTTGGACTGGAGATCTTCGTCAGTAATCCCACTAAGGTCACTTACAAGATCAAGCAACAGTTCCCTTCTCGAGTACACTTGTGAAACAGTACACCATGCCCAACGAGTATACTTGGAATGACTATCAATCTCAATTGATTCAACAACATGTTCCAATTTATGTGCAGTATCTCCGATGCGATTAACTCAATCATTCAACTCTGCCTTCTCAGCTTTGGAATCTGAAATTTCGATGAGGAAAGATTTCAATGAGTCTAGATGTGGTTGTACCTGTTCAACTTCATGCTTCACTGATGCAGTTGACTCAGGACCATATTTTAGAAGAAACATCTTCGGATGCCATCCAGTAAGATGCTCAATTTGTGAGGTTTACTCAAGTACTTCATTCCGTAACCACAATCTTTCATTTATTTCCTAATCTCACGACTATAACAGTTAATAGCATCACTTGCACCTGGAGAATAAGGGCGGGTTTCTAGGGATACACAAAGCATAGCACCAATCGTTGTGGAGTTGATTTACATTGCGAGACACAGAAGTTGACATTCACCGTCCAACTCAGTTGGTCGCCTTAGTGTTGGCGTTGCATAAGTGTAGAAAAATTGTTGCATCAGTGTTGAAAATCGTTGCATCAGAGTGGAAAATCGTTGCATCAATGTTGAAAAGTGTCGCATAAGGGCTGAAAACAGTTGTATAAGTGTTCAAAAGCGTTGAATCAATGTTGAAAATCGTTGCATCAGTGTTCAAAAGCGTTGCAACAGTGTTGAAAAATCATTGCATCAGTGTTGAAAAGCGTTGCATAAGGGCAGAAAACCGTTGTATGTGTTAAAAAGCGTTGAGGGTGAAAAAACGTTGCTTTTAAGGTTGGAAAAGCGTTGCTTTTTAGGGTGGAAAAGCGTTGTTCAGGGTTGAAAAGCGTTGCTTAGTGTCCAAAAGCGTTGCCTCAGTGTCCAAAAGCGTTGCCTCAGTGTTTACAAGCGTTGCATCAGGGTTGACAAGCATTGCCTCAGTGTTGAAATGTTTTGCCTCACTGTTGAAAAGCGTTGCCTCACTGTTGAAAATCGTCGTCTCGGTGTTGAGAAGCGTCGCCTTGGGTTTGAATCATTACTGGGACGTTAACGTTGTGCACTTTTGAGGTGTTAAAATTAACCTTTGACTGCATAAACATTGGACATTAATTCAGCAAAGGAAAACCAAGAAACAAAGTAGCCATTTGCATAAAGAAGGCAAATGCAAGTAGAGTTTGAGGAAAACTCATATCATTCAAAAGGGAAATCAACAAAAACTTTAACTCTCTGGAGAAAGTTCAATTGCAGCAAGCCAAGCCTGGAGATCGAGCACCAAGTGAGCAACCACAAATGGGAGATTCTGGCTTGAAAGCTGCAAATACAGAAAACAGATTGAGGATACAGAAAACAAAATGCACCGAAAATTTCAGAATTTTCTTAATTGTATAATATTTCAATTAACCATTGTCACTCATGAAAGATCTGATATTTTGGTGTTACTGGAGAAGTGAAACCAGGGAATTTAATTAGGAGGCAACTGTGAAGCAAAGAATCAACAAAAAGCATTATTGATTCTGTGCAAAGATATTCCACAGAGATTGTAAAGAGCTTCATATGTATGGCAAATGCAATGAAATTACTGAGAGAGATGTAGAGTGAAGAGAAATGGCGGAAAGCCAGTCAAGTAATAACAACTTTGTAAAACCCAAGCAAGGCTGATCACAAAGTATAAAATGAAGAAATTGAAGATGAAGATGAAGAACAGAAGAAAACTTCAGAGAGGAAGAAACACAATCTGAGAGAAAACATTTCTATATGTTGAAGAAGAATGAAAATTCTGATTACAATAATAATAGCTACTCCTATTTATACTTGAGCTAAGCTACGGATCACATGTCCAGCTGTACAATCCATTTACAAAGCAACTAAGGCAAATAACCGTCTTTCCCGCCAATTCTACTAACTATTCTAGTTAGGAACTCACTATTTGACAGCTGTTGACAGCTGTTCATCATTAACTAACTTAACCCTTGATCAGCTAGGAAGTCCAGCTCATCAATTGCAAACTCATGCTTTCTGTCAAGTGGCTGAGGCATTTGATCAGCTGAAATGCAGCACTTGTTCTTTCCTGTGCTCTTCAGGGCATGCTTGCTGTGATCAGTTGATGCTGGTTTCTGCAGACTTTGATCTCTTGTGTTTCCTCTCCTATCTTTTCAGCTGACTCTTCCACAGATTTTTGCACTTGGATCATTTCCAAAGTAGTAATATATATATATATATATATATGCAAAATCCTGTGGAATTTCCTCCAAATCTTTGCAATTTCGCAACACTAGTCGTTTAAGGTTGGGAAGGTGATCATAAGAGGCATTCCATTCAACAATATTCAGATCATCCAACTTTAAGAACTCAAGTTTCATAAACTCCTCTTCGTTCATTTCGCATTTTGGCTCCTCAAACGCTCCAGATATCAATTTTAGCACTATGAGGTTTGGCAGCCCTCCAATCTTCGAAACCTGGCCCCATGGTAGCCGAAAGTTTGACAGCATCAGCTTCTTGAGACTCCATGGGAGCACGAATTCGCCTGAACTAATGGCTCCACCATAGGAGATTATATTGAGGGACTCCAATCGAGTTAGAAATTAACTCCAATACTGGGAACATATTGCAACTCTTGGAAGAATCCCATGACTCCAAGAATATGCATTTCAATCTGAGGAGATTAGCTAGGCAAACTCCTAAGCAAATTGATGGACCCTCTCACCAGAAAATTGACTGAAGCTTGTGAATCCCAGAATGATGCCTATACATTGCCACGCATATTTATAACATCACAGGTAAAGTTCTCTCTCTCTGTCCTGCTTGAATGTCCTAAAATTGTGGTGAGGTGATATGTGATCACAAATGGTGACCCTGCAGGTTGAGATTCTTCCATCTTTACACAATGAACAAAATGAAAATGCATCATACACTGGAGAATATCTCATTGGAGTCTGGATTGGAGTGCCACGCGCACAAGGCTCAAAATGCAGGTTCAAGTTCAGTCCACATGAAAGCTCTCCTCTCCTCCTTGTCAGAGATATCCCAAGTAGAGTTTCGCGCTGAAATGTAGGATCTCAATTCTCACTTAGCCGAATTTCTAATGTTGCTTCATATGCTGCATCATTTTCATATTGAATGATGCCAGTGCTTCCAAGAAAAACCAAGTCTTTCGCAAGCGCGAGTTGGTCCTCCACTTTCAGTTCAGCAATGGCATTTTCTCCTAACAAGGTAATGGTTATTCACCTTGAAATTTCTCAGTTGGGTTTCCATCATCAGATATAAACAAGTTGCATTCCTGCTGTCTCGATGTCATGTTCTACCATGGTTGATCCGTTGTCCCCATGCTCGACTGAAACAGCAGAATTGAGATTGATGTTCAACTCATTCTTGTTCTTTCACGTTTTCTTCAAAAATTTTTTTTTTTTTTTTTAGGTTTCTTTTTTCTTTAAATTTTTAAGAAACGATTTCACGAAAATCGTTTTCGCTAGAATTCATTTTTTTACTTTTCTGAAGAAAAAGATTTATGGAAAATCGTTTTCTTAATAATTCATTTTTTCAGTTTCCTAAGAAAAAGATTTCCGAAAAATAGTTTTCTTCAGAATTCTTTTGTTTTTTAGTTTTCTAAAGAACGATTTTCAAATTCCTATTTTTTTTTTTAGTTTTCTGATGAAAAAGATTTCTGGATAATCGTTTTCTTCAGAATTCAACATGTTTGAGGGAGAAGTTGAAGTTTCTGTCCTACGCAGAAACTTTGAAAAATCAAGGAGGGAGCTGCAAGATTTGGTGTGCAGAGCTTGAAACAAGGAATTAAAGAATTACCCAAATGGAAGATCTTTCACAGAACACTTCTTCTTGATGTGGAGTCATTAAAACAAGTTGCATCCACTTAAAAGTTGATCTTGGTTGAGAAGCTTAATGCTGAATGTGAGAAACTAATAGAAGAGAAGTAAACGATGGAAGCTGAGGAACAAAACCAGAAGTTGCAAAATGACAACTATTTGTTGGAATCAAAAGAGACTGCAAAAGGATCTAGATGATTCAAAAGTAGAGGCAATTGTTATCAGTGATCCAGGATTTGCAAATCCAAGTTGTAAGTGCAACAACAGAATGATTTTCACATGAATCTGAAACAACAATATCTGAATGCATCTAGCTTCAGTTGAAACCGTATCTGCTGCAGGTGACAAGAAGATATGTTTAGAATTTGAAAGGATATCCATGTTCTTCGAGGAGTTTGATCATCTGAAACTGATACTCTACGAGCTGAATTGTCTTTTCTTTGAAATGAGTCTGCATCCATTTCCATGGATCAAAAAGAAGAAATTGAACTCAAATTAAAGTCAGGCCAATCTTGATGAAACTCAGCTGAAGGAGAATGATGAGTCTAAATCGTGAGCTGTTAGCCAAGATGGAAGATGGCTTAGAAGAAAGGAAGTCCATGGAGGAGGAGTTGATAGATGGAAGTCAGGGAAATCGTTTTCTTCAGATTTCATTATTATTTTGTTTTCTAAAGAAAAAGATTTCCAGAAAAACGTTTGCTTCAGAATTCATTTTGGAGTTTACTTATATGTTCTTGGGTGCTTACATAGTTAGTTACATGTACTGTTTTTCATCAGTCCTGGAATCCCAGTAGCAAATGTTTATTCTAATAATATCACAAGGGCAAAAAATAAATGGCTTAGAACATTCATAATGTAGCTGGTATGTAATGTTTAAACAAGAACTAATGTAGCTGGTACTTCAGGAAATATGAAATTCACAGAGGAAGTAATCAACAAAGATTTTTACAAGTAGATGATACATTGACACTTGTATCATTACTTTGTATCACACAGAAGTGGAAAAACTGAAGCGGCCTGTAGGATAAACAAGAACTAATCTATTAAGACGACAAAAAGCGAATCAGCATACATAGAATTAATATCATAGTATTTGATAATTGAAAGATCTACCATTAGGTGGCTGCAACAAAAACTGACAAGTTCATTGTGGTCTCCCCTGCTGATTTCAAACTATCCATATGAAAGCATAAATCTTCATCACACACCATCGTAATCCAATCGCCTTCATATTCGTACTTGATTTTAAATCTCTCAACACTTAGTTCAAATCTTTGATCCAATTTTCTGCGCAATTCTTCCATGGTTGAGTTACTGCTCAAAGGAAATCTTACAATATCATCTTTGTAAGTTGCCTTGACAATTATAGTGTAACCATGATCAATCTCCTCCTTGTCTCCCTTTGCAATACTTTTACCCTTTGCACTTGCACTTGGAGCTGCCGCCTGTTTCTCTCTTGCATTATTCTCTTCCCCATTACTATTCTCTTGCACTTGGAGTACAATAACTTCCCCATTAACATTTACTTGGGAGTCACTTTGGAGTCTTGAATTTGATTGAATGGCAGCTTGGACTCTGTTTCTCTTGTGCGATGGCCACCTTCTTGCACCAAAATCCCGACATCTGCGCTTTAGAGTAGATCGACTAACTGCAAAAATGTAACATAGTGATGGTAAGTTCAATCTGTCTTAGAAAGATATGCAAAAAATGATCAGTAAGATGTATACTACACAAAAACAGTTTTTAAAGATGATAATTACCTCCGAGTTCTTTTGCAGCATCGTCAATACTTTTGCCATAGTGTAGTCTGATAATGTCCAAAGTGATTTCAGCTTCAACATTGGGGAGAACTCCCTTGGAAGCCTCTGCCATGTCTTGTTGTGTATCCGAATGACCACTAGTTTCAGATATGGTTAGGGATTGATCTAATGATGGAAACTTGCAATCCCCAAGGCTTCATGATTTTGGACTTTATCATTTCGAAAATCTTGTTCAGCTACTTGAAATCGTCCATTTCTGATAGCGTCCAAGATGATTCGCAGTTCACCATTTGTTAAAGCTTCTTGAGAAGTCTCAGCTATGTCTTGTGCATTGGGAAATTCAGTATTTGCAGCCAAGGATGGTATTGGTGGTGGTTGATCATGTGATGATGCAAAGTAGTGCCGCTCTTCTCTGTCACTTCCGAAGGCTTTATGGCTTTGGACTTGATCACCTCCAAGAATTTCTAGGGGTACTTCACATCCGGTAGAGTTTGAAGTCAACATTTGAGCATAGGCAGCAATAATTGTGGAAACTCCCTTGTTATTGGTAGTCCCGGCTCGACTCTGTTGTGTATAGGGATGATGATGAATAGGAATGGAGTGTTCCTCTGTAGCTGTAGCAGCTGCATCAGTAGTTTGATGGCGTTGAACATTATGTTGATGATGTGAAGACTGAAGCAGGTGCTCTTCTCTTGGGGACTCATCACTATTCATATTTTCACCAATTCGGTGTACATGGAAGTAAATAATATTATCATCATCATAGTTGGAGAATTTGACAGAGACCTCACATTGCACAACACCGACCCGTTGAAGTTTCAGAGATAACGTGGATAATAGTGACTTCAACAAAGCCCCTAGATCTGCATCGCATGTCTCTTGAGGTGGAAGAAAAACTTGTAATATGAAGGGATGAAGTTTGGGATGAATCACTTGCAAGGGAATTGCAAGACAAGCAGCAAGACCAAATGCTCGATGAAAGGGAAGAAATGGGTCATCGGAGATGCTGAGTTGATTGGTATCTCTGATAAAGCACAGCTTGTTTTGCAAATGTGCTTTTCCAACCAAACCTTGTCCACTTTTTACTGAACAGTACTCCTTACTTATTGAATAACATGTAGCAAGCCATGAATCCTTCGAGTGGGTGAATATTTGGTGGGAAAAGAATTGAGTAGTAATCCTATTAGTTTCCGCTGGATTTGAGTTTGAGAAAGTGGTGAGGGTATTCTCATCATCGTCATTGCACATGCAAGGAACCCAGACCTGAATAAGAGGTAGTCTGAGTTGCTCCCTCCAACGGTTAAACAGAGCACTAAAGTCCACTTCTGAAGAAAGTAACTCTATCCGAAGCTATACGTATTGAAGAAATGGAAGGCAAATATTAATTAAAGTAGAAAAATTATTTTCTATATATGAAGGTACTATTTCCTTAGTTCTATTAGAATAATTCAGTCTATTTTAAAAAATATTTTCTTTTTCAATAGAAGTAATAGACTTTTATAGCGGAACCTACTTACATCGTAGCATTTGGTTTTGTAGTCATGAAAATGTGGACATCGAAGACCGAATTTCTACAAGAAGCAAGTGATGGATCAGAATAGATGCAATAATATTGTATTATTAATTGTAATCCTATAACTTACTAGATGCAATGTATATTAGAAAAGTATGATGAAATTTTGATTCCATTAATTGATGTCAAACCTCAAGTGGCTTCATGATCCTATCAAATGCGATATCAAAGGTTCCTAATGATACGAACTCAATTACTCCAACGCACTGCTGCTGCTGCTTCCGATTATGAAGTTGGTAAAGTGGCAAAGCCCAATACGACTGAATGCCGCACTGTAGAGCGTAATCCTTCATCGGAAATTCCTGTCTGGAGTAATAGTTGATGTCTACACAATATTCAAGGCGTCCACTTGTGAACACTCGCCAAAGAGGACCAAGTTGACTAACATTCTCCGCCAAGTCCCCTAGCTTAATGCAAGAATACCGATACCTACACAGTCCATTAAGGAGGCGACCATCACCAAATATAGACCCAAAAGCAAAAGGTTGTTGTGTAAGCAGTGCGTGGCCACCGTTGCTTCTTGGGGTCCACAGCTGTACCAAGCAATTTTGCATCGGCAGCGTTACATCTCCAAGAAAAGACTTGAATTTGTGTTCGATGGAGTGCTGGCTCTGGCTGTCGCAACCTGAAATCCATGTCAACTTCACCTAATTAATATTGGAGCTCAGATGAGACATTTAATTTAAACAAACACTTACGCCGCCTTTCTGAATTTCCTCTGCTTTCAGGTCCGTTGCCCTCCCGGTAGCAGAAAACACTCAGCTCATCATATTTGGTCGCCCGCCGGACTTCATAGCAACCCACAGATCCCGGCCTGTGCTCCAGGAATTCTTCAGTTGAACATGATGTATCACTGCTCCGACCCTCAAGCGCGGTTACAAAAATCTTGGGATCCATTAAGGCAATCAAAATCAAAATAGAAATGAAAACAAAGAGTTGTAATATCTCAACGGAATCACAACTCACTGTGCCTAATTTATAGAGACGGTCCTTTGCAAAATATATAGGAAAAATGGAGTATCAAGACAAGACTTCAACTCGTTCCTTGGTGGAGTCAATGAACCGGTTCATTTCCTCCTGGACTCTATCTGTCAAGTACTATTAATTAAAGTAAAAGGTTCAATTTTTAAGTTCAAAAGGTTCATTCAAATTTCAACAAACAGGGCTTTCCTACTTCACCAAATTAAAGAAAGGATAATTTATGTATAAATTTGGGTAATTTTATTGATTTTCACAGCTTGTCGGTGGAAAGTTGAAAGTCTCCGTGTAAATATTTTCAAATTTTTTATACAGTTCTTTACTACTTTTTATATTTTTAATACGACTTTATTACATTAAAAAATATTTTTCTAAAAACATTATTTCAAAAACACTTAATAACGAACCAGAGTTATTGATTTATTTATTTATTTTCGACAGGATAAATTTAATTAACATAATTAATTAGTTAATGTAATTGAATTGATGCTGCCAAAACTAAGGACAAGTCAGAGGTGAAGAAGTGATTCACCCGGGGGTAACGAACCTAGTGGAGAAGGTGGCGCGCGATATCCGCCGCGGGGGGCCCGGGGGGGGGGGGGGGGGGGGCAAGGGGCTGTGTAGGAATTTTTTGGGTAGAGCGTGCTAAGAATGCGATTGCTCACACTAACAAAGTTCGGGGCTACATGCCTTGATCTGGTGCGTGAGTGGGATGTCACCCCACAGTTTGTATCTCAATTGTTACTGATACATTTCAAAAAAAAAAAAAAAAAAAAGTAGATCTATGTGATTTGAGTCATCTGCCGCTGTAGGGTAACCATAATCATAACGATGGATCTTCACTTTATTATTATTCTTATTTTATTTATTCATAAAAGTAAAGATTATAATTAACGAAATTTCAAACTTGAGAAAAATAATGGTTATATTTAACCCAAATTTTAGAAATTTGAAGAAAGTAAATGTTGTTGTTAATCAAATTTAAAATTTTCAAAACTTGATAAATGTTGATACTCAGTATATAGTTAAAGAAGTATAAAATTTTTGAAACTTGATAAAAGTAAAAGTTCTAATTAATTAAATCTAAAATTTTCGAGACTTGACTAAAGTAAGGTAATAGATAACCTAATTTAAACTTTTGAAATTTGCTGAGAGTAGAGATTTAGAAATATTCAAAATTTCTGGAACTTGAAAAAAGTATAGGTTATAGTTAAGAAAATTTAAAAAAGTGCAAGTAGGAAAAAGAATTGTAGGTGATTCAGGGGTATCCATACATACATAAGACTGCTCTGATGCTCATTTAATCGATATTTTCCTAGAAAATCAGCAATCCTTCACGATGACAAAAGAGTGTATACATTAATCAACATGAAATTACCACATTATAAATGCAAAAATCACAAAGTAATCGACAGTTTCATATGGCCTGCCCTGATGATTTCAAGGTATCCATACGAAAGTGCAAATCTTCATCGCAGGAGATCAGAATCCAATCGCCTTCATCCTCGTACGTGATTTTCAAGTTCTCAAACATCATCTAACTTGAACCTTTTAGCCAATGCACCTCACAACTCTTCAATCCCTGAGTTACTTAAAAAAGGGAACTTTACAATTCAGCTAGTAGTTCATTGACCCATTAAAATATCTGTTATAATAAGTGGGAGTCAGAATTTTCTTGGCTGGAGTTTCGGTTGAACTAAAGGGAAGTGGGAGAAGATTCACAGAGAGATGATGGGGGGAGAAATAGAGGAGAATGTGGGTTTTCTGGGAGGTTGAAGGAGAGAAGGAAGGGGGAGGAAGAAGAAAGAAGGAGAGGGGTAGTTTTAGATTTTATCGATTTGCCTCAAAAATTTGGAAACTTATTCAAATGCCCCAAATTACTTGTTTTACCTCAAATTCTCAGTAAAAGGATCAAAACTGCCAAAGAGGAAAACATAAAGGACCAAAACTGCTGAAAAAAAAAAGAAAAGGACTAAAATCGCCACTAACCCAAACGTAAGGGACCAAAACTGCCATTTTTCCATAGATATTATTTCAGCTACTAAAAACATTTATAAAACCTACTCAAAATTAATATAGCAATAAGAAATGATAACTTTTTTATTTTTTTAATTAAAGGTGGGATTGGCTACCCGTTTTATTAAATAAAAAAAAGAAGAAATGATAACTTTATTTCTACTGAAAAATAAAACATATAAAAATACCTAGTCGAAGAATAAATCTCAATTAAGCTCATACAATTGATCATCTGTGCAAATATATTCGTGCAAATATATTCATGCAAACATAAATCAATCGGTTACCGTGAATTCAAACTAGCCTTTCACTAGACATGTTAATAGTCTATGAAGGTCCAGCTAAACTATAGACACAACCCAATTCCCCCTTACTTTATCAACAATTACTGTTGATAATTGCTACTCTAATTAATAGAGAACATGCCGGAAAAGCCATCACCCGTTAACTGTACCAACATCATTAATAACTAGGGAAACCTGATTTTAGTTATTCTTACTCGCGTCACCAGTTTAGAACTACAAAACTATTTACCCTGCATTACGTGAAGGTAACTTCATCACTAATTAATATATCCACTAAATGACAGATGATTTAGTGAGACAAACTAATTAGTTCTACTCGAATTTAAACAAGTTGCGCAAACTCATATAAATTTAAGTAATGAAAGTTATACACCCAGAGTGAAAATAAACTCATGCATACAGTACATGAAAAACGATTAGATCTTACACTTGTAAGAATCAACTTTCAACTGGAAAAAATAAAATAATAAAACTAAATTAAAGTAATAAATAAAACTAACATAAAGAAAAGAAATTAACATTGATGAAAGAAAAATGAGTAAGCTCTCTACCGTGAAGGCATAATTTCAATCACACAAAGTATGCCTTTATATATGGAAATTATCTTACTTATCTCCTAATAAAATTAGGGAAAAAAAATAACTAGTTAACTTGTAAATTAAGTTAAACTACCTAATTAAACAAGGAAAAGATTAAGTTCTCAAACTTGTTTTGGGCTGGTTTTGGTTTGAAACCCAAAAACCAACGCAAAACCTTGTTCGGTTGTATTCTCCACAAACCAAGTTTTGCCTAATCATCTTCTTCTTCCTCTCCTCTTCTTCTTCTTCTTCTTCTTCTTCTTCCTCTTCCTCTTCCTCTTCTTCCCCCTCTTCCTCTTCTTCCTCTTCACTCCGCCGCCGTCGTCCTCAATCGAAACTCTGTTTTCACTCCGCCGCCGCAATGTCCAACACTTACCTTCAATCGAAAATGAAAGAAGCACCAACCGACGTGGGTTAAGGCTCTCATAAGCCAATAAATTTCCCTCCTCCTTTCATTATCGCAGGAGGGGAGCTGCTTCATGCTTATCTGGACTTCGGTTTCCACAGATTTATTAATTTCAGACACACTGGAACTGAATCTCAACGTCCCTTTTTGCCGATTTCATTTCACAGAGTAAAAACTATTTTTATACCCAATTATTCTTTCCATTTTATTGGATGGCGGCACCACCATTGCCGATTGGGCTCGCAACCGCAAGCGCTGCCGGGAGGAGATTAAAAAGGAGAATGGTTAGCTATATGCCTCTTTGTTCTTGAATCTTTTTCTTATACTTGCTCTGAAAGAAAAGGAAGGAAGAGGAAGAAGGGAGAAAAAGGAGAAAATAGCAGACCAAAAAATAGAGCAGAAAGAAGAAGAATAGCAAAAAAAGAGGAAGAATAGAAAAAAAAGAAGAGGAAGAAAACACAGAAGCAAAAAAAAAAAAAAAAGATTTTGAAAACTTGCCAAGAAAAATATTTTGGAAACCTTGTTTCTTTTGTATGGGTCTGAGAACCAGTTGATCTAAAACTTATTTTCAAAACATGTTTCAAAACTTGTAAAAGAACATGCCCTTAAGGCATAGGCGGCTAGTGAATAAGGGACGTAGCCCTAAAGAATTTCGCACATAGCCGTGCCAAATTTGAGAGTTACCAAAACCATTCATCTTGCTGCTCAAACAATACGCATGCAACCACTCCAATTTGAAGTGGATTTCAATAAATCTGAACTTGGATTGGGCTTATCTTATTAGCTGCTTCAAATGGGCCAGCCCAACAAGTTAGTTTATTCAGCCCAAGTATTGAGCTGAAAGCAATTCAAAGAAGCCCAAATATGTTCACGTGCACTGTTCACGTGCGTCCATTTGGACAAATAGACTCTTGTTTTCTGCTCTTTGCAACTCTTCTGTCTTTCTGCTATGCTTCCTAATTGTGTTTATCATAGAAAAACACTATAAATATTCCGTGAGAGTGAACAAGAAAACACCAAAAGTAAACAACATAATTTCGCCTATCATTGATAAAAGTAAAGATTATAAATTAACGAAATTCCAATCCTACGAAATCCGATAAATTCTACGAAAGTAAATGTTTTATAGGGCATGTTTTTTTAGTTTTGGTTTTAATGATAAATTTAATATGTTATAATCATTTCCAATATAACTTTTTACTATTTAGCTATATAATTTTATATTTTTAATACATTTTTTACAGTATAAAATTATTTTTCAAAAACATATTTTCAAAACCGTTTTCAAAACAATAAAAAAGAACATGGCTCATAGTTAATGAAATTTAAAATTTTCGAAACTTGACGAAAGTAAAAGATATAGTTTACGAAACATAACATTTTTCGAAACTTGATAAAAGTAATGGTTAGAAAGGCTAAAATCTAAAATTTTTCTAGACTTGAGAAAGTAAAGGAAATAATAGTTACCATATATATTTAAACTTTTGAAATTTGACCAAAGTAGAGGTTATATAGTCGGCTAAATTTGAAATATTCAAAACTTGATAACAGGGGAAAGCTTATAAAATAGTGAAATATGAAATTTTCAAAACTTTACGAAATAGTTAACGGAACTGAGGTCATAATTAGCGAAATTTAATAGCCCTAAAGTTTTTCCACAAAAAAACATGTGTAGGTTGAAAAAAGAGTTGCTGGTGATCGATTTAGGGTAAATGCTCATTGTAAAGAAAAACCTAAGAACAAATTGATAGATACATAAAATGGATCTAAATGCGATTTCATCACAATAACAGATAATAAAAGACTTACCCAGTTGATGACAATGGCAGCCGTGTTTGGATTGCGGTGAAAGTTGTAAGATTGTGATTGGGGAGGAGAAAGAGAAGCAAAGATGTCCCTCTTGCAATGAGAATGGGTTGGTTCTTTGCCCTCTTTGTGATTGATATTGATTGGATCATTAATATTCATGCATGCATGAGCGAATATATAAGTTGATTTTTTTTCTTTTTGTTATATTATACTTTGGTTAATTATGATTAAGTGGAGAGAAGAATGGTGTAAATAATTGATTTTGGTTCATATCAAAAACAGCGGATTAAGTGGCTGGCGGGGTTATCTGCCCTCTTATTAATGCTTGAAAATACTTCGTGATTTTGGTTCATATATAGCTAAATGAACTCCATTAAGTTGTAAGGAGTATCAAATGGTTTGAAAGCCAGAAATTGATGGAATCTATTTGCAATATTATTTGAAGTTTTGAACATCGTACATGGTGGATATATATGAACTGCATAGTGACAATTTATTACTTAGTTTCAAATTCAAAGACGAAAAACGCCAAATTTTTGTTATTAGCGTAATAAGTGATCTTACATTTCAGTAATAAGTGATCTATCAAGATCACGACATAGGAGTGGAGTATTAATCAAATTAAGTAGGATTATCATAATACAAATGGAAAAATCATAAATTAAGTGGCTAGAACAACCGCAGATTCATTATGGTCTGCCCTGAAGATTCCAAGGTATCCATACGAGAGCGCAAATCTTCATCACATGGGATCATAATCCAATCGCCTTCATCCTCGTACTTTATTTTGACGTTGTCTGCATCTAACTTGAACCTTTTAGCCAATGCAGCAGCCAACTCTTCTATTCCTGAGTTACGGGGAAAACGAAACTTTACAATGTCATCTCTGAATGTTGCCTTGATAGTCACGTCGTAACCTTGATTATTCGTCTTGTTAGCTTCCATTTCACTACTTTTACCCTTTGCACTTGTGATGGGGATAGAATTGGTAGCTTCTGCTTCTTTCTCTCTTGCATGACGGCGTCTAACATTAGATTCTTGGAGAACTTCTTCCCTGTGATCACCCTCAACCAATATTGATGGCCTTGGAATTTGTTGAATATTGTGATGGACTCTGTTTCTCTTGTGCGATGGCCACCTTTTTATACCAAAACTCCGACATCTACGCTTCAGAGTAGATCGACTAACTGCAAAATGTGGAGCAAAGCAGTTGTAACAGAATGATGATAAATCTGTCTCAAGAAAGATAAGTAAAAAGTGATCAATAAGACGTATACAACATAAAAACAGTTTTTAAAGATGATGATTACCTTTGAGTTCTTTTGTGCAGCATCAACAATACTTTTGCCAAAATGGCTTTTGATAATGTCCAAAGGGATTTCTGCACACACATTGTCTTTACTCTCAGCAGCAGAACCAGAATTCTGGACAACAGCTGCACCGCTAGCACTTTTTGCTTCATGCACAGGACCGGCCCCAAACGTTGAGTGCAGCTCTTCGAATGAATTGGGCTGCGCCATATCTCCACTTGTGTCTGGGCTAGTTGTTGCATGTTTGGGTGTTTCAAATAGTTCAGATCTGGAATCAAGCTTCTCACCAGCAAATATGTTGACGATCTCAGTAGATTTCAATTCATGTTCAAGTTCATTTCCCGAAGCAACTCTAAGACTCCGCAGATGCTGTTTCATGGTCACCAAGAGCGAATCCAGCAAGGCCATTTGGTATCTATGTTCTCTGATTTTAGAAGGTAGAAAAAACTCTAGAACATAATCATCATCTCCAGTGTGTATGCTCTAAAGCAACTAGTCAAACTAAATATCCGTGCATAATGCACCAAAGGGTACTCAGTTTTGCAAAATTGGGTGACATCTGTGCAGAAGCAAGATTTGTGCCCTGCAAATGCCCTCCCAACAACACCCTGCCCCTTCTGCAAATGGTGCTCGGCGCAGGCCTCACGGAAACCCCAAATATGAGCATCCACCACATAGAATGCTACATCAGCTGTGGACATGCAGATTTGTCCCATGCAGCTTCCATCGAAACTACAGCAGCTCTTCCTCAAACTGCCACCATTTGCTAGGACACTTCGGTGTCTACAGGGAATCCAGCGCCTTCTGACAATCTTTGTTGCAAATCTATTTCGTCAAGATTGCTACATCAACAACGGATAGAGGAATTGTTTGGTTATGACATTCACAATAGAAAGCTCTTACCTGTATATTTGGATGGTCAAATATCTCAGAACTTTTCAAATCAACAGCCTGCAGAAAAACTTTAAAGCATTAACAAATGATCCTTGAATGCTTAGCTTGATTTCCGTTTGAGGATCAATAATTAAGGATAAGGTACACCAAAAAGTGTAACCTGAAGAGCAACACATTTCCACATTAAATTCTTAATCTATTCATGGTTCTTCCACCCATTCAAGATCATATTTTTCATTTTTGGTATACTAAACTCCATATTATGATGCCAATGTGTTCATATAGATAAGTAACAACCATGTTATCAAAGTTCCAAGTTAATAAACTCTCTTATTCTGCAAAAAGGAAGTGGGATTCTCTTAAAAACTCATAACAGGATCCCTTCATTTGGGAACTATGAATTGGGAGAAAAGAGCCAAGTTAGAAAGACATAACAAATTAGAAAAAATGTTCGGTGCTAGCAAAAATCAGATAATGGGGCACTTGATATCTGTATAACGCAGGATAACGGGAAACCAACCTCAAGTGCTTTGCATACTCTATCAACCTCAGAAGCATAATTAATCTTCTGGCAAGTCATTATGAGCTCAAGTATACCTACACAGGTTTGCACGGAAGGGTCAAATACAGGTAATGCCAAAGTTCCCCGAACATTGTTATGTAGAGCATGATTAAGACGTGGAAACTCTTTGCTGGAATAGTACTGCACATTTGGTGACCATTCTGGAAGTTTTCGCCTGAAAACACGACCTGGCATATCAAGGCCTTCATCAGTCTCCCCATCAGTAGAGAACATAAACATCAGAGAGGCCATTCTGTACTGATAAAGGCCATTGCTCTTGGGGTCTAGAACAAAGGGTTGCCCTGAAGTTGTGAGCACATAACGACCGCCCCACTTTATAGGCGCCCATACCTGAGCCAAGACATGATGTTCAGTAGAATATTTGAAGAATCGAAGCGCCTGTGTCATCCTCTCCTTTATTTTGAATGAAACATCTGGAGAGTCCAATGGAGTCCTGAATTCTACAGTTGAACAAAGCAGCTTTCTTTTCTCATCATTCACTGTCGGATTTTCAGTGATCGAGTCAGTATGTTCACCTGTACCATTCGGCCATTCAAAACGACCACGTCAAAACAACATTGAAATAGTACTATAAAACAAGAAGTAAGCTTTACACAGGGTTGACCAAATTAACCGGTTTCAATCGTTACCGGAAAAAGATTTCGATTAAAGGTTGTCAAACTTTAGCTTACAATTGAGACCGGAGAAATCAGCGAGTCTGAACTCATCAGAACCAGAATCCCCAGCTGGATCATCGGAAAAAGCCCACAGAGGAGAAAAAGGTTGCTCGGAAGGTGAGAACGTGTACGAGTTAAAGAAGGCAGCAGTGAAATTAATCCCATCAAAGGCCAAAGAAGAGTCCAGGTCAAGATCCATGATCAATGAATCTGTTGAGATATCTGTTGCAGATGGAGGGTGGGAGCTATAACAGAGAGATATTGCTGCTGTTTGTGTTTTGCATTTTGATGATCGTTGGCCTCATTGGTGAAGATGATGTCAGCAGCTGCTAATAAGTTTGCCCCTTCTGAGATGAAATTATAACCTCCTAATTATTACTATTATTCTAACACAAGGGCATTTTATTTTATTGTGTGTTTTTTTTTTAATGGATGGGCTGTTGGAGTTTACTTAGATGTTCTTTAGCCAACCTATCTTCTGTTAATTTTTTGTCTTCTCTTATCCATTGAAGGCAAAGTACTATTATTTTGCTCTCAGTAGACAAGACAAGAGAGAGAAAAATCTTTGTTTCTCCTTTTGTTTTTAATGGGAAAAAGTGAAACTTTTGCATAACAATAGAATAAGGGAAAATATATATGCTAGACTTGATGTGCAATGTTGTTCTATGCTACTGTAATACAATACTAATAATCTCAACTTAGAAAAAACATAAAAATAATGTAATATGAGTACTTAGCCATTATTATAGGATCTAGGCCCGAGTTTTAAATTTTTTTAAAAAAAGGCCATAATTTGTATGACAAATATGACACACAAGTCAAATTTTTTAGATTTTTATGTTAAGCTTTAGAAAAGGGAAATCAGAAATGGCAGGATAAATAAGAACCAATCCATAAAGACAACAAAGAGAGAGTAATCAACACACATTGAACTAATAGTGAATGATAAATTGAAAGATCTATCATTAGGTGGTTGCAAGAAAAACTGACAAGTTCATTGTGGTCTCCCCTAATGATTTCAAAGTGTCCATACGGAAGCATAAATCTTCATCGCAAGCAATCATAATCCAATAACCTTCATATTGGTACTTGATTTTGAACCCCTCAATGACGTTTAATTTGAATCTTTGATTCAATTTTCCTTGCAATTCTTCCATGGTTGAGTTACTGCTCAAAGGAAACATTACCGTATCATCTTTGTAGGTTGCCATGACCATTATTGTGTAAAAATGATCAATCTCCTCCACGTCTCCCTTTGCAATACTTTTACCCTTTGAACTTGTTCTTGGAGCTGCTACCTCTTTCTCTCTTGCATTATGGGGTCCAATCTTGAATTTTTGGATAATTTCCTCCTTAACTTCTACTTGGGAGTCACTTGGGAGTCTTGGATTTGACTGAATGCCAGATTGGACTTTGTTTCTCTTGTGCGATGGCCACCTTTCTATGCCAAATTGTTGCCGACATACGCGCTTCAAAGTGGATCGGCTAACTGCAAAAATTTACAGCAGAACAGCTTTTGTAACATAAAGATGATGGATATTAAGAAAATAAATAGAAGACAAAATCTTCGGGATGTTTGGACAATAATATCACCTCCAAGTGCTGCTGCAGCCTCATCAAGGTTTTTACCCGAAAGTTGAGTCAAATCATCGAGAGTGATTGACTTTGTTCTGTTTCTGAAAACATTCCTGGAATTCTCCCCTCTGTCTTGTGCATTGTGAAACTCAGTAGTTTCATCCTTACTTGAACCCAAGGGTATTGATGGTTGATCAATTGATGATGCAAAGTAATGCTGGTCTTTTCTGTCACTCCCTAAGGCTGTATGGCTTTGTAGGGGTACTTGAAGTTGGCCATTTCTTGGGATTTCAAAGCTATTCATAGTTCCGGCAATTCGATGTACATGGAAGTAAATTACATTTTCTTCATCAAAAGTGAGAGAATTTGACAGAGAACTCTCGTTGCACAACATCAAACGATAGAAGTTTAAGAGATATTGTGGACAGCAATGACTTCAAGACAGTCTCTAGACCTCCACAGGATTTCGGTTGTTGAGGTGGAAGAAAAACTTGTAATATGAAGGGATGAAGTTTGGGGTGAATTACTTGCAAGGGAATCACAAAACAAGCAGCAACACCTAATGCTCGATTAATAGAAAACAAAGGGTTATTGGAGATTGTGAATTGATTGGTATCTCTGATAAAGCACGACTTGTTTTGCCAATGTGCTTTTCCAACCAAACCTTGTCCACTTTTTACTGAACTGTACCCCAAACTTGTTAAGTGCTCTATAGCAAGCCCCAAATCCTTCGGGTTGAGGAATGTTGAGTGGGGAAACAATTCAGTAATCCTATTAGTTTCCGCTGGATTTGAGTTTGGGAAACAGGTATCATCGTCGCACATGCAAGGAACCCAGACTTGAACAAGAGGTAGTCCCAGCTGCTCCCTCCAACAGTCAAGCAGATCACTAAAGCGCACTTGTGAAGAAAGTAACTTTGTGCGACGCGGTAAATATTGAAGAAATTAATGAAAGGCAAATATGAACTAAAGCAGAAAAATCATTTTCGATATACTTACATGGTAGCATTTGCTGCCGTAGGCATGATAATCTCGACATCCAAGACCTAATTTCTACCAGAAGAAAGAAAACAACAAGTGATCACAATAGATGCAATGTATTATAAACTATACTCCTACGACAAGCTAATTTCAAATAAAAGCATTAAGCAACCAACGAAAACCTCAAGTCGCTTGACGATACTATAAAATGCGATAGGAAGGCCTCCGCTTGATACGATCTCAATTACTCCAACGCACTGCTGCTTGTGCTTCCGATCAAGTAGGTAAATTGGCAAAGCCAAATATGACCTAATGCCGCACTGTAGAGCGTAATCCCTCATCGGAAATTCCTCATCAAAGTAATACTCAATGTTTACACAAGATTCAAGGCGTCCACGTGTGAACACTCTCCAAAGAGGACCAAGCTGCCTAATATTCTCCTGTAGATGAATGCAAGAGTACCGATACCTACACAGTCCTCTAAGAAGGAGGCCATGAAAACTAAAACCAAAAGGTTGTTGTGATGCAGTAAGCAGCAGTGAGTGGCCACTGCTGCTTCTTCTGGCTCTAGGTGTCCACAACTGTACCAAGCTATTTGGAAACCACCACATATCTTTACGCAGAAGAAAAGACTTGATTTTGTCTTCAATGTAGTACTGATCATGATCATGTTGGTGTCTCATAGCAGAACCTGATTCACAAAAATTTGGAGCTCAGCTCAGATCAGATATATGTGAAAGCTTTTTTCTTAATTAAAACAAACAATTACGTGCTTCTGGATTTAGGTCCGTTGGCCGAGTAGCAGAAAACAGTCAGCTCTGACCATTTGGTTGACTGCCGGAATTCATAGCAACCCACAGATGCCCGCGGCATGTGCTTCATGAAATCATCGGTTGAACATGTATCATTGTTCTCACCCTCAAGCGTGCTCATAAAAATCTCCGGATCCATTAAGCCAATCAAAATTAAAATGAAAATGAAAACAAAGAGTGACACAGAGTTGTAATTCTCTCTTTCTCAACGGAATCACAACTCACTATGCTTAATTTCCTTGGCAGAATATAGGAAAATGGAAAATGGAGTATGAAGACCTGTAAAGAGTGCGCATTATAGGAAAAGTGTTAAAGCCTTAATTAGAATATATAATACAACAGGTATCATGAGTAATGTTTAATTTTGTATTCGAGAAAGTCTTCAACCACTCTCAGCATCTTTGATTGTGGACCTATTCTGTGTGATTACGGTATTCTTTCTTTTGCATCACATTCATAACTCAAAAGTCTCTCTCTCTCTCTCTCTCTCTCTCTCTCTCTCTCTCTCTCTCTCTCTCTCTCTCTCTCTCTCTCTCTCTCTCTCTCTCTCTCTCTCTCTCTCTCTCTCTCTCTATATATATATATATATATATATATAATCTTAAATTAATGTTCATTGGATGGGTTCAATTTAAGGTTCATTCTATATTGACAGAGTGTT
Organism: Leptodermis oblonga; assembly: GCA_016801395.1. Classification (NCBI taxonomy): domain Eukaryota; kingdom Viridiplantae; phylum Streptophyta; class Magnoliopsida; order Gentianales; family Rubiaceae; genus Leptodermis; species Leptodermis oblonga. The sequence goes on from CM028757.1 coordinate 38,230,055, forward strand.
ATGTCCCACAAGACAACTCACAAGCAATAATTAAAAGTGACCCTCGAAATACTCTATCTGTTCCATTACAATAGTTTACTTTGAGAAAAAAAAAATTTTGTTTCATGAGAAGAGTTCACAATTAGGTCATATTTAAAATGTAAGGTTATAAATGGTGTCAAGTTAGTTATTTTAGATATTGTACATTGACATTCATAATAAATTGCACATTTGTTATGAAATTAGCCTCTGTATGTTGGTTAATTGTTGTTTCAATACTATTCCATTTGTGGTTCCTCGAACAGTTTGTCTTATGTTTGTCCTGTCCATACTATATTAGGTTAATTAGTGTGTGCATGCGTCTTTAATTTCCTGTCTTTGATCAAAAAAAGAAAGAACTCCACATTGTTGGAGTGGTCTAGTGTTGTATAGGGTGTTAAAAACATATGTCCCACATTGGAAGTGAGAAGCAAAATTAGCTACCATATAAGCTTGTCCTATGCCTCTAAAAATTACAGGCTTTTGGTGAGTATAGGTTAGCCTGTTGTTTCAATACTCTTCCATTTGTGGTTCCTCGCATAGTTTGTCTTATATTTGTCATCTCCATATCTTTCTTTGATCAAAAAAAAGAAAGAACTCCACATTGTTGGAGTATGCTTGGTCTAGTGCTGTATAGGGTGTACATAAGTCCTTGGAAGTGAAGCAAAATTAGCTACCATATAAGCTTGTCCTATGCCTCCAAAAGTTACCGGCTTTTGGTGAGTATATGTTAGCTTCTGTATGCATTTGTGGTTCCTCGCACAGTTTGTATTATGTTTGTCCTGTCTGCTATATTAGGTTAATTAGTGTGTGCGTGCGTCTTTAATTTCCTGTCTTTGATCCCAAAAAAATTTGCACATTTGTTAAGATCGACTCTTCTAATGGAACGGGGGGAGTATGTTGATCAAACCCCTTGGAGTATTATTTTAGCATATGTAAAGGCGGTTCTCACGGGCTTTTGCCCAAGTTCTTAGGGTTTTATTATAGAATTGGAGAACAACCCAAGTAAAGAGGAAAAACTCAAAAGCAGGGATTTTGGAGCAAAGAGATGTTCGGTCAAGAGTTCACACGGATTATGGCCCAAGAAGGGAAGAAATCCGAAACTCATTCGGATTGGAGAGTTGGAGTTCTAGAAGAAAACGGAAATTACTGCCGTAAAAGAGAGCAGTTGGAGATAAGAAGAAATCTCAAGAAGCGGTAAGGATCAGTTACTCCCTTTTCTGGATTGATTTGCTGCCTTTTCAAGGATTGATTTACTTCCTTAAGTGATAAGTGATAAGGATTGATTTGATTCCTTAAGTTATGAGGATTTGATTTGTTTTCCTTATTCTGAGAGATAACTATCTCTATAAATAGGGGATAATTTCGTAAAGAGAATACATTCAGCTTTTTGTTCAGTTTTTTATATAGTTTTACTAGTCACGATACATTATTTTAGTGCTAAATTTCTGTTCTGTTTGGAGATCCCGACTGGCAGGCAACCATTTGGCCAAACGGGTGGGGTCTCCAGTAGCAATTTCAACATTAATTTAGTATTTTCTTCTATCTCTCTTTTATTCTTTCTATGTCGTATTTTATGATTATGTGTTTTACTATTGAAAGCATGAGTAGCTAAATTCTTAACTCCGGTATTATGTAAGATATTCGAATCCATGCATGTATGAAACCAAATTAACATTGCGCCTAATTGGCTATATTCTATTCTGTCTTGTGAATCCATTTAATTGTTGAGTATGTATAAAGTGTGATCACCTTAGTACTAAATTGGTATTTGTTATCAAGTAACAAGTCTGTCGTCTAGGTAGTTCCAGATAGATTAGTGTTTACTTTTAACGGTTACGGCTAATAAAGAATAAACAGTGTTAGGTTCCTTAATTCTTAAAAACTCTTTGGGTAGTGATCTTTGTGAGGGACCCTACGGAGGATCACCGAATTACATAAGGGATTAGGTACGTCTGCGGGACCCCACGGTACCTAGAACTAACCGGTAGGGCTGTTCATTCCGAATTTCAAATTGGGTCAGCTGATCCGATCCGAAATTTTTGGATCGGATCGATGCAGCAATTTCGGATCAATATTAATTTGCGGATCGGATCAGATCAGATCGGTTCGAGTGTAATCCAAGCTTATCTGAACCCTATTTTTTTAATTACTAGTTTAGCTTAGTTCTCCACAAAGTTACTCCCATCGCTCAAAAGTTTCTCTCCACTCTGCGATTTCTCTCCATCTCTGGCGCACCAGATTTCTCTCATCTCAACCGCTCTAAATTTCTCTCCATCTCTGCCGCTCCAGATTTCTCACCATTTCCCCGCTACAGATTTCTCTCCATCTCCACCACTATCTCACTGTCTTTGCGGGAAGCAATGAACCACAGAAGCTAACTTTCAATATTTTAATGGTCACCATGTTTTCAAATTCTTTGTTTATTTCTAGTATTTTAAAGTGAGAATTTATGCATTGTGTTGAAATGGAAGTTGGGGGCGCTGAGTTTTTCTACTGAAATTAGGACGAGAAACAAGTTATAGCATGAAGGTTTGAGTAATAGATTTGTATTGGAAGAAGGATGGATTTGCATATAGATAGAGTAGATGTATCTTCATCAATGGCTGGAAAGGAAAAAAAAAAGAAAAAACAGAAGCAGAAAGAAAGATGACAGCGAAGGAGAAGAAAGGCAGCCCCCCCCCCCCCCCCCCCCCCCCAAAAAAAAAGAAGTTCGGATTAGGCCTTGATCAGAACCGAACCGATCCGATCCGAACATAGCTTGATCCGATCCGATCCGAACCGGTCAGATCAGATCGGGCCGGATATCTCCATTTGAGCAGCCCTACTAACCGGTATAGATTAATTAGACCACGAAGGTGTTCATGATTGCAAGCATGTGAGGAGAATAAATTGCATAATACTAGAATGTTTTTATCAATTGTTTGCTTTGTGATTTGTTAGTTTTGTTATTAGCTATAAATTAAATCAACTCTAAGATCTCTTGAGAGGCACCAAAGGTGACGACTTGTCAAATTTGTGTGTTTTATTGCATTAATCTGGAATTAGAAGTGATTTCTCCGTCTCTGTGGATCAATCATGTGCTTTACTATACTATTTATAGTTATTAATTTATAGGTATAAAAACAGTGATTTTACTGTATTTGGTACGACAAGAAAAAATCGCTTATCAGTGCTAATTTTCCTTAATTTTTGAGAAAGTCTCAGCCATCCTTATTTTCCTATACATCATTGCTAATGCAATGGCCCTCTGTGATTCCTATATTCTTTCTTTTGCTTCACATTCATAACTCAAAATATCTGGCATTCTATATATTGACTTTAAAAGTTCCACATTTATAAGTGTTATGTCCCACAACACTTACAACCTAAATTTTATTATATTTAAGCAATAAGTGATCATTCAACATATATAGAATTATCATAGCATAAATGCAAATATCACAAATTAAGTGGCTAGAACAACAGACAGAATCATTATGGTTTGCCCTGATGATTTTAATGTATCCATACGAGAGCGTAAATCTTCATCACAGGGGATCAGAATCATTTCGCCTTCATGCTCGTACTTTATTTTGAAGTTATCGACATCTAACTTGAACTTTTTAGCCAACGCAGCGGCCAAATCATCAATCTCTGAGTTACTGGAAAAAAGAAACTTTACAATGTCATCTCTGTATGTTGCCTTGATAGTCACGTCGTAACCTTGATTAGTCATCTTGTTAGCTTCCATTTCAGTACTTTTACCCTTTGCTCTTGTGATGAGGATAGAATCAGTAGCTTCTGCTTCTTTCTCTCTTGTATGACGGCGTCTAACATTAGATTCTTGGAGAACTTCTTTGCAATGATCACCCTCGACCAATTTAGTTGGTGGCTTTGGAATTTGTTGAATGTGGTGGACTCTGTTTCTCTTGTGCGATGGCCACCTTCTTATACCAAAAGCCCGACATCTACGCTTTAAGGTAGATCGACTAACTGCAAAAATGTAACATAATGATTGTAGCTCAATCTGTCGTAAAGATATGCAAAAAGTGATCAGTAAGATGTATACAACATAAAAACATGTTTTAAAGATGATGATCACCTCCGAGTTCTTTTGCAGCATCATCAATACTTTTGCCATAGTGTTGTCTGATAATGTCCAAAGTGATTTCAGCTTCAACATTGGTGAAAACTCCCCTGGAGGTCTCTGCCATGTCTGGTTGTGTATGGGGATGATCACTCGTTTCCAAGGTTAGTAGGAATTGGTTTGCCGATGGAAACTGCTGCTTTTCTCTTTCACTACCCAAGGCTTCAGGATTTTGGACTTTGTCATTTCCAAAATCTTGTTCAGCTACTTGAAATTGTCCATTTCTGATAGCGTCCAAAATTATTCCAGTTCACCATTTGTTAAAGCTTCTTGAGAAGTCTCAGCTATGTCTTGTGCATTGGGAAAATCAGTAGTTGCATCCTTATATTTTGCACCCAATGATGGAATTGGTGGTGGTTGATCATGTGATGATGCACAGTAGTGCTGCTCTTCTCTGTCACTTCCTAAGGCTTTATGGATTTGGACTTGATCACCTCCACGAATTTCTAGGGGTACTTGTTGAAGTTGAGCTTGCCCACATCCAGGAGAGTTTGAAGTGAATATTTGAGCATCAGCATGAATTTTTTTTTAATTTTAAGAAACAGCCGATTAGGCAGGTGCTGGGTATGGGAACCCTTTCTTAATTTAAAATGAGAAAAAGTTGACCAAGGGGACAGAATAAACCTTACCTTGGGATACAAAATGCGATGATATGCAAATGATAATACTATATATAGATACATCACCTTCATGCAATTTTCCTAGTCTAAGTATGAACTAAATTGAGCATCAGCATGAATATTCCCTTGGAATCGGAAATCCCGGCTCTACTTTGTTGTGTATAATTGGGATGGTGAGCAGGAATGAAGTATTCCTCTGTAGCTGTAGCAGCTGCAGTAGTTTCATGGCATTGAACATTATGTTGATTGAAGCAGGTGCTCATCTCTTGGGGACTCACCAATTGGATGTACATGAAAGTAAATAATATTATCATCAGAGTGAGAGAAATTGACAGAGAACTCACGTTGCACAACACCAAACCATTGAGGAGGTTCCAGAGGATAATAGTGACTTCAACAAACCCTCTAGATCTCCATTGCATGTCTGTTGAGGTGGAAGATAAACTTGTAACACGAAGGGTTGAAGTTTGGGATGAATTACTTGGAAGGGAATTGCAAAACAAGCAGAAAGACCGAATGCTCGATTTAAGGGAAGAAATGGTTCATCGGAGATGCTGAATTGATTGGTATCTCTGATAAAGCACAGCTTGTTTTGCCAAAGTGTTTTTCCAACCAAACCTTGTCCACTTTTTACTGAACAGAACCCCCCACTCTTTAAATACCCACCACCAAACCCCAAAGTTTTGTCGATGAATGTTTCGTGGAGAAACAATTGAGTATTAATCCTAGTAGTTTCCCGCTGGATTTGAGTTTGAGAAACTGGCCGCGGTATTCTCATCATCGCATGGACTGCATATAACCAATTAAACCGGTACTACTCGGCCGCTAGTCGTGCCACTCACTGGCCCTACCAGTCGGTGTACATGGAAGTAAATAATATTATCATCATCATAGTGGGAGAATTTGACAGAGACCTCACATTGCACAACACCGACCCGTTGAAGTTTCAGAGATAACGTGGATAATAGTGACTTCAACAAAGCCCCTAGATCTCCATCGCATGTCTCTTGAGGTGGAAGAAAAACTTGTAATATGAAGGGATGAAGTTTGGGATGAATCACTTGCAAGGGAATTGCAAGACAAGCAGCAAGACCAAATGCTCGATGAAAGGGAAGAAATGGGTCATCGGTTAAACAGAGGCCTAAAGCCCACTTCTGAATAAAGTAACTTAATCCGAAGCTGTACGTATTGAAGAAATGGAAGGCAAATATTAATTAAAGCAGAAAAATTATTTTCTATATATGAAGGTACTATTTCCTTAGTTATATTAGAATAGTCCAGTCCATTTTAAAAAATATTTTCTTTTTCAATAGAAGTAGTAGACTTTTATAGCGGAACCTACTTACATTGTAGCATTTGGTGTAGTAGTCAGGAAAATGTGGACATCGAAGATCGAATTTCTACAAGAAGCAAGTGATGGATCAGAATATATGCAATAATATTGTATTATTAATTGTACTCCTATAACTTACTAGATGCAATGTATATTAGAAAAGTATGATGAAATTTTGATCCCATTCATTGATGTCAAACCTCAAGTGGCTTCATGATCCTATCAGATGCGATATGAAAGGTTCCTAATGATACGACCTCAATTACTCCAACGCACTGCTGCTGCTTCCGATCATCAAGTTGGTAAAGTGGCAAAGCCCAATACGACTTAATGCCGCACTGTAGAGCGTAATCCTTCATCGGAAATTCCTGTGTGGAGTAATACTTGATGTTTACACAATGTTCCTGGAGTCCACTTGTGCACACTCTCAAAAGAGGACCAAGTTGACTAACATTCTCCGCCAAGTCCCCTAGCTCAATGTTTGGACAAGATTCAAGGCGTCCACTTGTGAACACTCTCCAAACAGGACCAAGTTGACTAACATTCTCCGCCAAGTCCCCTAGCTCAATGTTTGGACAAGATTCAAGGCGTCCACTTGTGAACACTCTCCAAACAGGACCAAGTTGACTAATATTCTCCGCCAAGTCCCCTAGCTTAATGCAAGAATACCGATACCTACAGAGTCCTTTACACCTACAGAGTCCTTTACGGAGGCGACCATCACTAAGAGTAGAACCAAAACCAAAAGGTTTTTGTGAAGCAGTAAGCAGTGCGTGGCCACCGTTGCTTCTTGGGGTCCACAGCTGTACCAAGCAATTTATCATTGGCAGCGTTACATCTCCAAGAAAAGACTTGAATTTGTGTTCGATGGAGTCCTGGCTCTGGCTGTCGCTCATTCCAGAACCTGAAATCCATGTCAACTACACCTAATTAATATTGGAGCTCAGCTCAGCTGAGATATATATTTAATTTAAACAAACACTTACGCCGCCGTTCTGAATTTCCTCTGCTTTCAGGTCCGTTGGCCACCCCGTAGCAGAAAACACTCAGCTCCCCCAATTCGGTCCGCCACTGCTGCTGGACTTCATAGCAACCCAGAGATCCCGGCATGTGCTTCAGGAATTCTTCAGTTGAACACGTATCACTGCTCCGACCCTCAAGCGCGCTTACAAAAATCTCGGGATCCATTAAGGCAATCAAAATCAAAATTGAAATGAAAACAAAGAGTTGTAATATCTCAACGGAATCACAACTCACTATGCCTAATTTATAGAGAGTTTCCTTTGCATAATAATAATATAGGAAAAAATGGAGAATCAACACTCTCAATCAACTCCTTCCTTTCGTCAATGATCCGGTTCATTGACTAGTTCTCTTTTTGTTTGTTGGAGTCAATGAACCCGGTTCATTGACTATGGACTCTATCAAGTACTAATTAATCAAATCATTATTTAATACTCTTTGCATTTTGTGGTATTATAGTAGTCGATCAACTTCAGTGACGTTTTTTTCTTTCATTCTTGATATGATTGTTGTATTAATTACAGAATTACCAAACTATCAAAATGCCTTATTTTCTTTAATTCCGTATGCATAAGCCTGCTCATTAAATAGATTTTTTCCTAGAAAATCAGCAATCCTTCAAGATGACAAAAGAGTGTATTAATCATCTTGGAATTACCATTTTTTTTTTTGAACAGTCGATTTGAAATTACCACATTATAAATGGAAAAGTCACAAAGTAATCGACAGTTTCATAACGGCCTGCCCAGATGATTTCAAGGTACCCATACGAAAGCGCAAATCTTCATCACAGGAGATCAGAATCCAATCACCTTCATCCTCGTACTTGATTTTCAAGTTCTCAAACATCATCTAACTTGAACCTTTTAGCCAATGCACAGCACAACTCTTCAATCCCTGAGTTACTTAAAGAGAACTTCACAAATTATTTTAGTCCCATTTGATTTGATGATAGTTAATCTCCATCACTTATAATTAAACACATACTTTTGCGTGTGGATGTTATTCTATGAGGCCATATCAGCTAGTAGTCTCATTGACCGATTAAACAAATTAAGACTTCATGATAACACAGGTTTGTAAAGCACATAATCAAATTGATAACACGTGGCGATGAATCAATGCACACTGTGTAATGATGTTACACGAAAATCGAGACGGCAGTTAACAACAGGTGGCGCTAAACTAGTGATCTAATCTCGCCCGAAAGGTTTGATCACAAAGCGAAAGCCGATCGTTCTAAGGTTGCTAGGGTGGTTTTTGGTGAAACCTCGACCCGCCATCAATGGACAACCGGAACCTTGGTATAGAAGACCGCGACCCACGAGTGTACAATATTGAGAATCTTGGTGTAAGTACGCCACGAACAACTCACCAAAAGATTGTTCGATAAGTGTTGAACGCCACAAGACGAAGTCTTGATAAGTTCTACAGTTCAATGAAGAAATAAGATCTGTAGAAAAACTCACAAAAAACATTTCTATTCATCCAAGTCTTCCCAAATATTTACAAAGTTGGCCTATTTATACAAGAAGAAAAGGACTAATAAATAAATATTACTAATACTTAAATAATGAACATAAGTCTCATGAACTTTTTTTGGCTGTTGAGATGCTTTGGTTGAAATTTATTGTTTGGTGGCCGGACATGCTTCCACACATGCCTTTCAAAATTCTGATCTAATTACTTAATGCGCATGCATGTATGTCCTCAAGACTTCCAGCTGCCCCTTTGGGTCATCCTTCCATGCTGCTTTAAATGTGACCTTTTGGTTGACTACAAGTGTAGAGAGTGTCTCACAAATCACGCACTCACATTTCTTGAAAGGTTGCTGAATTTTCCCCCCATGACCGAAATTAACAACTGCAACATTTGGCCTTTAAAACATGCTAAAAGTTGCATGAAAATTTCTGCAGAAAATTTCCTTTGGGCTGAAATTAAAGGACTGTTCTCCCACTTGAATTGATTTTGAAATTGCCCTTTTTGCTGGACTTGCACCATGACATTCAATCGGAAATTAACCACTCCAAAATCTCAAAAATTAAGCTCCAAATTACCGGAATTTAGTCAATGAAAATGACTAAATTATCATCCAAAATTCTGCTCCAATTTTGTACGTAATGCCCTAGGCCGGATACTCACTATATCGTTAAAAGTAAAAGATATTCACTATATCGTTAAAGAAATATAAAGTTTTTGACACTTGATAAAAATGAAAGTTCTAATTAATTAAATCTAAAATTTTCGAGACTTGACTAAAGTAAAGGTAATAGTTAACCTAATTTAAACTTTTGAAACTTGCCGAAAGTAGAGATTTAGAAACATTTAAAATTTTCAAAACTTGAAAAAAGTATAGGTTATAGTTAAGAAAATTTAAAAAAGTGCAAGTAGAAAAAAGGATGGTAGGTGATTCAGGGTAAATCCTCATTGTAAACAAAAACCTAAGAACAAACTATAAACAAATTGATAGATACATCATAAAAATGCATCTAAATGCCATTTCATCACAATAACATCAGCCACCCTAGCTATAATCAAATTCTAGCCCTACAAAACACATAAGCAATCAAAATTTAAATAAATAAATAGAGGATGAGCACAGATAATAAAAGATACAACGGATGTATTGAATAATTTTTCCATTATTTAACCTCCAAAATGTTAAGATACAATATTTGTAAGTGTGGGATACACTCTTTGCATTTTGTGGTTTCATTGTTGATATGATTGTATTAAGTACAGAATTTACCAAACTGTCAAAATGCATTATTTTCCTTCAATTCAGTATACGTACATAAGACTGCTCTGATGCTCATATATTTGCCTACAAAGTCGGCCATCCTTCAAGATGAGCAGGTTCATTCAAATTTCTTCACTACTTTCAACAACACACTGTCCATTCAAATTTCATTTTTGTGAACTGGAATTTATAAACATTACAGTGTCTTATGCTTGATTTTTTGTCCCAAAACTGTTAAATTATTTGACTGGTTTAATGAATTTTTTTTTTTGTTTCTTTGGCAAGTTGCAAATACAGGATTTTTCATTCAATTTCCTGGAGCTTTCAGAGCTTTGCTTTCAGTGTTAATGAGTAGTACCAGTGTTAATGATAGAGTGTTTGTTTGATGCTGCCAATGAAAACAGAAAGTCTCCGTGTATATAAATATCTTGAAATTTGACAAAAAAAGTAAAGGTTATATAGTTAGCCAATTTTGAATTATTTGAACGTTGATAGATATCGTTTCAGCTACTAAAAATATTTATAAAACCTACTTAAAATTAGTATTGCAATAAGAAAGGATAACTTTATTTCTCCCAAAAAATAAAACATATAAAAACACTTAGTCGAAGAATAAATCTCAGCTAAGCTCATACAATTGATCACCGATGCAAATATATTCCTGCAAACATAAATCAATCGGTTATCGTGAATTCAAACTAGGCTTACACTATACGTGTCAATAGTCTGTGAAGGTCCGGCTAAACTATAGATACAACCCAATTCCCCCTTACTTTATCAAAAATTAATGTTAATAATTACTACTCTAATTAACAGAGAAAATGCCTGTTACTCTAATTAATAGAGAACATGCCGAAAAAGCCACCGTTAACTATACCAACATCATTAATAACTAGGGAAACCTGATTATAGTTATTCTTACCCACGTCACCAGTTTAGAATTACTAAAGCCTTTACCCTGTGACGTGGACGGTTGTACACATGCGGATAATGTTGCCAAGGACCTTGTGATTAAGTGACAAGCTCTAAAAACCTTTAACTTATGTTCAAATTGATAAAACAAGGGATAAACTATCCTGACCAGTTTGTTTAAGAATTCGAACCAAGTGCAAGAAAAGAGGTGTGAAACATGCGAACAATTAGGCTGAGCAAGAACTTAAAAGGCTAAGTTTCATGCAATTATGTAAACTACAACATGCAAATACATAAAGCAATAAAAGGAGGTATCTCAAACACTAAGTTTTTGATCTGAAATACTCTAAATTTTATTGAAGTTTCGGCCCCTTTAAATAGGAGTAAGGATGGCCGAAAATCAGTAGAAAAAAAGAAAAGGAAAAGAATTAGAATTGGAAATTAACCAAGAGGTTAATTCCTTGTACAATTACCAAACCCTGAAAGAAGTAGGAGAGTGGTAAGAAAAGGAAACTAAAATTCGGTCACCTCTTAATGGAGTGATTGCCGAATTTACAAGACCAAAATCAAGAAGGAAAACTAATTAGAAAACAAGTAGGAAAAGAATAAAAATCCTACTTCCAAAAAGAATAAGGAAAACCCTTTTTGGAAATTAACTAAAAGACTAAAAAAAGACTTAATTAAAATTCTGAAAACTAATTCCCTAAAACCGTGTGGGCTTTTTCCTTGTTTGGCCGTGTGGCTTCTCTCCTTGGATTGGGCCGTGCGGCTTCATGATTCAACTTGGGCTGGCCGAAAACTTGTGGGCTGGTCCATGAGTTTTTGGGTCGGCCCAATTTTGTAGGGAACTTTATTAATTTGTTTCTTTTAAGTCCAAGAACCTCCCGGCATCTTCAAGACTTCAAGAAACAGCCTTCTTCTTGATTAATGCTGGATGATTTGCGCCTCTCCTTCCAAGATAGTTAGAAAAGTTGCAAATTGCACATTTCCTCCATTTTGCTCCAAGGCGTGAGCTTCTACAATCAGCTGGGCATCTTGATGGCAAGCTTGAACAAGGTTGTTGAGAGCTTCTCGCACCTTCTTCGCTCTGCTTCTGGTCATGGGCCCAGTGATGTCTACAAGTGGATCCCTCTGATATGGGCTTGGATCCTGAAGCATTGTTAGGCCTCGATGTAGAACTCGAACCTCCTCCTCAGCTTCTCCGGAATCACTTGTAGTTTGACTTTGACTCGTTGCTTGACTTTGGATGCCCTCATCACCCTGCATTACGTGAAGGTAACTTCATCACTAATTAATCTATCCACTAAATGACAGATGATTTAGTGAGACAAACTAATTGGTTCTACTCGAATTTAAACAAGTTGCGCAAACTCATATAAATTCAAGTATTGAAAGTTATACACTCAGAGTGGAAGGGAACTCATGCATACATTACATGAATAATGATTAGATCTCACACACTTGTAAGAATCAACTTTCAACTAGAAAAAATAAAACAATAAAACTAAATTAAAGTAATAAATAAAACTAACATAAAGAAAAGAAATTAACATTGATGAGAGAGAAATGAATAAGATCTCTACCGTGAAGGCATAATTTCAATCGCACAAATATGCCTTTATATATGAAAATTATCTTACTTATCTCCTAAACAATACGCATGCAGCCACTCCAATTTGAATTGGATTTCATTAAATCTGAATTTGGATTGGGCTTTTCTTATTAGCTGCTTCAAATGGGCCAGCCCAACAAGGTAGTTCCTTGGTTCCCAAGTTCCTGACATATTGAGCTGAAAGCAATTCATAGAAGTCGAAATATTCTCGCAGCTACTTTTTATGTGCATTGTTTACAGGCGTCCATTTAGGCAAATGAACCATTGTTTTCTCCCAAATACTCCGTGAGAGTGAACAAGAGAACACCAAAAGTGAACAACCTAATTCCGCCTACCATTGATAAAAGTAAAGATTATAAATTAACGAAATTCCAATCCTTTGAAATCCTATAAATTTGACGAAAGTAAATGTTATATAGGGCATGTTTTTTGGGTTTTGGTTTTAACAATAAATTTAATATATTATAATCATTTTTCATCATTTTCAAGATAACTTTTTACTATTTAGTTATACATTTTTATATTTTTTACATTATAAAATTATTTTTCAAAAACACGTTTTCAAAACCATTTTCAAAAAAATTAAAAAGAACAGGCTCATAGTTAATAAAATTTAAAATTTTCGAAATTTGACGAAAATAAAAGATATAGTTAACGAAACATAAAATTTTTAAAACGTGATCAAAGTAAAGGTTAGAAATGCCGAAATCTAAAATTTTTGAGACTTGATGAAAGTAAAGGCAATAATAGTTACCATATATATTTAAACTTTTGAAATTTGACCAAAGTAGAGGTTATATAGTCCGCGAAATTTGAAATATTCAAAACTTGATAACAGGAAAGGTTATAAAATAGCGAAATCTGAAAATTTCAAGACTTAACAAAATATGATGTGTATAAAATTGAAATCCCCATTGGGCCTAGTCCAATTAATTAAAAATAAAGAAAAAGTAAAAGATAAAGAGGCCCAGATCCATGTTCAGGTTGGAAAGATCATACAAACCAAATCTGTCTGTTATAACTTTAGATCGGATATAAAGGCTCAGCTCGGTCCTAAAAGACTTAATAAACTCATGAAGGCTTAGGTCGGAAAACATTATAAATCAACTTGGTAATTTTAGATCGGTAAAAACTTATCAACTCAGATCGGTCAAGATTGAGTCGGAAAAAGTACAATTCTACTAGAGAAGCCCAGGTCGGTAAAAGCTTAAGAGAAGTTAGATTGGTCAATAGTGTTAAAATTCAGGTCGGTAAGTAACTAAAACACACAAAAGCTTAGATCGGTGAAGAGTAAATCGATCCGAGATAATATATTCGAAACAGTTAGATATCATGGTAGGACCATTATCTTAATATATGCAGAGCAATGATGATAAAGGAGCCAAAGTTAAAGCCAGCTTTCCCGGAACGGCAAAAACCATCATTGCAAGAAGAATAAAGAGGAGCGTATGTCTTCAAGACCCAACGGAACCATCAAGAGTAAGTTTATAAATACTCAGGTACAAGCCTCATTGAAGTAAGTTCCAACAAGCAATTTCTGGCAAATCTCACTAGCATCTCTTAAACTATTCTCTCATTTACACTCTCTCTGAATATTCTTGTTCTATACTGTTTATCTCTTTCATATTACTGACTTGATCGTCGGAGCCTATACAGGGGGGAAAGCCCCGCTCCTTTTCTGAATTGATCATCAATTGGTGAACGGAGCAGTACGAAATCATCAAGTTTCATCCTCTTTGCCAAACTCAACAACCTTACTTAGTTCTTCCCTCAAATTGCTCATCTCCAGTTGGGCCATTGGGTTCTTCAAAGCTTCATTTGAATTGGGCAATTACTGTCTTCAAGAGTTCTTTGGGCCGTGAAGAAGCATCGTTCCCTCATTGTAATTTTTGCGTCACATCAAAATAGTTAAGGGAATTGATCGAGGTCATAGTTAGCGAAATTTAATAGCGCTAAAGTTTTGCCACAAAAAAAACATGTGTAGGTGAAAAAAGAGTTGCAGGTGATTCAGGGTAAATGCTCATTGTAAATAAAAAACCTAAGAACAAATTGATAGATACATATAAAATGGATCTAATGCGATTTCATCACAATAAAATCAAATTATAACACATAAGCAACCAAAATTTAAATCGAAGATGAGGACAGATAATAAAAGACTTACCCATTTGATGGCAATGGCAGCCGTGTTTGGATTGCAGTGGAAGTTGTAAGATTGTGATTGGGGAGGAGAAAGCTTGCAATGAGAATGGGCTGGTTCTTTACCCTCTTTGTGATTGATTGATTGATTGGATCATTAATATTCATGCATGCATAAGCATGAGTATGTAAGTTGATTTTTGTTGTTGTTTTAATGCATGGTTGTTAGAATCGGGCCTAGACTCGTAGAATCGGCCGATTCTACGAGTCTAGACCAAGGAATCGAGCCAAACTCGGGTAGAATCGTATCTAATTTTAGAATCGCATCATCCCTGGTAGAATCGGCCTAGAATCGGGTAGAATCGGGTAGAATCGGCATAGAATCGGCCCTAGAATCGGCCGATTCTACCCGATTCTACCCGATTCCACAAATTTATTGAATGGGCTCCGAAATTGGACCAAGTCCACTTAAATATGCGATTTGGAAGGCCTAAATTTGGTCAAATTTAAGTGGCCCAAATTTACAAGTACACTTTTGATAGCCCAAATTCTCAATTGCAATCATTTTCCCCTATCTTCTTCAATACTCACAACTACGGGTTTTATTTCATTCAATTTAAGACTTCATTTTTTAATCTTCATTTTTTTTGTTTTGCCTTAACTCCTTTATGCACTACTTAAGTCTTGATGGATTGAGATTTGACATTTTTATTTTGGTTTTTATTGAACAAATATGAGTTTGTATGATTTTCCGATTCCAGTATCCGATTCTACGATCCGATTCTACGATTCCGATTCCAGGCATAAAACGATTCTATCCCAATTTACGAGTTTAACAACCTTGTTTTAATGTTTGTTTGTAATATATATAGTTATATTATACTTTGGTTTAATTGTGATTAAGTGGAGAGAAGAATGGTGTAAATAATTGATTTTGGTTCATATATATATAATTTTTTTCCCTTTTGTTTTTGGAACAACCGATTAAGTGACTGGCGATGTTAGCTATCCTCTTATTAATGCTTGAAAATACTTTGTGATTTTGGTTCATATATAGCTAAATGAACTCCATTAAGTTGGAAGGAGTATCAAATGGTTTGAAAGCCAGAAATTGATGGAATCTATTTGCACTATTATTTGAAGTTTTGAACATAATACATAGTTGGTGGAATTTATTATATATATATGAACTAGAATGACAATTTATTACTCAGTTTCAAATTCAAAAAAAAAGGGCCAAATTTTTGTTATTGGCGTAACTGAAGATCTCACGTTTCAGTAATAAGTGATCCATCATAATACAAATGGAAAAATCATAAACTAAGTGGCCAGAAACAACCGCAGATTCATTAAGGTCTGTCCTGAAGATTTCAAGGTATCCATACGAGAGCGTAAATCTTCACCACATGGGATCATAATCCAATCTCCTTCATCCTCGTACTTTATTTTGACGTTGTCAGCATCTAACTTGAACCTGTTAGCTAATGCAGCAGCCAACTCTTCAATCCCTAAGTTACTGGAAAAACCAAACTTTACAATGTCATCTTTGTATGTTGCCTTGATAGTCATGACATAACCTTGATTAGTCGTTTCGTTAGCTTCCATTTCAGTACTTTTACCCTTTGCACTTGTGCTGGGAATGGAATCGCTAGCTTCTGCGTCTTTCTTTCTTGCATGACGGCGTCTAACATTAGATTCTTGGAGAACTTCTTTGCTGTGATCACCCTCAACAAATTTAGTTGGTGGCCTTGGAATTTGTTGAATTTGGTGGACTTTGTTTCTCTTGTGCGATGGCCACCTTCTTATACCAAAAGCCCGACATCTACGCTTTAAAGTAGATCGACTGACTGCAAAAATGTAACATAATGATGGTGGTACAGTCTGTCTTAAAGATATGCAAAAAACGATCAGTAAGATGTATAGTACTACACAAACAGTTTTTAAAGATGATGATTACCTCCGAGTTCTTTTGCAGCATCATCAAGACCTTTGCCATAGTGTTGTCTGATAATATCCAAAGTGATTTCAGCTTCAACATTGGTGAAAACTTCCCTGGAAGTCTCTGCCATGTTTTGTTGTGTATTCGAATGACCACTAGTTTCAGATATGGTTAGGGATTGATCTAATGATGGAAACCGCTGCTTTTCTCTTTCAGTCCCCAAGGCTTCAGGATTTTGGACTTTATAATTTCCAAAATCTTGTGCAGGTACTTGAAATTGACCATTTCTGATAGCGTCCAAAATGAATTGCAGTTCACTATTTGTATAAGCTTCTCCAGAAGTCTCAAGTATGTCTTGTATATTAGGATGATCACGAGTAAGAAAAGGGTTTTCCTTTGTATTATTAGTTTCATCCTGCTCAACATTATTCCTTTCTGACAATTTGTGCTTTTCTCCTCCACTTGGATATACATCAAAGTAAATAAAATTATCATCATCCGAGTGAGATAATTCAACACAAAACTCCTTCCCATCTTTAAATTCAAAGCCTGCAGCCTTTGGCTTTGAAAGTCTTTCTGACATTTTGGAGAATAATGACTTCAACTCACACTCCAAACATCCATCCGAAATCTTCTTGAGTGGAAGAAAGACTTCTAATATCAGGGGAGGAAGCTTGGGATGAATTAGCGGCAAGGGAATAGCAAAACAAGCATCAGGACTATCTAAACGAGTCATATGAGCAAGAGGGTAATCGAAGACACTGAATTGACTGGGATCTCTACAAATGCAAACCTTGTTCAGAGAAAATGCTTTCCCAACCCAAGTTTTACCATTTTCGACAGAATAAGTTTCAAAATCCAAGTTTAATTCATTCAACTCCACAGAATACTTGATATTTCCGTGGAGCGATCCATATCCGCGAAACAATCGAGTAGTCCTGCCTGGTGCATTTGAGAAACTAGAGCTATTCTCGTGATCACAAATGCAGGGAACCCAAAACTGAACATCTTTCATATGTTTTTGGATCCCTTCTCTAAGAAATTTCAGCGCACCATGTTGTGAAAAGAGTAACTTGCATTGCATATAGGGTTAAAAACTTCAAATTACAGGAATTTGTAATTAAAACAAAGGATATTTCAGTATTAACTGTGTATAACTTACTTTTTTGCATTCCTGGGAATGTGAAGCTGTGGATACCAGATCTGTGTTCTACAAAGGGAAATTATATATATATATATATATATATATATAAGTAAATAAATAAGCTAACAAATTAAAGAAATGATTCAATTAATTTATAGCACTTGCAACAAACCTTGAGTAACTTTGTGGTTGGATTATTGAAATAACATTGAAATGTAAGTAACTCGAGTACCCCAACACAGTGCTGCTGCCCATGATGATTCCGTTCAAAAAGTGGCAAAGCTCGATAACTCCGAATACCGCAATTTTTAGCATAATCCCTCAGTGGAAACTCTTGTAAGGAGTAACCCTCTATGTTTATGCAACTCTCAGGGGATCCGTGTGTGAATACTCTCCCAGGAGGACCCAATTCACCAATCTCTCTCTCCTTGTACAGATACTGAATGCAAAAATACCTATATCTACATAATCCATTATAAAGCTCCCCAAGTCCGAAAGGTTGCTCTGCTACACTTAGCATTATCTGTCCACTTCTTGTCCTTATGGGTGCCCAAAACTGTACCAGCACACGGTTTTCCCAAAATTGCAACGAACTAAGTACAGACTTGATCTTTTCTTGAATTGAGCTTGAGCGTGCTGGTGGGCTGAAACCAGAAGTGGATCCAAATTAATTACTCTTTGTTCCATTAGATAGAAGAGTTCAGTATTACAAAGATCCATTAGATAGAAGAGTTCAGTATTACAAAGTTGACTTGAACGAAAGGAGAAAGGAGGGAGTATATATAAACCACTTATACTCATTCAGAAAAGAAGAAAAAAATAATAATAAATCACTTACGCTAAGGCGGAGTTAATGTTGGTCGGATACCAGAAAACTCTGAATGGATGTGATAATCCATGGCCGGAAAGCTTGAGGTCGGAGAATTCATGGCAAACTCCTAAACCTGGCATGTGAGCCAGGAAATCAAGAGCCGTGCATTTTTCGTTGTACTTACCCTCATAGATTTGATTGAGTTCAGGAAGAAGTCCACTTCCAAACTGGTGATACATCTGATGATCATTGTACTGCTACCTAGCCTTCAGCTCTCATCCATATCCATCAACACTAGTTATAGTATAATACTCAGCACACAACGCGGACCCCGTAGACTTAATGAATTGCGCGTCTTTTGTTATTTCCTGTGTCAGAAGCAAAGCAATCACACAAATTATGACGAAGAACAAAAACAGATCAGAGAGAGAGAACAAAAGGAAGAGGATTTCAGAGAATATTCTGAAAAGTGAAATATGTATATCTTAATAATGCAATTTGATTATAATATTTATAGAACTCCACTCCACTAACCTACACCTAAACGCATTTCCTGATTAAAATACACAAGCAACATGCAGGGGTGAGCATGGTTTGGGCCAATTCGAAATTCGAACCGAATTCGAATTTACCGAATTCGAATTTACCGAATTCGAAGAAACCTAATTCGAATTTTGAATTCGAATTAGTTTTGGTTTGAAACCGAATTCGAATTATGAAATCGATTTTCGAATCGAGTATTCAAACTAAAAACCGAACCGAAAACCGAATTCATATTCTCCCTTCCACTTTGATTTTCCAACTTTGTAATATTTATATGGCACTTTTATAAAAAGGTTTCCTTCAATCACGGTAATGGATGCTCATTCATTCATTGTGTTTTGTGTGGCTAATTAATAATGCTCTCTCTTTTCCTTCAATCACGCAAAACGGCAAAAGGTTTCCACTTTGATTTTCCAACTCACACTACTGTACTACACTAGGACTGCTGATCTTCACCGCCACCCTCCGCCTCCCTTCTTCTCCTTATTTCTTCAACTCTGGACAAATCAAGTCAAAAAGGCAAATCCCGGCCGATGGAGAGCTCCAAGGGATGCTGATCTTCACCGCCACCCTCCGCATCCCTTCTTCTCCTTATTTCTTCAACTCTGGACAAATCAAGTCAAAAAGGCAAATCCCGGCCGATGGATCTATGTATGGCAACTTCACTGCTCTCCTTCGTTCCTTCCTTTGACTCGCCGACCGAGTCCCTGCCGTCGTCGACCTCCTCCCTCTTCTTCTGATTCATCTTCTTATTAAAGTTTTGAATTCGGTTTTCATGGTTTCAAACCGAATTCAAACCGAATTCGAATTGCGAATTCGGTTTGGTTTCTTAGAATTTTAAACGAATTAGGTTCGGTTTTCGAATTGGCCAAAAAAAAAATTGAAACCAAATAAACCGATTCGAGAAAACCGAGTAAACCATAAACCGAACCAAACAGAACATCTTGTTTCTCTACATTGATCACTCAACTTCAAAGGTTTGTTGATTCTTTGAACTTTCCATGGTCATAAGGTTCAATTACTATTTATTATTATTATACATACTCCTACTTGATTATTATGTATTTGGACTGTCAATAAATAATATTTTACATCTGTACATAATTTTAAAAAATAAATGTTAAAATTGGTCAAGGAAAAACCACAAAATAAATTAGAAAACAACTTTAAAATATGAAATGTTATATTAATTATAAATGAATCAATGAATCTCAACTGATTGTACTATCCATCTAGTCAACCTGGCGTATTGGGATGAAGACTTATTTTTTGCTATTGTTGTACATAAATAAAAAGTACTTAACGACTTTTTTATTTTAAATCTGTAAAGTTCTTTACCATGTTTTCAAAAAAACATGTTTGAATACATCTTCTTTTACTTCTCAATCACACCTTTCTATATTTTTAATATACCTTTCATGTAACTTCCTATTTCTCTGAGCATGTGAAAACCTGTAGGAAACATAATTCACACAAGTTGAATTACCTAGATGTATATAGTACGCCTTAAAATGTGGAAGGAAAAAAAAATTAAATTAATAAAGAATAGGGGAACTTAATGGGATCAAATTTAGACTAAACAAATTAGGAAGACTCAACCTTAAGACAATTAAAAAAAATTAATGGGTTAAAAAACTTGTAGATGAAACATATTAGTGGATAGGAAGAGAAAATAAATAAAAGGCTTAAATAAGTGTCAAGATGCATGTAACTATCAGGATAACTCACTTTAGAGGTGGCAAAAATATAGATAGCAAATTAAAATTAAAATTCCTTTCTCCCAAAATTCCCTCCTTCGTCGAGGCTGGGAAAATCTGCAAATCTTCGCGTCAATAAATATTTAATTTGCTTGTTCTTGTTGATGTTATTTACTGAGGCTGGCCATCATTAATTGACGGATTAAACAAAGACTCATGATCGATAGATAGTACATATTAATAATGGTTAATTCCATATACATTCAGTTAAACTTTTTAACATATCTCTTTGGCACCTTCGACATTTTCTTACAGTATTATTGATCACGCAGCTGGTTTGTTTTCACATTTGCGGAAGCTCCTTTTTTAATACCACGCTTCAAACCAAGCTTTGGACCAAATCTTGATACCATACGGACCTAAACTAAGATACAATATTTGTAAGTGTGGGTACGTAGATACACACTTTGCATTTTGTGGTACTACATAGTACTCAATCAAACATTATTAGTGAAAATTTTGTTTAGCTTAACAAGTATTTTTCTTTCATTTCTTATATATATGATTGTTCTCCCTCCGTCTCATTCAAAGAGTTCACTTTATATTACTAAAAATTATAATACAAAATGGACTTTTTGAATGAGAATGAGAGGGTATTAATTAATTATCGTTGGTCAGCAAATCTACCAATCAAAATGCATGATTTTTCCTTTTTTTTCAATTAAATGAGATTGGTTACCGTTTTATTAATTGCGGAAAAGTAAAAAATGGAAAGCAAATAAGACTGAACCTCGAGGTTCACATTTTGTACCCATGGTTGTTAAATTTACGATAATCTACTTTGGGTTAAATTTTCGAGGTAAAAATGCATGATTATATATATATATGTAATTAGCTTGCTCTGATGCTCATTTACTAGCATAGGCATAGTTGTTAGAATTGTACGATACGCGATACGTATCGTACGATTCGTATAAAAAACTATCAATTTCGATACGACTCATATGAGCGTATCGCAATTGATAGTGAATCATACAAAATTCTAATTTTGTACGATTCGATACAATTTTTTGTATCGTACAACTCGGGACGAATTTTTTCTCCCTTTATATTTTTAAAATTTATATTTCGAGTTGAATTTTAAAAACTCAACTCGTGCTTGTCCAACTCAAGCTCAGATGGCTAAAGAGTAGTTGGAACATGTGCATTCACATCTCAAGATAGCCATTTTGATTAAGAAAGCTTGCTGCAGTTCGGCCCTCTTTTATAGGAGTTCAAGCACTCCACTCATTCATGTAAATCCGATGTGGGACAAATGCTTTCTCAACCTTGCCCTGCGCTTTCCGAACATATTTATTTATTTAGATATGAAGTATACTACATCTGCTGGGCTAGCTTAGTGGTTAAGGTCTTTATTTCTTATGTAGTGGTTGATGGTTTGAATCTTGTTGCCCACATTATTCTTTCCCTTATTTTTTTAATCTATTATTAATTGTTTTTCTTTTATCTCTTGCTAAATTTTCTTTGTTTTTAACTGATCATTCATTCTTTCTTTTTTTCTTCCTTAAACCATTTATTATAGAAAACAATCAATTATAATTTTTATACTTATATATGTATAACAAATATATATATATATAATTATAATATG
Source organism: Leptodermis oblonga (assembly GCA_016801395.1). Taxonomy (NCBI): domain Eukaryota; kingdom Viridiplantae; phylum Streptophyta; class Magnoliopsida; order Gentianales; family Rubiaceae; genus Leptodermis; species Leptodermis oblonga. The sequence goes on from CM028757.1 coordinate 38,252,366, forward strand.
TTTTTTAATATATATTCAATATCTATAAATTTTATATTATATTATTATATACAAACGTATCTTACGATACGATACGATACACGATACGTTTTCGTAAAATCGCATTTCCGATACACGATACGTATCTCGATTCGACAACTATGAGCATAGGTAGATCTTTCCCTAGAAAATGCCAAAGAGTGTATTAATAAACATGGAATTACCATATTATAAATGGAAAAAATCACAAAGTAACCGACAGATTCATAATGGCCCGCCCTAATGATTTCAAGGTATCCATACAAAAGCGAAAATCTTCATTGCAGGAGATCAGAATCCAATCACCGTCCTCCTCGTGCTTGATTTTCAAGTTCTCAACATCTAACTTGAACCTTTTAGCCAATGCACAGCACAACTCTTCAATCCTTAAGTTACTTAAAAAAGGGAACTTTACAATGTCATTTTTGTATGTTGCCTTGATAATCATGGTGTATGCGGTCTCGTTAGCTTCCATTTCAATACCTTTACCCTTTGCACTTGTGCTGGGGATAGAATCAAAAGCTTCGGCTTCTTTCTCTCTTGCATGATGAAGTCTAACATTAGATTCTTGGTCAACTTCTTCACTTTGATCACCCTCAACCAATTTAGTTGGTAGCCTAGGAATTTGTTGAATGTGGTTGACTCTGTTTCTCTTGTGGGATGGCCACCTTCTTATACCAAAAGTCCGACATCTACGCTTTAGAGTGGATCGACTAACTGCAAAAATGTAACATAATGATGGTAGTTTAATCTATCTTAAGAAGATATTAAAATAATGATCAGTAAGACGTATACTAAAAATAAAAACAGTTTTTAATGATGATGATCACCTTTGAGTTCTTTTGCAGCATCATCAATACTTTTGCCAAAGTGTTGTCTGATAATGTCCAAAGTGATGTCAGCTAATTCATCACCGGTGAAAACATCCCTAGAACTAGAAGTCTCCGCCATGTCTTGTTGTGTATTCGATTGACTACTAGTTTCCAATGTGGTCAGGAATCGGTACGATAAAGGAAACTTCGGATGTTCTCTTTCACTCCCTAAGGCTTGACCATTTCCAGAATCTTGTGCAGCTACTTGAAATTGTCCCTTTCTAATTGCATCCAAAATGAATTGCAGCTCACCATATGAGGGAGCTATTTGAGAAGTCGCAAGTATGTCTTGTAAGTTAGGATGATCAGGAGTAAGAAAGCGGTGTTCCTTTCTGGCAACTGTATTAATACTATTTTCTGAGCTTGGCTGTTGAGAATTCCCTGACACTTTATCTCCACTTCGATATACATCAAAGTAAAGGAAACTATCATCATCCGAGTGAGATAATTCAACAGAAAATTCCTCCCCTTCTTTAAATTCAAAGCCGGCAGCCTTAGGCTTTGAAAGTCTGTCTGCCATTTGGGTGAATAATTCCCTCAACTTCCTCTCCAAATATCCATCCGGAAAATATTCAGGTGAAAGAATGCCTTCGAATATCAGAGGAGGAAGCTTGGGATGAAATAGTGGAAGAGGAATAGCAAAACAAGTAACAGGACCATACGAACGAGTTAAATGAACAAGAGGGTAATCGAAGACGCTGAATTGACTGGGATCTCTACAAACGCAAACCTTGTTCAGTGAATATGCTTTTCCAACCCAAGTTTTACCATTTTTGACAAAAAAAAGTGTCAGGATACAAGTTTAATTCATTCGAGTCCACAGAAACCTTGATCTCTCCGTTCACCACTATTGGAAACAATCGAGTAGTCCTTCTTGGTGCATTTGAGGTACTAGAGCTATTCTCGTGATCACAAATGCAGGGAATCCAAAACTGAAAATGTATGATATGACTTTCAACCCATTCTGCTCTAAATTTCAGCACAGCATGTTGTGAAAAGGATAACTTGCATTGCATCTGGGGTTCAAATAATAGGGAATTTGTTAAAAAAGAAAGGACATTTCAGTATTAATTGAGCTCCATTAACTTACTCTTTTGCATTCCTGGGAATGTGAAGCTGTGGATACCAGATCTTTGTTCTACAAAAGGAAATTATAAATTAATAAGCTAACAAAGAGACGTGATAGGTGGATCACGCACTCCATTGTGAGAAAGTAGACAAGAAAGATAATGTATAGCACTCCAACAAACCTTGAGTGACTTTGTATATGGTTTGAGGCTAAAATAGTCAGAAAATGCAAGTAACTCAAGTACCCCAACACAGTGCTGCTGCCCAAGATGATTCCGATCAAAAAGTGGCAAAGCTTGATAGCCCTAAATACCGCAGTTTTTAGCACAAATGAGAAAAATGACATGTTGTATTAAAATACAAATGATTAGTGTGTCTCAACCGACCACAAGATATCATTCATCTAGCCAACCCAGATAGTTGATTTTTTCCCACTAATAGTTGTAAAAATGTAAAGTACTGTTTAGAAATGAAATTCAAGTCTATAATAGTATATGATAAATGGCGCAGATAAATAACTAATCCATTCCATTAAGACGACAAAGAGAGAGTAATCAACATATATAGAATTGAAAGATGTATCATTAGGAGGATGCAAGAAAAACTGACAAGTTCATTGTGGTCTCCCCAGATGATTTCAAACTATTCATATGAAAGCTTAAATCTTCATCGCATGCCAACGTAATCCAATCGCCTTCATACTCGTACTTGATTTTGAACCCCTCAGTGTTTAATTTGAACCTTTCATCCAACTTTTTGCGCAAATCTTCCATGGTTGAGTTACTGCTCAAAGGAAACCGTACATTATCGTCTTTGTAAATTGCCTTGACTATTATTGTGCAACAATGATCAATCTCTTCCTTGTCTCCCTTTGCGATACTTTTACCCTTTGCACTTGCTCTTGGAGCTGCTCCCTCTTTCCCTCTCGCATTATAGCGTCCAGTCTTGGATTTTTGGATAACTTCCCTGTTAACATTTACATTTACTTGGGAGTCACTTGGGAGTCTTGGATTTGATTGAATGGCCGCTTGGACTCTATTTCTCTTGTGCGATGGCCACCTTATTATACCAAAAGCCCGACATTTACGCTTTAGAGTAGATCGACTAACTGCAAAAATGTAACATAATGATGGTAGTTCAATCTGTCTTAAGAAGATATGCAAAAAATGATCAGTAAGATGTATACAACATAAAAACAGTTTTTAAAGATGATGATTACCTCCTAGTTCTTTTGCAGCATCATCAATACTTTTGCCATAGTGTTGTTTGATCATGTCCGAAGTGATTTCAGATTCAACATTGGGGACAACTCCCCTGGAAGTCTCTGCCATGTCTGGTTGTGTATTGGTTAGGGATTGACCCCTATTCACAGTTCCACCATTTAGAAATACATCAGTATTTGCATCATTATCTCCCAAGGAGGGTGTTGGTGGTTGATCATGTGATGGTGCAAAGTTGTGCTGCTCTTCTCTGTCACTCCCTAAGGCTTCATGGATTTGGACTTGATCAGCTCCAGGATCTTGCAGGGGTACTTTTTCAAGTTGAAGTTGCTCCCGGCGTATGCGCATCAAAGTAGATTGCCGAACTGCAAAAAAGTTACGGCAGAACAGCTTGTAACATAAGGATGATCGATGCTCTTCAAGAAAAGAGTTAGATTAAGAAGAGAAAATCTCCAGGATGTTTGAACACGAATATTACCTTCAAGTGCTGCTGCAGGGTCATCAAGCTTTTTACCAGAATGTTGAGTCAAAGCATCGAGAGTGATGGACTTTCTTTTATTTGTGAAAACATCCCCGGAATTCTCCGTGTTGTCTTGTGGATAGGGAAATTCAGCAGTTGCATCATCCTTATCTCCCAAGGATGGTATTGGTGGTGGTTGGTCCTGTGGTGATGCAAAGTAGTCCTGTTGCTCTTCTCTGTCACTCCCTAAGGCCCGGTGGCTTGGGACTTGATCACCTCCAAGTTCTGCTGCTGCCTCATCGAGGTTTCTACAGAATGTTGAGTCAAATCATCGAGAGTGATTGATTTTCTTCTATTTGTGAAAACATCCCTGGAATTCTCCATGTTGTCTACTGTCTAGTGGATTGGGAAATTCAGTATATGCATCCTTATCTGGACATTCAAGATCTAATTTCTACAAGAAGCAAGAAAACAAGCAAGTGGTCAGAATTTTGTATATCTAAAAACAGTATTACAAAGGAGTATTATTAATTGTCTTCAATGGAGTACTGATCATGTTGGTGGCTGATACCAGAATCTGATTCACGAAAATTTGGACCTCAGCTCAGATATATGTAAAAGTTTTTCTCTTAATTAATAAATGTAAAAAAACACTTATGCGGTGGTTCTGAATTCATCAGTTGAACATATATCATCGTTCCCACCCTCAAGCATGCCTACAAATTTAAATTTAAAATTAAAACAAAGAGTGACACAACAACTCACTATGCTTAATTTATAGACTTTCCTTGGCACAATATAGAAAAATGGAGTATCAAGACTCTCAACTCCTTCCTTTCTGAATTGTTCTTTATGTTAGATTTGAAACAATGTTTGAAACTTGATTTTCAAAAAATAATTTTATAATTATTTTTTATTATTTCCAATACAATTTTTTACTATTCACTTATACCTTTTTATATTTTTAATACACTCCTATATTATAAAATTATTTTTCAAAATCAGGTTTCAAACACAACATAAAGAACATCCCTTTAATTAATAGGCTCATTAATTGTTTAAGTTCAAGTGGTTCATTCAAATGGATTTTCTTTATTGGCAACTCAGATATCTAATTTAATATTGCAAGATCAGAAGGTGGCTAATGGCTATATATATATACGAAAAAACTGACAGATCCATTACAGTTTTCCATGTTTAATTTTAAAAGTATCAATGCCAAAGCGTAAATCTTTATCGCAGGAAGTCAAAATCCAATCTTCTTCGTCCAATTCTGCATGCAACTCTTCAATTCCTGAGTTACTACTCAAAGGAAAAGCGTTGCAATATCATGGTGTAACTATATATGACGGATTTATCATGTCCCATTGAAATAGTTTCAATATTTAAACTTGAGTATCAAAAATTTTTTTTTTTTGGCCAATTAATTGGTGGGATTGACTACCTATTTTATTAAATAAAAGAAAAACCAAAGAAAAAAGAAAGAAACAAATATGATGGGCCCTTAGGCCTCACAGTATCAAATGGTTTGAAAGCCAAAAATAAATGGAATCTATTTGCAATATTATTTGAAGTTTTGAACTTAATATGTAGTTGGGGGAATTGATTATAATGACAGTTGATTACTCAATTTCAAATTCAAGGACAAAAGTGTGATTTGCGACTATGTTTCGAGACTAACGAATTTATTACCTCTAGTTATATTTAGTTGTTTAATTTATACATGTGTAAAATTAAAGTATCAATATATACTAGGGACTCCACTGTCTCTCTTCTTATTCTTTCACATTCCTCGGAATGAGAAACTCTACATGTTGTAAGACTTGTATCTGCAAAGAGAAAGCAACAAAACAAGCAGCTCGACAATTAATTGCTTTAAATTTGCAATCCCTCGTTCTATTTCAGTATTAGAAAGTGGACGGACTCATAGATTTATACCTGCTATTCTTTAAGGTCTTGTGCGCAGAGCGGTGAACCGAGAGATTCATAGATTGAAAGGACCACAAGTACACCAACGCAGTGCTGTTGTTGGAAAACAGACAAACCCAAATACAAATGAATCCCGCAGTAGATAACAAAGGCTCCATTCTTTTTTCATTCATTTTTAGGAAAATCACCACATTTTAGAACAAAAAAGTTACACGAAAAAACAACATCTTTCTCAAACCAAAATATTTCCCAAGTTAGTCACTAAAAGAACAAAGCCGAAGTTCGGGAACTCCTGGGCGGATTAAGACTCTGTTTGGACAGTATTGAAAAGAGCCATGTTCGAATACCCTGGCAACATGGCCCAATTTTAAGTCTTTACGGGCACCCAAAACTGCGCTAGCAAGTCTTAGCCCAATGAATTGACATAAGGAGAGTCTTGATTTTGTCTTGGATTGAGGGTGGTTGTGAACTGCTATAGAGGTACAAATTAATAACACAACAGGTTCAAAGTGGTTATAACATATATGCAATCAAATTAATTCAAGAAGGGCAGACTATTTCGGTTATTCTAATCATAGTAATGGCATAAAGGAACGGTATTGGGCTGTGTGAGAGCTGTTGCGCAAACGAGCAAGAGGAAATCCATAGATAAATATTAAACTTAATTTTGCGTGTTGGTGTTATATATTCGAATCTATGAGGCCATCAACTAGTTCATGCATTGACAGATTAAACAAAGACTTAATCATGATAACACCAGTTAACAAAGACTTAATTTTGTGTGTTTGTTTTGACATTTTCCAACAAATATGTACTAAATATTGACATAAAAGGGTTCATTGAATGGATCATTCAATTTAAGTTAAGTTTCATTCTATATTTACAAGTGTAAGGTATGTCCACACGAACATGCTAAATTGACTTTTTTTTGTCCATATATTTTTTTCTAGAAAAGAGCAAGGCTTTTTTTATTGGCGTAACTAGTTAATCAACGTACTGGAGATCTTACATTTCAGCAATAAATAATCTTTCAAGATGTCGATGGACATAGAGTGGCCGAAGTATTAATCAACGTGGAATTATCATATTATAAATGGAAAATTCACAAATTTAAGTGGCTAGAACAATAAGTGATCCTTACAAGCTAAATTAACTTTCTTATATGTACGCAATGAGTCATCCTTCAAGATGTCGAAAATTAAACAGTATTATTCAACATATATAGAATTATCATAGCATAAATGGAAAAATCACAAATTAAGTGGCTAGAACAACAGACAGAATCATTATGGTTTGCCCTGATGATTTTAATGTATCCATACGAGAGCGTAAATCTTCATCACATGAGATCAGAAACATTTCGCCATCATCCTCGTACTTTATTTTGAAGTAGTCGACATCTAACCTTTTAGCCAATGCAGCTTTCAACTCTTCAATCCCTGAGTTACTGGAAAAAATAAACCTTACAGTGTCATCTCTGTATGTTGCCTTGATAGTCATGTCGTAACCTTGATTAGTCGTCTTGTTAGCTTCCATTTCAGTACTTTTACCCTTTGCACTTGTGCTGGGGATCGAACCGGAAGCTTCTGCTCGTTTCTTTCTTGCACGAGCGCATTTGATATTAGGAACTTGTTGAATGTGATGGACACTGTTTCTCTTGTGCGATGGCCACCTTTTTATGCCCAAAGCCCGGCATCTACGTTTCAGGGTAGATCGACTAACTGCAAAAATGTACAGTTGGTAACATAGTGATGGTGGTTGGTCTTAAAAAGATAAGAAAATAAAGTGAATGATCAGTTAGACGTATATACATATACAACATAAAAAAAGTTTTTAAAGACGATTACCTCCGAGTTCTTTTGCAGCATCATCAATACTTCTTTTGCCAAAATATTGTTTGATACTGTCCAAAGTGATTTCAGCTTCAACATAGGGGACTACTTCCTTGGAAGTCACTGCCATGTCTTGTTCTGTATTGAGATGATCACTAGTTTCCAATATGGTTAGGGATTGATCCCTATTCACATTTACATCAGTATTTGCATCCTTATCTCCCAAGGATTGTATAGGTGGTTGATCATGTGATGGTGCAAAGTTGTGCTGCCCTTCTCCGTCACTCCCTGAGGCTTCATGGATTTGGACTTGATCACCTCCAGGAACTTGTTGGGGTACTTCTTCAAGTTGAAGTTGCTCCGGGCATATGCGCTTCGAAGTAGATCGGCTTATAACTGCAAAAAGTTACAGCCGAACAGCTAATTGTAACATAAGGATGATCGATCCTCTTCAAGAAAAGAGTTAAGAGTAAGAAGACAAAATCTTCAGGATGTTTGACCACAAATATTACCTTCAAGTGCTGCTGCAGGGTCATCAAGCTTTTTACCAGAATGTTGAGTCAAAGCATCGAGAGTGATGGACTTTCTTTTATTTGTGAAAACATCCCCGGAATTCTCCGTGTTGTCTTGTGGATAGGGAAATTCAGCAGTTGCATCATCCTTGTCTCCCAAGGATGGTATTGGTGGTGGTTGGTCCTGTGGTGATGCAAAGTAGTCCTGTTGCTCTTCTCTGTCACTCCCTAAGGCCCGGTGGCTTGGGACTTGATCACCTCCAAGTTCTGCTGCTGCCTCATCGAGGTTTTTACCAGAATGTTGAGTCAAATCATCGAGAGTGATTGATTTTCTTCTATTTGTGAAAACATCCCTGGAATTCTGTGTGTTGTCTAGTGGATTGGGAAATTCAGTATTTGCATCCTTATCTTCCAAGGATGGTATTGGTGGTGGTTGATCATGTGATGGTGCAAAGTCTTCATGTCTTTGGACTTGATCACCTCCAGAAACTTGTCGGGGTGCTTCTTCAGATATAAGTTGCCCACATCCAATAGAACCTGTGAGGCCATCAAATGTTCCCTTGGAACTGGAAGTCCCAGCTCTACTTGGTTGTGTATTGGGATTGGGATGATGAGTAGGAATGGTGTGATGATTTACACGGAAGTAAATAACATTATCTTCATCAGAGTGAGATAAACTGACAGAGAACTCACGCACAGCATCTGACCAGGGAAGGATCAGAGATATTGTGGACAATATTGACTTTAACACAGCCTCTATAACTCCATCGCCTTTCTGTTGAGGTGTGAGAAAACCTTGTAATATGAAGGGATGAAGTTCGGGATGAATTACTTGCAAGGGAATAGCAAAACAAGAAGGAAGGTCTAATGCTCGAGTTAAGGGAAGAAATGGATAGTCGGAGATGCCGAATTGATTGGTATCTCTGATAAAGCACGAGTATTTGTTATGCTTATGTGCTTTCCCAACCAAAGTTTTCCCACTTGTTACAGAATACTGCATGATCGTTAGCTGTGGCTTTGTAATAGCATTAACCAAAGTCCCGTCGAAATTTCTTGTGCGAACTAACAGTTGAGTAGTACTTTGATCGCCTTCAACTTGGGTGACATCGCACATGCAAGAAACCCAGACCTGAATAAGAGGTAGTTCGAGTTTCTCCCTCAAATGCTTAAGCAGACCGCTTATGCGCACTTTTGGTTCAAGTAACTTCATCGGACTCTGTTGACATGAATAGCAAATTCTGATTAAGAAAAAAAAAAAACAAATTTCATATTCAATTTATGAACAAAATTAAGCTACTTACATCGTAGCATTTCTTTTGGTAGGAATGATAATCTGGAAATCCGAGACCTAAGTCCTACATAAAGAATGAAAAACACCAAGTGAAAATATGCATCAATGCATGATTGTACTAGATAAGCTAAGGATATCAGCAACAAAACAGAATAGATATACAAACATATGTAATACTCCATCTGTCTCATTCAAAGAGGCAATTTTGCATTACTAAAAACAGTAATACAAAGTGAATTCTTCAAATGTGACAGAGGAAATATGAAAATTTGATTTGAAAGCGCGGAATAAAAACCTCAAGTTTCTCGACGATCCCATCAAATGTGCCAGTAGGGTTTGTAAATGATAAGACCTCAATTACTCCAACGCACTCCTGTTTCTGCTTCTGCTTCCCATCAAGTCGGAAAAGTGGCAAAGCCCAGTACGACGTGATGCCACACTGTATAGCCAAATCCTTCTTCGGAAACTCTTTTTCGGTGTAATACTCAATATTTCCACAATATTCCAGGCGTCCAGCTGTAAACACTCTCTGGAGAGGACCAAGCTGTACCGAATCCTCTAACTGAATGCAAGAGTAGCGATACTTGCAGAGTCCATCATATAGGTGACCAAAACCAAAAGGTTGTTCTGATGCAGTGAGCAGTGTGTGGCCATCGCTGCTTTTTCCTGTTCTGGGTGTCCAAAACTGTACCAAGGTACCCTGGGACCACCTTATATTTTTATCCATCAGTAAAGACGCAATTTCGATTTTGTCTTGAATTTGAGTGGACTGATACTGGTCGCTTATAACAGAACCTGTGCATAAACGTCAACAGCTCTAACAATTTGTACAAGGTATTATAACTAGCTAATTAGATGCAATTTCAGTCAACAAATTAAGTGAGTTGTAATGTCTTAAAAAACACGTACGCGGTTCTGAATTTCCTCTATTTTCAGCTCCGTTCGTTGAGGCCGCCGGATAGCAGAAAACAGTCAGCTCACCAGGGCTGGTCGCCCGCGGGACTTTATAGCAACCCACAGGTCCCGGCATGTGCTTCAGGAATTCATCCTCTGTCCATGTACCTATTCTTTCACCATTAAGTTGAAGAGTACCCTCGTCGATGATCATAGTTTCACCAATTCGATGTACATGGAAGTAAATAATATTATCATCATCAGAGTGAGAGACATTGACAGAAAACTTACGTTGCACAACACCAAACTGTTTAAGTTTCCTAGTTAATGTGGACAATAATGACTTCAACAAAGCCTCTAGATCTTCATCACATGTCTGGTGAGGTGGAAGAAAAACTTGTAATATGAAGGGCGGAAGTTCGGGATGAATTACTTGCAAGGGAATTGCAAAAGAAGCAGAAAGACCTGATGCTCGATGTAAGGGAAGAAATGGGTCATCGGAGATGCTGAATTGGTTGGTATCTCTGATAAAGCACAGCTTGTTTTGCCAATGTGCTTTTCCAACCAAACCTTGTCCACTTTTTACTGAACAGTACTCCCTACTCTTGGAATAATCTATATCAAGTGATAGATGTCCTTTAGCTGCTGAATTTTAGAGCATAATTGTGGCAAATCTCACGGGTATGTGTAAGTTTTTGTGAGATAAATGCAGATTTTAGGAAGAAGAATAATTAAAGGAAGCAGATGCAAAAAAGAGGAAGAAAAGAGCAATCCAGTTCAAAGAAGCAATGAAGGGAGAAATTATTAATATTATGCATGCAAAAAAGGAGCAAGTGGGCTAAAGTTGAAGCAGCCCAAAGATAGAAGTTGAAGCAGCCCAAGGAAGTTGATGAAAGCCCAATGAAGAAAATAGGCCCATGCCCAATTAAGTGACCATCGCAGGAAGAAATTGGAATGGAATCTGAATTCTTATCAGCATGAATACTGTGCATGGGCTGTTGCCTAATTTATTTTGTCCTTCTTTATTTTGGAGATTATTTTTGGTACTATCCTACATGGAACAGAATTTTAGTAGTTTACTATTAGTTCTTCTCTCCATTCTACACCTATATAAAGGGATAGAAGGGAGAGAACAGAAGACGTTCTGGACAGTAGAATATTATTCCATATTTTCGTAGACAGTACAAAGGAAAATAGCTGTAGGTTTCGTTTCTGGCGTTTGGAGAATTTCTGTCGGCAGAGGTCCCGTTTGCCCAAACGGGAGGTCGCATACTCTGAGATTTTTCAGATCGCAATTCAAGTATTTCTTTCTTAATTATTTTATTCTTTTCAACTATTTTCAGTATGATTCATATAATAATTATGTTCGTAGTTAGTTTAATTATGAGTAACTAAATTATTTATTCCGGCATAATGTAATAGCAATTAATCCGGGCATGTTATGAAACCGAATTGTGCATAAATTAAATTGCATGTGTTCCTTCTTATTCTCTGCTCATAACTTTGAATACTGATATTTAATTAAGACTGATCACCTTAGTTGAATTAGGTAGAGCCAATTAATTCCCAGTTAAATAACATAATATTTATTGGGCAAGATTAATTAGTGGCAAAGTTACCTTCAGGTAATAGAGAATAAGGGGTTAGTAATTCTTAGATGTTAATTCAATAAGAATAACTAAAATCGGGTTTCCCTAGATCTTAAGGCTGTTAACTTGGTTAATAGGTGTCGATGTCTTACGGCCTGTTCCTTGTTAATTAGAGTAGCAATTATGTCTGATGCGGATTCACGGTAATTGCCGATAAAGTAAGGGGAGATTGGGTTATGTCTGATGCGGATTCACGGTAACCTATAACTGATTGATGACATGCTATTTAATATATTATTGAGTTGATGATTAACATGCACGTGATTATTGTGATTTACATATTGCTGGAATACTTTATTTCATTGATTAAATTCTTTTTCTTAATTTAAGTTTGTTATTTAGTTTTCACTCATATTTTACAAAGTCTCTCTGAGCAAAAAAAGGTGGTTGCAAACCAAAATTTTTTAGGAATTAATAGGTTTTGTGATTTTAAGCAGTCCGTTCCCTGTGGGATCGACCCTGTTATCATTGTGCTACTTATAGCTAATTGTTGCAGGTTTATACAGTACTTTTACTGTATTTGATAGGGCTAACGACGGTCCTATCATCAAGCCATGAAACCTTCGAGTCGGTTAATGTTAGGTGGGGAAAGAATTGAGTAGTAATCCTATTAGTTTCCGCTGGATTTGAGTTTGAGAAAGTGGTGAGGGTATTCTCATCATCGTCATCGCACATGCAAGGAACCCAGAAGTGAATAAGAGGTAGTCTGAGTTGCTCCCTCCAAGGCTTAAGCAGAGCACGAAAGTCCAATTCTGAATCAAGTAACTTAATCCGAAGCTGTACGTATTGAAGAAATGGAAGGCAAATATTAATTAAAGTAGAAAAGTCCAGTTCATTTTAAAAAATATTTTCTTTTTCAATAGAAACAGTAGACTTTTATAGCGGAACCTACTTACGTAGCATTTGGTGGTGTAGTGATGAAAATGTGGACATCGAAGACCGAATTTCTACAAGAAGCAAGTGATGGATCAGAATGGATGCAATAATATTGAATTATTAATTGTAATCCTATTACTAGTAACTAGATCTTATGTATATTAGAAAGTATGATGAAAATTTGATTCCATTAATTGATGTCAAACCTCAAGTGGCTTGATGATCCAATCAAATGCGATACAATGGGCTCCAAATGATACGAGCTCAATTACTCCAACGCACTGCTGCTGCTTCCGATCATGAAGTTGGTAAAGTGGCAAAGCCCAATACGACTTAATGCCGCACTGTAGAGCGTAATCCTTCATCGGAAATTCCTGTGTGGAGTAATACTTGATGTCTACACAAAATTCACGGCGTCCACTTGTGAACACCCTCCAAAGAGGACCAAGTTGACTAACATTCTCCGCCAAGTCCCCTAGCTTAATGCAAGAATACCGATACCTACACAGTCCATAACAGAGGCGATCATAATAACTAGAACCAAAAGCAAAAGGTTGTTGTGAAGCAGTAAGCAGTGCGTGGCCACCGTTGCTTCTTGGGGTCCACAGCTGTACCAACCAATTTGGCGTTGGCAGCGTTACAGCTCCAAGAAAAGACTTGAATTTGTGTTCGATGGAGTACTGGCTCTGGCTGTCGCTGATTCCAGAACCTGAAATCCATGTCAACTACACCTAATTAATATTGGAGCTCAGCTGAGCTGAGATATATATTTAATTTAAACAAACACTTACGCCGCCGTTCTGAATTTCCTCTACTTTCAGATCCGTTGCCCGCCAGGTAGCAGAAAACACTCAGCTCATGATGTCTGGTCGCCCGCCGGAATGCATAGCAACCCACAGATCCCGGCATGTGCTTCAGGAATTCATCAGTTGAACATGTATCACTGCTCCGACCCTCAAGCGCGCTTACAAAAATCTCGGGATCCATTAAGGCAATCAAAATCAAAATTGAAATGAAAACAAAGAGTTGTATATCTCAACGGAATCACAACTCACTATGCGCCTAATTTATAGAGACGTTCCTTTGCAAAATATATAGGAAAAATGGAGTAGGAAGAGACTCAACTCGTTCCTTGGTGGAGTCAATGAACCGGTTCATTTCCTCCTGGACTCTATCTGTCAAGTACTGTTAATTAAAGTAAAAGGTTCAATTTTTAAGTTCAAAAGGTTCATTCAAATTTCAACAAACAGGGCTTTCCCACTTTACCAAATTAAAGAAAGGATAATTTATGTATAAATTTGGGTAATTTTATTGATTTTCACAGCTTGTCGGTGGAAAGTTGAAAGTCTCCATGTAAATATTTTCAAAATTTTTATACAGTTCTTTATTATTTAACTACACAATTTTATACTTTTAATACGGACTTTATTATATTGAAATATATTTTTCTAAAAACATCATTTCAAAAACACTTGATAACGAACCTGAGTTATTTATTTATTTTCGACAGGACAAATTTAATTAACATAATTAATTAGTTGACGTAATTGAATTGATGCTGCCAAAGCTAAGGACAAGTAGATCTATGTGATTTGAGTCATCTGACGCTGTAGGGTAACCATAATCATAACGATGGATCTTCACTTTATTATTATTCTTATTTTATTTATTCATAAAAGTAAAGATTATAATTAACGAAATTTCAAACTTGAGAAAAATAATGGTTATATTTAACCCACATTTTAGAAATTTGAAGAAAGTAAATGTTATTGTTAATCAAATTTAAAATTTTCGAAACTTGATAAATGTTGATACTCAGTATATAGTCAAAGAAATATAAAATTTTTGAAACTTGATAAAAGTAAAAATTCTAATTAATTAAATCTAAAATTTTCGAAACTTGACTAAACTAAAGGTAATAGTTAACATAATTTAAACTTGGCGAAAGTAGAGATTTAGAAATATTTAAAATTTTTAGAACTTGATAAAAATATAGGTTATAGTTAAGAAAATTTAAAAAAGTGCAAGTAGAAAAAAGAATTGTAGGGTAAATCCTCATTGTAAACAAAAACCTAAGAACAAATTGATAGATACATCATCTGAATGCCATTTCATCACAATAACATCAGCCACCCTAGCTATAATCAAATTCTAACCCTACAAAATACATAAGCAATCAAAATTTAAATACATAAATAGAGAATGAGCTCAGATAATAAAAGACACAACGAATGTACTGAATAACTTTTTTTCATTATTTAACCTCCAAAATATTAAGATACAATATTTGTAAGTGCGGGATACACTCTTTGCATTTTGTGGTTTCATTGTTGATATGATTGTGTTAATTATAGAATTTAACAAACTATCAAAATGCATTATTTTCCTTCAATTCAGTATACATACATAAGACTGCTCCTCTGATGCTCATTTAATATATCTTTTCCTACAAAATCGGCAATCCTTCAAGATGACAAAAGAGTGTATACATTAATCAACATGGAATTACCACATTATAAATGGAAAAATCACAAAGTAATCGACAATTTCATAATGGCATGCCCAAACGAAAGCGCATCAGAATCCAATCACCTTCATCCTCGTACTTGATGACAGCGGTAGCGTAAGATTGTCCGGCAGGCGGAGCAGAATACGCCGCCGCCGTCACATTGTCTAACTTGAACCTTTTAGCCAATGCACAGCACAACTCTTCAATCCCTGACTTACTTATAAAAAAAAAAGGGAACTTTATAAATCAGCTAGTAGTTCATTGACCCATTAAAATATCTGTTATAATTAGTTAGTTAAGGTCTTCACGATGGATGATCATTAATCTCCATCCCTTATAATTAAACACATTAATCTGTCTTCGAATAGATAAATATTTAACTTTTGCGTGTCGATGTGAGGCCATATCAGCTGGTAGTTCATTGACCCATCAAACAAAGACTTCATGATAACACACATTAATAATCCTCAACTATCTCTAAAGAATCCATTACATGGGGATTAAATAGTACTCCGTATAATGATAAATTGAAAGATACTATATCATTAGGTGGCTGCAAGAAAAACTGACAATTTCATTGAGGTCTCCCCTGATGATTTCAAAGTACCCATATGAAAGCTTAAATCTTCATCTCGCATGCCATCGTAATCCAATTGCCTTCATATTCCTAATTGATTTTGAATCTCTTAGATCCAACTTTCTGCGCAATTAATTCTTCCATGGTTGAGTTAGTGCTCAAAGAAAATCTTACAATATCATCTTTGTAAATTGCTTTTACTATTACTATGTAGGAATGATCAATCTTCTCCTTCTCTCCCTTTCCAATAAAACTTTTACCCTTTGCACTTGCTCTTGGAGCTGCTGCCTCTTTCTCTCTCGCATTATGGGGTCCAGTCTTGGATTTTTGGATAACTTCCCGGTTAACATTTACTTGGGAGTCTTGTATTTGATTGAATTCCAGCTTGGGTTTTGTTTCTCTTGTGCGATGGTCACCTTTATATGCCAAATTGTTCCCGACATATGCGCTTCAAAGTAGATCGTCTAACTGCAAAAAGTTACAGCAGAACAGCTTGTAACATAAGGATGAAGTGCTGCTGCAGCATCATCAAGCTTTTTACCAGTGTTTAGTCAAATCATCGAGAGTGATTGACTTTCTTCTATTTTTTAAAACATCCCCTGAATTCACCATGTTGTCTGGTGATATTGGTAGCGGTTGATCATGTGATGAGCCTAGAGTGGCACAGGTTTGTGTTTGACGAGCGTGACGTGTCCCTCTACGGGGAGTTCTTGAACGAGTTGTGTTGGCACAACAAACGCGTGAACACGATATGGATAAATAACGGTTAACAAAAAATTATTGAACAATAACAACAGACAATTAAAACAGAGAGTTAACGTGCATGGTTCGGCAATTTGCCTACACCCACCGGACCACCGCTAGGGAGCACCGAGAAAATTCCACTAAGTAATCTTAGTGGAAAATTCCACCGCTGGGCAAATTGAAGGATGAAAAACGCCAAGTTTTGTTATTAGCGTAATGAGTGATCATACATTTCAGTGTTGACAAAGTGAAACTTTTACTGCCTAAACAACTTGCAGCCAATGACGAACTAGTTTAATGTACTACATCCATCTCATATAATGAGTCATGTTTCGAGTTGTACCTTATGACTCAGAAACGATTGTATCCCTAAACTGTTCAAATGTGCAAGTTTTAAGGTTTTTGGCCATTGCTACAAGTTTTATACTATCCCTTTTCACCAAAAGAGAAAGAAGAAAAGTTAAATTTCTCCAATGGCCATTTAAACTCTCTGTTGCAGTAATCAAGACAAACAGGGGGATGCATTCTGGTGGCTCTCACATGTTAATTGATCTGTCAATGTTTTTAAAAGCTTTAAACAAAGTTAATTAATTAACTATAATTTTTACAGTTGTTTAGTTTAGCCTTGTGTCCAAATTATATGCTAAACAGCAAGATCTCTGTCTCATGCAATGAACTTTATCCTAGTCCCCACCCACCCCCAAAACCACCCCCTTTTTGACTCTTTTTATTAATCTCTCCGTTTCATTAGTACAACAAAGTGGATTTTTATAATGGAACGGAGTAAATATTATTTAAACTTGTAAATTTGTAATAGTATAATTTGGAGAGGCTAATCCTAATTATTGAGAGATGGTTTGTGTGCAGCTGAGGCCTGTGATGATCAATCTAGGTGAGAAACTAACAGATGAAGAGGTGGAACAGATGATCAGAGAAGCTGACTTGGATGGAGATGGTCAAGTCAACTATGATGAATTTGTCAAGATGGTGACGACCATTGGATAATTATAATTATAATTATAAATAGGATCACAAAATCAATTCATTATTTTCCCTTTGTGTTCCAATTTTTTTTAGCCATTTTAAAATTTTAATTATCTTTAACCTAGTAGAAAATTAAGGATGAAGAAAGTACGATTCATTTAACCATTTGTTGTATTCTTTCATTTGTGGTTCAAATGAAACGCTTCATATCACACCTTATTATTCAATGTGATCAGTTTCCCTTTGAACACATAGAGCATGAGTTTCAAACAACAATGTCAATGTGAATCCTTAACAAAACAAAGGAAAACAAACAACAAAGCAGTGCAGAAGAAATGGAAATTAACAAAAACCTTAAACATCAATCTCCAGTTGCAGCAAGCCTAGAGAGCAGACCACCTTAACTTTAAGAAGATTTCTGACAAAATATGTCCTTTCTACCCTAGAAAAGCAATCACAGAGCCCACCAGCAGCAACCACAGATGGGAGATTTTGGCTTAAGATAACTACATAAGAAGTTAACAAATTCAAGAAAGATACTTGTTCCATTCAGAATTTCCGTAATGATATAAGAAGCCAAACACAAGAAAACAGAACAGAGTTTTTTGCCAAAATAACACATTTTACAAAATTAATTGTCAAAATAACATAAATTCAAACTAAATTACCTAAATAACATCTTTTTTGTCCAGTCAGCTTTTAAATGCCCAGTCAGCTTTTTCTTCCTTCCTCTCCTTCTTCTTCTCACCCACCGCCGCCCACCACCGCCCACGGAGTCGCTTCACGGAGAGTTCCTCCAGTGAGGAGCAGTGATCGAGCAAAGCGTTCATTCCTTCAGCTCCAAAAGTGCACGACCCACATGAAAATTTCTTCGAAACCTTGCAATTCTTCGCGACAAAAGACATGCCCAGATCCGTGACTTGACGGCAACCCCGGAGCTTGAGACGGGAGAGATTGCGACAACGGTGAGATATAAGGGCCAAACCATCATCATTGATGCTGGTCGATTTCCGATCGCATCTGAGGGCAAGCTTCGTGACGGAATCGAATCGAGTAAATATAGCAGGGATGTGTTAGTATATGTCAGCGGTGGCGTTAAGAGCTAACCGGTGGCGGCTCTGGCCCTCGACGGCTAGCCACCGCCGGCAGACAACGGAGCAGCGCTTCCGGTCGCCGGAGCTCAAAGATTGAAAAATCAAAGCTAAGCATTCATCTGGAATCTCCAAGGTAAAATCCTTGTCATCATCAACCTGGGAAAGCTGGGCATTCGCTTCACTGAAAGACACAGATTCAGATGGGTTAGCGGTGATGTATCGGCGGTGGGTAGAGCTCGGGCTTGACCAACCCGATGAGTAACCATGGGCAGAAGCAGACTGACCCATGAGCGAATCCTATACCAGAATCGCCCAAAAAACAGGAAAAATGAAAGATTTCAATCAGTCAGGAAGAGGATTCATGCGGCGGAGTATTGCAATACGGGAAAGGCGATTGGAGGAACTCTCCGTGAAGCGACTCCGTGGCGGTGGTGGGCGGCGGTGGGTGAGAAGAAGAAGGAGAGGAAGGAAGAAGAAGCTGACTGGGCATTTAAAAGCTGACTGGGCAAAAAAACGTTATTTAGGTAATTTAGTTTGAGTTTGTGTTATTTTGGCAATTAATTTTGTAAAATGTGTTATTTTGGCAAAAAACTCGTAATCTCAAGAGTTCAGATACTATATATATCATGTTATTGAGAGAGTAGACTACAAAAACAAAGGCTAAAGGGCACCAAAGATTGCAGCATTAATGCAGGAAATTAGGAGGCTACTACCAAGCAAAGAAACAACCAAAACCATTTCTCTATTGTGTACTAAAATAATTCACAAACTAGAAAAGAACTTCAGGAACAAAGTGAAAGCCAGAGTCATACTGCTGATATTGACTTTAATTAGAAGTGATAACAACTTTGATCTCCTTTGCTTCTATTCCTATTGTTTCAGCTGAATCTTCCAGAGTTTTTAATCAGCTCCATCAAGAATTCCTGTGCAACGTACATCTTCAAAGCTCTTAGACTCAGTTTCCTGTATGAATCCCTCAGCCATCCATAACTGTGTCAACTTGCTCGATAACTGGAATATCTTTGTCCTCTAGAAAACAAACCCCCCCCCCCCCCCCCTCCCCCACCCTCACCCCCAAATAAAGAAAACATGGCTTTACATGCTCAGGCAAGTGCTTGTAGCTCAATTCTAAAATTTCCTTGCACCGATTTACTGGATCTGAATCATTGATTACCTGAACTCTTAAGCTTTTTGATATTTTTTCCCACGACTCCTGTGTCTTATCTGTTTTGCGGAGGACACCAGAAATTGCAACAACTGCAAGAGATAACCCTTGACAATGTTCAGTAATTTGCTTCCCAACAAGCAACAAATCCTTAGGACACCTTTGAAGATCTTCTTTTCTAATAACTTCCAACTTTCCTCATCCGAGAATAATCGCATAAGATGCGGATCACTGCCAGGCTTAATCTCCCAGTGTTATCAAAATTCTACTCCCATTGATTAGCAGTAATTCCTCAGTTAGCTCCGTGAATCACTCATCTCCCCAGATTACCAGTGATTCACCTTAATCAGCTCTTGATTCTATGATTCACAGTAGTTACATATATATATAGGGTTACAGTATGATATACAGAGTATCAATCTACAATTAAAACCATTGCTAGAATCAAGAGCTGATTAAGGTGAATCACTGGTAATCTGGGGAGATGAGTAATTCACGGAGCTAACTGAGGAATTACTGCTAATACCATTTCTGTCAACCGAAAAAGAAATTTTCAACTCATTCCAGGCTGCAATATCCCATACATCATCCAAAACAATGAGATCTTTGTTTCTCAGCAAGCAGCTACGCAATTTGGACTGGAGATCTTCATCAGTAATCCCACTAAGGTCACTTACAAGATCAAGCAACAGTTCCCTTCTCGAGTACACTTGTGAAACAGTACACCATGCCCGACGAGGGAAGTGATGCTTGATATTTTGATTGTTGTACACTTTTCTAGCAAGAGTTGTCTTGCCAATACCTGGCATGCCAACAATAGAGACAACATCTCGCTGTGAAGATACTCTCATGAGTTGATTGATTATAGCTTCTTCTTCATCAACAAGAACCACCATCATTCCATTGAGTGCGGATGTGGTAACCTTTGATATCACCTAAAACACTGGGGGGATTTTCGAATTTAACAACATAGGCCTGTTGATTAAGAATTCTGATTTCCTCAAATAGATTATGCAACCAGATCGAATACTTGGAATGACTATCAATCTCAATTGATTCAACAACATGTTCCTATTTATGTGCGCTCAGTATCCTCGATGCGATTAACTAAATCATTCAACTCTGCCTTCTCAACTTTGGAATCAGAAATTTTGATGAGGAAAGATTTCAATGAGTCTAGATGTGGCTGTACCTGTTCAACTTCATGCTTCACTGGTGCAATTGACTCAGGATCATATTTTAGAAGAAACATCTTCAGATGCCATCCAGTAAGCTGCTCAATTTGTGAGGTTTACTCAACTACTTCATTTCATTTATTTCTTGCATCACTTGCACATGGTGAATAAGGGCTGGTTTCTAGGGATACACAAAGCATAGCACCAATGGTTGTGGAGTTGATTTACACTGCGAGACACAGAAGCTGACAATTCACCGTCCAATTCAGTAGGCCGCCTTAGCGTTGAAAAACGTTGCATCAGGGTTGAAAAGCGTTGCATCAGTGTTGAAAAGCGTTGCAAAAGGGCTAAAAACCGTTGTCTGTGTTGAAAAGAGTTGCCTTAGCATTGAAAAGCGTTGCCTTAAGGTTAAAAAGCGAAAGCGTTGGTTTTTAGGGTGGAAAAGCGTTGCTCTGGGTCGAAAAGCGTTCCACAGTGTGGAAAAGCGTTTCCTCGGATTGAAAAGCGTTGCCTCAGACTAAAAGCGTTGCATTAGTGCTGAAAAGCGTTGCCTAAGTGCTGAAAATCGTTGCCTCCGTTGAAAAGTGTCGCCCTGGGTTTGAATCCTTACTGGGAAGTTAACGTTGTACACTTTTGAGGTGTTCAAATTAACCTTTGACTGCATAAACATTGGACATTAATTCAGCAAAGGAAAACAAAGTAGCCAACTGCATGAAGAAGGCAAATGCAAGTAGAGTTTGAGGAAGACTCAAGGCCACTCATATCATTCGAAAGGGAAATCAACAAAAACTTTTACTCTCTGGAGAAGGATCAATTTCAGCAACCCAAGCCTGAAGAGCACCAAGTGAGCAACCACAAATGGGAGATTCTGGCTTGAAAGCTACAAATACAGAAAACAGGAGTGATAATTGGTTCAGTTACTGAACAATACTAGTGTTTCAATTTAGGAAATATTGAACAGACAAATCTGTAAAGGGTCAATATTATTAGACATCATGTTACTCAGCAACCTATCTACATGGTTTTAAAAGCAAATACATTGAGTTTACAAACAAAGAGCACCAAAAATTGCAGAATTTTCTCAACATGAGTGCATGTCAATAGTACAGTTTGAGTTCCAAACACTAACAATTTCAATCCTTATCAAAACAAAGGGCATGACATAACACACATTAGCCCTTTCAAGAAAGGAAACCAAGAACAAAGCAGCCCAGTGCATACAAGTTCTCATGTGAGGAGATTGTTGAAGAGACAGGAAACTAATTCAGAAAGGGAAGTTAACAAAAACTTCAACTTGATCAATCTCTTTTCTCTTTCGAGAGAAATCTTTGCGACGAGCTTGGAAAACAGACCACCTCAACAAGTTTTCTGACACCATGTCCTGGTACACCAGCCAAGCAACCACAAATGGGAGATTTTGGCTTGAAATCGGTCTACAAAATGAGAAACAAGAATAATAGTAACAGGTTATGTTTCTTAACAATTAATAGTGTTTTAATCTACCAAATACTCAGCAGAAAATCTCAAGGGTTAATAAACTATGTGTCATGTTACTCAGAAAGCAAATAGATTGAGTATACAGAAAACAAAGTGTTTGGCAGAAACCTGGTCCCATGATAGCCAAAATTTTGACAGCGTCAGCTTCTTGAGACTCCATGGGAGCACGAATTCCCCTGAACTAATGGCTCCACCATAATAGATTATATTGAGGGACTCCAATCGAGTTAGAAACTCCAACACTGGGAACATATTGTAACTCTTGGAAGAATCCCATGATCCCAAGAATATGCATTTCAATCTGAGGAGATTAGGCAACCTCCTAAGCAAATTGATTGTATTGTCATCACAAGAAAGTGATGGACCTCATTAACTCCCAGCCTGCTCATTGTCATCTTGCAGGCTGAAACACACATGTTCGTTCACATGAAGATGCCTTAAACTCACCATGCTCCATATAACATTTGGCAAGATGACTGTACCCCGGAATCCCTTCACCACCAAAGTTTGTAGCTTCCGCAGGTTGGCTATTGATGATGGCATGGACTGCATATAACTTCATATCACATTTCAGGGAAATCGTTTTCTTCAGAATTCTTTTTTTTTAGTTTTCTAAAGCTTGTGAATCCCAGAATGATGCCGATACATTGCCACGCATATTATAACATCTCAGGTAAAGTTCTCTTTCTGTCCTGCTTGAATGTCCCTTAAAATTATGGTGAAGTGGTATGTGATCACAAATGGTGACCCTGCAGGTTGAGATTCTTCCATCTTTACACAATGAACAAAATGAAAATGCATCATACACTGGAGAATATCTCATTGGAGTGTCGCGCGCACAAGGCTCAAAATGCAAGTTCAAGTTCAGTCCACATGAAAGCTCTCCTCTCCGCCTTGTCAGAGATATCCCAAGTAGAGTTTAGAGCTGATATGTGGGATTGCAATTCTCACTTAGCCGAAATCCTAATGTTGCTTCATATGCTGTATCATTTTCATACTGAATGATGCCAGTGCTTCCAAGAAAACCAAGTCTTTCGCAAGCATGAATTGATCCTCCACTTTCAGTTCAGCAATGGCATTTTCTCCTAACAAGGTAATGTTATTCACCTTGAAATTTCTCAGTTGTGTTTCCATCTTCAGGATATAAACAAGTTGCATTCCTGCTGTCTCGATGTCATGTTCTACCATGGTTCATCCTTTGTCCCCTTGGTCGACTGAAACAGCAGAATTGAGATCGATGTTCAACTCATTCTTGTTCTTTCACGTTTTCTTCAGAATCCCTTTTTTCTTAGTTTTCTAAAGCAAACGATTTTCCGAACTTCTTTTGCTTCAGAATTCTTTTTTCTTTTCGTTTTCTAAAGAAAAATATTTACAAAAATCGTTTCCTTTAGAATTCATTTTTTCACTTTTCTAAAGAAAAATATTTCAGGAAATTTTCTTGAGAATTCATTTTTTTTTTCTGAGAAAAGATTTTGGCTCTGGATAATCGTTTTCTTCACAATTCAACATGTTTGAGAGAGAAGTTGAACTTTCTTTCCTACGCAGAAACTTTGAAGAATCAAGGAGGGAGCTGCAAGATTTGGTGTCCAGAGCTTGAAACAAGGAATTAAACAATTACCCAAATGGAAGATTTTTAACAGAACACTTCTTCTTGATGTGGAGTCATTAAAACAAGTTGCATCCATTTAAAAGTTGATTTTGGTTGAGAAGCTTAATGCTGAATGTGAGAAAATAATAGAAGAGAAGAAAACGATGGAAGCTGAGGAACAAAACCAGAAGTTGCAAAATGACAACTATTTGTTAGAATCGAAAGAGACTGCAAAAGGATCTGGATGATTCAAAAGCAGAGGCAATGGTTATCAGTGATCCAGGATTTTCAAATCCAAGTTGTAAAGTGCAACAAGAGAATGATTTTGTAAGAGCTAACATGAATCAGAAGCAACAGTATCTGAATGCATCTGGCTTCAGTTGAAACCGTATCTGCTGCAGGTGACAAGAAGATATGTTTAGAATTTGGAAGGATATCCATGTTCTTCGAGGAGTTTGATCATCTGAAACTGATACTCTACGAGCTGAATTGTCTTTTATTTGAAATGCATCCATTTCCATGGATCAAAAAGATGAAATTGAACTCAAATTAAACTCTGGCCAATCTTGATGAAACTCATCTGATGATGCTTCTAAATCGTGAGCTGTAAGCCAAGATGGAAGATGGATTATAAGAAAGGAAGTCCCTGGAGGAGGAGTTGATAGATGGAAGTCCGGAAAATCCTTTTTTTTTAGTTTTCTAAAGAAAACAATTCCCAGAAAATCGCTTTCCTAAGAATTCTTTCTTTTAGTTTTCTGAAGGGAGACCAGTTTTCTGAAGAACACGATTTCCGGCAATACTTTTTCTTCAGAATTCTCTTTTTTAAAAGTCTTCTGAAGAAAACGATATCAAGAAAATCTTTTGCTTCAGAATTCATTTTTTTTAAGTTTTCTGGAAAAAATGATTTTAGGCAATTCGTTTTCGTCAGAATTCATTATTTAAAAGTTTTCTGAAGAAAACGATTTTCTGCAATTCTTTGTTTTTTGAAGAAAACAATATCCGGAAAATCGTTTTCTTCATAATTCATTTTTTTAAAAGTTTTCTGAAGAAAACAATATACGGCAAATCGTGTTCTTAAGATTTCATTGTTTAGTTTTATGAAGAAAACGATATCCAGCAAATCGTTTGAAGAAAACGACTTCCCGGAAACCGTTTCTTGAAAATTCTTTTTTTAAAAAAGCTTCCTGAAGAACACGATTTCTGAAAATAGTCTGAAGAAAACGATTTCCGGCATACCGTTTTCTTCAGAATTCATTTTTTTAAAGTCCTTGGGCATGATGGTAACCCCTAATTCTTGGGCATCAGGTAACAGATTTCAAGAGGTTCTTCTACCCATTCAAGATCATCTGTTTTTCATTTTTGGTGTAATAAAGTCAAACTTATGATGCTCATGTGCTCATACAGATAAGTAACCAAGCATGTTATTAAAGTTCCAAGTTAATAAGCAATCTTATTCTGCCAAAAGGAAATGAGATTCTTTTCAAAAACCATAGCATGATCACTTAATTTAAAAGATATGAATGAGTCAATGAGGGGAAACCAACCTCAAGTGCTTTGCACACTTTATCAACCTCGATCAGAAGCATAATTAATCTTCTGGCAGGTCATTATGAGCTCAAGTACACCTACACAGGTTTGCACAGAAGGGTCAAATACAGGTAATGCCAAAGTTCCTCGAACATTGTAATATAGAGAGTGATTACGAGAAACCCTTTGCTTGAATAGTACTGCACATTTGGTGACCATTCAGTAAGTTTTTGCCTGAAAACACTACCTTGTATATCAAGAACTTTATTATGATGTTCAGTAGAATCTTTGAAGAATCGAAGCGCCTGTGTCATCCTCTCCTTTGTTATGAATGAAACATCTGGACAGCCCAATGGAGTCCTGAATTCTACAGTTGAAGAAAGCAGCTTTGTTTTCTCATCATTCACGGTCGGATTTTCAGTGAGTCAGTATGATCACCTGTACCATTCGGCCATTCAAAACAATATTAAAATAGTACTATAAAACAAGAAGTAAGCTTTACACAGGGTTGACCAAATTAACCGGATTCAATCCTTATCGGAAAAACCCAGAAAGGATTTCAAAGATTTCGATTAAAAGTTGTCAAACTTTAGCTTACAATTGAGGCTGGAGAAATCAGCGAGTCTGAACTCATCAGCACCAGAATCCCCAGCTGGATCATCGGAAAAAGCCCACAGAGGAGAAAGAGGTTGCTCGGAAGTTGAGAATGTGTACGAGTTAGAGAAGGCAGCAGTGAAATCAATCCCATCAAAGGACAAAGAAGACTCCAGGTCAAGATCCATGATCAACGAATCCCACTCGGTCGGAGGGTTTTGCTCATCCATTTTCTGTATATTCTCTCTCTTTTCCGTTTTTTTTTTTTTCCCCACCTTTCTAAGCTGGAAGAACTGATATGAACTTCCTAGTTTACGATGACCCTGTTTGTGTTTTGAATTTTGAAGATCGTTGGCCCCTTAGGTCGCTTTCTGTACATTTTGACCGCGTAATTTTCAATACAGAGACCTTTTGGAGTTTACATAGTTACATTTACTGTTTTTCATCATTCCTCTAATCCCAGTAGCAAAATGTTTATTCTAAATTAATAATATCATAAGGGCAAAAAATAAATGGCTTAGAACATTCATAATGCAGTGGTATGTAATGTTTAAATATGTATTTGGGAAAGTCTTCAACCAGTCTTAGCCATCCTTAATTTGGATAAAAATCATTGCTAACGCAATGCAAGAAGAACTTCCATGTCTTTTCTAGTGGACCTGTCCTATGTTATTACTATATTTCAAAAGGTTTTAGAGTTCAGGAAATATGAAATTCACATAGAGGAAGTAATCAACAAAGATTTTTACAAGTAGATGATACGTATATCCTGTAAGCACGCAGTACTTCAGTTCCTGAGTTATATGACAAATCTGATGCGGAAGAGTCAATTTTAGATTATCTGTTAAAGCTTCAAGAAAAGGAAGTCTGAAGTGGAAAAACTGAAACGGCCTGTAGGATAAACAAGAACTAATCCATTAAGATGACAGAGAGAGTAATCAACATACATAGAATTAGGTGGCTGCAACAAAAACTGACAATTTCATTGTGGTCTCCCCTGATGATTTCAAACTATCCATATGAAAGCTTAAATCTTCATCGCATGCCATCGTAATCCAATAGCCTTCATATTCGTACTTGATTTTGAACCCCTCAATGACACTTAGTTTGAACCTTTGATTCAATTTGCCTTGCAATTCTTCCATGGTTGAGTTACTACACAAAGGAAATCTCACAATATCGTCTTTGTAAGTTGCCATGACAATCATTGTGTAACCATGATCAATCACCTCCTTGTCTCCCTTTGCACTTGCACTTGGAGTTGCCGCCTCTTTCTCTCTTGCATTATTCTCTTCACCATTACTATTCTCTTGCACTTGGAGTACAATAACTTCCCGATTAACATTTACTTGGGAGTCACTTGGGAGTCTTGGATTTGATTGAATGGCAGCTTGGACTTTGTTTCTCTTGTGCGATGGCCACCTTCTTATACCAAAAGCCCGACATCTACGCTTTAGTGTAGATCGACTAACTGCAAAATTGTAACATAATGATGGTAGTTCAATCTGTCTTAAGAAGATAATGCAAAAAATGATCAGTAAGATGCATACTACACAAAAACAGTTTTTAAAGATGATGATTACCTTTGAGTTCTTCTGCAGCATAATCAATACTTTTGCCATAGTGTTGCCTGATAATGTCCAAAGTGAGTTCAGCTTCAACATTGGTGAAAACTCCCCTGGAAGTCTCTGCCATGTCTTGTTGTGGATTGGGATGATCACTAGTTTCCAAGGTTAGGGGTTGGTTTGCCGATGGAAACATCTGCTTTTCTCTTTCACTACCCAAGGCTTCATGATTTTGGACTTCATCATTTCCAAAATCTTGTGCAGCTACTTGAAATTGACCATTTCTGATAGTGTCCAAAAAGATTCGCAGTTTTGATAAAGCTTCTTGAGAAGTCTCAGCTATGTCTTGTGCATTTGGAAATTCAGTATTTGCAGCCAAGGATGGTATTGGTGGTGGTTGATCATGTGGTGATGCAAAGTAGTGCCGCTCTTCTCTGTGACTTCCTAAGGGTTTATGGATTTGGATTTGATCTCCTCCACGAATTTCTAGGGGTAGTTCTTGAAGTTGAAGCTGCCCACATCTAGTAGAGT
This sequence comes from Leptodermis oblonga, assembly GCA_016801395.1. Classification (NCBI taxonomy): domain Eukaryota; kingdom Viridiplantae; phylum Streptophyta; class Magnoliopsida; order Gentianales; family Rubiaceae; genus Leptodermis; species Leptodermis oblonga. The sequence continues at coordinate 38,280,537 of CM028757.1, forward strand.
TTGAAGTCAATATTTGAGCATCGGCAGCAATATTTGTGGAAACTCCCTTGTTATTGGAAGTCCCGGCTCGAATCTGTTGTGTATTGGGATGATAATGAGTAGGAACGGAGTGTTCCTCTGTAGCTGTAGCAGCTGCATCAGTAGTTTGATGGCATTGAACATTATGTTGATGATGTGAAGATTGAAGCAGGTGCTCATCTCTTGCGGACTCATAGCTATTCATAGTTTCACCAATTCGGTGCACATGGAAGTAAATAATATTATCATCATCAGAGTGAGAGAAATTGACAGAGAACTCACGCTGCACAGCACCAAAGTACCGTTGAAGTTTCAGAGATAATGTGGACAATAATGACTTCAACAAAGCCTCTAGATCTCCATCGCATGTCTGTTGTTGAGGTGGAAGAAAAACTTGTAATACCAAGGGTTTAAGTGAGGGATGAATTACTTGCAAGGGAATTGCGAAAGAAGTAGCAAGACCTATTGCTCGATTTAAGGGAAGAAATGGGTTATCGGAGATGCTGAATTGATTGGTATCTCTGATAAAGCATGACTTGTTTTGCCAATGTGCTTTTCCAGCCAAACCTTGTCCACTTTTTACTGAACAGTACTCCTCACTGATTGAATAATCTGTATCAAGCCATGAATCCTTCAAGTCGATGAATGTTTTGTGGGGAAAGATATGAGTATTAGTTTCCGTTGGATTTGAGTTGGAGAAAGTTGTGAGGGTATTCTCATCGCACATGCAAGGAACCCAGACTTGACTAAGAGGTAGTCTGAGTTGCTTCCTCCAAGGCTCAAGCAGAGCACTAAAGGGCACTTCTGAATAAAGTAACTTTGTCCGAAGCTGTACGTATTGAAGAAATGGAAGACAAATATTAATTAAAGCAGAAAAATCATTTTCTATATATGAAGGTACTACTTCCTTGGTTCCATTATAACAGTCCAATTCACTTTGAAAAATAATTTTTTGTTTCAATAGAAGTAGACTCTTCTAGTGAATCAAAGAATTCGTTCCTCTCTAACTACTTACATCGTAGCATTTGTTGTAGTAGTCATGAAAATGTGGACATCCAAGACCGAATTTCTACAAGAAGCAAGTGATGGATCAGAATAGATGCAATAATATTGAATTATTAATTGTAATCCTATTACTAGTAACTAGATCTTATGTATATTAGAAAGTATGATGAAAATTTGATTCCATTAATTGATGTCAAACCTCAAGTGGCTTCATGATCCTAGCAAATGCGATATGAAAGTTGCCTAATGATACGAGCTCAATTACTCCAACGCACTGCTGCTGCTTCCGATCATGAAGTTGGTAAATTGGCAAGGCCAAATACGACCCAATGCCGCACTGTAGAGCGTAATCCTTCATCGGAAATTCCTGTGTGGAGTAATACTTGATGTTTACACAATATTCAAGGCGTCCACTTGTGAACACTCTCCAAAGAGGACCAAGTTGACTAACATTCTCCGCCAAGTCCCCTAGCTTAGTGCAAGAATACCGATACCTACAGAGTCCATAACAGAGGCCACCATCATGAAAAACAGAACCAAAAGCAAAAGGTTGTTGTGAAGCAGTAAGCAGTGTGTGGCCACGGCTGCTTCTTGGTGTCCACAGCTGTACCAAGCAATTAAGCATTGGCGGCGATACATCTACAAGAAAAGACTTGATTGTGTCTTCGATGGAGCACTGGCTCTGGCTGTCGCAACCTGAAATCCATGTCAACTACACCTAATTAATATTGGAGCTCAGCTCAGCTGAGATATATATTTAATTTAAACAAACACTTACGCCGCCGTTCTGAATTTCCTCTGCTTTCAGGTCCGTTGCCCGCCCGGTAGCAGAAAACACTCAGTTCATGAAATCTGGTCGCCCGCCGGACTTCATAGCAACCCACAGATCCCGGCATGTGCTCCAGGAATTCTTCAGTTGAACACGCATAATCGTTCTCCCCCTCAAGCGTGCTTACAAAAATCTCCGGATCCATTAAGGCAATCAAAATCAAAATTAAAATGAAAACCAAAGAGTTGTAATATCTCAACGGAATCACAACTCACTATGCCTAATTTATAGAGACGTTCCTTTGCAAAATATATAGGAAAAATGGAGTATCAAGACAAGACTCTCAACTCGTTCCTTGGTGGAGTCAATGAACCGCTTCATTTCCTCCTGGACTCTATCTGTCAAGTACTATTAATTAAAGTAAAAGGTTCAATTTTTAAGTTCAAAAGGTTCATTCAAATTTCAACAAACCTTTCCCACTTTACCAAATTAAAGAAAGAATAATTTATGTATAAATCTAAAATTTTTGAGGCTTGACTAAAGTAAAGGTAATAGTTAGCATAATTTAAACTTTTGAAGATTATGGTTAGCAATATTTAAAATTTTCATAACTTGATAAAAGTATAGGTTATAGTTAAGAAAATTTATAAAAGTGCAAGTAGAAAAAAGGATTATTGTAGGTGATTCAGGGTAAATGCTCATTGTAAACAAAAACCTAAGAACAAATTGATAGAAAATGCATCTAAATGCGATTTCATCACAATAACTTTAGCCACCCTATAATCAAATTCTAACCCTACAAAACACATAAGCAATCAAAAATTTAAATAAATAAATAGAAGATGAGCACAGATAATAAAAGATATATACAACGGATGTACGGAATAATTTTTCCATTATTTAAGCTCCAAAATGTTAAGATTCAATATTTGTAAGTGTGGGATACACTCTTTGCATCTTGTGGTTTCATTGTTGATATGGTTGTATTCCTTCCAGAATTTACCAAACTATCAAAATGAATTATTTTCCTTTTATAAGTATACATGCATAAGACTGCTATGATGCTCATTTAATAGATCTTTTCCTACAAAATCGGGAATCCAACCGAAAATTTGAAGAGTCAACTTCTTAAGACTCAATGGGCTGCATTAATAGCTCCACCATAGAAAACTATATATCTTGAGAGACTCCAACCGAGTTTCTAAACTAAACGAAAAGAACTTTCATCCTGATCCATCTAATGGAACGGTGGGAGTAATAGTAATACTCAGCTCACAACGAGGACGCGTAGACTTAATATTAGTTGCGCATCCTTTGTCTTTTTCTGTGGCATTCACTGATCATTACTGTAATAGTTATTGTCGTTATAATCGTTAGGAATATATACTCCAAGGGTTTGTTGGTTCTTTGAACTTTCCATCATCACAAGGTTCAATATTTATTATTAGATACTACTTGATTATTGGCAACTTCGTTTAGACCGTCAATATATAATATTTTACACTTTACAAATGGACAGACTTTAGCTAATATTTAACAGGGTAAAGGAAAGCCTGAGAAAAATGACATGTTATATTAAAATATACTCTTCCCGTTTCATTAGAAGGGTTCAATTCGAGAAATATTTTTGCTCCATTAAAAGGGTTCAGTTTGAGTTTTTTTAACATCTCTTACCCTTACTAATATAATTATGTGTGGTCTACAATTAATCCTTACTTTTTAAGTAAGTATATAAATGAAACAAATTGTGATAAATTAAGTATTTTAAGTATTGTACCTTGACATCCATAATAAGTTATACCTAAGTAAAGATTATCCTTCTAATGGAACAGAGGGAGCATATGATTAGTGTGTCTCAACTGACCACAAGATATCATTCATCTAGCCAATCCACAGTTGATTTTTTCCAACTAATAGTTGTAAAAATCACTACTACGAATTGAGCCTATAGTATCACTTTCTATGTCACACTTTTAAAAATGTTACAATAGAACAAAATTTTATAAGAAAATGCATCACCATAATTAAGTGTAGTTATAGAAATCTAACTCAACATTTTTTTACAATATGCTTTACCTTTACAAAATGTTGCATTTGTTGGAAAGCTAAAGCAACATTTTTTTGAGGTTAGTGCAACACTTTTTTTTAGAGGCTATTAAGGCTATTGTAACACTTTTCTTAATCTAGTGCAACACTTTTTTTTAGCTAATGTAACGCTTGTTATTAGGCTACTGCATCACCTTTTTTAGACTACTGCGATGCCTTTTTGTGTGTCTAATTCTTCTTTCTCTTGCTATCAATATAATTTTTGTTTTTTATAAAAAAAATTTATGGACACTTTTATTTTTGGCTCTTTCTATCCATTTTTTTCAAGAAAATTTACACTCTTTTTACTAAGATTACACCTTTAATTTTCTTTAAATTCTAATTTTAAAATTTAAAATTTCCTAAGAAATAACACTAATATTATTATATAAAAAAAGAGTAATGATACACTCTTCAAATAATCTTCTCAATTTTTTTTAACTCAAATGAGGTGTCATGCATTCAGTGGTCAATAATGGAGTATCAATAATTATTTTTAAAAAGTGTATCCAATGAATGCATGACACCTCACTTGAGTTAATAAAGTTGAGAAAATTACTGGAGAAGTGTATTATTACTCATAAAAAAAAAATCGATCATTACACTTTTATTTTGTTTATTACACAATTTCTCATAAAGAAATTCCCTCCAAATTTTTTTTCTAAAAATAATAATTCCCTATTTGAGTTACAATTCAAACATGATTTTAAGAAATTTCACCAAAAAAAGAAAAAATAGTACTGGACAATAATTATCCATACACATAATAAATTAAAATAAAAATTGTTTACATGTACATGAACAGATAAATGAAAATACAGGTAATAAAAAATAAGTAAATATTTTTTGCCCAAATACGAACAATAAAAGATAACCATAAATTTTTCCTAAATTTGTAATTTTCTTTTGATTTGGATTAAGTGTAATTTGTCCTAAAAGGTATTATTTTGTAATTCTGCCCTCAATAATTTTCTTCTCTGTCACTCCCTAAGGTTTGGTGGCTTTTGACTTGATGACCTCCAAGTGCTGCTGCTGGCTCATCGAGGTTTTTACCAGAATGTTGAGTCAAATCATCGAGAGTGATTGATTTTCTCCTATTTGTGAAAACATCCCCGGAATTCTCCGTGTTGTCTAGTGGATTGGGAAATTCAGTATTTGCATCCTTATCTTCCAAGGATGGTATTCGTGGTGGTTGATCATGTGATGGTGCAAAGTCTTCATGTCTTTGGACTTGATCACCTTCAGAAACTTGTCGGGGTGCATCTTCAGATATAAGTTGCCCACAACATCCAATAGAACCTCTGAACACTCGGCCATCAAATGTTGACGAACCTCCCTTGGAACTGGAAGTCCCAGCTCTACTTGGCTGTGTATTGGGATTGGGATGATGAGTAGGAATGGTGTGCTGATTTACATGGAAGTACATAATATTACCTTCAAAGTGAGAGAAAATGACAGAGAACGCACGCACAACATCTGACCAGGGAAGTTTCAGAGATATTGTGGACAATATTGACTTTAACACAGCATTTATACATAGGTCTCCAGGTTGAAGAAAAACTTGTAATATGAAGGGATGAAGTTTGCTATGAATTACTTGCAAGGGAATTGCAAAACAAGCAGCAACACCTAATGCTCGAGTAATGGCAAAGAATGGGTCATCAGAGATGCTGAATTGATTGGCTTCTGAGGTAAAGCACGAGTACTTGTTAGCTTATGTGCTTTCCCAACCAAAGTTCTCCCACTTGTTACAGAATGCTGCATGATCGCTAGCTGTTGTTTTGTAATAGCATTAACCAAAGTTCCATCGAAAATTCTTGTACGAACTAACAATTGAGTAGTACTTTGATCACCATTGCACATGCAAGGAACCCAGACCTGAATAATAGGTAGTCGGAGTTTCTCCCTCAAATGCTTAAGCAGACCACTTATGCGCACTTTTGGTTGGAGTAACTTCATCAGACTCTGTTGAAATGAATACCAAATTCTAATTAAGAAAAAAAACAAATTCATATTCAATTTATGAACAAAATTAAGCTACTTACACCGTAGCATTTCTTTTGGTAGGAATGATAACATGGAAATCCGAGACCTAAATCCTACATCAATGCATTATTGTACTAGATAAGATAAATATAACTGCAACGAAACACAAGAGATAGGCAAACAAATGTATTACTCTTTTCGTCTCACTCAAAGAGTTCACTTTGTATTACTAATACAAAGTGGACTTTTTGAATGGGACAAAGGGAGAGTATGAAAATTTGATTTGAATGCGCGGAATAAAAACCTCAAGTTGCTTGACAATCCCATCAAATGTGCCAATAGGGACTCCAAATGATAAGACCTCAATTACTCCAACACACTCCTGTTTCTGCTTCCCATCAAGTCGGAAAAGTGGCAAAGCCCAGTACGACGAGATGCCGCACTGCATAGCAAAATCCCTCATCGGAAACTCTTGTATGGTGTAATACTCAATATTTCCACAATATTCCAGGCGTCCACCCGTAAACACTCTCTGAAGAGGACCAAGTTGACTTATATCCTCCCGTTCTACCGAGTCCTCTAACTGAATGCAGGAGTAGCGATACCTACAAAGTCCATTATACAGGTATCCAAAACCAAAAGGTTGTTCTGATGCAGTAAGCAGTGTGTGGCCATCGCTGCTTTTTTTGGTTCCGGGTGTCCAAAACTGTACCAAGGTACCCTGGGACCAGCTTATATTTTTATCCACAAGTAAAGAAGCAATTTTGTCTTGAATTTGAGTGGACTGATGTTGGTCGCTGATAACAGAACCTGTGCATAAACGTCAACAGCTCTAACAATTAGAACAAGGTATTATAACTAGCTAATTAGATGCAATTTCAGTCAACAAAGTAAGATAGAGTTTTAATGTACTAAAAAAACACTTATGCGGTTCTGAATTTCCCTTACTTTCAGCTCCGTTCGTTGTGGCCGGATAGCAGAAAACAGTCAGCTCACCAGGGATGGTCTCCCGCCAGAATTCATAGCAATCCACAGATCCTGGAATTCATCGGCTGAACATGTACCTTTGCTTTCACCCTTAAGTTGAACAGTACCCTCATCACTGTTCATAGTTCTGGCAATTGGATGTACATGGAAGTAAATAATATTATCATCATCAGAGTGAGAGAAATTGATATAAAACTCGGGCTGCTTAAAACCAAACCGAAGTTTCAGAGATAATGTGGACAATAATGACTTCAACAAAGCCTCTAGATCTCCATCACGTCTGGTGAGGTGGAAGAAAAACTTGTACTATGAAGGGAGGATCGAAGTTCTGGATGAATTAGTTGCGAGGGAATTGCAAAACAAGCAGAAAAACCTGATGCTCGATGTAAGGGAAGAAATGGGTCATCGGAGATGCTGAATTGATTGATATCTCTGATAAAGCATGACTTGTTTTCCGAATGTGCTTTTCCAACCAAACCTTGTCCACTTTTTACTGAACAGTACAGTGTACTCATTGAATACTCACTAGCAAGCGATGAATCCTTCCAGTTGGAGGATGTTTGGTGGGGAAACAATTGAGTAGTAATGCTATTAGTTTCCGCTGGATTTGAGTTTGCGAAAGTGGTGAGGGTACTCTCATCATCATCGCACATGCAAGGAACCCAGACCTGAATAAGAGCTAGTCCGTGTCGCTCCCTGTCAAGCAGATCTCTAAAGCCCGCTTTTGTAGAAAGTAACTTTTTCCAAAGCTGTATGTCTTGAAGAAATGGAAGGCAAATATTAATTAAAGCACAAAAATCATTTTCTATATATGAAGGTACTACTTCCTGGTTTCCATTAGATCAGTCCAGTCCATTTTGAAAATTATTTTTTGCTTCAATAAAAGTAGACCCTTTTAGTTGAACAGAAAAGTCGTTCCTCTCAAACTACTTACATTGTAGCATTTATTGTAGTAGTAATGAAAATGTGGACATCGAAGACCGAATTTCTACAAGAAGCAAGTGATGGATCAGAATAAATGCAATAATATTGTATTATTAATTGGACTCCTATAACTTACTAGATGCAATGTATATTAGAAAAGTATGATGAAATTTTGATTCCATTAATTGATGTCAAACCTCAAGTGGCTTCATGATCCAATCAAACTCAATTGCTCCAACGCACTGCTGCTGCTTCCGATCTTCAAGTTGGTAAAGTGGCAAAGCCCAATACGACTCCATGCCGCACTGTAGAGCATCATCCTTCATCGGAAATTCCTCGGTGGAGTAATACTTGATGTTTGAACAATATTCAAGGTGTCCACTTGTGAACACTCTCCAAAGAGGACCAAGTTGACTAACATTCTCCGCCAAGTCCCCCAGCTTAATGCAAGAATACCGATACATACACAGTCCTATACGGAGGACATCATACCTAAGACGAGAACCAAAACCAAAAGGTTGTGAAGCAGTAAGCAGTGTGTGGCCACGGCTGCTTCTTGGTGTCCACAGCTGTACCAAGCAATTTAGTGCCGGCAGTGATACCTCTACAAGAAAAGACTTGATTTTGCGATGGAGTACTGGCTCTGGCTGTCGCAACCTGAAATCCATGTCAACTACACCTAATTAATATTAATATTGGAGCTCAGATATTTAATTTAAACAAACACTTAAGCGCCGGTTCTAAATTTCCTCCGCTTTCAGGTCCGTTGGTTGCCCGGTAGCAGAAAACACTCAGCTCCTCATATTTGGTCGCCAGTTTGACTTCATAGCAACCCACAGATCCGGGCATGTGCTTCAAGAATTCATCACTTGAACAGGTATCATACGTACGACCCTCAAGCGTGCTTGCAAAAATGTCCGGATCCATTAAGCCAATCAAAATTAAAATTAAAATCAAAATAGAAATGAAAACAAAGAGTTGTAATTTCTCAAACGGAATCACAACTCACTATGCCTAATTTATACAGACTTTCCTTTGCATAATATATAGGAAATATGGAGTATGAAGAGACTCGACTCGTTCCTTGGTGGAGTCAATGAACCGCTTCATTTTCCTCCTGAGTACTATTAATTACAATAAAAGGTTCAATTTTTAAGTTCAAAAGGTTCATTCAAATTGATAGATACATCATCAAAATGCATCTAAATGCGATTTCATCACAATAACTTCAGCCACCCTATAATCAAATTCTAATCCTACAAAACACATAAGCAATCAAAAATTTAAATAAATAAATAGAGGATGAGCTCACATAATAAAAGATATAACGGATATACTTAATAATTTTTTTATTTTTTTATTTTTAACCTCCAAAATGTTAAGATACAATATTTGTAAGGGTGGGATACACTCTTTGCATTTTGTGGGGTTTCATTGTTGATATGATTGTATTGATTACAGTATTTACCAAACTATCAAAATGCATTATTTTCCTTTTATAAGTATACGTACATAAGACTGCTATGATGCTCATTTAATAGATCTTTTCCTACAAAATTGACAATCCAACCGAAAATTTGACAGAGTCAACTTCTTAAGACTCAATGGGCTGCATTAATAGCTCCGCCATAGAAAACTATCTTGAGGGACTCCAACCGAGTTTCTAAACGAAAAGAACTTTCATCCTGATCATTGTCACCTTGCAAGTTGACAGATACATGTTCATTCACATGAAGATGCCTTAAACATATAGTATTTGGTAAGAAGACTGTACCCCGGAATCCCCTCATTATCAAAGTTTGTAGTTTCCTCAGTTTGGCTATTGATGGAGGTATAGACGCACATAACCACTGACAGCCAAATATCTCAAATGAACCATTAGTCCAATTTCGACCGGAAAACTGACTCCCATGTTGATGGATTCCACATCAAGGACCCTAAGTAATTTGAAGTTGTTAAAAATGAAGGATATCTGGGCTCTTTATCTGCATTTAAGAATATCAAGGATTGAGTTCTGGGGACAGAAGGTACCTTCTCAAATAGATGCTAAACCGGTAGTTCTCAAATGCTATAGGATCTAATTTCTGTTCCTTGTCACACTCCAAATGAAACTCAGATGCAGAGAAAGAGGCATATGGTTCATCATACCTGGTTACAAGATGAAAGAAGTTCTCATCTTTGGCTTTCGAGTGACACAAATCACTCCAAAGATCATGAAGCTGACATGTTTTGACCTTTCCATTAGATATTGTTTTTGAAATGATCACCAGACTTGGGTTAATCAAGAATTCCTGTGCAACATCTTCAAAGCTCTTAGACTCAGTTTCCTGTGCAACATCTCCATAACTGTGTCAACTTGCTCACTGGAATATCTTTGTCCTCTAGAAAACCCCCCAAATAAAGAAATCATGGTTTTAGATGCTCAGGCAAGTGCTTGAAGCTCAGTTCTAAAATTTCCTTAACTTGCACCGATTTTCTGGATCTGAATCATTGATTACCTGTGAACTTAAGCTTTTTGATATTTTTTCCCACCACTCCTGTGTCTTATCTGTTTTGTGGAGGACACCAGAAATTGCAACAACTGCAAGAGGTAACCCTTGACAATGTTCAGCAATTTGCTTCTTTTCTAATAACTTCCAACTTTCCTCATCCGAGAATAAATGCATAAGATGCGGATCACTGCCAGGCTTGATCTCCCAGTGTTATCAAAATTCTACTCCCATTTCCGTCAACCGAAAAAGAAATTTTCAACTCATTCCCGGCTGCAATATCCCATACATCATCCAAAAACAGTGAGATATTTGTTTCTCAGCAAGCAGCGACGCAATTTGGACTGGAGATCTTCCTCAGTAATCCCACTAAAGTCACTTACAAGATCAAGCAACAGTTCCCTTCTCGAGTACACTTGTGAAACAGTACACCATGCCCGACGAGTATACTTGGAATGACTATCAATCTCAATTGATTCAACAACATGTTCCAATTTATGTGCAGTATCTCCGATGCGATTAACTAAATCATTCAACTCTGCCTTCTCAGCTTTGGAATCTGAAATTTCGATGAGGAAAGATTTCAATGAGTCTAGATGTGGTTGTACCTGTTCAACTTCATGCTTCACTGATGCAGTTGACTCAGGATCATATTTTAGAAGAAACATCTTCGGATGCCATCCAGTAAGATGCTCAATTTGTGAGGTTTACTCAAGTACTTCATTCTGTAACCACAATCTTTCATTTATTTCCTAATCTCACGACTATAACAGTTAATAGCATCACTTGCACCTGGAGAATAAGGGCGGGTTTCTAGGGATATACAAAGCATAGCACCAATCGTTGTGGAGTTGATTTACATTGCGAGGCACAGAAGTTGACATTCACCGTCCAACTCAGTTGGTCGCCTTAGTGTTGAAAAGCGTTGCATCAGTGTTGAAAATTGTTGCATCAGTATTGAAAATTGTTGCATCAGTGTTGAAAATCGTTGCATCAGAGTTGAAAATCGTTGCATCAATGTTGAAAAGTGTCGCATAAGGTTTCAGAAATTACTGCAGTAGAAGTAAAAGCTAAATTTCTAGAAGGTTTCAGAAATTACTGCAGTGAAAGTTAAAAGCAGAAACTCCAGAAGAATCTCCAGAAAATCAATCGGTTGTTTCCTTCATCTGAGTGATGTGCTGACTTTGTCAAAGATTGCCTTACTCCTTAACTGATGGGATATTTTTACTGAGAGATGACTGTTTTCCTCTCTATAAATAGGGGTGCTCTATAGGTAGAAGGCACTCAGATTTGCACTCAGCTTTCATTTTAATTTCCCATTCTTTATTCACGTAGAGTTCTTTCTTTAGTTCTGATAGAGTTAGAATTTCACGATACATTATTCTAGCAGTAGTTCTATTTTATTTGAGAGTTCCTTCCGGCAGGCTACCCATTGCCCAAACGGGAAGAGTCTCCAATAGCAATATTCAGTAAAGTATCTCTTTTTCATATTCCATCCCTGCCTTCATTTCATAACTGCTTTAATCTTATTTCGTGAGATGTTTAATTCTATGAGAAGCTAAATTCTCTTATTCTAGTATTATGTGAGAAACCTTAACCATTGCATGTATGAAACCAAAGCATGAATTCCAGTCTAATTAACTAGTTCCATAATTGCTTGTGTTTATATGTCTAAAAACTAAGGTCGTATTAAGTCTGATCACCTTAATATAGATCTGGTAGGGCCAGTGAGTGGCACGACTACCGGCCGAGTAGTACAGGTTTAATTAGGTAGTAATCTCTTGAGCATCGTTGAGGGGGGTTACTGGTTTTGGGTTCTTCTTATTCTTAATGCTTCTAGCTTAGTTAATACGGTGATTGCGGGGACTCGCGGCCTGTTAATTAAACTAGATAGGGAAATAACCTTGACTGTAGGGACTCACGAGGGTTATCGATTCATTAAGGGAGAATTGGATTATGATTGCGGGGACTCACGGTAATCTATAACTGAAACGACATAGGATAATTAGACATCAAAAGGGGTTTATGATTACATGCATACGGTTAAGGTGGATTGCATAATGCTAGGATATTCTTCTTAATTGATTATTAATCTATTTTGCATATTTGGTTTTGCTTATTTCACATTTCTACAAATTCAAGGTCTCTAGGAGACACAAAAGGTGACTGCTAGTCAAGTTTGGTTAATTTGCATATTAATTGGAAATTGTGTTGAATTTGCCGTCTCTGTGGATCGACCCTGTACTCTGCTGTGCTACCTTTTATTTAGCTAAATTGGTGTAGGTTTTTAACAGTATTTTTACTGCATTTGATAGTCCTACGACGGGTTTATCAGGAGGCAACTGTGAAGCAAAGAATCAACAAAAAGCATTATTGATTCTGTGCAAAGATATTCCACAGAGACTGTAAAGAGCTTCATATGTATGACAAATGCAATGAAATTACTTACTGAGAGAGATGTACAGTGAAGAGCAGGGGTGGAAAGCCAGTCAAGTAATAACGACTTTGTAAAAGCCAAGCAAGGCTGATCACAAAGTATAAAATGAAGAAATTGAAAATGAAGATGAAGAACAGAAGAAAACTTCAGAGAGGAAGAAACACAATCTGAGAGAAAACTTTTCTATATATTGAAGAAGAATGAAAACTCTGATTACAATAATAATAGCTACTCCTATTTATACTTGAGCTAAGCTACGGATCACATGTCCAGCTGTACAATCCGTTTTCAAAGCAACTAAGGCAAATAACCGTCTTTCCCGCCAATTCTACTAACTACTCTAGTTAGGAACTAACTATTTGACAGCTGTTCATCATTAACTAACTTAAACCTTGATCAGCTAGGAAGTCCAGCTCATCAATTGCAAACTCATGCTTTCTGTCAAGTGGCTGAGGCATTTGATCAGCTGAAATGCAGCACTTGTTCTTTCCTGTGCTCTTCAGGGCATGCTTGCTGTGATCAGTTGATGCTCGTTTCTGCAGACTTTGATCTCGTGTTTCCTCTCCTATCTTTTCAGCTGACTCTTCCACAGATTTTTGCACTTGGATCATTTCCAAAGTAGTAATATGTATATATATATATGCAAAATCCTGCGGAATTTCCTCCAAATCTTTGCAATTTCGCAACACTAGTCGTTTAAGGTTGGGAAGGTGATCATAAGAGGCATTCCATTCAACAATATTCAGATCATCCAACTTTAAGAACTCAAGTTTCATAAACTCCTCTTCGTTCATTTCGCATTTTGGCTCCTCAAACGCTCCAGAGATCAATTTTAGCACTATGAGGTTTGGCAGCCCTCCAATCTTCGAAACCTGGCCCCATGGTAGCCGAAAGTTTGACAGCATCAGCTTCTTGAGATTCCATGGGAGCACGAATTCCCCTAAACTAATGGCTCCACCATAGTAGATTACATTGAGGGACTCCAATCGAGTTAGAAATTAACTCCAATACCGGGAACATATTGCAACTCTTGGAAGAATCCCATGACTCCAAGAATATGCATTTCAATCTGAGGAGATTAGCTAGGCAACCTCCTAAGCAAATTGACTGTATTGTCATCACAAGAAAGTGATGGACCCTCTCGCCAGAAAATTGACTGAAGCTTGTGAATCCCAGAATGATGCCGATACATTGCTACGCATATTTATAACATCTCAGGTAAAGTTCTCTTTCTGTCCTGCTTGAATGTCCCTTAAAATATTGGTGAGGTGATATGTGATCACAAATGGTGACCCTGCAGGTTGAGATTCTTCCATCTTTACACAATGAACAAAATGAAAATGCATCATACACTGGAGAATATCTCATTGGAGTGTCGCGCGCACAAGGCTCAAAATGCAGGTTCAAGTTCAGTCCACATGAAAGCTCTCCTCTCCGCCTTGTAAGAGATATCCCAAGTAGAGTTTCGCGCTTAGCCGAATTCCTAATGTTGCTTCATATGCTGTATCATTTTCATACTAAATGATGCCAGTGCTTCCAAGAAAAACCAAGTCTTTCACAAGCGTGAGTTGATCCTCCACTTTCAGTTCAGCAAGCGCATTTTCTCCTAACAAGGTAATGGTTATTCACCTTGAAATTTCTCAGTTCTGTTTACATCTTCAGGATATAAACAAGTTGCATTCCTGCTGTCCTGATGTCATGTTATACCATGGTTGATCCTTTGTCCTCGTGCTCGACTGAAACAGCAGAATTGAGATTGATGTTCAACTCATTCTTGTTCTTTCACCTTTTCTTCAGAATTCTTTTTTTTTTAGTTTTCTGAAGAAAAACTATTTTCGGAAACTGTTTTTCTTCAGAATTCTTTTTTCTTCAGAATTCTTTTTTCTTTTAGTTTTTCTACAGAAAACGACTTCCTCAAAATCGTTTTATTTAGAATTCATTTTTTTCACTTTTCTAAAGAAATCGATTTCCGTAAAATCGTTTCCTTTAGAATTCATTTTTTCCAGTTTTCTGAAGAAAAAGATTCCTGAAAATCTTTTCCTCTAGAATTCAGTTTTCTTCAGAATTCTTTTGTTTTTAATTTTTTAAAGAAAACGATTTTCAAATTCCTTTTTTTTTAGTATTCTGATGAAAACGATTTCTGTATAATCGTTTTCTTCAGAATTCAACTTGTTTGAGAGAGAAGTTGAACTTTTCTTTCCTACTCAGAAACTTTGAAAAATCAAGGAGGGAGCTGCAATATTTGGTGTGCAGAGCTTGAAACAAGGAATTAAACAATTACCCAAATGGAAGATCTTTCACAGAACACTTCTTCTTGATGTGGAGTCATTAAAACAAGTTGCATCCATTTAAAAGTTGATCTTGGTTGAGAAGCTTAATGCTGAATGTGAGAAACTAATAGAAGAGAAGAAAACGATAGAAGCTGAGGAACAAAACCAGAAGTTGCAAAATGACAACTATTTGTTGGAATCAAAAGAGACTGCAAAAGGATCTAGATAATTGAAAAGCAGAGGCAATTGTTACCAGTGATCCAGGATTTGCAAATCCAAGTTGTAAGTGCAACAAGAGAAGGATTTTCACATGAATCAGAAGCAACAATATCTGAATGCATCTAGCTTCAGTTGAAACCGTATCTGCTGCAGGTGACAAGAAGATATGTTTAGAATTTGAAAGGATATCCATGTTCTTCGAGGAGTTTGATCATCTGAAACTGATACTCTACGAGCTGAATTGTCTTTTATTTGAAATGTCTGCATCCATTTCCATGGATCAAAGATGAAATCGACCTCAAATTAAAGTCAGGCCAATCTTGATGAAATTCAGCTGAAGGAGAATGATGAGTCTAAATCGTGAGCTGTTAGCCAAGATGGAAGATGGCTTAGAAGAAACGAAGTCCATGGATGGGAGTTGATAGATGGAAGTCCTGGAAATCGTTTTCTTCAGATTTCATTGTTTTTTTTAGTTTTCTGAAGATGGATTCTTGAGGTTACAAAATTTAATTTCTTTTGCTATGGTTCATGTAGCTTTACATCTTGGTTATGACTTAAGATTGTGTGATCAGCTGAGAACTGAGGTAAATAAAGTGCTAGAGGTTGCTCGTTCAGGCAAGTTGATAGGTTCCAGTTTAGAGGCAAAGGTCTTCCTCTCGCCGGAAAATTGACTGAAGCTTGTGAATCCCAGAATGATGCCGATACATTGCCACGCATATTTATAACATCTCAGGTGTTTCTGGCTTGATTTTAGGAAGCCACTTCTCTTTCTATCTTGCTTGAATGTCCCTCAAATTGTGGTGAGGTGATATGTGATCACAAATGGTGACCCTGCAGGTTGAGATTCTTCCATCTTTACACAATGAACAAAATGAAAATGCATCATACACAGCAGAGAATCTCATTGGAGAAAAGAACAAAGTCTGGATTGGAGTGTCGAGCGCATAAGGCTCAAAATTCTGGAACTTTTCGCCACAAGTTGGCTCGTATGATGACCACCCATCACTCTGCACTCGATGTTACAGTGTTGTCGCGAGTCAGCCCGAACCTATTCTTGCTGCAGCGAGCTGTAGTATTGAACACATTTAGAGCTAGCCCTTTTTGTTGTGAAAATTGAGAGGGAGGGAGTGAGAGAGAAACAAGAGTGTAGCGCATTCTGACGACCTTCGTTGTAAGTCTGGTTTTCAAGATACACAAATTGCTACATCAACATTAGAGAGATGAATTGCTTTTGTTAAGATCTTTACTATAGGAATGAATTGCTCTTACCTGTATATTTGGATGGTCCAATATCTCAGAACTTTTTAAATTGACAGGATGCAAAAAAACTTAAAGCATTAACAAATAAGCCTTGAATGCTTAGCTTCATTTCCCTTTGAATATCAATAATTAAGAACATGGTACACCAAAAGTGTAACCTGAAGCGCAACACAGCTACATGCAAGATGCAAAAACGATACTCCCTCTATTCCATTAGAAGAGATTAGTATTCTACTATTCTAATAGAACGGTGGGAGTGTTACAAATGTTCCGTGCTTGGAAAAATCAGATAATGGGGCCCTTGATATCTGTATCACGCAGGATCGATGCAGGGAAGTCTTCAACCATTCTTAGCCATCCTTAATTTGCATATACTTCATTGCTAATGCAAAGCCCAATACGACTCAATGCCGCACTGTAGAGCGTAATCCTTCATCGGAAATTCCTCTGTGGAGTAATACTTGATGTTCACACAAGATTCAAGGCGTCCACTTGTGAACACTCTCCAAAGAGGACCAAGTTGACTAACATTCTCCGCCAAGTCCCCTAGCTTAACGCAAGAATAACGATACCTACATAGTCCTTTACGGAGGCCACCATCACTAAGAGTAGAACCAAAACCAAAAGGTTGTTGTGAAGCAGTAAGCAGTGTGTGGCCACGGCTGCTTCTTGGCGTCCACAGCTGTACCAAGCAATTTAGTGTTCACAGCGATACATCTACAAGAAAAGACTTGATTTTGTCTTCGATGGAGTATTGGCTTTGGCTGTCGAAACCTGAAATCCATGTCAACTACACCTAATTAATATTGGAGCTCAGCTCAGCTGAGATATTTAATTTAAACAAACACTTACGCTGCCGTTCTGAATTTCCTCTGCTTTCAGGTCTGTTGGCTGCCCCGTAGCAGAAAACATTCAGCTCCCCCCATTCGGTCCGCCACTGCTGCTGGTCTTTATAGCAAGACACAGTTCCCGGCATGTGCTTCAGGAATTCATCAGTTGAACAGGTATCATTGTTCTCACCCTCCAGCGTACTTACAAAAATCTCGGGATCCATTAAGGCAATCAAAATCAAAATTAAAATTAAAACAAAGAGTGACACCGAGGTTAATTTCGCAACGGAATCAACTCATTATGCCTAATTTATGGAGACTTTCCTTTGCATAATATGTGGCGTCAATGAACCCGGTTCATTGACTATGGACTCTATCTAGTACTAATTAATCAAATTAATCATTATTTAATACTATGACAATACTCAGCACGTACTTACTGCGACAATTGTCATCGGAAGTTGCCAAAAGTAAATTATTTTAAATGTAAATACTTGTAAGGAATTGCCATTTGCGCAACATTAAGCACATAATAAAATTAATAAAATCAAGCCAAAGTTGATTTCAACTTCACCATTTGCGCACTCTTACCTTTTTCTTCTTTTCATTTGTGCAAGGATACAAAAGATGTAATGAATAATTTTTCCATTATTTATCCTCCAGCATGTCAAGATACAATATTAGCAAGTGTGGGATACACTCTTTGCATTTTGTGGTACTATAGTACATTAGTACTCAATCAACTTCAGTGAAAATTTAGTATTTTCTTTCATTCAGTAGACATACATAAGACTGATCTGTTGCTCATTTAATAGATCTTTTCCTACAAAATCGGCAATCCTTCAAGATGACAACAGAGTGTATACATTAATCAACATGGAATTACCACATTATACATGCAAAAATTACAAAGTAATAGACAGTTTCATAACGGCCTGCCCAGATGATTCCAAGGTACCCATCCGAGAGCGCAGATCTTCATGGCAGTATATCAGAATCCAATCGCCTTCATCCTCATAATTGATTTTCAAGTTCTCAAACATCATCTAACTTGAACCTTTTGGCCAATGCACAGCACAACTCTTCAATCCCTGAATTACTTAAAAAAGAGAACTTCACAAATTAGTTAATTAAAATACTCGTATCTGTTATAATTAGTTAATTAAGGTCTTCACGGTGGATGATCATTAACTAATTATTAGTCCCATTTGATTTGATGTCTTCGAATAGATAATATATTTAACTTTTGCGTGTTGATTTATTCTAAGAGGCCATATCATCTAGTAGTCTCATTGACCGATTAAATAAATTAAGACTTCATGATAACACAGTTTTGTAAAGCACATAATCAAAGGCTGCTGTTATTGCCAGAGCAATAATTAGCAGCCAGAGCAACATTTTGTTCTTATTCCTAAATTGCCTTTCATTTTTTTAACAGATTCCATTCTCTCTCTACAAATGAGGGGAGGCTTCTTCTGTCGCCTCACACCCTTTTCCAGCCTTTAAATGACTCCTCCTCCACCCGGAGCCGCCGCCGTCGCTGCTACCGTCTTCTTGGCTTTCGTGTTTTTGTTCCGGCCGTTCCCAGTCGACGCATTCGGAGGGTCGTCCACAACGGTGGCCGTCAGCTATGGCTCATCCCCCACCGTTTGCAGTTTGGTCGCTGACCAATCCACCCATCAGATTCAATGTTGGAGAGATGGTAAAGTTAAACCGCCCATTTAGGCGCCATCCGCGTCCTTTGACTCCATCGCCAGCGGTCAGGATTTGCAGAGGAGACATGCTTGTGGGATGAATACAAGTGGGGTTGTGATTTGCAGAGGAGACAATAATGGTGGTCAGTTCGTGCCATCTAATCTTGTTAACGAGTACAGCGCCCTTGCCCTTAGCGCAAATCATAGCTGTGCAATTCGGAAATCAAATAAGACCGGAGTTGGAGGCGGGTTCGGGTTTGAGAAGCGGGCGGTCATCCTTGGATGAGTTGTCATCGGGGGAGGGCTCAGGCTCAGAGTATTGCCGCTGCTGCTGTTGTTGTGGAGGAGCAGGCTGAGTTGGAATGGGGTTAAGGGTTTTGAGCTCGGATTCCATCAGAATCAGATTGATAAAGATGGAATAACAGCAAAAGCAAGGGAGATTAATTACAGTGATGGGCTATTGGATTGCCATTGACCGTGGTATCCTCAATCTCAAACCAACGGCATAGAACAAAGGAAAGAGAGCTTCCTTTCGTTTATAGAGAACAGAGTTGAAATTTATTAATGGGTTCCTAAGGAAGCTCTCTGTTCTTGTTCCAATAACCCATTCAGATTTAGAGAACCATTAAAAAAATGAAGGGTAATTTAGGGATAAGAATAAAATGTTGCTCTGGCTGCTAATTATTGCTCTGGCAATAACAGCAGCCATAATCAAATTGATAACATGTGGCGATAAATCAATGGACACTGTAATGATGTTACACGAAAATCGAGGACAGCAGTTCACTACACGGGGCGCTAAACTAGCATGCAGGACCACTTGCCGAGTTGAGGCTGATGCTGGCGTAGGTTCAACACGGCGAACTCAGCCACCGCCACCAGAATATCGCCTATAAATAAGAGTTACATGATACTTTAAGGCAATCAAAATCAAAATTGAAATAAAAACAAAGAGTTGTAATTTCTCAACGGAATCACAACTCACTATACCTAATCTATAGAGACTTTCCTTTGCAAGGAAAAATGGAGTATGAAGAGACGCAACTCGTTCCTTGGTGGAGTCAAAGTGAGTCAATGAACCGGTTCATTTCCTCCAGGACTCTATCTGCCAAGTACTCCTTTTTAAGTTCAAAAGGTTCATTCAAATTTCACTACTTTCAACTAGAAACAGAGCTTTCCCACTTTACCAAATTAAAGATAGGATAATTTATGGGGAAAACTGCAAAAATGGTCCACAATCTTTACCCTTGTTTCAAATGTAGTCCACAATCTTTAGTAAGTAGCAAATGTAGTCCACAATGTATCCATTTTGTTGCAATTTTAGTCCAAAAACGGAAATTGGACATTGACTAACGGTCAACGGATTTGACCGTCAGTCAAACCCGGGTTTGACCCTCCTAAAACTACTTCACCTCTTTCTTCCAAAACTATTTCTCTCATCCTCTCAACCTCTCATCTTCTTCTTCCAAACAGCTCCACACTTGAAACAGTTTTTTTCCAAAAACAGAACAAGAATACTAATAATTGAAAAAATCGATCAGATTGAAGGACCCAAAACCGAAGAGCAAAAACCAAACACCAAATTCAATTTAAAGCAGCACAAACCGAATCAAAATCCAATTGATGCACCAAAACCGAATTCCAAACAGCTTCAATATTCAAACAATTTGAAACAGCAAAACAGAACACCAAAATCCGAAATTCTTAGTGAAGATAATTACCTCCTTTCAGCAGGTTTAAGAAATGAAGAAATTAATTCTTCAGTTAGGAACAGTGCCCATTGCCGATTGAATCAAAATTCAAAATGAAATTCACCAATTCTTGGATTTATTAGCAAACAAACAAGGCTTGAATGAGAATCCCGTTTAGCCCATCGTATTCTAGATGATAACAAGCATCAAATTCAAATAATCCCAAATTAATTGAATTTTTGTTATCGGGTAACAGTGTTCTTCGAATTGAGAAATCTTGAAAATCCCGATTTGAAGGAATTTGCTTCACACCATGGTCGAACCTTTCCAAACCAGCTGGATGTAGTTTGAATCCTTGAAAATGAGCTACAAATCGGGATGGGTTGGCCGGAATCCGGCCAAAGCCGAGCTTCCTCCAATCGCAACTTGAACTCAAAATCGGTCAACCTTTCACGACAAATGCTTAATCTGAAAAAAATCTGGAGTTGTCGGTCAGCAGTACAACCCACGAAGACCACCCAGAAGTTTCCCACACAATTTCCCGAAGCAGTAAGGCCCAAAGTTCCCGGCAGCCAGTACAGCACCCAGACGGGCAGAACACAAAATGACACAAAAATACTCCAAATCGGAGTAAAAAACACTCAAATTTGGTATTAATCCATTGAAAATCTTATGGGTAATCAATAAGGAAGATCAATTTCCAGCTTGAAAGCATTTTAGAAGAAGAAGATGAGAGGATAAGAGAAATGGTTTTGGAAGAAAGAGGCGAAGTGGTTTTAGGAGGGTCAAATCCGGGTTTGACTAACGGTCAAACCCGTTGACCGTTAGTCAAGGTCCAATTTCCGTTTTTGGACTAAAATTGCAACAAAATGGATACATTGTGGACTATATTTGCTACTTACTAAAGATTGTGGACTACATTTGAAACAAGGGTAAAGATTGTGGACCATTTTTGCAGTTTTCCCATAATTTATGTATAACTTTGGGTCGGTGGAAAGTTAATCACAACTAACATTTGATAAAGCAAATTAAAAAGTATAATAGGAACAGTGGTATTGATTCTGTGGCCCAACAGAGTGTTTCTTTGGGCTTGTGATCTCCGGTTCCAGTGCGCCCCATGCGCCCTCTCACATGGGGTGGGGCCCACGCCCCATGGAGAGGGCGGCGCATGTTTCTCTGATGTTGCCAATGAAAACAAAAAGTCTCTGTGTAAATATTTTCAAATTTGACAAAAGTATACGTTATAGTTAGCAAAATTTAATTTTTTTTTTTTTAGGTTGATAAAAGTAAAGATTATAATTAACGAAATTTCAAAAGTGAGAAAAATAATGGTTATAGTTAACCCAGATTTTAGAAATTTGCCGAAAGTAAATGTTGTAGTTAATCAAATTTAAAATTTTTGAAAAAGTAAAAGATACTCAGTATATAGTTAAAGAAATATAAATTTTTTGACACTTGATAAAAGTAAAAGTTCTAATTAATTACATATAAAATTTTCGATACTTGACTAAATTAAAGGTAATAATAGTTAACCTAATTTAAACTTTTGAAACTTGCCGAAAGTAGAGATTTTGAAATATTTAAAATTTTCAGAACTTGATAAAAGTATAGGTTATAGTTAAGAAAATTTATAAAAGTGCAAGTAGAAAAAAGAATTGTAGGTGATTCAGGGTCAATCCTCATTGTAAACAAACACCTAAGAACAAATTGATAGATACATCATCAAAATGCATCTAAATGCCATTTCATCACAATAACATCAGCCACCCTAGCTATAATTAAATTATAGCCCTACAAAACACATAAGGAATCAAAATTTAAATAAATAAATAGAGGATGAGCACAGATAATAAAATATACAACGAATGTACTGAATAATTTTTTTCATTATTTAACCTCCAAAATATTAAGATACAATATTTGTAAGTGAAGGATACACTCTTTGCATTTTGTGATTTCATTGTTGATATTCATTACAGAATTTACCAAACTATCAAAATGCATTATTTTCCTTCAATTCAGTATACGTACGTAAGACTGCTCTGATGCTCCTAACTTTTCATTCAAATTTCTTCACTACTTTCAACAACACACTGTCCATTCATTTCATTTTTGTGAACTGGAATTTATAAACATTACAGTGTCTTATGCTTGATTTTTTGTCCCAAAACTGTTAAATTATTTGACTGGTTTAATGATTTTTGTTTTTGTTTCTTTGGCAAGTTGCAAATACAGAATTTTTCATTCAATTTCCTGGAGCTTTCAGAGCTTTGCTTTCAGTGTTAATGAGTAGTACCAGTGTTAATGATAGTGTTTGTTTGATGCTGCCAATGAAAACAGAAAGTCTCCGTGTATATAAATATCTTGAACTTTGACAAACAAAGTAAAGGTTATATAGTTAGCCAATTTTGAATTTTTTGAACGTTGATAGATAGATATCGTTTCAGTTACTAAAAATATTTATAAAACCTACTTAAAATTAGTATTGCAATAAGAAATGATAACTTTATTTCTCCCAAAAAATAAAACATGTAAAAACACTTAGTCGAAGAATAAATCTCAGCTAAGCTCATACAATTGATCACCGATGCAAATATATTCCTGCAAACATAAATCAATCGGTTATCGTGAATTCAAACTAGGCTTACACTAGACGTGTCAATAGTCTGTGAAGGTCCGGCTAAACTATAGATACAACCCAATTCCTCCTTACTTTATCAACAATTACTGTTAATAATTGCTACTCTAATTAACAGAGAACATGCCGGAAAAGCCACCACACGTTAACTGTACCAACATCATTAATAGCTAGGGAAACCTGATTAGTTATTATTACCCGCGTCACTAGTTTAGAATTACTTTAACCATTTACCCTGCATTACGTGAATGTAACTTCACCACTAATTATCTATCCACTAAATGACAGGTGATTTAGTGAAACAAACTAATTGGTTTTACTCGAATTTAAACAAGTTGCGCAAACTCATATAAATCCAATTAATGAAAGTTATACACTTAGATTGAAAAGGAACTCATGCATACATTACATGAAGAACGATTATATCTCACACTTGTAAGAATCAACCTTCAACTAGAAAAAAAAAAAAACAATAAAACTAACATAAAGAAAAGAAATTAACATGGATGAAAGAGAAATGAGGAAACTCTCTACCGTAAAGGCATAATTTCAATCGCACAAAGCATCCTTTTTTATAGGGAAATTATCCTACTCATCTCCTAATAAGACTAGGAAAAAGAAATAATTAGTTAACTTATAAATGAAATAAACTACCTAATTAAACAATGAAAAGATCAAGTCATAGGCGGCTAATGAATGAGGGACGCAGCTCAAACGAATTTCGCACATAGCTGTGCCAAATTTGGGAGTTACCAAAACCATTAATCTTGATGCTCAAACAATACGCATGCAGCCACTCCAATTTCAATTGGATTTCATTAAATCTGAACTTGGATTGGGTTTTTCTTATTAGCTGCTTCAAATAGGCCAGCCCAACAAGGTAGCTTATTCAGCCCAACTATTGAGCTGAAAGCAATTCATAGAAGCCCAATTGAATCACACATGCGTCTGGAATATTCTCGTGGCTACTGTTCACACGCACTGTTCATAGGCGTCCATTTGGGCAAATAGACCCTTGTTTTCTGCTCTTTGCAACTCTTGTGTCTTTCTGCTATGCTTCCTTAAACTAGTGTTTATCATAGAAAAATACTACAAATACTCCGTAAGAGCGAACAACAAAACACTAAAAGTAAACAACATAATTCCGCCCATCATTGATAAAAGTAAAGGTTATAAATTAACGAATTTCCAATCCTTCGAAACTTGAGAAAAGTAATGATTATGTTAACAATATATAAAATCCTATAAATTTGATGAAAGTAAATGTTATATATAGCATGTTCTTTTGGTTTTTGTTTTTAAAAGTAAATTTAATATATTATAATTATTTTTTATTATTTCCAATAAAACTTCTTACTATTTAGCTATATATTTTTACATTTTTAATACAGTTTCTACATTATAAAATTATTTTTTCAAAAATATGTTTTCAAAACTGTTTTCAAAACAATAAAAAAGAATTGGCTCATAGTTAATGAAATCTAAAATTTTTCAAAACTTGACAAAAATAAAAGATATAGTTAACGAAACATAAAATTTTTTAAACTTGATCAAAATAAAGGTTAGAAATGCCGAAATCTAAAATTTTCAAGACTTGACGAAAGTAAAGGAAATAATAGTTACCATATATATTTAAACTTTTTAAATTTGACCAAAGTAGAGGTGAAAATTTGAAATATTCAAAACTTGATAACAGCAAAGGTTATAAAATAGTGAAATTTGAAATTTTCAAGACTACGAAACAGTCAACGGAATTGAGGTCATAGTTAGCGAAATTTACTGGGCCCAGAGTTTGTCCACAAAAACATGTGTAGGCAAAAAGAGAGTTGCAGGTGATTCAAGGTAAATGCTCATCGTAAACAAAAAACTAGGAACAAATTATTAATTTAGTATTCAGTTTCAAATTTAAGAACGAAAATGCAATATGCAACTATTTCAAGATTAACGTATTTATTGTCTCTAGTTATATTTAATTGTTTAATTTATACAGGTGTAAAAGTATCAATATATACGAGGGACTCCACTGCCTCTCTTCTTACTCTTTCACATTCCTCGGAATGAGAAATTGTACATGTTGTAAGATCCGAATCCTGCAAAGAGAGAGAAACGAAACATGCAGCTCGGCGATTAATTCCTTTAAATTTGTACTCCCTTGTTCTATTTCAGTATTACAATGTGGACGAAACAAGCAGTTCGGCGATTAATTCCTTTAAATTTGTACTCTCTCGTTCTATTTCAGTATTACAATGTGGACGAACTCTTCTGATGAAATTTATACCTGCCCTTCTTTAAGGTCTCGTGCGCATAGTGCCGAACCGAGAGATTCATAGATTGAAAGGACCTCAAGTACACCAACACAGTGCTGTTGTTGGAAAACAGGCAAACCCAAATACAAATGAATCCCACAGTAGATAACAAAGGCTCCGTTCTTTTTTCATTCATTTTCAGGAAAATCACCATTTTTTAGAACAAAAAAGTTACACGAAGAAACAACTTCTTTCTCAAACCAAAATATTTCCCAAATTAGTCACTAAAAGAACAAAGTCGAAGTTCAGGAACTCCTGGGCGGATTAAGACTCTGTTTGGACAGTATTCAAAATAGCCGTGTTACGGGCCCCCAAAACTGCGCTAGAAAGTCTTAGCCCAATGAATTGACATAAGGAAAGTCTTGATTTTGTCTTGGATTGAGGGTGGTTGTGAACTGCTATATATATATAACACGACAAGTTCAAAGTGGTTATAACATATATGCAATCAAACTAAAGCAAGAAGGGCAGACTCTTTATGTTATTCTAATCATAGTAAAGGCATAAAGGAACGGTATTGAGATGTGCGAAAGCTGTTATGCAAACGAGCAAGAGTAAATCCATAGATAAATATTCAACTTAATTTTCCGAGTTGGTTTTGACATTTCCCAACTAGAGATGGCCACGGTCCGGTTCGAACAGGAACCGACCCAGAATTGGACCGCGGTTTTGGAATCGGAACCGTGGCCCCCGCTTCCAGAACCGAAACCGGACCCGCCTCTGGCAGTTAAGGTTCCGGTTCCTCTTGTCTGGAACCGAGAACCGCAGGTTCCGGTTCCAAAGGGTCCAACCCTCCGGTTTTAATGTGAGAACCATAAAAATAATAATTTTTACATTCTTCGTGCACAGATTTGAACACACGACACTTTGTTAGAATTGAAAAACTTTAAGCAAAGTTGATTAACCACTTCAACTATTTGCTTTTTTTGAACGTCTTTCTTATAATTATAATTATATTATATGTTTCACATATAATATATATAATCTATTTTTAAATATATATTATAATATATAATAATAGTATACTTTTTATATATATTATTAATATAATATAAATAAGCATTAAATTAAATTAAAATTAATTAATTATTAAATTAAATTAGATCCAACCCAACTTCCGCAAATAATGAAGATAAATTATATTAAATATTCAAGATGTATTTATTTTGTAAAAGTTTCAATGCTTCAAAGTTCAAACTCTGATTTCTCACGATTTATAACAATGCATCACTCTCTTGATTTTTTTTAAATAATATATTGAGGTATTATTCATCTGTATATATATTTTTTCACAATTTATTTTTGTATATTTTATTATATAAATCATTTAATTGTATAAATGCATGTACCGTCGCTACAGATTTTATTTTATTTTTGTAATTTTAATTATTTATAAATAATTGAGTTATTAATTGAGTCAAAATAAAATAACATTTATAAGTTAAAATTTTTAAATAAACGAAAAAAATTATGAAATAAACGTAAAAGATTCGAATCGGAACGGAAACCGTGACATACTAGAACCGGAACCGTAACAGAACCGGAACCGGCACGGAACCGTCCCCCTAAGGTTCCGGTTTCGGTTCCACTGATTTATGAACCGTAACCAGCGATTCCGGAACCGTAGTCATCCCTATTTCCAACAAGGCTTTTTTTTTTTATTGGCGTAACTGAAGATCTTACATTTCAGCAATAAATGATCTTTCAAGATGTCGATCGACTTAGAGTGGCCGGAGTCTTAATCAACATTGAATTATCATATTATAAATGGAAAATTCACAAATTAAGTGGCTAGACCAATAAGTGATCCTTACAAGCTAAATTAACTTTCTTATATGTAAGCAATAAGTCATCCTTCAAGATGTCGAAAATTAAACAGTCTATTATTCAACATACATAGAATTATCATAGCATAAATGGAAAAATCAAAAATTAAGTTGCTAGAACAACAGATAGAATCATTATGGTTTGCCCTAATGATTTCAAAGTATCCATACGAGAGCGTAAATCCTCATCACAGGAGATCAGAAACATTTCGTCATCATCCTCGTACTTTATTTTGATGTTGTCGACATCTAACTTGAACCTTTTAGCCAATGCAGCAGCCAACTCTTTAATCCCTAAGTTACTGGAAAAAACAAACCTTACAGTGTCATCTCTGTATGTTGCCTTGATAGTCATGTCATAACCTTGATTAGTCATCTTGTTAGCTTCCATTTCAGTACTTTTACCCTTTGCACTTGTGCTGGGGATCGAACCGGAAGCTTCTGCTCGTTTCTTTCTTGCACGAGCGCATTTGATATTAGGAACTTGTTGAATGTGATGGACACTGTTTCTCTTGTGCGATGGCCACCTTTTTATGCCAAAAGCCCGGCATCTACGTTTCAGGGTAGATCGACTAACTGCAAAAATGTACAGTTGGTAACATAGTGATGGTGGTTGGTCTTAAAAAGATAAGAAAATAAAGTGATTGATCAGTTAGACGTATATACATATACAACATAAAAACAGTTTTTAAAGACGATTACCTCCGAGTTCTTTTGCAGCATCATCAATACTTCTTTTGCCAAAATATTGTTTGATACTGTCCAAAGTGATTTCAGCTTCAACATAGGGGACTACTTCCTTGGAAGTCACTGCCATGTCTTGTTCTGTCTTGGGATGATCACTAGTTTCCAATATGGTTAGGGATTGATCCCTATTCACATTTACATCAGTATTTGCATCCTTATCTCCCAAGGATGGCATAGGTGGTTGATTATGTGATGGTGCAAAGTTGTGCTGCTCTTCTCTGTCACTCCCTGAGGCTTCATGGATTTGGACTTGATCACCTCCAGGAACTTGTTGGGGTACTTCTTCAAGTTGAAGTTGCTCCGGGCATATGCGCTTCGAAGTAGATCGGCTTATAACTGCAAAAAGTTACAGCCGAACAGCTAAGGGCCTGTTCTTTTTGTTCTGTTTTGAAAACGGTTTTGGTTTCAACAGTAAATTTAATATATTTTAATCATATTTCATCATTTTCAATACAACTTTGTACTATTCAGCATCTACTTTTTACATTTTCAATACACTTTTTACATTATAAAACTATTTTTCAAAACTTGTTTTCAAAATCGTTTTCAAAACGATGAAAAAGAACAGGCCCTAATTGTAACATAAGGATGATCGATGCTCTTCAAGAAAAGAGTTAGATTAAGAAGAGAAAATCTCCAGGATGTTTGAACACGAATATTACCTTCAAGTGCTGCTGCAGGGCCATCAAGCTTTTTACCAGAATGTTGAGTCAAAGCATCGAGAGTGATTGACTTTCTTTTATTTGTTAAAATATCCCCTGAATTCTCCGTGTTGTCCTGTGGATTGGGAAATTCAGTAGTTGCATCATCCTTATCTCCCAAGGATGGTATTGGTGGTGGTTGATCCAGTGGTGATGCAAAGTAGTCCTGTTGCTCTTCTCTGTCACTCCCTAAGGCCCGGTGGCTTTGGACTTGATCACCTCCAAGTGCTGCTGCTGCCGCCTCATCGAGGTTTTTACCAGAATGTTGAGTCAAATCATCGAGAGTGATTGATTTTCTTCTATTTGTGAAAACATCCCTGGAATTCTCCGTGTTGTCTAGTGGATTGGGAAATTCAGTATTTGCATCCTTATCTTCCAAGGATGGTATTGGTGGTGGTTGATCATGTGATGGTGCAAAGTCTTCATGTCTTTGGACTTGATCACCTCCAGAAACTTGTCGGGGTGCTTCTTCAGATATAAGTTGCCCACATCCAATAGAACCTGTGAGGCCATCAAATGTTGACGAAACTCCCTTGGAACTGGGAGTCCCAGCTCTACTTGGTTGTGTATTGGGATTGGGATAATGAGTAGGAATGGTGTGCTGATTTACATGGAAGTAAATAATATTATCTTCATAAGAATGAAATAAACGGACAGAGAAATCACGCACGACATCTGGCCAGGGAAGTTTCAGAGATATTGTGGACAATATTGACTTTAACACAGCCACTATAACTCCATCGCCTTTCTGTTGAGGTTCAAGAAACACTTGTAATATGAAGCGATGAAGTTTGGGATGAATTACTTGCAAGGGAATAGCAAAACAAGAAGGAAGGTTCAATGCTCGAGTTAAGGGAAGAAATGGATTGTCGGAGATGCCGAATTGATTGGTATCTCTGATAAAGCATGACTTGTTTTGCCAATGTGCTTTTCCAACCAAAGTTTTCCCACTTGTTACAGAATACTGCATGATCGTTAGCTGTTGCTCTGTAATAGCATTAACCAAAGTCCCGTCGAAATTTCTTGTGCGAACTAACAGTTGAGTAGTACTTTGATCGCCTTCAACTTGGGTGACATCGCACATGCAATGAACCCAGACCTGAATAAGAGGTAGTTTGAGTTTCTTGCTCAAATGCTTAAGCAGACCGCTTATGT
This sequence comes from Leptodermis oblonga, assembly GCA_016801395.1. Lineage (NCBI taxonomy): Eukaryota > Viridiplantae > Streptophyta > Magnoliopsida > Gentianales > Rubiaceae > Leptodermis > Leptodermis oblonga. The sequence goes on from CM028757.1 coordinate 38,310,574, forward strand.
TCACTTTTGGTTCAAGTAACTTCATCAGACTCTGTTGAAATGAATAGCAAATTCTGATTAAGAAAAAAAAAAAAAAAACAAATTTCATATTCAATTTATGAACAAAATTAAGCTACTTACACGGTAGCATTTCTTTTGGTAGGAATGATAATCTGGAAATCCGAGACCTAAGTCCTACATAAAGAATGAAAAACACCAAGTGAAAATATGCATCAATGCATGATTGTACAAGATAAGCTAAGGATATCAGCAACAAAACAGAATAGATATACAAACATATGTAATACTCCATATGTCTCATTCAAAGAGGCAACTTTGCATTACTAAAAATAGTAATACAAAGTGAATTCTTCAAATGGGACAGAGGAAATATGAAAATTTGATTTGAAAGCGCGGAATAAAAACCTCAAGTTGCCTGACAATCCCATCAAATGTGACAATAGGGACTCCAAATGATAAAACCTCAATTACTCCAACGCACTCCTGTTTATGTTTCTGATTCCCATCAAGTCGGAAAAGTGGCAAAGCCCAGTACGACGTGATGCCGCACTGTATAGCCAAATCCTTCTTCGGAAACTCTTTTTCGGAGTAATACTCAATATTTCCACAATATTCCAGGCGTCCACCTGTAAACACTCTCTGGAGAGGACCAAGTTGTACCGAATCCTCTAACTGAATGCAAGAGTAGCGATACTTGCAGAGTCCATCATATAGGTGACCAAAACCAAAAGGTTGTTCTGATGCAGTGAGCAGTGTCTGGCCATCGCTGCTTTTTCTTGTTCCGGGAGTCCAAAACTGTACCAAGGTACCCTGGGACCACCTTATCTTTTTATCCATCAGTAAAGACGCAATTTCGATTTTGTCTTGAATTTGAGTGGACTGATACTGGTCGCTTATAACAGAACCTGTGCATAAACGTCAACAGCTCTAACAATTTGTACAAGGTATTATAACTAGCTAATTAGATGCAATTTCAGTCAACAAATTAAGTGAGTTGTAATGTCTTAAAAAACACGTACGCGGTTCTGAATTTCCTCTATTTTCAGCTCCGTTAGTTGAGGCCGCCGGATAGCAGAAAACAGTCAGCTCACCAGGGCTGGTCGCCCGCGCGACTTTATAGCAACCCACAGGTCCCGGCATGTGCTTCAGGAATTCATCCTCTGTCCATGTACCTATTCTTTCACCAATTGGATGTACATGGAAGTAAATAATATTATCATCATCAGAGTGAGAGACATTGACAGAAAACTGTTTAAGTTTCCAAGATAATGTGGACAATAATGACTTCAACAAAGCCTTTAGATCTTCATCACATGTCTGGTGAGGTGGAAGAAAAACTTGTAATATGAAGGGCGGAAGTTCGGGATGAATTACTTGCAAGGGAATTGCAAAAGAAGCAGAAAGACCCGATGCTCGATGTAAGGGAAGAAATGGGTCATCGGAGATGCTGAATTGATTGATATCTCTTATAAAGCATGACTTGTTTTCCGAATGTGCTTTTCCAACCAAACCTTGTCCACTTTTTACTGAACAGTACCTCTCACGCATTGAATAATATGTAGCAAGCCATAAATCCTTCCAGTCGGTTAATGTTTTGTGGGGAAAGAATAGAGTTTGAGTAGTAATCCTATTAGTTTCCGCTGGATTTGAGTTTGAGAAAGTGGTGAGGGTATTCTCATCATCGTCATTGCACATGCAAGGAACCCAGACTTGAATAAGAGGTAGTCTGAGTTGCTCCCTCCAACGGTTAAACAGAGCACTAAAGCCCACTTCTGAATCAAGTAACTTTTCCCGAAGCTGCAAGTATTGAAGAAATGGAAGGCAAATATTAATTAAAGCAGAAAAATTATTTTCCAAAGGTACTATATCCTTAGTTCCATTAAAATAATCCAGTCTATTTTAAAAAATATTTTCTTTTCAATAGAAGTAGTAAACTTTTATAGCGGAACCTTCTTACATCGTAGCATTTGTTGAAGTAGTCATGAAAATGTGAACATCCAAGACCGAATTTCTACAAGAAGCAAGTGATGGATCAGAATAAATGCAATAATATTGTATTATTAATTGTACTCCTATAACTTACTAGATGCAGTGTATATTAGAAAAGTATGATGAAATTTTGATTCCATTAATTGATGTCAAACCTCAAGTGGCTCCATGATCCAACCAAGTTCGATATGAAAGGCTCTTAATGATACGAGCTCAATTACTCCAACGCACTGCTGCTGCTGCTTCCGATCATCAAGTTGGTAAAGTGGCAAAGCCAAATACGACTCAACGCCGCACTGTAGAGCGTAATCCTTCATCGGAAATTCCTGTGTGGAGTAATACTTGATGTTTACACAACATTCTTGGAGTCCACTTGTGAACACTCTCCAAAGAGGACCAAGTTGACTAACATTCTCCGCCAAGTCCCCTAGCTTAATGCAAGAATAACGATACCTACACAGTCCTTTACGGAGGCAACCAAACATAAAACCAAATATAGAACCAAAACCAAAAGGTTGTTGTGAAGCAGTAAGCAGTGCGTGGCCACCGTTGCTTCTTGGGGTCCACAGCTGTACCAAGCAATTTTGCATCTGCAGCGTTACATCTCCAAGAAAAGACTTGAATTTGTGTTCGATGGAGTCCTGGCTCTGGCTGTCGCAACCTGAAATCCATGTCAACTTCACCTAATTAATATTGGAGCTCAGCTCAGCTGAGATATATATTTAATTTAAACAAACACTTACGCCGCCTTTCTGAATTTCCTCTGCTTTCAGGTCCGTTGCCCGCCCGGTAGCAGAAAACAGTCATCTCATCATCTTTGGTCGCCCGCCGGACTTCATAGCAACCCACAGATCCCGGCATGTGCTCCAGGAATTCTTCAGTTGAACACGTATCATCGTTCTCCCCCTCAAGCGTGCTTACAAAAATCTCGGGATCCATTAAGGCAATCAAAATCAAAATTAAAATGAAAACCAAAGAGTTGTAATTTCTCAACGGAATCACAACTCACTATGCCTAATTTATAGAGACGTTCCTTTGCAAAATATATAGGAAAAATGGAGTATCAAGACAAGACTCTCAACTCGTTCCTTGGTGAAGTCAATGAACCGGTTCATTTCCTCCTGGACTCTATCTGTCAGTACTATTAATTACAGAAAAAGGTTCAATTTTAAGTTCAAAAGGTTCATTCAAATTTCAACAAACAGGGCTTTCCCACTTTACCAAATTAAAGAAAGAATAATTTATGTATAAATTTGGGTAATTTCATTGATTTACACAGCTTGTAGGTGGAAAGTTAAGGCGTGTGGAAGAGGTTTCAAAATATGATTTTGAGTCTCATTTTAATTTTATAATATTAAAATTACATTAAAAATATAAAAATGTGTGTTAAAAATGTAAAAAGATTTACTAAAAATGTAAAAATGCTTATTGGGAATGACAAAAAACTATTATAAAATCAAAATGAGTCTCAAAATATGATTTTGAGAAGTCTCCGTGCAAATATTTACAAATTTGAAAAAAAGTATAGGTTATTGTTAGCAAAATTTAAACATTTTTTTAGTTGATAAAAGTAAAGATTATAACTAACGAAATTTCAAACTTGGGAAAAATAATGGTTATAGTTAACCCAGATTTTAGAAATTTGACCAAAGTAAAAGTTGTTGTTAATCAAATTTAAAATTTTCAAAATTTGATAAAAGTGAAAGATACTCATAAATATAAATTTTTTGACACTTGATAAAAGTAAAATTTCTAATTAATTAAATCTAAAATTTTTGAGGCTTGACTAAAGTAAAGGTAATAGTTAGCATAATTTAAACTTTTGAAGACAATGGTTAGCAATATTTAAAATTTTCATAACTTGATAAAAGTATAGGTTATAGTTAAGAAAATTTATAAAAGTGCAAGTAGAAAAAAGGATTGTAGGCGATTCTGGGTAAATGCTCTTTGTAAACAAAAACCTAAGAACAAATTGATAGAAAATGCATCTAAATGCGATTTCATCACAATAACTTTAGCCACCCTATAATCAAATTCTAACCCTACAAAACACATAAGCAATCAAAAATTTAAATAAATAAATAGAGGATGAGCTCAGATAATAAAAGATACAACGGATGTACGGAATAATTTTTCCATTATTTAAGCTCCAAAATGTTAAGATTCAATATTTGTAAGTGTGGGATACACTCTTTGCATCTTGTGGTTTCATTGTTGATATGGTTGTATTCCTTACAGAATTTACCAAACTATCAAAATGAATTATTTTCCTTTTATAAGTATACATACATAAGACTGCTATGATGCTCATTTAATAGATCTTTTCCTACAAAATCGGCAATCCAACCGAAAATTTGACAGAGTCAACTGCTTAAGACTCAATGGGCTCCATTAATAGCTCCACCATAGAAAACTATCTTGAGGGACTCCAACCTGATCATTGTCACCTTGCAAGTTGTCACCTTGCAAGTTGAAAGATACATGTTCATTCACATCAAGATGCCTTAAACATTTAGTATTTGGTAAGAAGACTGTACCCCGGAATCCCCTCATTATCAAAGTTTGTAGTTTCCTCAGTTTGGCTATTGATGGAGGTATAGACCGCACATAACCACTGACAGCCAAATATCTCAAATGAACCATTAGTCCAATTTCGACAGGAAAACTGACCCCCCCATGTTGATGGATTCCATATGAAGGACCTTAAGTGATTTGAAGTTGTTAAAAATGAAGGATATCTGGGCTCTTTATCTGCAGAGGCAAAGAAGAATATCAAGGATCGAGTTCTGGGGCCCCAGAAGGTTTTGAGCCAATAAAATGATCTCTTCTCAAATAGATGCTTAACCGGTAGTTCTCAAATGCTATAGGATCTAATTTATGTTCCTTGTCACACTCCAAATCAAACTCAGATGCAGAGAAAGAGGCATATGATTCATCAAGATGAAAGAAGTTCTCATCTTTGGCTTTCGAGTGACACAAATCACTCCAAAGATCATGAAGCTGACATGTTTTGACCTTTCCATTAGATATTGTTTTTGAAATGATCACCAGACTTGGGTTAATCAAGAATTCCTGTGCAACATCTTCAAAGCTCTTAGGCTCAGTTTCCTGTGCAACATCTCCATAACTGTGTCAACTTGCTCACTGGAATATCTTTGTCCTCTAGAAAAACCCCCAAATAAAGAAATCATGGTTTTAGATGCTCAGGCAAGTGCTTGAAGCTCAGTTCTAAAATTTCCTTAACTTGCACCGATTTTCTGGATCTGAATCATTGATTACCTGTGAACTTAAGCTTTTTGATATTTTTTCCCACCACTCCTGTGTCTTATCTGTTTTGTGGAGGACACCAGAAATTGCAACAACTGCAAGAGGTAACCCTTGACAATGTTCAGCAATTTGCTTCTTTTCTAATAACTTCCAACTTTCCTCATCGAAGAATAAATGCATAAGATGCGGATCACTGCCAGGCTTGATCTCCCAGTGTTATCAAAATTCTACTCCCATTTCCGTCAACCGAAAAAGAAATTTTCAACTCATTCCCGGCTGCAATATCCCATACATCATCCAAAACAGTGAGATATTTGTTTCTCAGCAGGCAGCGACGCAATTTGGACCAGAGATCTTCGTCAGTAATCCCACTAAGGTCACTTACAAGATCAAGCAACAGTTCCCTTCTCGAGTACACTTGTGAAACAGTACACCATGCCCAACGAGTATACTTGGAATGACTATCAATCTCAATTGATTCAACAACATGTTCCAATTTATGTGCAGTATCTCTGATGCGATTAACTAAATCATTCAACTCTGCCTTCTCAGCTTTGGAATCTGAAATTTCGATGAGGAAAGATTTCAATGAGTCTAGATGTGGTTGTACCTGTTCAACTTCATGCTTCACTGATGCAGTTGACTCAGGATCATATTTTAGAAGAAACATCTTCGGATGCCATCCAGTAAGATGCTCAATTTGTGCGGTTTACTCAAGTACTTCATTCAATAACCACAATCTTTCATTTATTTCTTAATCTCACGACTATAACAACAGTTAATAGCATCACTTGCACCTGGAGAATAAGGGCGGGTTTCTAGGGATACACAAAGCATAGCACCAATCGTTGTGGAGTTGATTTACATTGCGAGACACAGAAGTTGACATTCACCGTCCAATTCAGTTGGTCGCCTTAGTGTTGAAAAGCGTTGCATCAGTGTTGAAAATTGTTGCATCAGTGTTGAAAATCGTTGCATCAGAGTTGAAAAGTGTCGCATAAGGGCTGAAAACCGTTGTATAAGTGTTGAAAAGCGTTGCATCAATGTTGAAAATCGTTGCATCAGTGTTGAAAAGCGTTGCATCCATGTTGAAAATCGTTGCATCAGTGTTGAAAAGCGTTGCATCAGTGTTGAAAAATCATTGCATCAGTGTTGAAAAGCGTTGCATAAGGGCTGAAAACCGTTGTATAAGGTTGAAAAGCGTTGCCTTAAGGTTGAAAAAACGTTGCTTTTAAGGTTGGAAAAGCGTTGCTTTTTGGGTGGAAAAGCGTTGTTCAGGGGTGAAAAGCGTAGCTCAATGTCCAAAAGCGTTGCCTCTCCAAAAGCATTGCCTCAGATCAAAAAGCGTTGCCTCAGTGTTTACAAGCATTGCATCAGGGTTGAAAAGCGTTGCCTCACTGTTGAAAAGCGTCGCCTCAGTGTTGAGAAGAGTCGCCTTGGGTTTGAATCATTACTGGGACGTTAACGTTGTACACTTTTGAGGTGTTAAAATTAATCTTTGACTGCATAAACATTGGACATTAATTCAGCAAAGGAAAACCAAGAAACAAAGTAGCCATTTGCATAAAGAAGGCAAATGCAAGTAGAGTTTGAGGAAAACTCATATCATTCAAAAGGGAAATCAACAAAAACTTTAACTCTCTGGAGAAAGTTCAATTGCAGCAAGCCAAGCCTGGAGATCGAGCACCAAGTGAGCAACCACAAATGGGAGATTCTGGCTTGAAAGCTACAAATACAGAAAACAGATTGAGTATACAGAAAACAAAATGCACCAAAAATTTCAGAATTTTCTTAATTGTATAATATTTCAATTAACCATTGTCACTCATGAAAGATCTGATATTTTGGTGTTACTGGAGAAGTGAAACCAGGGAATTTAATTAGGAGGCAACTGTGAAACAAAGAATCAACAAAAAGCATTATTGATTCTGTGCAAAGATATTCCAGAGAGATTGCAAAGAGCTTCATATGTATGACAAATGCAATGAAATTACTTACTGAGAAAGATGTAGAGTGAAGAGCAAGGGTGGAAAGCCAGTCAAGTAATAACGACTTTGTAAAAGCCAAGCAAGGCTGATCACAAAGTATAAAATGAAGAAATTGAAGATGAAGATGAAGAACAGAAGAAAACTTCAGAGAGGAAGAAACACAATCTGAGAGAAAACATTTCTATATATTGAAGAAGAATGAAAAATCTGATTACAATAATAATAGCTACTCCTATTATACTTGAGCTAAGCTACGGATCACCAGTTGTACAATCCATTTACAAAGCAACTAAGGCAAATAACCATCTTTCCCGCCAATTCTACTAACTACTCTAGTTAGGAACTAACTATTTGACAGCTGTTCATCATTAACTAACTTAACCCTTGATCAGCTAGGAAGTCCAGCTCATCAATTGCAAACTCATGCTTTCTGTCAAGTGGCTGAGGCATTTGATCAGCTGAAATGCAGCACTTGTTCTTTCCTGTGCTCTTCAGGGCATGCTTGCTGTGATCAGTTGATGCTAGTTTCTGCAGACTTTGATCTCGTGTTTCCTCTCCTATCTTTTCAGCTGACTCTTCCACAGATTTTTGCACTTGGATCATTTACACAATGAACAAAATGAAAATGCATCATACACTGGAGAATATCTCATTGGAGTCTGGATTGGAGTGCCACGCGCACAAGGCTCAAAATGCAGGTTCAAGTTCAGTCCACATGAAAGCTCTCCTCTCCGCCTTGTCAGAGATATCCCAAGTAGAGTTTCGCGCTGATATGTAGGATCTCAATTCTCACTTAGCCGAATTTCTAATGTTGCTTCATATGCTGTATCATTTTCATATTGAATGATGCCAGTGCTTCCAAGAAAAACCAGGTCTTTCGCAGGCGTGAGTTGATCCTCCACTTTCAGTTCAGCAATGGCATTTTCTCCTAACAAGTTAATGGTTATTCACCTTGAAATTTCTCAGTTGGGTTTCCATCATCAGGATATAAACAAGTTGCATTCCTGCTGTCTCGATGTCGTGTTCTACCATGGTTGATCCTTTGTCCCCATGCTCGACTGAAACAGCAGAATTGAGATTGATGTTCAACTCATTCTTGTTCTTTCACGTTTTCTTCAGAAATTTTTTTTTTTTTTTTAGTTTTCTTTTTTCTTTTAGTTTTTTAAAGAAAACAATTTCAGGAAAATCGTTTTCGTTAGAATTCATTTTTTTACTTTTCTGAAGAAAAAGATTTACGGAAAATCGTTTTCTTCAGAATTCACTTTTTCAGTTTCCTGAGAAAAAAATTTCCGAAAAATAGTTTTCTTCAGAATTCTTTTGTTTTTAGTTTTCTAAAGAAAACGATTTTCAGATTCCAATTTTTTTTTTTTTTTTTTTTTTAGTTTTCTGATGAAAAAGATTTCTAGATAATCGTTTTCTTCAGAATTCAACATGTTTGAGAGAGAAGTTGAACTTTCTGTCCTACTCAGAAACTTTGAATAATCAAGGAGGGAGCTGCAAGACTTGGTGTGCAGAGCTTGAAACAAGGAATTAAACAATTACCCAAATGGAAGATCTTTAACAGAACACTTCTTCTTGATGTGGAGTCATTAAAACAAGTTGCATCCATTTAAAAGTTGATCTTGGTTGAGAAGCTTAATGCTGAATGTGAGAAACTAATAGAAGAGAAGAAAACGATGGAAGCTGAGGAACAAAACCAGAAGTTGCAAAATGACAACTATTTGTTGGAATCAAAAGAGACTGCAAAAGGATCTAGATGATTCAAAAGCAGAGGCAATCGTTATCAGTGATCCAGGATTTGCAAATCCAAGTTGTAAGTGCAACAAGAGAATTATTTTCTAAGAGCTCACATGAATCAGAAGCAACAATATCTGAATGCATCTAGCTTCAGTTGAAACCGTATCTGCTGCAGGAGACAAGAAGATATGTTTAGAATTTGAAAGGATATCCATGTTCTACGAGGAGTTTGATCATCTGAAACTGATACTCTACGAGCTGAATTGTCTTTTATTTGAAATGAGTCTGCATCCATTTCCATGGATCAAAGAGATGAAATTGAACTCAAATTAAAGTCAGGCCAATCTTGATGAAACTCAGCTGAAGGAGAATGATGAGTGTAAATCGTAAGCTGTTAGCCAAGATGGAATATGGCTTAGAAGAAAGGAAGTCCAATGAGGAGGAGTTGATAGATGGAAGCCAGGGAAATCGTTTTCTTCAGATTTCATTATTATTTTGTTTTCTAAAGAAAAAGATTTCCAGAAAAACGTTTTCTTCAGAATTCATTTTGGAGTTTACTTGTATGTTCTTGGGTGCTTACATAGTTAGTTACATGTACTGTTTTTCATCAGTCCTGGAATCCCAGTAGCAAAATGTTTATTCTAATAATATCACAAGGGCAAAAAATAAATGGCTTAGAACATTCATAATGTAGCTGGTATGTAATGTTTAAACAAGAACTAATGTAGCTGGTACTTCAGGAAATATGAAATTCACAGAGGAAGTAATCAACAAAGATTTTTACAAGTAGATGATACATTGACACTTGTATCATTACTTTGTATCACACAGAAGTGGAAAAACTGAAGCGGCCTGTAGGATAAACAAGAACTAATCTATTAAGACGACAAAGAGCGAGTAATCAGCATACATAGAATTAATATCATAGTGTTTGATAATTGAAAGATCTACCATTAGGTGGCTGCAACAAAAACTGACAAGTTCATTGTGGTCTCCCCTGCTGATTTCAAACTATCCATATGAAGGCATAGATCTTCATCACACACCATCGTAATCCAATCGCCTTCATATTCGTACTTGATTTTAAATCTCTCAACACTTAGTTCAAATCTTTGATCCAATTTTCTGCGCAATTCTTCCATGGTTGAGTTACTGCTCAAAGGAAATCTTACAATATCGTCTTTGTAAGTTGCCTTGACAATTATTGTGTAACCATGATCAATCTCCTCCTTGTCTCCCTTTGCAATACTTTTACCCTTTGCACTTGCACTTGGAGCTGCCGCCTCTTTCTCTCTTGCATTATTCTCTTCCCCATTACTATTCTCTTGCACTTGGAGTACAATAACTTCCCCATTAACATTTACTTGGGAGTCACTTGGGAGTCTTGAATTTGATTGAATGGCAGCTTGGACTCTTTTTCTCTTCTGCGATGGCCACCTTCTTACACCAAAATCCCGACATCTGCGCTTTAGAGTAGATCGACTAACTGCAAAATGTAACATAATGATGGTAGTGATGGTAGTTTAAACTGTCTTAAGAAGCTATGCAAAAAATGATCAGTAAGATGTATACTACTCAAAAACAGTTTTTAAAGATGATGATTACCTCCTAGTTCTTTTGCAGCAGCATCAATACTTTTGCCATAGTGTTGTCTGATAATGTCCAAAGTGATTTCAGCTTCAACATTGGTGAAAACTCCCCTGGAAGTCTCCACCGTGTCGTCTTGTGTATTCAAGTGACCATTAGTTTCCAAGATTAGGGATTGGTTTTCTGATGGAAACTGCTGCTTTTCTTTTTCAATCCCCAAGGCTGCATGACTTTGGACTTTATCATTTCCAAAAGCTTGTGCAGCTACTTGAAATTGACCATTTCTGGTAGGGTCCAAAATGATTCGCAGTTCACCATTTGTTAAAGCTTCTTGAGAAGTCTCAGCTATGTCTTGTGCATTGGGAAATTCAGTATTTGCAGCCAAGGATGGTATTGGTGGTGGTTGATCATGTGATGATGCAAAGTAGTGCCGCTCTTCTCTGTCACTTCCTAAGGCTTTATGGCTTTGGACTTGATCACCTCCAAGAATTTCTAGGGGTACTTCACATCCGGTAGAGTTTGAATTCAATATTTGAGCATAGGCAGCAATAATTGTGGAAACTCCCTTGTTATTGGAAGTCCCGGCTCGACTCTCTTGTGTATAGGGATGATGATGAATAGGAATGGAGTGTTCCTCTGTAGCTGTAGCTGTAGCAGCTGCATCAGTAGTTTGATGGCATTGAACATTATGTTGATGATGTGAAGATTGAAGCAGGTGCTCATCTCTTGGGGACTCATAGCTATGCATAGTTTCTCCAATTCTGTGTACATGGAAGTAAATAATATTATCATCATCACAGTGGGAGAAATTGACAGAGACCTGACATTGCACAACACCAAACCATGGAGGTTGCAGAGATATTGTGGATAATAGTGACTTCAACAAAGCGTCTAGACCTCCATCGCATGTCTGGTGAGGTGGAAGAAGAACTTGTAATACGAAGGGAGGAAGTTCGGGATGAATTAGTTGCAAGGGAATTGCAAAAGAAGCAGAAAGACCTGATGCTCGATGTAAGGGAAGAAATGGATCATCAGAGATGCTGAATTGATTGGTATCTCTGATGAAGCACAACTTGTTTTGCGAATGTGCTTTTCCAACCAAACCTTGTCCACTTTTTACTGAACAGTACTCCCTACTTATTGAATAACATGTAGCAAGCCATGAATCCTTCGAGTGGGTGAATATTTGGTGGGGAAAGAATTGAGTAGTAATCCTATTAGTTTCCGCTGGATTTGAGTTTGAGAAAGTGGTGAGGGTATTCCCATCATCATCATCCCACATGCAAGGAACCCAGACCTGAATTAGAACTACTCCGTGTTGCTTCCTCCAACGGTTGAACAGAGCACTAAAGCTCACTCTTGGAGAAAGTAACTTTGTCCGACACTCTAAGTATTGAAGAAATGGAAGGCAAATATTAATTAAAGCAGAAAAATCATTTTCTATATGAAGGTACTACTTTCTTGGTTCTAACTACTTACATTGTAGCATTTGTTGTAGTAGTAATGAAAATGTGGATATCGAAGACCGAATATCTACAAGAAGCAAGTGATGGATTAGAATAGATGCAATAATATTGTATTATTAATTGTAATCCTATTACTAGATCATATGTATATTAGAAAGTATGATGAAATTTTGATTCCATTAATTGATGTCAAACCTCAAGCGGGTGGATGATCCAATCAAATGCGTTAAGATCGCTTCCTAATGATACGAGCTCAATTACTCCAACGCACTGCTGCTGCTTCCGATCATGAAGTTGGTAAAGTGGCAAAGCCAAATACGACTTAATGCCACACTGTAGAGCGTAATCCTTCATCGGAAATTCCTCTGTGGAGTAATACTCAATGTTTGCACAAAATTCAGGGCGTCCACATGTGAACACTCTCCACACAGGACCAAGTTGACTAACATTCTCCGCCAAGTCCCCTAGCTTAATGCAAGAATACCGATACCTACACAGTCCATGAAAGAGGCCACCGTAACCAAAACCAAAAGGTTGTGAAGCAGTAAGCAGTGTGTGGCCACCGCTGCTTCTTCTTCTTGGTGTCCACAGCTGTACCAAGCAATCTTCTATTGGCCGCTGTACATATACAAGAAAAGACTTGATTTTGTTTTCGATGGAGTACTGGCTCTGGCTGTCGCTGATACCAGAACCTGAAATCCATGTCAACACCTAATTAATATTGGAGCTCAGACGAGATATTTAATTTAAACAAACACTTACGCCGCGGTTCTGAATTTCCTCTGCTTTCAGGTCCCTTCGCCGCCCGATAGCTGAAAACACTCAGCTGCTCCCATCCGGTCCGCAGCTGCTGCTGGACTTTATATCAACCCTCAGATCCCGGCATGTGCTTCAGGAATTCATCAGTTGAACATATAGCAGAGTTCTCACCCTCAAGCGTGCTTACAAAAATCTCCGGATCCATTAAGGCAATCAAAATCAAAATTAAAATGAAAACCAAAGAGTTGTAATTTCTCAACGGAATCACAACTAACTATGCCTAATTTTAAAGAGACGTTCCTTTGCAAATGTATAGGAAAAATGGAGTATGAACAGACTCAAATCAAGTAGGAGTAATACGTTTTAAGTTCCAAAGGTTCATTCAAATTTTACTACTTTCAACTATAAACAGGGCTTTCCCACTTCACCAAATTAAAGATAGGATACTTAATGTATAAATTTGGGTGATTTTATTGGTTCTCACAGCTTCGATGGAGTACTGGCTCTAGTTGGGCTCAGGATTCTCTGTTATACTTTCATGTTACACTTCCTGGTACATGTCTTAATAACTCATCATAAATATTATTTTTTTATTTTATAATTTTTGGACTAAGGGTTCATGCATTTTGGTGTAGGGTATATTTATTTTAATTCATTAAGATTATAATAAAAAATATTATAAAATTATATTAAAATACAAGATTAATTTAAAAAATAAAAAAATTATATTAAAATTACGTACAATGGCAATGAATAACATTGGTAAAAAAAATTAATTTAAAAAATTAATATTTACGATGAGTTATTAAGATATGTAACAGAGAGTGTAACCCAAAAGTGTAACAGATGATCCTTTTGTTTGGGCTCTGAACGATTTTGGTGCCTTTTGTTTCGCGAGTGGCAAAAATACCCACTATGTTTGGCCATTATTCGGTTTTGGTCACCTAAAACGGCTATCACCAGTTATATGCAGTCAAAGTCGAAGTCAAAGGTAAACTCGGGTCATTTTCCAAATCCAAACACAAAGGCTGGGGCCAATTGTTATTATAAAAACCCTCCCACCCCCCACCCCAACTTTCTCTTCCTCTTCCTCTCCCTATCCCTCTCCGCCGTCCCCCTCCTCCCTCCCCCGCAGCCCCCTCTATTTCCTCGCCATTAACTTGAACCTTTTAGCCAATGCATAGCACAACTCCTATATCCCTGAGTTACTTAAAAAAGGGAACTTTACAAATCAGCTAGTTGTTCATTGACCCATTAAAATATCTGTTATAATAAGTTAATTAAGGTCTCCACAGTGGAGTGGATGATCATTAACTAATTATTTTAGTCCCATTTGATTTGATGAGCGTTAATCTCCATCACTTATAATTAAACACATCCATCTGTCTTCGAATAGATAATATATTTAACTTTTGCGTGTTGATGTTATTCTATGAGGCCATATCACCTAATAGTCACATTGACCGATTAAACAAAGACTTCATGATAACACAGATTGTAAAGCACATAATCAAATTGATAACACGTGGTGATGAATCAATGGACACTGTGTAATAATGTTACACGAAAATCGAGGATGGCAGTTAACAACAGGTGGCCCTAAACTAGCAAGCAGGACCACTTGCTGAGTTGAGACTGATGTTGGGGTAGGTTCAACACGGCAAACTCAGCCACCGCCACCAGAACATCGCCTATAAATAGAAGGTACATGATACGTTAAAGGTAATTGATTTGATTTGATTTTCAAGAGAGAATAGGAGTAATTATATTAAGAGCTTTGCCTTCTTCTGACTTGATCGTCAGAGTTTGATCCGCGAGTAGCTCCCAAACACAGGTTGATGAGAACTGGCTCAAGCTCCGGTTCTTTTACCCAAACGAAAGGCACATAACTTTGGGGCTGATTGGTTTCGGCTATCAAAGAATTCAATTGTTGAAGACCAAGTGTCTTGGAGCTTCAGGATGCATGCATGAAGTTTATATCACAACTTTGATTAACAAAATTCCTTCATCTTGGCTGCTGCATGCGTGCAAAGGAGTAAATGATGAACTTGAAGAGTTTTTGGACGGTTCAAACAATTAAACAAATCAGCCAATTTAATGCATGGATGCGCACAAAGAAAGACAAAGGGTGGCTTAATTTTATTCTGCAAATGCATGGAGCTTTCAAGAGTTTTAATGCACAAAGAAAGCCAAAGGGTGGATTAATTCTATTCAGAAAATGCATGGAGTTTTCAAGAGAATTAATTCTGAATTTTGATGTGAATTCAAGGAGTCCCATGGGCCATTCGGCTACACCATTCAATGGAGAATTCTGATTCAATTTAAGGCAAAAGCATAGCTTTATTTTCTATTCTAGAATAGTCTTTTTCATTTTTCTAGAATAATCTTTCTTTGCCTATAAAAAGGCCCTCTTCTAATCATTTTAAAGAGAAGACTTGGATGATATGAAATGTTTTTGGGAGTTTTTCTAAAACTCTTAGTTCTTCGTTGAACTATAGAACTTATCAAGAATTTTTCTTGTGGCGTTCAACACTTATCGAACAATTTTTCAGTGAGTTGTTCGTGGTGTGCTTATACCGAGGTTCTCAATATTGTACACTCGCGGGTCGCAGTCTTCTATACTAAAGTTCCGTTTGTCCATTGTTGGCAGGTTGAGGTTTTTCCAAAATCACCCTAGCAACCCTTAAAAACGATCAGCTTTCACTTTGTGATCAAACCTCCCGGGCGAGATTACATCACAGGTGTTGCTGAGAAGTGAATCCGTGGCCATCCTCCGGTGGAAAAGAGCCGTTACAACACACATTAATAATCGTCTTTATTACTATTTTTTTTTCTCGTCCGGTGTAATTACTATTTTTTTTTTTTCTTTTCTCGTCTTTATTGGTGACCCTGCAGGTTGAGATTCTTCCATCTCTACACAATGAACAAAATGAAAATGCATCATACACTGGAGAATATCTCATTGGAGTGTTGCGCGCACAAGGCTCAAAATGCAGGTTCAAGTTCAGTCCACATGAAAGCTCTCCTCTCCGCCTTGTGAGAGATATCCCAAGTAGAGTTTAGCGCTGATATGTGGGATCGCAATTCTCACTTAGCCGAAATCCTAATGTTGCTTCATATGCTGTATCATTTTCATACTGAATGATGCCAGTGCTTCCAAGAAAAACCGAGTCTTTCGCAAGCGTGAGTTGATCCTCCTCCTTCAGTTCAGCAATGGCATTTTCTCCTAACAAGGTAATGTTATTCACCTTGAAATTTCTCAGTTGTGTTTCCATCTTCAGGATATAAACAAGTTGCATTCCTGCTGTGTCGATGTCATGTTCTACCATGGTTCATCCTTTGTCCCCGTGGTCGACTGAAACAGCAGAATGGAGATTGATGTTCACTCATTCTTGTTCTTTCACGTTTTCTTCAGAATTCTCTTTTTTTTTTTTAGTTTTATTAGGAAAACGATTTCCAGATTTCCAGAAAACCGTTTTCTTTAGAATTCAATATTTTTCAGTTTTCTGAAAAAATGATTTTCGGAAACACTCTTTCTTCAGAATTATTTTTTCTTTTAGTTTTCTTCAGAATTCTTTTCTTTTTAGTTTTCTAGAGAAAACTATTTTGAAATTCCTTTTTTCTTTAGTTTTCTGATGAAAACGATTTCAAGCTAATCGTTTTCTTTAGAATTCAACATGTTTGAGAGAGACATTGAACTTTCTTTCCTACGCAGAAACTTTGAAAAATCAAGGAGGGAGCTGCAAGATTTGGTGTGCAGAGCTTGAAAAAAGGAATTAAACAACTACCCAAATGGAAGATCTTTCACTGAACACGTGTTCTTGATGTGGAGTCATTAAAACAAGTTGCATCCATTTAAAAGTTGATCTTGGTTGAGAAGCTTAATGCTGAATGTGAGAAAATAATAGAAAACGGTGGAAGCTGAGGAACAAAGCCAGAAGTTGCAAAATGACAACTATTTGTTGGAATCAAAAGAGACTGCAAAAGGGTCTAGATGATTCAAAAGCAGAGGCAATTGTTATCAGTGATCCAGGATTTGCAAATCCAAGTTGTAAGTGCAACAAGAGAATGATTTTCATATGAATCAGAAGCAACAATATCTGAATGCATCTAGCTTCAGTTGAAACCGTATCTGCTGCAGGTGACAAGAGGATATGTTTAGAATTTGAAAGGATATCCATGTTCTTCGAGGAGTTTGATCATCTGAAACTGATACTCTACGAGCTGAATCATCTTTAATTTGAAATGACTCTGCATCCATTTCCATGGATCAAAAAGAAGAAATTGAACTCAAATTAAAGTCAGGCCAATCTTGATGAAACTCAGCTGAAGGAGAATGACGAGTGTAAATCGTAAGCTGTTAGCCAAGATGGAATATGGCGTAGAAGAAAGGAAGTCCATGGAGGAGGAGTTGATAGATGGAAGTCCGGCAAATCGTTTTCTTCAGATTTCATTATTTTTTTAAGTTTTGTAAAGAAAACGATTTCCAGAAAAACGTTTTCTTCAGAATTCATTTCGGAGTTTACTTAAATGTTCTTGGGCGCTTACATAGTTGCATGTACTGTTTTTCATCATTCCAGGAATCCCAGTAGCAAAATGTTTATTTAATATCATAAGGGCAAAAAATAAATGGCTTAAAACAGTCATAATGCAGCTGGTATGTAATGTTCAAATATGTATTTGGGAAAGTCTTCAACCAGTCTTAGCCATCCTTAATTTGGATAAAATCTTTCCTAACGCAATGCAAGAATGAACTTCCATGTCTTTTCTAGTGGACATGTCCTGTGTTATTACTATATTTCAAAAGGTTGTATAGTTCAGGAACTATGAAATTCACACAGAGGAAGTAATCAACAAAGATTTTTACAAGTAGATGATACATGGACACTTGTATCATCACTTTGTATCACACAGAAGTGGAAAAACTGAAACGGTCTGTAGGATAAACAAGAACTAATCCAATAAGACGACAAAGATAGACTAATCAGCATACATAGAATTAATATCGTAGTATATAATAATTGAAAGAGATCTACCATTAGGTGGCTGCAACAAAAACTGACAATTTCATTGTGGTCTCCCCTGATGATTTCAAACTATCCATATGAAAGCTTAAATCTTCATCGCATGCCATCGTAATCCAATAGCCTTCATATTCGTACTTGATTTTGAAACCCTCAATGACATTTAGTTTGAACCTTTGATTCAATTTTCCTTGCAATTCTCCCATGGTTGAGTTACTACACAAAGGAAATCTTACAATATCGTCTTTGTAAGTTGCCATGACAATCATTGTGTAACCATGATCAATCTCCTCCTTGTCTCCCTTTGCACTTGCACTTGGAGCTGCCGCCTCTTTCTCTCTTGCATTATTCTCTTCCCCATTATTATTCTCTTGCACTTGGAGTACAATAACTTCCCCATTGACATTTACTTGGGAGTCACTTGGGAGTCTTGGATTTGATTGAATGGCAGCTTGGACTCTGTTTCTCTTGGGCGATGGCCATCTTCTTATACCAAAATCCCGACATCTACGCTTTAGAGTAGATCGACTAACTGCAAAAATGTAACATATTGATGGTAGTGACGGTAGTTCAAACTGTCTTAAGAAGATATGCAAAAAATGATCAGTAAGATGTACACTACACAAAAACAGTTTTTAAAGATGATGATTACCTCCTAGTTCTTTTGCAGCAGCATCAATACTTTTTCCATAGTGTTGTCTGATAATGTCCAAAGTTATTTCAGCTTCAACATTGGTGAAAACTCCCCTGGAAGTCTCCACCATGTCTTCTTGTGTATCCAAGTGACCATTAGTTTCCAAGATTAAGGATTGGTTTTCTGATGGAAACTGCTGCTTTTCTTTTTCAATCCCCAAGGCTGCATGACTTTGGACTTTATCATTTCCAAAAGCTTGTGCAACTACTTGAAATTGACCATTTCTGGTAGGGTCCAAAATGATTCGCAGTTCACCATTTGTTAAAGCTTCTTGAGAAGTCTTAGCTATGTCTTGTGCATCGGGAAATTCAGTATTCGCAGCCAAGGATCGTATTGGTGGTGGTTGATCATGTGATGATGCAAAGTAGTGCCGCACTTCGCTATCACTTCCTAAGGCTTTATGGCTTTGGACTTGATCACCTCCAAGAATTTCTAGGGGTACTTCACATCCGGTAGAGTTTGAAGTCAATAGTTGAGCATCGGCAGCAATAATTGTGGAAACTCCCTTGTTATTGGAAGTCCCGGAATGACTCTGTTGTGTATAGGGATGATGATGAACAGGAATGGAGTGTTCCTCTGTAGCTGTAGCAGCTGGATCAGTAGTTTGATGGCATTGAACATTATGTTGATGATGTGATGATTGAAGCAGGTGCGCATCTCTTGGGGACTCATCGCTATTCATAGTTTCACCAATTCGGTGCACATGGAAGTAAATAATATTATCATCATCAGAGTGAGAGAAATCACGCTGCACAACACCAAACCATGGAAGTTGTAGAGGTATTGTGGATAATAGTGACTTCAACAAAGCCTCTAGATCACCATCGCATGTCAGGCGAGGTGGAAGAAAAACTTGTAATATGAAGGGAGGAAGTTCGGGATGAATTACTTGCAAGGGAATTGCAAAGAAAGCAGAAAGACCTGATGCTCGACGTAAGGGAAGAAATGGGTCATCGGAGATGCTGAATTGATTGGCATCTCTGATAAAGCATGGCTTGTTTTGCAAATGTGCTTTTCCAACCAAACCTTGTCCACTTTTTACTATACAGTACTCCCTACTCATGAAATAATCTGCAGGAAGCCATGAATCCTTCGGGTCGGTGAATGTTTGGTGGGGAAAGAATTGAGTAGTAATCCTATTAGTTTCCGCTGGATTTGAGTTTGAGAAAGTGGTGAGGGTATTCTCATCATCGTCATTGCACATGCAAGGAACCCAGACCTGAATTAGACCTAGTCCGTGTTGCTGCCTCCAATGGGTGAACAGAGCACTAAAGCGCACTGGTGAAGAAAGTAAGCTTGTCCGACGCTGTACGTATTGAAGAAATGGAAGGCAAATATTAATTAAAGCAGAAAAATCATTTTCTATATATGAAGTTACTGTTTCATTAGAATAGCCCCGTCTTGTTTGAAAAATATTTTTTGTTTCAATAGAAGTAGACTCTTCTAGTGGAACAGAGAAGTCGTTCCTCTCTAACTACTTACAGCGTGGCATTTGTTGTAGTAGTCATGAAAATGTGGACATCCAAGACCGAATTTCTACAAGAAGCAAGTGATGGATCAGAATAGATGCAGTAATATTGTATTATTAATTGTACTCCTAGCCTATTACTAGATCATATGTATATTAGAAAGTATGATGAAAATTTGATTCCATTAATTGATGTCAAACCTCAAGTGAGTTGATGATCCAATCAAATGGGATAGTAAGGCTTCCTAATGATACGAACTCAATTACTCCAACGCATTGCTGCTGCTTCCGATCATCAAGTTGGTAAAGTGGCAAAGCCCAATACGACTTAATGCCGCACCGTAGAGCGTAATTCTTCATCGGAAATTCCTGTGTGGAGTAATACTTGATGTCTACACAATATTCAGGGCGTCCACTTGTGAACACTCTCCAAAGAGGACCAAGTTGACTAACATTCTCCGCCAAGTCCCCTAGCTTAACGCAAGAATACCGATACCTTCACAGTCCATAACAGAGGCCACCATTACGAAAAACAGAACCAAAAGCAAAAGGTTGTTATGAAGCAGTAAGCAGTGTGTGGCCACGGCTGCTTCTTGGTGTCCACAGCTGTACCAAGCAATTAAGCATTGGCGGCGATACATCTACAAGAAAAGACTTGATTGTGTCTTCGATGGAGCACTGGCTCTGGCTGTCGCAACCTGAAATCTACACCTAATTAATATTGGAGCTTACCTCAGCTGAGATATTTAATTTAAACAAACACTTACGCCCCCGTTCTGAATTTCCTCTGCTTTCAGGTCTGTTGGCCGCCCCGTAGCAGAAAACACTCAGCTCCACGAATTCAGTCTGCGGCCACCGCCGCTGGACTTTATAGCAACCCACAGATCCCGGCATGCGCTTCAAGAATTCATCAGTTGAACAGGTATCATTGTTCTCACCCTCCAGCGTACTTACAAAAATCTCCGGATCCATTAAGGAAATCAAAATCAAAATTAAAATGAAAACAAAGAGTTGCAATTTCTCAACGGAATCACAACTCAATATGCCTAATTTTATAGAGACGTTCCTTTGCAAAATATATAGGAAAAATGGAGTATGAAGAGAGTCAATGAACCGCTTCATTTCCTCCTGAGTAGGGATGGCCACAGTTCCGGAACCGCCAGTTACGGTTCATAAATCAGTGGAACCGGAACCTGAGGGGGAAGGTTCCATGCCGGTTCTAGAACCGCCGGCTCCGATTCCAATTCCGGTTCTATCATGGTTCTGGTTCTAATCTGTCACGGTTCCGGTTCTGTCAAGGTTCCTGTTCCGATTCCAATCTCTTCCGTTTATTTAACAATTTTTTTCGTTTATTTAAAAATTTTAACTTATAAATGTTATTTTATTTTGACTCAATTAATAACTCAATTATTTATAAATAATTAAAATTACAAAAATAAAATAAAATCTGTAGCGGCGGTACATACATTTAAACAATTAAATGATTTATATAATAAAAGATACAAAAATAAATTGTGAATATATATATATATATATATATACACATATGAATAATAACTCAATATATTATTTTTAAAAAATCAAGAGAGTGATGCATTGTTATAAATCGTGAGAAATCAGAGTTTGAACTTTGAAGCATTGAAAGTTTTACAAAATAAATACATCTTGAATATTTAATATAATTCATCTTCATCATCTTCATCATTTGCGGAAGTTGCGGTTGGATCTAATTTAATTTAATAATTAATTAATTTTAATTTAATTTAATCCTTATTTATATTATATTAATAATATATATAAAAAGTATACTATTAGTTTATATATTATTATAATATATATTTAAAAATAGTTTTTATATATTATATGTTAAACATATAATATAATTATAATTATAAGAAGGAAGTTCAAAAAAAGCTAATAGTTGAAGTGGTTAATCAACTTGGCTTAAAGCCTTTCAATTTTAACAAAGGATTGTGTGTTCGAATCTGTACAAGATAAATGTAAAAATTATTATTTTTATGGTTCTCACATTAGAACCGGAGGGTTGGACCCTTTGGAACCGGAGGGTTAGAACCGGCGGTTCCGACCCGCCGGTTCTCGGTTCTCAAACAAGAGGAACTGGAACCTTAACAGCTAGAGGCAGGTCCGGTTCCGGTTCTGGAACCGAGGGCCACGGTTCCGATTCCGGTTCCAAAATCGACGGTCCAGTTCCGGGTCGGTTCCTGTTCGAACCGGAACCATGGCTATCTCTACTTCCGAGTACTACTCCTTCCTACCCAATTTAAGTGTCACTTAAGAACTAATTTTTTTTACTCAAAATAAGTATCACTTACACATTTCAAGACTATATTTCATTAATTGTTCCAAATTTACCCTTATTTATAATGTTTCATTTCAGTGTGTTGGAAATATGAAATAGCATTTCAATTGAAAGCAGATTGAGATAGTACTTAGTCTTAGTGGAAGAGATAAAATAGAAATTAGTGTTGGGATAATATACTATTTTTTTATTAGAATTAGAAAGTAACTTAAATAAGGCTAATTTAGTCTTTTTCACACTTTTTTTAATATGTGTAAAATAACTTTAAGTGATATTTAAATTGGGTAAGAGGGAGTATTAATTACAATAAAAGGTTCAATTTTTAAGTTCAGAAGGTTCATTCAACCACAAACAGAGCTTTCATACTTTACCAAATTAAAGATAGGATATTTTTTGGGCCGGTGGAAGGTTAATCACAACTAACATTTGATAAAGCAAATTAACGTACTAACATAATTCAAGTCATAGTTTAAAATCACTTTTAATTTTATAATAATTTTTTATTATTCTTAAAAAGTCTTTTTATATTTTCAATAAATTTTTTTTATTTTAACATATATTTTTATATTTCTAATATAATTTTAATATTATAAAATAAAAAGTAATTTCAAACTATATTTGAATCTTGTTAGCAGACGGGGCCTAAAAAGTATAATAGGACCAGTGGTATTAATTCCGTGGCCCGATGCAGTGTTTCTTTGATGCTGCCAATGAAAACAAAAAGTCTCCGGATAAATATTTTCAAATTTGAAAAAAAGTATAGGTTATTGTTAGCAAAATTTCAACCTTTTTTTAAAAGTTGATAAAAGTAAAGATTATAATTAACGAAATTTTAATTTTGAGAAAAATAATGGTTACAGTTACAGTTAACCCAGATTTTAGAAATTTGACGAAAGTAAATGTTTTATTTAATAAAATTTATAATTTTCGAAACTTGACTAAAGTAAAAGTCATAGTTAAACTTTCAGAACTTTAAAATTATAGTATATAGTTAAGAAAATTTAACATCAGCCACCCTATAACACATAAGCAACCAAAATTTAAATAAATAAATAGAAGATGAGCACAAATAATAAAAGACTTACCCAGTACCAACCGGACTTTCTAATCAAAAAAATTACCCTTCAGAATCCGATATCTCCGTCAAAGCCACGTCTGCAATCGCCGGTCTCGATCGTTACTTGCTTCTCCCACAATTAAGTAAAACAAAGCAAAGTGGACTCTTTTAATTGAACGGATGAAGTATTATTTAAACATGTAATAGTATAATTTGGAGAGGCTAATCCTAATTATTGAGAGATGGTTTGTGTGCAGCTGAGGCATGTGATGATCAATCTAGGTGAGAAACTAACAGATGAAGAGGTGGAACAGTTGATCAGAGAAGTTGACTTGGATGGAGATGGTCAAGTCAACTATGATGAATTTGTCAAGATGATGATGACCATTGGATAATTATAATTATAAATTATAATTATAGGATCACAAAATCAATTCATTATTTCCCCCTATTTTTTTTCAGCCATTTTAAAATTTTAATTATCTTTAACCTAGTAGAAAATTAAGGATGAAGAAAGTAGGATTCATTTAACCATTTGTTGTCTTCTTTCATTTGTGGTTCAAATGAAATGCTTCATATCATACATTATTATTAAATGTGATCAGTTTCCCTTTGAACACACAGAGCATGAGTTTCAAACAACAATGTCAATGTGAATCCTTAACATAGCAAACAACAAAGCAGTGCAGAAGAAATGGAAATTAACAAAAACCTTAAACATCAATCTCCAGTTGCAGCAAGCCTAGAGAGCAGACCACCTTAACCTTAAGAAGATTTCTGACAAAACATGTCCTTTCTACCCTAGAAAAGCAATCACAGAGCCCACCAGCAGCAACCACAGATGGGAGATTTTGGCTTAAGATAACTACATAAGACGTTAACAAATTCAAGAAAGATACTTGTTACATTCAGAATTTCCATAATGATATAGGAAGCCAAACACAAGAAAACAGAACAGAGTAATCTAAGAGTTCAGATACTATATAGATCACGTTACTGAGAGAGTAGACTACAAAAACAAAGGCTAAAGGGCACCAAGATTGCAGCATTAATGCAGGAAATTAGGAGGCTACTACCAAGCAAAGAAACAACCAAAACCATTTCTCTATTGTGTACTAAAATAATTCAAAAACTAGAAAAGAACTTCAGGAACAATGTGAAAGCCAGAGTCATACTGCTGATAATGACTTTAATTAGAAGTGATAACAACTTTGATCTCCTTTGTTTCTATTCCTATTGTTTCAGTTGAATCTTCCAGATATTTTAATCAGCTCCATCAAGAATTCCTGTGCAACGTACATCTTCAAAGCTCTTAGACTCGGTTAATAGCATCACTTGCACCTGGAGAATAAGGGCGGTTTCTAGGGATACACAAAGCATAGCACCTATTGTTGTGGAGTTGATTTACACTGCGAGACACAAAAGCTGACAATTCACCGTCCAATTCAGTTGGCAACCTTAGCGTTGAGAAGTGTTGCATTAGTGTTGAAAAGCGTTTCATCAGGGTTAAAAAGCGTTGCATCAGGGTTGAAAAGCGTTGCATCAGTGTTGAAAAGCGTTGCATCTGAGTCGAAAAGCGTTGCATCAGTGTTGAAAAGTGTTGCATAAGGGCGAAAACCGTTGTACAAGTGTTGAAAAGCGTGCCTTAAGGTTGAAAAAGCATTGCTTTTAAGGTTGGAAAGCTTTGCTTTTTAGGGTGGAAAAGCGTTGCTCAGGGTGGAAAAGCGTTGCTTAGGGTTGAAAAGCGTTGCTCAGTGTCGAAAAGCATTGCCTCTGTTTCCAAAAGCATTGCCTCGGTGTCCAAAAGCGTTGCCTCCATATCGAAAACCGTTGCATCAGTGTTGAAAAGCGTTACATCAGTGTTGAAAAGCGTTGCCTCAGAGTTGAAAAGCATTGCATCAGTGTTTAAAAGCGTTGCCTAACTGTTGAAATGTGTCGCCTCAGTGTTGAGAAGTGTCGCATTGGGTTTGAATCATTACAAATTAGAAAAAATGTTTGGTGCTAGGAAAAATCAGATAATGGGACACTTGATATCTGTATTACGCATGATACAGGGAAACCAACCTCAAGTGCTTTACAAACTCTTATCAACCTCAGAAGCATAATTAATCTTCTAGAACCAACACAAAATTTCATGCAAACTATTCTAGCTTTCATAGGTACTCATTTAAATTGCTGTTTAATTATTATTAAAAGTGTAAGTAAATAACTTTTCTGATCATAAACCATATAGTTTCTAAACTTGAGAACCGAGAGTGGAATATTATTGCATTTGGTTTTTTTTGATATAATATTAAAGAGTTGGATGGAAAAGATCAGTTTGGATTATTTTGAGAGGGAGCAGGTCTTAGTTAGGGTTGGTTCTTTTCGAAACTATTTTAGGCTCCTAAAATAGCGATTATCAATTCCCCTTTCTCTACCCCTGTAATGGAGGAATTTTTTTGACACTATGAAAATTTTCATAAATATGGAAAAGTTTTGGCAAAAGCATATACTCTTTTATCCTATTGAGAACATCATCTTGGTCTTTGAGGCGGATATTAGGGCTGCACTCTCTAATCTCTTCTTTGAGAAATTGGGCCTACTTTGAGTAATGAGTATCTAATGGTGGTTTGCATTAAAAAAATTAGTATTAGTATTATTCAAAAATAAAAGTTTGTGTCTTTTTAGTACCCTTGAAGCTTGTCCTGTTTTGAACTGATCTTCATATCATTGTTCTTTTAGGTTGAGGATACTTTCCCTGATGTGTTGCTGAATGATATTGCTGTGCTAGATGGACATCCTTTGCTTCTGAGCTTGAAGCTTTCTGTTGATGTCTTGGTAAGTAATAAGTATGCTTAGCTGATATACCTTTCAAGAACAATGTCTTTAACTGCTTAAGCACTTTGTTTTTTTGGTTTAAATTTATGTTCTTGAATTGGGTTATGTTATTAATTTCCTGAATGGTAGTTAATATGGTAGAGGATCATTTTTCCACATTTAGTACATTCTTCTCTTGTTTTATTGTTGAAGCTATAGTTAGCCATTGATTGTTGAGAACTTTTGTGCTTTCATTAGTTTATAGTTTGGATTCTTATGCACTTACATTGTGATTGTTTATAATTTTTATTAGAATCTAATTGTCTATTTCATTTTGTTTGTGAAAATTTTCAAGTTTAGAAGTGAGGCTTTCTTAAGTGAAGCTCAAGATTTGAAGCGCTTTAAATTCTTTAATTGACTTTTTGAAGTCTTGTGCTCTATGAATACTTTTGTAATCATAGAGTATATAGAACTCTATGAATACTTTTGTAATACGAGCATTTGGATTATCAATTTTATAGTGGATTTGAATAAATGATACCATATGGGCAATAATATTATATTTGTATAAAAATGTTACAGATGCATAAAAGTGTTGTATTGGGGCGAAGAAGCGTTGCATTGGGGCGAAAAAGTGTTGCATTGGGGTGAAAAGCGTTGCAACAGTCCCAAAAAACGCTGCAACAGCCTCAAAAAGCGCTGCAACAGCCCCAAAAAGCGTTGCATCAGCCCCAAAAAAGCGTTGCATCAGCCCAAAAAGCGTTGCAACAGCCCCAAAAAGGCGTGGCATCAGGTCCAAAAAGCGTTGCATCAACGGTGAAAAAGGGTTGCATTAGGGAGGAAAAAAACGTTACATTAGCTACCTATTGCTACACTTTGGAAAAATGTTGTATAAAAGGTAAAAAGTGTTACCTTAGGCCTAAGGTAACATCACTTTAAGAGATACTTTTTAAAGTGATACCTTAGGCCTAAGATAACACTTTTAGGGCCTAAAGCGTCACTTTTGGGGTGTTGGTACAGCTCCAATTTGTAGTAGTGTCTGGCAAGTCATTATGAGCTCAAGTACACCTACACAGGTTTGCACAGAAGGGTCAAATACAGGTAATGCCAAAGTTCCTCAAACATTGTAATGTAGAGCGTGATTACGACGTGGAAACTCTTTGCCGGAATAGTACTGCACATTTGGTGAACATTCAGGAAGTTTTCGCCTGAAAACACGACCTGGTATATCAATGAGTCCTGAATTAATCTACAGTTGAAGAAAGCAGCTTTCTTTTCTCATCATTCACCTTAGGATTTTCAGTGATCGAGTAAGTATGATCACCTGTACCATTCGGCCATTCAAAACAATATTAAAATAGTACTATAAAACAAATTAACCGGATTCAATCGTTACCGGAAAAACCCAGAAAAGATTTCAAAGATTTCGACTAAAAGTTGTCAAACTTTAGCTTACAATTGAGACAGGAGAAATCAGCGAGTCTGAACTCATCAGCACCAGAATCCACAGCTGGATCATCGGAAAAAGCCCACAGAGGAGAAAAAGGTTGCTCGGAAGGTGAGAACGTGGACGAGTTAAAGAAGGCAGCTGTGAAATTAATCCCACCAAAGGACAAAGAAGAGTCCAGGTCAAGATCCATGATCAATGAATCCCACTCACTCGGAGGGTTTTGCTCATCCATTTTCTATATATTCTCTCTTTTCTGTTTTTTTTTTGTTTAGGTTTTGAGTTTTGATGATCATTGGCCTCATTGGTGAAGGATATGTCAACAGCTAGCTGCTAATAAGTTTGGGATTTTATTGTGATTCCGGCATGTCCCATTCCCACAGAAGCTCGTAAACCAGCCCCTTAGATCACTTTCTGTACATTTTGACCCCATAATTTTCAATACAGAGACCTTTTGGAGTTTATTTAGATGTTCTTGGGTGCTTACAAAGTTACATTTACTGTTTTTCATCGTTCCTGGAACAGTATCTCTTCTTTTCCCAGTAGCAAAATATTTATTCTAATAAATGGCTTAGAACATTCATAATGCAGCTGGTATGTAATGTTTAAATATGTATTTGGGAAAGTCTTCAACAAGTCTTTTCTAGTGGACCTGGCCTGTGTTATTACTATATTTCTAAAGGTTATATAGTTCAGGAAATATGAAATTCACACAGAGGAAGTAATCAACAAAGATTTTTACAAGTAGATGATACGTATATCCTGTAAGCATGCAGTACTTCAATTACTGAGTTATATGACAAATCTGATGCGGAAGAGTCAATTTTAGATTATCTGTTAAAGCTTCAGGAAAAGGAAGAAGTGGTAAAACTGAAACGGCCTGTAGGATAAACAAGAACTAATCCAATAAGACGACAAAGAGAGAGTAATCAACATACATAGAATTAATATCATAGTATATGATAATTGAAAGAGATCTACTATTAGGTGTCTGCAACAAAAACTGACAAGTTCATTGTGGTCTCCGCTGATGATTTCAAACTATCCATATGAAAGCATAAATCTTCATCACACACCATCATAATCCAATCGCCTTCATATTTGTACTTGATTTTAAATCTCTCAACACTTAGTTCAAATCTTTGATCCAACTTTCTGCGCAATTCTTCCATCGATGAGTTACTGCTCAAAGGAAATCTTACAATATCGTCTCTGTAAGTTGCCTTAACAATTATAGTGTAACCATGATCAATCTCCTCATTGTCTCCCTTCGCAATACTTTTACCCTTTGCACTTGCACTTGGACTTGGAGCTGCCGCCTCTTTCTCTCTTGCATTATTCTCTTCCCCATTACTATTCTCTTGCACTTGGAGTACAATAACTTCCCCATTAACATTTACTTGGGAGTCACTTGGGAGTCTTGGATTTGATTGAATGGCAGCTTGGTCTCTCTTTCTCTTGTGCGATGGCCACCTTCTTACACCAAAATCCCGACATCTACGCTTTAGAGTAGATCGACTAACTGCAAAAATGTAACATAGTGATGGTAAGTTCAATCTGTCTTAAGAAGATATGCAAAAAATGATCAGTAAGATTTACTACACAAAAACAGTTTTTAAAGATGATAATTACCTCCGAGTTCTTTTGCAGCATCATCAATACTTTTGCCATAGTGTCGTTTGATAATATCCAAAGTGATTTCAGCTTCAACATTGGGGAGAACTCCCCTGGAAGTCTCTGCCACGTCTTGTTGTGTATTCGAATGACCACCAGTTTCCAAGGCTAGAGGTTGATTTGCTGATGGAAACTGCTTCTTTTCTCTTGCAATCCCCAAGGCTTCATGATTTTGGATTTTATCATTTCGAAAATCTTGTTCAGCTACTTGAAATTGTCCATTTCTGATAGCGTCCAAGATGATTCGCAGTTCACCATTTGTTAAAGCTTCTTGAGAAGTCTCAGCTATGTCTTGTGGATTGGGAAATTCAGTATTTGCAGCCAAGGATGGTATTGGTGGTGGCTGATCATGTGATGATGCAAAGTAGTGCCGCTCTTCTCTGTGACTTCCAAAGGCTTTATGGATTTGGATTTGATCACCTTCAAGAATTTCTGGGGATACTTGTTGAATTGTAAGTTGTCCACATCCAGTAGAGTTTGAAGTGAATAATTGAGCATTGGCATTAATATTTGTGTAAACTCCCTTGGAATTGGAAGTCCCTGCTCTACTTTGTTGATGATGAGTAGGAATGTAGTGTTCCTCAGTAGCTGTAGCAGCTGCATCAGTAGTTTGATGGCATTGAACATTATGTTGATGATGTGACGATTGAAGCAGGTGCTCATCTCTTGAGGGCTCATCGCTATTCATAGTTTCGCCAATTCGGTGCACATGGAAGTAAATAATATTATCATCATCAGAGTGAGAGAAATCACGCTGCACAACATCACACCGTGGAAGTTTGAGAGATAATGTGGACAATAATGACTTCAACAAAGCCTCTAGATCTTCATCACATGTCTGGTGAGGTGGAAGAAAAACTTGTAATATGAAGGGCGGAAGTTCGGGATGAATTACTTGGAAGGGAATTGCAAAACAAGCAGAAAGACCCGATACTCGATGTAAGGGAAGAAATGGGTCATCGGAGATGCTGAATTGATTGATATCTCTGATAAAGCATGGCTTGTTTTGCAAATGTGCTTTTCCAACCAAACCTTGTCCACTTTTTACTGAACAGTACTCCCTACTCATGAAATAATCTGCAGGAAGCCATGAATCCTTCGGGTCGGTGAATGTTAGGTGGGGAAAGAATTGAGTAGTAATCCTATTAGTTTCCGCTGGATTTGAGTTTGAGAAAGTGGTGAGGGTATTCTCATCATCGTCATTGCACATGCAAGGAACCCAGACCTGAATTAGAACTAGTCCGTGTTGCTGCCTCCAATGGGTGAACAGAGCACTAAAGCTCACTTTTGAAGAAAGTAAGTTTGTCCGACACTGTAATTATTGAAGAAATGGAAGGCAAATATTAATTAAAGCAGAAAAATCATTTTCTATATATGAAGGTATTACTTCTTTCATGGTTTCATTAAAATAGTCCAGTCTATTTTGAAAAATATTTTTTTTTCATAGAAGTAAACTCTTGGAGAAATCGTTCCTCTCTAACTACTTACAGCGTGGCATTTGTTGTAGTAGTCATGAAAATGTGGAAATCGAAGACCGAATTTCTACAAGAAGCAAGTGATGGATCAGAATAGATGCAATAATATTGAATTATTAATTGTAATCCTATTACTAGTAACTAGATGCAATGTATATTAGAACAGTATGATGAAAATTTGAATCCATTAATTGATGTCAAACCTTAAGTCCCTTGATGATCCAATCAAATGCGATACGAAGGGTTTCAAATGATACGAGCTCAATTACTCCAACGCACTGCTGCTGCTTCCGATCATCAAGTTGGTAAATTGGCAAAGCCCAATACGACTTAATGCCGCACTGTAGAGCGTAATCCTTCATCGGAAATTCCTGTGTGGAGTAATACTTGATGTTTACACAATAT
Organism: Leptodermis oblonga; assembly: GCA_016801395.1. Taxonomy (NCBI): domain Eukaryota; kingdom Viridiplantae; phylum Streptophyta; class Magnoliopsida; order Gentianales; family Rubiaceae; genus Leptodermis; species Leptodermis oblonga. The sequence goes on from CM028757.1 coordinate 38,341,730, forward strand.
TCAAGGCGTCCACTTGTGAACACTCTCCAAAGAGGACCAAGCTGACTAACATTCTCCGCCAAGTCCCCTAGCTTAATGCAAGAATACCGATACCTACACAGTCCATTATAGAGGCGACCATCCCTAAAACTAAAACCAAAACCAAAAGGTTGTTGTGAAGCAGTAAGCAGTGCGTGGCCACCGTTGCTTCTTGGGGTCCACAGCTGTACCAAGCAATTTAGCAGCGTTGGCAGCGTTACATCTCCAAGAAAAGACTTGAATTTGTGTTCGATGGAGTCCTGGGTCTGGCTGTCGCTGATTCCAGAACCTGAAATCCATGTCAGCTACACCTAATTAATATTGGAGCTCAGCTCAGCTCAGCTGAGATATATATTTAATTTAAACAAACACTTACGCCGCCGTTCTGAATTTCCTCTGCTTTCAGGTCCGTTGCCCGCCAGGTAGCAGAAAACACTCAGCTCCCGCAATTTGGTCGGCTGCGGGACTCCATAGCAACCCACAGATCCCGGCATGTGCTTCAGGAATTCATCAGTTGAACATCTATCATCCTTCCCACCCTCAAGCGTGCTTACAAAAATCTTGGGATCCATTAAGGCAATCAAAGTCAAAATGAAAACAAAGAGTTGTAATTTCTCAACGGAATCACAACTCACTATGCCTAATTTACAGAGACTTTCCTTTGCATATTAATAATATAGGAAAAATGGAGTATCAAGACTCTCAACTCCTTCGAACCCGGTTCATTGGCTCTCTGCGTTGGAGTCAGTTAACCCGGTTCAATGAAGGGATTGGGCTTAATGATAATTGGGCCTGTTGTTGGGAAATAGAATATGTTTTTGGGCCTTTATTATGGGCCCCTCCAGTCATTGGGAAAAAGAACCACTTTTTTGGTGAAATATAAAATAGCAAAAAGGGCCCAACCGGGTTCGAACCGGTGACCTCTCGATCTGCAGTCGAATGCTCTACCACTGAGCTATAGACCCTTATTATTAAAATAAATAATATATAATTTTCAAGTTCTAAAAATCTACCTTTAGGTATCAGTGAAGATTATGCATAACAAGTACAGGGAATAAATTATAACAAAATTTCACTTTTCTTTACATAAATTTCTTTCACATAACCCAATAATATTTATAGGGTTTGTTTTGTTTTTAATTTTAAGTGAATATATGAGAGGGGTTTGAATTTATTTTTTCGGGTTCTAGTATTTTGCTTAAGTAGTAATACATTATTATCCAAAAAAAGAAAAGAAGAAGAAGTATTATGCGAAGCGTTCCTCACATAGCGAATGCAAAGTTCAAACCAGAGGAAAAGTATTGGAGTAAAGAGGGAAAACCTATAACCCTAGGAAAAGTACAAAGAGTTAAGTCCCAGGACTTAGGAAGGGGAAGGCTATAGGTATCTACTAATTGTTATAATTTTATTTTATCAAACAGAGAAACCCCAAACAAAACAACGTGAGAGGAGGGATAGATCACAGTCATTTGTTAGTGAATCAAAGTCTTGACAGAAACTTGATGGATGGCCACTATGAAAGCTAACTTTGAAAATGGAATAAATCAACATTATTCTGCTTACTTTTCTTATTTTGTTGGATCACAATCACAAACCAAACAAATGGAAAAAAAAATTAAAATCAATGAAACATTAAGGCGGTTGAATTGGTCACATTCCAAACCAAAGTTTGCCAAGTACCATCGTCAATAAATACTCACAAAACTTGTCACAATCAAGATCGAGTGCAAATTACATTAAAAAAAAAAAATGAACCCTTTTGGTTCACCAATTTTAAAGGGATTGGAATGCCTTTTGATTTGGTCAAAAATCCACTCTCAACCACTACTTACCAAACACCAATCAATCCCTTTTCAAAACCACCAATCAACTTTTACTCTCTATTAGTATATAACACATTATATAAATATCACCTTTACTTGCTCTATTACATCATTTGCCTATGAATACTCAATACAAATCTGCCACATCCCACATTACAAAAAGGCCATTTTGACAATCTTAAAACCTTCAGCAAAGCAAAACCAACAAAAGTAAAGTTTTCTCTTTAGGGCATCATTATAAGGCTTTTTGTATCTGTACACAAATTACACAAATCTCTTCTTTCACAAGGACTTCAATCTCCTCCATTAGGGGTAGTGTTATTAGTACACCACTCTCCTTCATCTTTAATCTCCTTTTGGGTTTGTTTACATGGTGGATCCAGGCTTGGCGGCGCTGTTTTCCGTGGTTGGATTAGTGGAATCGCTCTCGTCGAAAATGTCCAAGAGAGAAAGGGCCTGAAACAAATGGAAATAAACCAATCAATCCACAAGTAACAAGATTGACCCAGCATAACAAGAAGTCAAGACAATTATTCAAGAATTATTACCTCAGGGACATTCAATTCAAGGCGGAACTTTGGACCATCGTAGTGGTGTAGAATTGGCCTAAATGAATCTTCCTCCAGTGGCTCGCAGATTTTCCTCGTTACCACGCGAACCTGAACACACAAAATTAAAATCCATAAATACCAGAGACCATTTTCCTGTATCATACCCTATACCTATAGAAGGATGAACACAAGTAAAACGTCATTTTGAACTGAGAAAGTAAGCCCCTATTCCTCAACAACTAAACGGAATAATGAAATAAGAATTGCATCGAACCCGTAATGGAAATAGCAATTCAAAATGAAACATACCTGAGCAGGGAAGCGGGATTCGCCAGGGTTCTTCTTGTCCTCCCAGGCTGAAGGGTCAATATTAGTTCCACCAAAGCTTGCAGCCTGCAAGATAAAATCAGCAGAGGTCAGAGTGTGTTATCAAATTAGGCCAACAAGTAACAGGGTAGCCTGTGGCAGTCATACCAAAATAGCCACATGCCCAACCAACCACTTGGAAAAAATTATTAAGCAAGACTAAGATAATGCAAAGGTATCTCTAAGATTGTTCAACATCCTTAACTTTCAAGTATGTATCAACCAACTTTGAAAATCATAAGCAAGAAAAGATGCAAACCTCGAAAATTCCATGGAGTTGGTGGGTGGAGTAATTGTAGAGGAAGAGAGGCAATCCTGGAGTAATTGCCCTGACTGAATCTCGGTAACGAGGAGGCAAGCCTGAAAGAGAGTTACAACAGCACACTGATTAGGATACTATTGGATCAATGGTAATTATCAGTTCAAATGAGGAATTAAAAACAAGATCTGCCAGCAATTTCTCAAATCAGTTTCCATTTTCCATTTCTTCCCCAGAGGAGAAAGGTCAAAGGTTTAATCTTTATGGTTCATAGTGACTCAAGTATTTAAGTTACAGAATCACTGGCTGAGAGAAAACATAACAAATCTGAATATCACAGTATCAATTCCAGAAAACTAATACCCAAATTTCAATTCTTATTGCCCGAATCAGATTTCAATTCAGTACAGAAATGACCATAAACAAACCATTTGAATCATACTACAGGATAGGATCACAAATCCAAAATCAGAAATTTACCCTCTAATTACCACATGTATATAAACCCAAATTTTGATAAACCATTTCACTGGCAAATGTAAATCAACAAAGGCAAATTAGTTAAGTTTTAATTCTAATCATAGAACCTATAATTAACAAACAATCAATGAAATGCATATACTGAAATAGCACACTGAATTCTAAAGAGAGAGGTTGAAAATTTCTTACCAAAGAGCTCTCTTTTGAGATTCTCTTGCATAGTATCATTATTGCACACGAAAATATATCCACCAATAGTCTCATTCCTCGGCAAGGCCTCAGATGGGGGCAAAGTCTTGAACCTCTTGTCCACAGAATTTTTCCCTTCACCATTATTATTATTCTCCTTGGTGTTCTCCTTGCGGATCTTGTTATTCTTCTTCCCAGACTTACCCAACGGCACTGTTCCAAACTCCTCCGAGTAATCAATAACGCCTTTCCCATTCTTGCCAAAATACAACCCTTTCCCAGTCCCCCCAACATTATAATTCATCCCTTTACTGTAAGAAGTAAAATTCATGGACGGGCCGGAATAAACCCCTTTATTGAACCCACCATTCAAACCAACCCCACCGCTGTCCACACCATTGTTAGCAGAAGAAACCCCCATAGATCCAAGCCCAGAAGCGTAATTGTTGTTCATGTTGTTGTTGTTGTTGACGTTGATTCTGTTGCTGTTGATGTTGTCCCCAATCTTATTCCAGCCATTAAAATCCAAATCAGAACTCAAATTGCTGCTAACTTTATTAACTGAATTGACCTCACCGCCAACTCTGATATCAAAGTTCCTCCGGTCTTCAGCCCTCTTGGAAACATACGAATTGCTCCAAATCGAATCATTCAAAGAGAGATTATCCAAATTGCTAGTTTGCAGGCGGAGCTGGTCACTGAATTGCCAGAAGGACGACTGACTGTTCTCCATACTGAACTAAAACACAAGAAAACGGCAAAAAGAAGAGATTTTTCGAGGTGGGTTTTGCAGACTTCGATCTTAAAACAGGAGCTGAAACTGTGAATGGAAGAAATTGGGAGAAGACTGAAGAAAGATGAATATAAAAAGGGCTACGGTGAGTTTAGAGAAGTTTCTCGGAAAGAGAAGATGGCGTGTTTAATTGTCAAAGGAGTGTGTGTGTGGAAAATTGAGATTGCATTTAATTGAAGGTTACAAAAGGGAAACAATTAGAATAAATATAGAAATTAAATTAATTAAAATTCATTAATATATGTGCTGGGATTAATTGAGAGTAAATTACATTTACCACTCGATGTTTGGTTAAATTACAAATAAGTCTAAAAATTTTAAAAATTATAAGTATTTTTGTGAACTATTTAATTTTTTTATTTTATTTGTGTTTTTTTTTTAACTAACAGTAAGAGAAATGCCAAGTTGAGTCGTGCCCAGATTTAGAGCGCTCAAATTGTAACCGTTTACTCGATAATCGAGTCTAACATTTCATTTATGTTTTTTTATTAATTGAATAAATAAGTTCGAACTGAACCTTTTTTATTCTCAACTTTATAAATAATATTTGTATTCGTTCTTAATCATAACTATCACATATGAATTTTGTAATTTTGACCATATCACAGGGATGTTTTTGTAACTTTTCAAAATTACGTAGACTTATTTGTAATTTGACTAAATATTTGATGAAGTAAATTTAATTAGCCCATTTTTTAAAGTTACAAGTGCTCAACTATTTCCTTTCCTTTTCTTGGAAGATAATTGCTTTTAAATATTGGAAGATAATATTTTATTAGTGAACTTCAAGAGCAAGGGCCTGTTCTTTTTTAACGTTTTGAAAACAAGTTTTAAAAAATAGTTTTATAATGTAAAAAGTGTATTGAAAATGTAAAAAGTAGATGTTGAATAGTAAAAAATTGTATTGAAAATGATGGAATATGATTAAAATATATTAAATTTAATATTAAAACCAAAACCGTTTTCAAAACAAAACAAAAAAAACAGACCCCAAATCTTGGGAAAAATACAAAATAAAAAGGAAAATATTTCGAAATCTTATTTAGTAAAGAAGTCGGCAAACGATGATGTCATACAGGAGGTGTGATGACGGAAAAAACGCGGTTAAGGAAGAAGGATTAGCGAGGAGCTGAGGAGTGACGTGGACAGTGGACTATCTCCATGGGTGAATATTTAAATATAAAATATAAATTAAATGTTCAATAATTTTAAATTTTATATATTTATACTATTTTTGTCCGAATTTAATTTTCATTTCAACATTTTTTTCTATTTATAATGAGAATTATTAAAATTACTAATGTGACTTTGTTTAATTTTAGTGATTATTATATTTCTAAAATAGTAATTATAACAAGTTATATATTTTAAAAGTAGTTATATGTATAGAAAATGTAAAATCAATTAATAATAAAGTTAATAAATAAGGGTAACTTTAAAACAATTAGTACAATTTCCTCCTAGAATGATTAAATAACACATTTTAAGTTAAAAAAACACGTATGGATGAATAGTAACTAAAGATAGACCAAAAGATCATAATATTCTTGTATTTTTATTCAATGTTCCTATTACACGAACAAGCTCGAGCTCAACTTGATAAAAACGTTCACGAATATGATTTTTATGATCGATATAAACGAACACGAAAAAGGTGTTGAAAGCTCGTTAATGTTCGTGAACTGGTTCGATTAAAATACTAACTATATAATATAAATAAAATAAGTATATACAATACTCCGTATTAAAATTTTAAAAAATACAAATAATTGAATCTTTATATATATTTATATGCACATAGAAATTAATATCTGAATTTAAATTAAAATTTGATTTCTATATAAGTTAATTTAGTATATTAAATTAACTAAACAATACAATTTTCTGTTAGTTAATACTGGATAGAACGCACATAAATATTCACGAACAAACACGACTCGATTCAATTAATAAATAAACGAGCACAAACAAGATTTTAGTATAGATAAGTAAATAAACACATCAAAGTTATCACCTCTAATTTACACCCAATCATAATACGTAACATCACCCCATTACACGAGTAATTTGATATTTAATAAAAATATTTTTTAATCAACAATTGAATGGATAATATCTTATAAACGCAAAGGAGTAAAGTGTAACAATTTAAAATATAAAAATATTTAAAGTTATGATGATTATAGTATAATAAGTAACACAAAAACTATCTACATGCGTTTTGGAGAATTTCTTCGAAATCGGGGGTAAATTCATAATTTACCAGACACCTTTAATGAGTTATGATAGGTTAAATCGAAAATATGGAGGAATTTGGAGGCCATTTTGGTCAAAATTTTAAACTTGGTGGGATTTTAAAGGCCTGTTCTTTTTCATCGTTTTGAAAACGATTTTGAAAACAAGTTTTAAAAAATAGTTTTATAATATAAAAGTTGTATTGAAAATGTAAAAAGTAGATACTGAATAGTAAAAAATTATATTAAAAATAATAAAATATAATTAAAATATATTAAATTTACTGTTGAAATTAAAATTATTTTTAAAACAGAACAAAAATAATAAGCTTTATAGGGTTTTGTTTTTTCGTTTTTAATAGTATTAGTGATGGGGTTGTCTTATCTAGAAGGTCTTACTTATCTAGTAGGGGTAGGGTTCGGGGTAGATTCAAAGGGATTTGGTCTTTGTTCACATTTCACTCTTGAAGAAGGTTGGGCTGTGAATTGTGACTTTGTTTGATTTTGATGCCTTCTTCCTCTTTCTTTCTTAGTTGCCAAGGGAAGCACAAACCACTAAAAATGTGTCAATTTTGTTGTGTGGATTTGGGTAACGAGTAAAATGACACCTGGTTTTGCATTGCTATGGCCTATTCATCTCTTCTGGCACCTTCCTTTGGACTTGATCTAGTCTATCTAGAATCACTAGGGTTTGGTAGTATCGATGAGTTGAGTAGACTTGAGTCTTCTTCACAAGCTTCCTCGATGGATCGAATTAAAATAGATTATTACATACAAATTTAGGAGTGTTAATTCGTATTAGGTTTTGATTGACGGGTTTATGTCAACCCTCTTTAATCTTAACATGTCTATTTAATTATTTGTTTCAACTCATTTTACTCGCGGACGTTTCAAGTTCGTGTCAGATTTTCATAATGTAGTAAAATTACATGTGTCATATTTGGTTTGCGGTTTCACGTGTAGGTATTTTTAATTCTTACTTTATTTATTTAATTATTCGAGTTGACCAATTTAATTAGAAGACCCGTTGAAACTTAACTTAAACTCGTTTATATATTATCGTATTCTTGTCGTGGTGTTATAAATTGCCACATCACTTTACTTAGAATGACTAGACTATTATATATAACTTGCAAGGCGATATAACAGTGTAAACATACCTAAGAGAATAAAAGTATATTATTTACTTAGAATGACTAGACTATTATATATTCCATGCATTCGTTTTCTTCGTTTTTGTTTTTTAGTAATTTCATTAATAAACGAATTTCATAATTAATTTTTTCTTTTTTTGCTTTTTATTAATTTCATTAAGAAACGAATTCCACTAAAATGATTTTTAAAATAAATAAAAATAATTATATTTAAACGAATTTTAAAAAAATGAAATAATTATTTTCATTGAAAACGGTTCACCAACATGTTTCTAAGTTTTTATTCATTTTTAAAAAATAAATATCATTTAATGAAAAATGAATTTTAGGGCTTTCGAAACGAACCCCCGTAAATCGTTTTTGAGTTGTTATAAAAAAAAAAATGCAAAACATAATTATATAACTGAAATTTTAATTTGTAATTCAATAAAATTTTAGAGGAAGTAATTTACGACATTTTTTGAAATACATAAAATCTCCGTATAAATGAATTTGTGGAATTTATTTATCTTTGAAAATTTAGTCACGCATTTATGTTTTAAAAATAATTAATTCCGTTAAAAACAAAACTCATAAATTCGTTTCTCTCAAAAAGAAATAACATTAGACCGATATTAATGTTTCCATTTTTAATTATTTTTAGTTTAAATGAGCTTGCATAGGGAATACTAGTGGGATTAGGCAGACGCGATAATATAGAAAATGGAGAGAATAAAGAAGACAGAGGTAATTGACCACCATTTCAAAAAATGCCGTAAATTACTTCCTCTAACATTTTATTAAATTACAAATTAAAATTTCAGTTATATAATTATATTTTGCCTTTTTTTCATAACAACTCAAAAATGAATTACGGAAGTTCTTTTGAATTAATGAAATTAATAAATAAAAAAAGGAAAAAATTAATTTGAAATTAATAATAATAAAAATAAAAAAAGGACGAATTCCATGAATTCGATTCCTTGAAGAAACGAATTCCATGAGAAAATGAATTCATGGAATTCGTTTTCAGAAAACGAATTCATTCAGAAAACGATTTTTTTTTTTTTTTTTTTTAATCTTGAAGAAAACGAAGTTGGGAAATTTGTTTTCAGATGAAAACGAATTTCCCAACTTCGTTTTCTATACTTTGGGAATAAAAAAAAAATTTGTTTATTTTGGTAATTTTTGACCCCAATATAAATATTTGGGGAAAAAAATCGATTATTGTATGATCATGCAAAGTTTGTATTAATAAATTTACTCTTAAATAATATTTGTATTTTGGATTATTTTTTTGAAATGAGTCACTATCTCATCTGTTGTAATATATAAATAGGCAATTAAATAGTTAATGTTTTGATTCATGCATCTGTCAGTTTGGTCTATTTAAATTACAAACTGGCACGACTATGTGGGAGGCTGTCCAACTTTGTTTTTCTCTTTCCCATAGCCTTTGCCAGCCCAACTTCATTATTCCCTCTCTCTGCAACCCTTGCCTATTTCGTTCTTCCCTCTCTACAACCTTTGTTAAGGTATGTTCTTTTTGAGCGTTTTGAAAACAATTTTGAAAACAAGTTTTGGAAAATAGTTTTATAATGTAAAAAGTGTATTGAAAATGTAAAAAGTATATGCTGAATAGTAAAAAATTGTATTAAAAATGATGAAATATGATTAAAATATATTAAATTTACTATTGAAACCAAAACCGTTTTCAAAACGAAACAAAAAGAACAGGCATATTCCCCCTCTCCACAACCTTTGTCTATTTCGTTCTTCCTCTCTCTGCAACCCTTGCCTTTTTCGTTCTTTCCTCTCTCTACAACCTTTGTTTAAATCATTTTCTCCCTCTCCACAATCTTTATCTACTTCGTTCTTCCTCTCTCCATACCTCTCTACACCCGTTGTCTCTTACTTAATATATAGCTAATAGTGGCGAGTTATAGAACAATTCAAAATATACTTTTAGGTAAACAAACTAAAAGCTAAACATTAATATTTTACATTTTCAAACTAAATGTATTTTTCATATGTATAAGAAGTCAAAAACACATACTTTCTCTTAAACACGCAATTGAGACACACCGTATTTTTTGTTTCGCTCCACGTGTTCCCAGATGTATATATCATTGAGTCATTGACGTTAGACACAGCATTTGCCATGAAAGCGGTGGGCTCCAATAATAATAGTAATAATAATAACAGAGATGATTATATTTATTTACTAACGATGGTAATTTGTGACGTTATGGTTGGCGGTTCCCGTGTCGACATACCTTAATTCTAATTTTATCCGTTTAATTATTTTTGCTATTTGTGTTGACTCATTTAAACTACGAACATTTCGTGCTCGTGTCGTATTTTCGTGTTGTAGTATAAATTTCTCATGTTGAGTTCGGGTTGTTGGGTTTACGTGTTAACTTTCTCAATCCTAACATTACCCATTTAATTATTCTTGTTATTCGGGTTGACCCATATAACCCCAGAACCCCCAAAGGCTCAATCTTAACCTGCTTTTATCGTGTCGGGTTTATGTCGTATCAGAGATTGTCGGCCCCTAACACTTACTCACCTTGAGAATTTAAAAAATGACTAATACCCTATTACAAATTTTAAATACTTAATCTGGAGTTTTGATTCAAATATATCTATATATATATATATATAACTATATATATATATATATATATATATAACTATGTGGATTTAGAGATGTAGCAGATAAACTAACTAATTTTTTATTATTTATTACACTTATGTCATTAGTCTTTAAAAGATGATTAATTTTAACCACATCTAATTGCAATATTAAGGAAATTATAAAAAAAGACTTTTTCAATGAAACAAAAATATTATTTAAAACAATACTCTTCCGATATGATGAAATGGAAAAATTATTGAGTGCATTCGATGTATCTTTAAAAATAGTGTAGTCAGTCAATCATAAATCGATGATTTTTATTCATTCATGAGTTTCTTACATGGATATCTGTTTTCTCTCAAAATAGCACTCTCTCCTCCTAAATATATCTGAATGCATTATCTTATATGGTGTTGCGAATCTACCGAATAATCTCTCTCAAGTCCTTCAAGTTCGAATTACCAAACACTCATGAATTTTAAATAATTTATTGAAAATTCGACCAAATTAGATGATAATAATTAATAATATTGGCCAAATTAGATAGAGATAATAATAGTATTTAAGAATCTCAAGAGGCATTGTTAATTCTTTTTTCTCCAAACATTAGATGCAATTAAAACAACGATAACGGGTATTAAGGTTGACGTTATTGCTAATTTTCATTCTCCTTGAATGGGCCATTTATTGGGCTGGGTATAAAAGTGTGTCTATGAAGGCCCATCTAAATGATCTCAGACAAACACATTGGAAAGTTGAAGACTTGGTATAGATAGTCTCCCTTCTGTTCTATTAAATAATAATTCACTTTATCATAAAAATAAATGACGTTTTATCAAAAATATATATATAATTCATCCGTTCTATTACAAGAATTTATTTTAAAAGTGTATAATAATTAATTTTTCTATCATTACTATATAATAATATGTGGTCCATAATTAATTCATACTAAAAAAGTAAAGAAATTAGTAGAATAAATTATGACAAATTAGCTTTGTTAAGTGTTATACATTGAAATCTATAATAAGTTGTACCTCATTCAAATTGGACTCTTTTAATGGAACGGAAGGAGCAATATGTTTTTTAACTTGCCATTATTTTAACCTATCTAACTAAGATTTAATGATTATCTTAAAGACTCTTGTACTGATCAATTATTATTTGAAGATGTTTATACATACGAAATATTTATTGGATTAAAACTCTAAAGCCCCTTGTAGTCAATGGTTTTCCTGTGACTTCAACTATAAAAGGACTTTTATAACTAATTTTTTAATTTGTCTGGAAAAAAACTCTAAAAGGACTTTTATTATAAAACGTTTATTATAAGACGAGGTTAACCGAAAGATCGGTTCAGCATTGATGGGCCGCGGAATGTTGTGACCAACTTCAAATGCTAAACTCATTCAATTGAACTAAAATGCTAAGGTAGATCGGTAGTTTGTAGTAGTTTACCTGTCGATTAGGAAACGTAAGGATCGTGTGTTTAATGCAATTTTCCAAACTCGTACAGCTTTGATGAAATCCACAACACACTTTGTGTCTCTTCAATTTTTGGCATTCATCGTCAACTCTGTTTTCTAACCAAAGTGCAGCATTAGTTGGGCGGAAAACTCAACCAATTCTTGATGCCTCCAACACCATTACCTATACAAAAAGAAACACACTTTACAAAAGTTTTTTGTGTTTTTCTTCGGTAACTCCTCCCAGCACTTAGTTCTATTCTGTGCTGTGCTGTCTATTAATTTGTTCTTGCTATATAACCATCTTCGGCATTGGAGGTGTAAAGGAAGAAGCGTAAGTTTCTTCTTTTCCTTTTCTTTTGATTGTAAAACTTTGTGGAAAAATGGCTAGCATTCCGGGTACGTGTTCTTCTGCTTCGATTTTGAATAAAGAATCGAGAACGAGTGTTGGGGCGTCTTTGTTTCAGTACAATGGGCTGAAAGCAGTTGAAAGCTTCAAATTGGATTCCAATAGACAAAAGGGTTTTGCTCTAAAATCAGGTACGATCATAAAAATCGTTCCTTTCTTTTTTGTTGTATCTTTTTGGCCTGAAAAAGATGTGTTTTTTAATACATTTTTTATGGGGCATTGTCTAATGGTACACATAAGGGATTGGGACTGATCATTTCTAAATTTGTGGATTTTTGTGAGGAGAAATTGATGATTGTAGTTTTTGGATTTTGATTGAATTTCCAATCTTTAGGAGCAAAATCCAGAGGAATCAGATCAATGGCTTCTCCAGCTGTTTCAGCTCCCAAGAGAGAAACGGACCCGAAGAAAAGAGTAGTTATAACTGGAATGGGACTGGTTTCGGTTTTTGGGAGTGACATTGATACCTTCTACAATAAACTTCTTGAAGGAGAAAGTGGAATCAGTTTGATTGACAGGTTTGATGCTTCCACTTTCTCTACTCGTTTTGCTGGCCAAATCCGAGATTTCTCTTCCGAAGGCTACATAGATGGGAAGAATGATCGCCGCCTAGATGATTGCTGGAGGTACTGTTTAGTTGCTGGCAAGAGGGCTCTTGATGATGCCAGCCTTGGCCAAGAAGTACTCCAAAATGTCAGCCTGAGCCTCATTTTTTGTCAATGATGAAAGTACTTCATTATTTGATCAAATGTGGATGAAAATATGGTTGTTTTTGTGTTGTTTCAGATGGACAGATCAAGAATTGGAGTCCTTGTAGGAACTGGGATGGGAGGCTTAACTGCATTCAGCAATGGAGTTGAGGCTTTGATCCAAAAGGGATACAAGAAAATCACACCATTTTTCATTCCTTATTCAATCACCAACATGGGATCAGCTTTGCTGGCTATAGACACCGGCTTGATGGGTCCTAATTACTCGATTTCCACAGCTTGTGCAACTGCAAACTACTGTTTCTATGCGGCCGCCAATCACATCAGAAGGGGGGAAGCAGATATCATGGTAGCTGGAGGGACAGAAGCCGCAGTGATGGCAACTGGAGTTGGCGGTTTCATTGCCTGCCGAGCTTTGTCCCAGAGAAATGATGAGCCTGCGAAGGCTTCAAGGCCGTGGGATAAAGATCGCGATGGTTTTGTCATTGGCGAAGGCTCTGGTGTTCTGGTATATACACAAATTGAAATGAATATTTCCCAATTTGTTTGTTGGTTCCTTCGGCTTTTACATCGCGAAAAAAGTACTAATAATCAATCATGTGAAAAATCTGGAACAGATTATGGAAAGTTTGGATCATGCAATGAAAAGAGGAGCCAACATTATAGCAGAATACTTGGGAGGTGCCATCACTTGTGATGCTCATCACATGACTGATCCCAGATCAGATGGCCTTGGAGTTTCATCTTGCATAACTAAGAGCTTGGAAGATGCTGGAGTTTCTCCTGAAGAGGTATGTTTTTTCTAAAAGAAACAGCCAATTAAGTAGCTGGTGGGTATGAAGACCCTTTATTCGAAATAAGTAACAAAAGTTAGTGAGTGAGATGTAATGAGCCTGACTATACAAAATGTGGATGCATATGCAAAAATAAAACCTTTAGGAGTATATCACACCTTAACATAAGGAAAACTATGTGCATCTAAAACAATAAGTCCTCACACTTCCCTTGGAAGCGAAGAGTGAACAAACTAACCTCTGCTACAATTGAAGCTAGCCAGCTGATCTCGCAAGAGCATCAGCTACGGCATTGTCTTCTCTGTAGATGTTAGATAAAGAGTAAAACAAGAAGATACCAAAACTGAGAGGAAATGATATGAATTGACAGGTGAACTATGTGAATGCTCATGCCACATCAACCCTTGCTGGAGATTTGGCAGAAGTCAATGCAATCAAGAAGGTGTTTAAGGACACATCAGAGATTAAGATGAATGGTACAAAGGTATGTTTTTTCAGCTTCTACAATGCGGTGAACTGATGAAACTTAATCTTGAACAAGAGAGAAGTGGACTTCACTTGGATAAATTTTCTTAAAATTCCGAATTTTTTCAGTCGATGATTGGACATGGCCTTGGAGCTGCTGGAGGCCTAGAAGCCATAGCAACCATAAAAGCAATCAACACTGGCTGGCTACATCCAACAATTAACCAATATGTAATATTGCAGCAACTCCATGTCCATTTTAAGATATACTCTTATAAGTTTAAGGCAAAGAAACTGGACTAACTATTTCTTCTTTGATTTCCTCTGTTCCTTTCTTCTGTAGAACTTGGAGCCACAGGTTACAATCGACACTGTCCCGAATGTGAAGAAACAGCACGAAGTTAACGTTGGTATGTGTCCTTAATCTCTTCATATTTGAATCCACAATGCATCCCTTCTGTTTTGCACAATGAAACAGGCTAATTTGCTCTTCATTTTTGTGCAGCAATCTCTAACTCATTCGGCTTTGGGGGTCACAACTCGGTGGTTGTTTTCGCGCCATTCAAGCCCTGATCAAGTTTTCGCGGAATCTGCTGTTTTCTCTAAGCAATTTTTTACCCTGATGGAGACTTTTTTCACTCTGAGGCAAAGCAAATTTGTTGCTGAGTTATTGTGATTGATCAAAGAGTAGAGGGATATAGTATCTTGTAGGTTTGATTGGAAAAAAATGAGTTTTCCATAAGTGAATAAAAATTTTAAAGCCCTCTTGGATGATTTTTCTGTTTAAACTGTAGCAACTCTTAAGAAATTTCTGAGTATTTATATGAGGCCTATTCTTTTGGTTTTGTTTTCGATTTCAACAATAAATTTAATATATTATAATTAGATTTCATCATTTTCAATACAATTTTTACTATTCAGTTATACATTTTTACATTTCTTATACATTTTTTATCTTATAAAACTATTTTTCAAAAACACGTTTTCAAAACAATAAAAAAGAACAGACCATGATAATGTTCCAGGAAAGAATCAAGGATGATAATTTTCTTCTTCGTTTTGGGCTGGTCACGAACTCATTATGGGCTGCTTTTAGTTTTGGCGGCGGCCCAATATGATGGCTCTTTTGAAGTTGTGATTTTGGCGGCCCAATATAATTGGGAAGTTTCCTTTTATGAGAATCGAACCACAACCCACACATATTTTTGCCGCTGAACCAAGTTCAATCCTCGCATCGTCAATTACGTGAACGCGAAGGAGAATAGTACGATTTAGACTAGAATATTTGAATTTAAGAAAAAATAAGACTACAATGAAAAAAGTATAGCATTTTAATACATCAAAAATTAGAATAAACTTATAATTTTCCTTGAGGCTTAAATTAAGTATAAAAACTTCCTACTATTTTTAAAAATTACAAAAATTCCTCTAAATATTTATTGTTAGTTTTGAGATTAATTATATGTGGCTAAGTGAGGATTAAAGAAAATTGTGATATATTTTAAGTGACAAATTAATGACCTATTCAAAAAGCTTCACACGTCATCAGCATCTTCATCATTCGGCAAATGAAACAAATTAGCAAATAAAGGGCAAAAAAAACAGGCAATTTTCCAACTTCCATAGAATTGACTTGGTATAACATTAAGATTAATGACTCACATCACATGTCATGACCACTCCTTTGGTTTGGGTATCAATTCTTCATGTCACATCATTGTTTACTAGTTTAGTAGCCGGCTAATTATTCAATACATCAGTTGCATCAAATTTTCTAACGTTGAATCCGATAAAATTTGAAAAAGAAAAAGAAAAAACAAAAATCATACCTTTTATTTTGTAGATACTTTTAACAAGAAAATTATAAATTTATTTGTGTGATAAAATATGATGCACAGTCCTAATTCATACTTCATATATTCTCTTAGAGGAATACAATTTCAAATTTTATTTTTGTTCCGATTGAAAAGTTCAATTTCAAATTTTAAACTCTTCATACTCTTACCACGTGGTCCATAACTAACTCACAGTTAAAAGGTAACGACATTTGTCGAATAAATGGTAACAAATCAGCTATTTTAGGTGTTGTAATTTGAAATCCATAATAAGTTGTAAATTTTAAAACCAGACTCTTTATGGAACAAAAAGATAGTACATTTGATGTATGAAATGATTTTTTGCAAGCCCTCTTTTAATACCTTTTTACGTTCCTTTAGTGTGTCACAGTTCAAAGCCATATTGACTATCGTTTTAAGTTAAGTTGTTAAAGAAATCGCGACATTTCTTAAGAGAATAAAATTGTGAAACCTTCTTTTGAGATCAACTTGGGGCAAAAGAGGTATACATAAATGAAGATGAAGGAGTTAATTAAACATATATTAATGCTAACCAAATGAGGTCATTTCCATCGTCATCCTCTACTTCCTCCATACTTCTTTTTGGTGGGTTGCCTAGAAACAACATGTTTATATGGGTTGGTTCAGGTTGGTCCCCTTCATAATTAAATTAATTAGGGTTAGATTATAATTGTTTAGATTAATTAACCCTCTAATGATGATTAATTTTGAATGGGGATTCATTAATTTAATCAAAGAATTAATTTGGCTTTGCTTACTATATATAGCAAGTTGCTAGACCAACTAAGGAAAGTTGATGCCAGCCCTTTAAAGTATATATTTTTGTAGCTTTAATTTGTTTGAGCAGCTTATGATTACTGTTTCATTAGAATAGTTCATTTTATGAATATAAATATGTGTGATTTATAATTAGTCCATACTTAATAAATAATAATATAAATTAAATAAATTTTGTCAAGTTATCTAATTTAGATGTTGTACATTAACATTCATAATAAGTTATACATTGATCAAAGTGGAATTTTTTAATGGAACGAAAATAATATATATATATATATATATATATTTGATGATATCTAAGTTTGTGTAGCCACTTAGTTTTTTTGTTTTTTTTTCTTTTGATATAACAGCCACTTTAGGTTGGGTGTGAAAAGTGTAGCTGAGGATGATTGATGATATTTTGCATTCTTAAGTTTGCGACAGCCATTAGTCCTTACTTGTAGTAGAAAACCAATCAGCGGAACACGTCATGAATTGCATATTTTAAAAATACAAAAACTCATTTGATGGGTTTAACCGTCTAACGGCACATGTATCGAATTTTGTCTCTCAAGTATCGCATACAAATTTTGGGTAAAATATGGAGTTTAAATTACCGAAGTATTGTGACAGCCATTAATTCTTACTTCTTAATAGACAATCATCGCATGTATCAAAATACTACATAGCATTTTAGGTGTTGAATGAATTTAACCTTTGAAGTATTGCGTGTATAAAATTTAGGTGCAGAGGTAACGCATATCATTTTTAGGTGTTGTTATTAATTTCACCTACTGAAATATCGTAATTATGTCAAAACAAATATCACATGTATTAGAAAAATAAGTGAACCGAGTTTAATTAGTTATTGAACTATCGCCTATTTGGACGGTAAGACGTTACGACAAATATTCCCTCTCTTAAAAGTAAGACTTTTATTTTCTTGCAAAATGTATGGACTAATAGTAGGCAAATCAAATCCCAACCTACTTTTATCTTCCCGGCCACTAAAATTCCAAGACTAATATTATTTGTTAAAAAAAAAACTTAATTAAGAAAAGAATCTTAAAATTAATTCTTGTTCTAATAATTAAAAATACATAGGTTTACTAGTAGTTAAATATAATATATATTTATATATATATATATATTTGCTTTCTGTTTAAAGGATTTCCAAATTTTGAGGAAGAAAATTTATATATGCATCCGAAGTTTATACGTATATATTGTCTTCACTATATTATCCAATACTGTTCTAAAGACAAATTTGAGAAAAATTAAAATTAAAATTAAAATTTGTTACAAGTTGTACAATTATGGGCAATAATTAATTTAATTCTGCCAAAGATACAGAGACAAATAGAGATAAAGATAGAAAACAAAATATGGAATTAATTAAAGATTTTTGTGGACGTATGAGTGACGTGATATCTTTTGCTTAACTTTAATTTGTTCTTGGATAATAACAGCTAATATACCTTACACGAAGAATTAAAAATCATATAAAAAGACTTTGGATTATTTAATTAAGAAATGCAAATTGGAAAATTTTAATAATCTTTTATTGTGATTTAATATGTAGTTGAGACAATTAATCCTACGTTGGATGAGATTAATATATGATTCCGAACCATTCTTCGAGTAGGTAATTTATTAGTCAAGAAAAAGATGGCCGGAAATATTACAATTAGATATACCAAAAATTGGTGTGAAATTAATCTTATTAATTAGGGTTTTGATTAACAAGTTGTGAGAAAAAAAATGTTCAATACTACTCTAGAATAAGGTCTCTTTTTGATCTTCAAGAGCTCGAGTGTGATCCCGTATCCTTGCATCACTGTTTTGACGACCTAACAGCCGGCGGATGGAGAATCTAACATAACTTTATCTTATGAAAGATCAATCGCTCCTATACTCATAGGTAACGAGTTTTCAAGACTGGTCAGATCTACAACAAATTAAAAATGAAATGAACCAGAACTCGAGTTTTCAAAAGCTTGAATGTGAGTTTTAAAATTAACCCACAAATAATACATAAAAAGTGTAATACTAAATATTAACAATTAAAGTGCATTTCCCTCGTGGACCTAATTTAATTGTCCACTAAGCTAATTAAGGTTAGAGGTCATGCAAAAAATTTAAAAATAAAAAATCTTTTTGATTAGCCAATCATAGTTAAGATTAACTTTCTTTACAAATTCTACATTGTTCTTAATATATACAATTGTTTAATTTAGTAAATTCTTAGGAAGAAACTGGAAATCCAAATAATCATTAATTAATTTGACCATAATCCACGATCAATTAGCTATTGGTTAGAGTAAAATGCATGCTGCACTAAACTTTGTCTTCTCTATAAATCTCATTGAAAACAGATACCCATTAAATATCGGTGAAACTTCTTGGAGACTAGCAAAGCCTGACCCTGCAAAAAAAGCAAAAAGTAATTTATTGTTATTGTTAACCATTCAATTTTGAAATTCGAGTTCCGCCATTTTATAATAGTTTCTCAAGATCAGGGGCCATGGACACCATAAAAATGGTCAACTTTATCTAATAATAAGATAACCTTTTTAAAGACTTAATTCCATAAAATTAAACCGAAATTCGCCAACTTCAGTCCAAAATTGGTTTTCAAATCCCATCTAAAGTAATACACAAATCTAATAGAAGATGAAGAAAACAAAAGAAAGAGCCAAAATGAAAGATGTAAAAATATATGAATTTGTCTGGTTCCAACGCTTTATTGTTGCACACACCCGAAAGGACCAAACAAGAGAAAAAAAATAAAATAAAATCATTAGTAAAAGGAAAAAAGAAGAAAGAATTATTATGGAAAAACGGGGACCAAATTTCCACTCAAATAATAAACCTCTTAAATCATCACCTTTCTTTTTCTCTTCTTTAATTTCCTCCTTGAAAGCTACATTTACGACCATTACATTTTGTTATATACTCTCTATGTTTCATTAAAGTCACGTTACGTTGAAATAATATAACTACTTCTAAATCACGATAGTTGGGGAAGCCGGCCAAAAAAAAAGCCACGTAACAAGTACTTGAAACATCTTTTTGTCCATGATTGTCCTCACATGCTTTACAGTTGATCATTACACTTTGCTAATTCATTTCCTCTAATTCTTTATTTTTACCCTAAGTACGTAGTTGCATCTTGTAGAGATGAGAGATATTCTCTCCCAAAGTTGCCATGAAGAAAACGTTATATAATATATTTGTTTCATACGAAGAGTCGTGTCTTTAGTACAAAGAGTCGGGTATAGATCTTTTCGAGACGTTGTATATATAGATGGGGACAATTATTTGTAGCCAATTGATTGATTAGATGGATCAAGAATTTAAGATAAGATAGCTTTGCATGTTTAAAGCAACGAGACATTACTACCTTAATTTACGTAGAAATGCCGCACATTAATTAATTTAGTTCTTTACTATTTCTCTCATAAGAATTAATTTTAATTTGCCAATAATTACCCTATAGTTTAATTCTTTTTTAAAAACACCCCTTCAAATTAAGTCACATTTTTGCACTTTAATTAGCCCTTCAAATTAGGTGATGACGTTGATGTTTAGTTTGAGAACGAGAAAATAAGATGATAGAACCAATCGTATGTTAATCAATTTCTTGGTTTCAGAATAAGAAATCTATAATCGTGCCCATATAATGAGTTAGATCAAACCTACCAAAGTTGATAAACATCAATTTGATTCATATTTCATCCCATACTAATAGTTGTTTCAAAACCTACCCTTAACTTTTGCAAAAAGAGTGAAACTCTAATGTAATTATATATTTGCAACAATGTCATGAAACCAACCCTAGCTAGTGATAATTGTTGGCAAAGGAACACCAAAACCAAACAAGTTGGTCTCCACATGGGGTCACACACTGTGTATCCAAAATTCAAATCCCAATCAAATAATCATCATTTTTAATAAACATGAAATGCGAATACCAATATGAACTTTAAATAGACAAAAATTAACGAACGAAAGTAGAAATTAAACCCCAAATCCTTACATGATGGGATACGGACTCTTCCATTTTCTTTATCAACTTATACCCAACTCTACCCAACCCAACCCAACCTAACATCCTCCTCCCCTTGTTCTTCCTCCTGATGATGAGTAATTATATATGGTAATGCTACTACTATTAAGGAAACAAACCTTATCAGTGTCCCCACTCTATGTAATCTATAGTATTCTATTAAAAGCTTTTAAGTTAGTGTAACTAAACATGAGCTGTAATGGCAGTTGTTCATCTTCATCCCCTCTTAATTAACCTCAAATCACATCATTAACCACATTAATTAATGCATTAACATATAGACTCTAGTAAAACTATGATTCATGATGTTAATTGTCCAAATTAATGTTTTCTGGGCTTGCTGTTGAGAAAATTAATTGAGAGAACAAAAAGCATCCTTTTTTAGCGGGCTGGTAGGGTACAATATTGGTTCCATGTTTTAGTTGTCACTTTTACATTTTTTTTTTCTTTAGTTAAAAATTTTCGTTAGTGACTGACGTTAGAAATTGTCCAACAACAATTACATATTTGATCTGATTATCATCACATTTGATCTTTGTTTTACAACCTTCAAAAGCTACATTTACAACCAATTTATACTCGGTGACATATAAATAATCGTATCACCGAACCTTTTTAATAGAACGGAGCCTGTATATATTACGAATAAAAAAATCATTTGGTCAAATGTGCGAGAGAAAATTGTGTGTGTTTTACCTAAAATTTTACTGCAACTATCCAAAGCAAACAAGTGGAGAGTACTGTTGAATAGAGCATCCAACTACCCATTAGCAGGAGGCCACATTTGGAGACAGGAATTAATTGATCATACAAAATACAATGACTTTTAATTAATTAATAATTAATTAATTACTAAGTTAGAAGCAATTATTCTTGCCACAAAGCATACTTAATTAATTTAATTAGTTAATTAATTAAGATTAAAGGGACAGATGTCGATTGGATGGCTGATAATGCAAGGCATAATAAATCCATGTTATTGCCTAATTGTGCTCTAGGACAGACGGGCACTCACTAAACCTTAATCTCATTGGTTTCTTCGTGACTATTATTAACGTTCATCCATCCATCTTCTCTTTCTACACTAATTAATTAATTAGTGATCTAATTTCAATTAAAAACTCTTTAATCCACTTTGATTAGTACGTAATTAATTTATGTATTCTACGTACTACGTAGTACTCATACGTTATGTTTATATGTTTATACATTCATGTTCCACACACAATATATATGTATAAAAAATTTTACCCACAAAACTACAAAACCTTCTCATAGGATCATAATCACTCAATAGATGCGATTGGTCAACTTATATACATCATTCCAAATAGGATTCCAATTTAAAATGTGGGTTAAGTACCAATAATTTTTGGTAATTTCAGAAAGTTACCTATCACTTTCCCATGGTTTGAAAAATTACCGATAATCTTATGTGATTTCCCGTTTTATAGTTAAAGTTTATGAAAATTTTAACTATTACCAATTTATGCAAAGCGCGGTGGAATTGTTAGTAGTTTTCTAAACCACGAGAGAGTGATTGGTAAAATTGATATTTATACAAGGTATGGATGATCTCAAATAGGATGATGAATTGGTCCATATTGTCTTGTATTTTTGTAAGGTGTGGAAAGTACGTTTTTGGGGGACAAAAGAGTTGCATGCTACGTAAAAGATGCAAATGTATCCATCAATGAATAGTATATATATATATATATTTCTTTTCCTTTTTAATTATAATACTATTGTCATATTTGTAATTAATTTTCTTTTCTTTTTTTTTTCTCAAAAGCCAACTTGGAAAAACCTTTAATTAATCAAAAGTTAATTAAAGATTAGTCACACATTAATTAATTAATTTTAAAAAAGCATGTTGCTTAACTAGGGTTGGATCAATGTGAAAATGAAGCTCTCAGTCCACGTAAGATTCGCATCTCTTCAATCATTCATTTCTTGATTCCAGGTAAGACCATTTATATATTCTTTTTTTTTTTTTTTAGTTTGGTCTTTTGATAGTTAATTAATTATTAATTAATTGAGAAATATTGGAGTTTAGGTTTTAACTAGATTTTATGAGAATCTAATTTTACATTAAACAATTTTCCATTGCCCCATTACGAGATACATAAGCCTAGCTACTTCTTTAATTACTATGTCAAACATGGAATTAAACGCCATAATTCATATTCATTAGGTTCTACATTAATTTCTATGAAATTCTTGATTCCGTCCAAGCAACAAAATGGCTAGAAAGACATTCAAATTGGACCGCCGGATCTCTTAATCTCGAACTAGCCGTAACATGAAAAGTCGTGTCTCAAATAACTTATTGTATCCACTTACATCAGCAGAATTGCCTCATCATTATTAGCCGCCGTCTCAAAAATATTAGTTTTTTCATGCATAGTCAGGGTTCTTCTCTCTTCCTATAAATATTACAATTTCGTATCTGAAAAATGGAAAATTACTTTTAAAAATTATTATGCATATTTATTTAATCATTTAAGTTTCAATTCCTGTTGAATGCTGCATATCAAGTAAACAAGATGAAGTTGAGGGTTGACCAGAAGAAAGGCAACAGCTTCGATTTGGGCATACATGCTTCAGTTGTGGGGTTCGCAAAATAGCCAATTATTATCGGAAATAAATAAATAAATAAAATTAAGAAAAAAAGGCAATTAATGGAAAATAATATGAGAAGAAGCTATCACAATTATTATTTGTAGGACTGAGGCTACCTATAACTAAATAAATAAATATACAATAAATAATATTATATTGCCCTGAGATCCCTGACCTTGTCTCCCATTGTCACTAACTACAGTTTCAGACTGCCTTCTCTAATAAGTTAGTTAAATAATACTAAGAACGAGCCAGTAGTTCAACGATCATAATGCATAGCGAGTCATCCAAAAGTTAAAGTTTCGATTCCGATATATACGTCAATTATGCCTGTTTAGAGTGCACACTAACAGAATTTTGCATGAGATTCCATAATTCCGTTATTTCCTTTCTCAAATCTCCTCCCTTCAATGTAAGATAGGATCGCTACGTAATGGTGGAGTTATAAAAAAATAAATAAATAAAAAGAAAATTTATTATACACATATTATTGTCTTCCTTCCCCTGTATATATATTATATATATAAAACAAAAGAAATGACCAAGTCGTACGTCATCCTCTAATTTTATTCGATTTTAGAATTAATAATTAAGTATTACTCAAAAAAAGGCAAATTACAAAAATGTCCTTCAATTTTATTAAAATACCCAAACGGTCTATGATATTTTAAAATAATTATAAATCAGAAATCTAATAACATTACCAAGCAAACAACGGCCGGGCTTCGACAATTTATAGGCAATAATATCAATAGTCTGAGCAAAATATTGTCAAATTCATAATATATATAGTATAAGAAATCGTTTAATCGTACACAATGGCGATCGTTGTAATATAGTATTTGGCTAAGTAATTATCACATATCGAGTGTTTCTAATAGAAAATTGCATGTTGTACAAATTCTTCTTAGCGTGTAATAACCTACAAATTAAAAAAGACAAACTGACGTGTTAATTGTCATTTCCTTTTATTGTTGCTCTTCTTGAGTAATTCACAAAGCATATTTCTTTGGACATTTACATAAATTAATTAATTATAGTGTTCAACTAGGACACCCTTCTTTCTTTCCTCACGACATTAATTAATTTAATTATGGAAGTTTTGCCATTTAAGAAATAAATTAACGGAATAAATAAATCGTACCTAATGTGGTAATACACTTTTTTTTTTTATGATATATTAGAAAGGGAAAAAGTATTATAGCAACTATAAGGACGTTTCTTTGGATCCGACTATAGTCCATTCACGTAATTATTCAATCACTGAATATTGGCCTATGTAATGGCATTAGTAATTCATCATAGCGCCCATTATTCAGTGACTGAACAGTTATATAAATGGACTATAGTATTTTTCCCGTTTGTTGTATCAATATTCATAAACTTGAGTGGCAATGTGGGAAAATATCCTAAATATAAAACCATTCATAATTATATTTTAAAATTCTTATTTACTATAAGATAATAATATCTGTGAAAAATATATTAAAAACTTATTTGAATTATATTTTTAATATTAAAATCCATTGTGATTTTACTATACTTTTTTCAAAAGTTGACTTTTTTAAAAAATGTATTTTATAAGAATGTTGAACATCATAGAGAAAGAAAATGAAGCACTATATTTTGTCATATGAGGAAATGACAGGCATGAGAAAATAGTATTTTACACTAAGGACAACTAGATCTTCCTAGAATTGAATACTCAAATCTCTACCATCATTATTATTGCCTTACCACAATTCACGACCGGCTGTCTCTCGTCTGATAAATTATTTCATGCACTCGTTTTAAAACACTATTATTTAAAGATACAAACGTAAATTTTTGGATAAAGTGATGGAGAAAAATAGGAGGTTATATTTATTCATTTTAATTTTGATTGGTCTGTTGCATTAAAAAATGTTGATACAACGGTTGTATGGAATAATTTTTCCCTGACCGACTACTCTAATATTAATGCTATATATGGAAAATTTACCTTTTATTTAAAGAAATCATTTAGTCATTAAATTTAGTTTTGAATATATACTAATTAATTAATGAAATTGTATACGCAATTCAACGGGACCGTAATCTCACACGTATATATTAGCTATTCTTGTAAATCATAAATGGTAGAAAGAGCCCTAGCTCAAACTCATGAATCATCCCACCCACATTGGATTTAGACCCCAACAGAATTTTTAAAAACCTTTAAAAAATAAAACTACTTGGTCAAATTATATATATTTTAGGTATATTAAATTGATTACTTATTGCACAATCCCTTGATTGAAAATTTTGGAGTAAGAACCAAGAAATTGTACAACTAATGCTAGATATTTCTAACTTGTGAAATTGCATTGAAGGTTCAACTTTTAACTTCATTGTATCAAAGTTAATCAACAAGAAGCATTAATTAATACTAGACCTTTCTCTGGTGTCAAGAGCCATTCCAAACATCTTGGACACAATTGTGACGATATTTTGTATCTATAAAAAATATATATATATATTATAATTTCGTTATCGAATCATTCAACCATTTGATAATGTCTTTTAGATACATTAAATACATTATTAAAGGTATAATTAAAATCATTGCAATAGCCATTATTCAATAAACGAATGAATTCGCAATAAAACTGTAGTTCTGTCATTGGTTTAAAAGTGATGTCGACCGTTTAAATATGTATGGAGACGTGCTTTAATCCACACGTTATAATTTATTTATATAACTAAAAAAGAAACAATTAACTACTCATTTCATTGCACTCAAAAAATTTGCTTTGATATTTAATAGTGTATAATATTACTCTGCGCCCCACAGGGCCCACCCAAGGCTGCTAGACACTCTCCAGCCCTACGAGGGCCCCACCGACCATGTGCTACAGTACCCCCGCACTGTTCACCAGTACGTACGGAAGATACAGTATTAGAACACCCTATAGATTTGAAGGATTCATACAACTACTTCTAATAGCTCCAATAGATACATTTACTATCCCCAAGTAAGAGTTTTAGGCCTTGTTTGATATGATTTTCAAAATATGTTTTTGAGATTTATTTTGATTTTATAATATTAAAATTATATTAAGAATGTAAAAAAGTGTATTGAAAATAATAAAAAATATTATAAAATTAAAACTTTTCTCAAAACCATATTTTGAGAATCAAAACAAACAGGGCCTTACTTTCTCATTATACTTAGATTTATTATACAATTTTGCTTCTATCTAATTTGATTGTCAGAGCTTATTCTCTGGGGACCAAGTCCTTAAACTCTTTGACGGTTTTCTCCCTTCGATAGGTATCTGACATCCCTCGGTCCAAGTAGATCGCCTATCACCCTCCGGCACAGTAGGCTCCTCTTCTCCAGTAAATCGGATGTCATCAATATTATTGTTTTTAATAAAATAAAAGGGACTCTTTGAACGGGACAAACGGATTAATAAATTAGCAAGAATCTAGAGTAAGATTTGGTTGTATCGATCCTTTAATTTGCCTGGTGTTGAATGCAGAATCAGAACACATATATAGGTGACTTTAATTACCAGAATCCCCAAAGAGATTAAAAGAAGGCAGTTAATGCTTTCCTCCACTTATCTTAAATAGTTCTAGTTTTTTACTTTCTGACTCATTTTATTAAGAATCTAAGCACAAATATATACTTATATTCTTAAAGGCCGGTTATTCCAAAGATTAATTTAATCCCAAAAGATAAAAAGGGAAAAAAGAAGAGAAGAAAAAAATAAATAAAAATATCTCTACATTGTTGACTTGACGGAGAAGATCTATCAAAGATGCTATATGTTTTCTTTTATCTACGAAAAATTATTTGATGCATCCGTTACATTTTTAAAAATAGCAGTGTAATAGATGCACAGGATAATCTATAATTTTTTTGGTAATGGAAATATTCTTTCACTCATTTTTCTGTAAAGTCAAAATTCTCATTGTGAAAATTTCCCTTTTTATATTTTGGCTGATGCTTTGCGGCTAAATTCTCGTTTTTGTTTCTTAGTAAAACGTAAGATGCAAGCAAATATTTTGACGGGGATCTCTTACTTTTTCTCCCATGATTGGGATGGAAATACTTAAATATTTTGGAAACAATTAACAATTACGTGACGCACAAATACGACACAAATTAAAAGTCAAGTCATTTGAAGATCGGTGGTTCGATTTATACGTCTATTAATTTGCGGTGCAAATGTGCGGTGTAGGGAGCTTGCCTCTGTAGCGGAAGATAAGATTTGCATGCACGTACGGATTTGCATGCACAATTATGCGTTGATTTTGTACGATGATTATATATCATTTCAGTGACGTTGATTGGTTCACTTTTACTTTTAAAACAAAATTATATTTTAATACAACTTACGTAAAGGAAAAGTAGTTTATTATCTTTTTATTTTTATTAGTATTTATATTTTTGAAGTGTAAATCAATTGTACATCAAACTAACCACTTTTCTTAAAATAATAATAATAATAATAATAAAGCTTTTCTAAATTTTAGTAAGAAGGAAAGCTTAATTGGGTAGATACATTTGCTTCTTCAAAGTTTGTGAAAATTAGTGTTGAGGTTTCGTAAAATCATAGGCACCTATGATTGAGTAATAAAATAAGAAAAAATAACATATTTAGTACTAAAGGTTTAGACTGTTTGCAACTTTGGTACTAAAAGTTTACTTAGTTCTAAATTTGTGCTTTATGTTTATGTTTTATTGCATTTTTAGTACCAATACCTGCTATAGAAGGTTTTATGTGATCAAACCAAAGCCAAAGGTAATTTGGGGGTATTTTACAAATTTTACAATTTTGTGAGGGCTGAAAATATAATTTTTCTAATATTATTTCTAAAATATTTTCACAGTTTTTTTTCTCCTCAGTTGATGTACAAGTTTTCTTCCGACTGGGGAAAAAGAAAACCGCGAAAATGTTCTGGAAATTATATTAGAAAAATTATATTTTCATCCCCACAAAATTGTAGAATTGTAAAATACCTTTAAATTACTGTTGACTTCAATTTGACTACGCAAAACCTGCTATATAACAGGTATTGGTACTAAAAATGCAAAAAAATATAAACATAAAGCACCAAGTTTTAAACTAAATAAACTTTTAGTATCAAAGTCACGAACAGTCCAAACTTGCAGTACTAAAAATGTCATTCTTCCGATAAAATAATATGATTTGTCTCGTCTGACATTCACATTAAATCTGGCTTAAAAGACTTTAGGCATAGGAAAAAATAAGGTGGATATTGACTTTAGATCGTGGATGACCACTAGCAAGATACTTTGAAGATGAGGAGAAAGAAATGACAATTTATTGGTGTCGAAGTATGGATGATAACTTCAAAGACGAATTGCTGTGAGATGGAAATGAGCAAGAAATATGGAATAGTTTTGGTGTAACGGGTGAAATCTTAGCGAGGCAGTATACTAGAGTAACTTTTGATAGTGATTAAACATTACGATAGGGTACACAATTCATTTTCAGTTATAATATACACCAACTCATTATACTTCAATCTAACTTGGGTATTAGGGTATTTTGGACTTTTCGCACCTTCTTTGCAGGTCCTTTATATCATTGTTCAAGTGTTTTAACGAAGTCTACGTTCGAATAATCAAAATTCTTCATCATCTGTTAAAGTGTGCTTCATTATAATAAATTTTTTCCGTTCATTTGGTAAAATTATAGGCATTCGCATGTTAGTCACTGAAATGAACACAAATTTAAAGATCGATTTTCTTTTACTTAAAAATGATTCGAACGCTAAGGAGTAATTTCATATAATCCTCGAGATTCATTTAATAGTTTTTACAAATCTAGAAGGTGGTAAATGTAATTTTCACCTTCACTTCGTTTTCTAATAAAATCACCACGAACGAACAACAAACATATTTGACTGAAAAAACTTTCAAAGGATAACATCATTAGTTTCTCTGCGAAAAATAATAATGGGCAATAATTTCAAAATGGGGCAGAGTATATATGCAGTGGCCAATGAGTCAACGACAGACGTGTGAGGGGAAGGAAGGACCATTTCCACGCGGAACGGTCAGATTAAGTTGTACGATGAGGACCACCCTGCACACTCCCGCAGGCAGACCCAAGCCACCCAATCCATGTATAATGTGGCAGGCTAGCCCAGCAGAGCCACATCTGCCTGCACTGCACTGGAGCACAGCTATGAGCTATCCGACGTACTTCCTTTGTCCCGTTAAAAGAGTCCGATTTAAAAAATATACTTCTTTCATTTTCATTAGAGAAATCTAATGATATAGGCTTGTTCTTTATTTCATATTTAAAATTAAGTTTGAAAATATATTTTAGAAAATAATTTTATAATGTAAAAAGTGTATTAAAAATGTAAAAAGTAAATGTTGAATAGTAAAAATTTGTATTGAAAATGATGAAAAATAATTAAAATATATTAAATTTACTGTTGAAACTAAAACCGTTTTCAAAACCAAAACCAAAAGAACAGGCACATAATTCTGAAGTGAAGTTTTTTAATGGAACATATAGGCTCCGTTTGTTTTGATACGCTTTTTAGATTCTTCACATTTAAAAAAAAAAACCTTTACAAACAAACACTCCCATTTTTTCTTAAATTCAAATTTTAAATTTCCTATTCACATTATTATAAAAATAACATCATCATTACCTCTTTTTTACACAATTTTTTTATTAAAAAATCTCTCCAAATTTTTTTTCCAAAAAAAAAAATTCTCTATTTAAGTTACAAAACAACAGAGCCATAATGAACAATTTATTACTCAGATCCACTAAAAGAGTCAGATTTCAATATGTATAACTTATATTGGAATCTAAGATATAACAATTAAAATAGTTAATTTGTATCATTTTATCCTAATTATGTCATTATATTTTAAATGTGAGTTAATTATAGACTACACATTGTTATATTAGTAAGAGTATAAAATTTATTTTAAAAAATAAAGATAAATTCTTCTATTGAGACAAAAATTAATTTGAAAGTGAAATCTTATCATAAAACAGATACAGTATAACGCAAATAATATTAATTGACTTTTTTGTTCACTATAATAATAATTTTTTTAAAAAAAATACTTTTAATTGAGATTCATATAAAATATAAAAAATTATTAGATGTATCAATTGGATCGTTAAAAATAGTATAACAAACCTATCATAAAAGTGACAATTCAGACTTCCATTCATTAGGCCTCCTATGTACATGTAGTTTCTCCCAAAATAACATTAGGCCTGTTCTTTTTGCGCGTTTTGAAAATGATTTTGAAAACAAGTTTTGAAAAATAGTTTTATAATGTAAAAAATGTATTGAAAATGTAAAAAGTAAATGATGAATAGTAAAAAGTTGTATTGAAAATGATGAAATATGATTAAAATATATTAAATTTACTGTTAAAACCAAAACCGTTTTCAAAACGAAACAAAAAGAACAAGCCCATTATCTTCTGTGTATGTGACTGCATCATCTCACCGACTAAACTCTAACCAAATTACAAAGAAGGGGAAAAAAATGGAAAAACAAAAAAGAAAGACAGATCCCACGTGTAGTGGGACCCAGTGGGTAAAGATGGAGTCGTGGGTTGTTTGTGTAATTTCAGGATAGGATTGGGGTCAAACTTCAAAATGAGATCCCCATAAAAATCCAGGAAAGAAATAAAAAGAAAAAGGAAAAAGGGGAAATAGTAAAAAAAAGGGGGAGAGGTGGGTGAAGAAAGAAATTATTCGATTGCCTTTGCCGGGTTTAGTTGAGCCAAGCCTGTTGGTTGCCGGGAAGCAGACAACCAATGGGACGCCTGCCGTGACTCAATTGTCCCGCCATTTCCCACGCCCCCTTCATCTTTCTTCCCTCTTCTCTTTCCTTAATTAATTTCCTCAATTAGGGAGCATACCAACGCTTTGTTCTTGGTCCCACCTCAATTAATTTTTTTTCTTCTTCTTTTTAAACTTGAAGGAGTGTTTTTTTTTTTGGTGATATTGATTTCACACTAGAATTTATATTAATCATTGTGTTTATATTTTTAGGTATAACTAAAAATGTAGTAACGTATACGATGATGAATTAACTTCTTGTGTAAATATTTGTTTCTATATAGTGCGTAATTAGTGAGTCTGGTGAAGTATGTTCTTGCAGGTCAAATCATGGATCGGATAATTATTGAGTTCCTTGATGATAATAATAACCTAAGGAAAGGGTTCGTCGCCAATATTCCAAAGCTCACGTTAGTGTAAAACTACAGTTATTTTGAACGAGTATTAGTGTAGTAGGAATTACGTACCTTTTATCGAGCACTCCATAATCTATAACGCATCAATCATTATGTGAATGTTGATGCTAATTCAGAGTAGTTATGAGATTTCGAAACAATAAGTTTCTATTTTTCTTAAAATGTCGAGAGTGAAATAACTTTATTTCTTTTCTTTTCTTTTTCTTTTTAAACAACAGAAAGGAGTATCATTTACGGCGCTAAAAATAGTCTAACAACAATTGAAATACAAAAGTTGTTACAGAATGCCACTGATACTTTGTTTACGGACCTGTTGAGCCGAATTGGGCTAACAATTGAGCGACAAAATCTCTCCCCTCTCTACCCAAAAGATTCCTTGAAGATTACCGGCCTCAATTTGCGATGGAATTCTACTTAAGTAAGTTTTGTAATACATAATTGATCTTTATAAATAACACAGAAGAAGAAAATAAAATTATTGTTGCTTTTTATGGGAAAATTTGTGATGTATTACAAGATATCATCCTCCCTAATTTACAATGACATCTTAAAGAAATTAAACAATACATATTACCTTGCAAGTCTTCGGCTCTTACAAATATGACCTTTTTGCTTTGTAAAATCCGACCAATACTACAATTAATATTAGTCTTTTTGTATTATGCATACTCTTACTTGAATTGCTACTTTGACTCCAATAATTTAATGTAATACTCATTTTCATCCAATCAAGGTTGCACATAGTTGGAATTGGAAAGTCTATCAAGCAAGATTACATTGATAAATTCACAATATTGAATACAAATTGCTTATGGCTCAAGGTGTAGCATACTTGTTTTTCATAGAAAATCATGTTTCGAATTATACACAGTAATTTACAAATAATCATACTAGTATTACCATACTCTTTTAACCAATGTTTAGAAAGTTGTATTGGATTGGGTTAACCAGGAATTGGACACGTGTCCGTTTTGACTTTGATATAAAAAATTGTATATGGTCAAAAATGGTACCTCCAACTCTTGAGCTCGTCCGGTTCAATTTGTTAAACATTGCGTTTTAATTAGACAGAAGCAATACTTTTTATGATGAAATATATATTTATTTTGGGCTTCTTAGACTTGTAATTTCAGCCAAACATTCATAATTAAGATATGATATATACTTATGTCTATACACACAGAGAGACTCAAACAAATAAACAAATTTTTAAAAATTAATATCTTCAATATGCAATAAATTAAACTTCCCTTGTTTCCTTTGGTGATGAAATTAAAGTTAAAGAGAAGCAAAAATTTAATTCACTATAAGACAAATCATAGCTTTAAAAAACTCTATTATGCACCACTATGATAAATCTCTCTACATATTTCAATATTAAGAATCTCAAGCAATACTTAATAAATTTCCACTATCACATTATAATACTTTCATTCTTTTCCTTCCAATTAAACTAAGACATAATCATTTTTTTTAATTCAATAATCATTAATACACAATGAAGATTAGCATACCAAGAACCAACAATAGCGATTGAATAGATTTTAAAAATAACGAGTCAATATCCCAACCATTGAGATAAATAGAGACCGTTCAGATATCGCTCGATTACTATTTATGTGGATTCCTGCCTATTTATTTAAAGTGCAGATTTACATAACTATTCCGGCTTTCTTAAGTGGTAATAAAAAAAGGAATTGTTATTTGTAGGAACATTTTACCATTCATAGGAATATTTTACTGTGAATAGTCTATGATACCCATTAGGTCTAAAAAAAAAAAAAAATCCTATAAATCATATGCAAGAAAATACCGCCCTGCGGGATTTTGCTCGAAAATACCACCACAGGACAGTTGTATTTTCTGGAAAATTATTGCCAGGCGGGATTTTGGGTGGGCGGTATTTTGCCCGAAAATACTACCGTCCTGTGGCGGTATTTTTCCCGAAAATACCGCCCGCGGCCAGCAGTATTTTTCTTGAAAATACCGCCCGGAGAGATTCTGGCAAAAATCTCGTCCGGGCCGAACGAAATTTTTCTCCAGACAGGTTTTTTTTTTTTTTTTGTTAAAAAACCAACTTTACGTAAACAAATGTATAGACTGTTTACTTACCGTGTAATATAGGTCGTCCTCATGACTATCAACCACAATTAAATATACTTATGAGTGAAAAATGGGTGGAGTGTAAATGGAAAGAGTGTAAATAGACAGAGAATTATGAGGTTGTTGAATGATTTTTGCTAGGACAACCCTTTTATTATTGAGTGAAAATGAATTTTTTTTATTTATATTTAAAGGGCAAAATAAACTATTCATAGAAAAATGTTTTTATAAATAGTAATTTTGTTCCTGCGAATAGCATGCCTCATAAAAAAAACCAAAATACTTGCTTGAAAGCATGGCCCCAACTATTTTAAAACAAACGAGTCAATGTCTTAACGATTGAAAGATATAGAGTTCATGCATATTTAGAGTTGGCAGAAATATTTCGACTTTTTAAAATAATAATAAAAAAAACCACAATACTTGCTTGAAAGCATGGCCCCCACTTTTCTGGCAGCCTCAGTCAAGCAAAGTCTGCTGATCCTCTCATTTCATTTCCCCTATGAATCAACAAATTAATTAAGACTAATTAAATATAAACTGACGTGATTAAGTGCGAAACCAATTCATCACAGCCGTCCATTCACGATTAATTAAGTCCTAAACCATGGTTTGTTAGGTTAACCTCAGAGAGAGACTGCAACAGTAGAAAGCTTTGGAGAAATGCTCAACAAACAAACCACACGCACTCACACAGTAGTAGGCCACAGTTTCCCTGGCCCCAACACTGGCCCCCCATCCCACACCCACACCCCTCCTCCCTCCATCCCCACACACCACTGTGCTCTATAGTACACAGAAAAAGCAGACAAACCAAACCACGTTAAGATTAAAGGACCAGAGAGAGAGAGAGAGAGAGAGAGAGAAGGGAGAAAGCAACAAATCAAGGCGTCTATTAAGCAGTTTTTCGGGTTTCTAACGGCGTTTCTTGCATTGCTGAGGGAGAGAAAGAAAGAGAGCAGGAAAGGGAAAAGGGTGGAGAGCTTGTAGCTTTTGTGGGTTTTCAGTTTTTTTCTCTGCTGGAGCTGAAAGAAGCTCAAAAACTGGTTCTTTTCACGACTTTAACGGTTGAAGATTGGTTTTTTTTGGCTCGACGGTTTTTGCTTACCTTCGGTTGGAATTTGGAGGGTCTGTCGAGGCAGAATTTCTTAAATAAGGGTGCTTTTATTGCATTTATGTTGTGGGTTTTATTGGGTTGCAGCTGTTTCTTGGTTTAGATTAATGTTGTGGGAAGAAGTGTACTGAAGTGAATTTACTGTTATTAGAGGTAGGAAAAGTTGGGTTTTTCTTAGCTTGATTGATTGATGATATAGAGAGTTTAATTTGAGTTATCCATCATCAGAAGTCTGTTCTAATCATGGCAAATAGAGGGCCTTTTTCCCAGCAGCAACAAAGCAATGTCTTACTTGAAGGTCAATTTCTTCTTCTTCTTCTTTTTAGTGAATTTGCTTTTTAAAGCAAGGTGTTCCGTTGGCTCTGATATCTGTTCTCACTTCCTCACTGGGTTTTTTTTGGTTGGGGAATCAGGTCATGATGATCTTTACACCGAGCTATGGAAGGCCTGTGCCGGTCCATTGGTGGATGTGCCAAAGCTTAAAGAAAGAGTTTATTATTTCCCACAAGGACATATGGAACAGGTAAGCCTTTTCTTTTAGTTTCTTTTTTCTCATATGGATGAATTCTATGGTTGTTGGTTACAATTGAGCATACTACTTTCATGGGCAGATTTGATTGAAAGTTAGGATCTTTGGAATCTATGTTCATGGGAAAATGGTTTTGACCAAATTTTGTGTTTCAAACTTGCTGTACTTTTGGGGTTGACATGCATCGGATGCTTTCTTTGCTTTATCTCAGTTGGTGGCTTCAACAAATCAGGAGTTAAATCAAAGAATACCAATGTTTGAACTACCCTCAAAGATCCTCTGTAACGTTGTAGCCGTAAAGCTTATGGTATGGTCTTCATATTCCTTGAACTGTCTCTATTCCGAGCCAGTTTTCATCTTTCCCTTTGTTTCTCTTTTTGTTCTTTTTTTCTTTTATGTGCCTTTCACAGAATTCATTCTGTTTGGTTGCTTAGAAATAACTGGAAATTAGCTAGGCTTTGATTTATGTTTTTCCCAAATTTCAAAGTAAGTTGTAAAGTTTTGCTGATGCTAGGATTCCTTTCCCTTTATAGGCTGAACAAGAGACTGATGAGGTTTATGCGCAAATTACTCTCATACCAGATCCAGATGTAAGAACATGTTCTAATGTTATTTGAATTCTTCATTTAGTAAGCATCCCTATTTCCCTTATTAATCTTCTTTGTGAAAATATGTGCAGCAAAGTGAGAGGGATTCCCCGGATTCAAGCCCCGCTGAGCCCCCGAGGCCCACGGTTCACTCCTTCTGCAAGGTTTTGACGGCTTCTGATACGAGCACTCACGGTGGATTTTCAGTTCTTCGGAAGCATGCAAATGAGTGTCTTCCTCCCCTGGTAACATTTATTATATGTAATAGCATATTTGAGTTCATTCATGTGTTTTCTGTACTAGTGATGCATGTATAGCTGGGTCAACTGACTTATTTGTTTTTGTTTAGGACATGACTCAGCCAGTGCCGACACAGGAATTAGTAGCCACAGATCTTCATGGAGTTGAATGGCACTTTAAGCATATATTCAGAGGTGATGGTTCTTTTCCCCACAAAATTGTTTCAACTATTTTTGTCTAAATTTGTTCAGTTATACTCCACATCTGTTTTACTGACATACATCTGTGCTTTTATCTGATTATAAATGAACAGGACAACCTCGGAGGCACTTGCTTACTACGGGCTGGAGTACATTTGTCACTTCTAAGAGACTAGTAGCTGGAGATTCTTTTGTTTTCCTGAGGTATTTGCCTGATGAATTGTTGAATTGCAAATTAACTGATATATGCCTGTGCTTGTGTCACGTGGACATTTGCAAGTAAATCTTCTAGTTTTCCCCCTTTATTTATGTACACTCTATTGCATCTAGGAGTGTAAATGGGGACTTACGTGTTGGAGTTAGACGTTTTGCTCGTCAACCAAGCTCCATGCCATCATCAGTGATTTCAAGCCACAGCATGCACCTAGGGGTGCTTGCCACTGCATCTCATGCTGTTGCAACTGGAACCCTCTTTGTTGTTTACTACAAGCCAAGGTACGAATGTTGTGTCCACTCTTTGATCAAAAAGTATCTTATGTGTAGTAGCGATCTTGAATGATATGCGTGTGTTTCTTATACCTCTTTGTTACTATTTCAATTTTCAGGACAAGCCAGTTCATTGTTGGATTGAATAAGTACCTAGAATCTATTAATCATGGGTTTGGAGTTGGGATGAGGTTTAAGATGCGATTTGAGGGGGAGGATACTCCAGAAAGAAGGTAATTTGGCAGTTAAGAGTTTGTACAAGGTTAACTTATTTCTGGATTGGAGTACTGACATTTTCTGTCTTCGTACATCTTTCATTACTTTGAACAGGTTTACTGGTACAATTGTTGGTGTGGACGATAATGCTTCTCACTGGAAAGACTCTAAATGGAGGTCATTGAAGGTCAGAACATCTTATTAATTATTAATTATTTATTGTCCGATTTTTATGTAAAATCTCAGCACTTACAACTTTTTCCTCTCGTCTGCAGGTTCAATGGGATGAAAATGCACCCATTATCAGACCAGAAAGGGTTTCACCTTGGGAGATAGAACCTTTTGTGCCTGCAATACCTACAAGCCTGGTGCCACCAGCAGCGAAGAACAAAAGACTTAGACAAAATTCTGATGTTCCTCATCTTGGTGAGAAAAACTTCTCCAACTTGCTGGCTTCTGTGTCCTCTGTTTTTACTTTTTTTTTTCTCAGTACGTAACAATTGGTATTTCTTCCATTCTTCATATTTGTAGAAACGACGTCTTCTGCTGCATCAACTGTTTGGAATCCTACCCAAGATATGCCTCTTGTAAATGCAACTCCAGACGGTCTCAGGGGCCAACATGTTTCTGCAAATCAAAATCATGATGCAAACTCTAATCACCACCTCCAAAGCAGCAGAAATTGTAGTTTACGGACTCATGCAGAGGGAGACTGGCTATCCTCTTCCAATGTGAATGCCCCTCTGAGTATTTTGGTTGATGAGACAGACACCAAAAGCGCTCTTGCATGGCCTACTTTTACAAGCAATTCAGTCATTGCCTCTGCAACAGTGAACAACAATCTTGCCTCCCACCCAAATGATGGAAGGAAATCAGATGCAGTTGCTAGTTGTCGCTTGTTTGGTATTGATTTGATGAGTCCTTCGACTGGCTCTCTTCCTGATAGAGAGCCTCTGAAATCTCCTAGCACCATAAATGCAGCCAAAGAAGAAAGTTTACCAACTGCAATATCTGCTAGTGTTTCTGAGCATAAATCAGACGTCTCAAAGGATTCCAAAGATATGGCAGTGGGTCAGGTGCAGGTCCTTTCCAAGGAGGTGCAAAGCAAGCAGAGTGGCTCAACAAGAAGTCGTACCAAGGTATCTGATGACCAAATTGACAAAAGTGGTTTCCTTTTGGGTTGATATCGACTTGTTTATTAGTGATTTCTGTTTCGTAGAAATGCTGATACTGAAAAAATTTTGCTTTTGTCTTTTTTGGTTGTGTTTAAGGTTCAAATGCAAGGAGTTGCAGTTGGCCGCGCTGTGGACTTAAATATGTTAACAGGGTACAATGAGCTTATAGTTGAGCTGGAAAAGATGTTTGAAATGAAGGGGGAGCTTAGCCCTAGAAACAAATGGGAAATTGTATTCACAGATGATGAAGGGGATATGATGCTAATGGGAGATGATCCGTGGCTGTAAGTTTTCAACCTTTCTTTGTTCGTCTTGAATTTATATTCTAAGCCCTCCTGGTTTGTGTCTGGGGCCTAATGTTCTGAACTTTTCTTGCAGAGAATTCTGTAAAATGGTCCGGCGAATTTTCATCTGCTCTAGCCAGGATGTTAAGAAAATGAAAGCTGGAAGCAAGCTTCCTCTAACTTCTTCAGATAATGATGGAACTGCTTTGAACTGGGAAAACGGGGAACTCGAGTAGAAAGCAACCTTTTTTGCTTTAACTACCCTTCTTTTAACTTTCTCCTGTTGTTTCTCCCCTCTCGTATCTTGTCATTTTAGTTGTGGACGGGGGTGTGGAAGGTGGCGGTGATCACAGAAGGCATCGTTGGATTGGGGTTTGCTTCGAGACGCCAGCGAGAAAATGGAAAGATTTCATAGCAAGTGGGGAGGATCCCTTGTTGAAATAATGGTATGATGAAGTTGGTAGCTAGTTCACTGCCCAGTTTTGACTGCAGTCATAAATTCAAGCCTGCATTTTGAAGTTTGGAGTTTAACTGGTATTGTACTTAAAAGTAGGATCCATTGATGAAGGGTTATTAGGGTTTTAGGTAAGAATGTGTATAGTTAAAGTTGTTGCTGGTGCATGTGGATTGGTGTACTTGTAAATATAGTATGTATCAAGTGTGGCTTTAGATTTCTAGTGTCCAGTGATGATGATCCAGAAGTTGACCCTCTCCATTTTAAGTTCTAATGCAGCTGAGTTAATGAAAGCTTTGTGCTCCAGTTTATCGTCACTGATAAATAGTTGTACTTTGGATTCTTTTCATTGAAAACAAAAAGAACTCTTTTGCTGTCCATAAACCTTGATTTGACCCTGTTGCCAAACAAGACAAAACCAACACCTAAATCCAATGAAATGACATTATTGGAAGAATACAAGAGGGTAAAGAAGATCCTTTTCTTTTGGGAATAAATATACTTTGTTGTTGCACCTTGATTTTAGCACTAGGAAAGGAAGAGCAGACAACTAGTTTGCGCCCTATTCTAGGATGTTTTGGAAAATACGTTTTTAAATATTTGAGTTTTATGGTAATATCTCATCGTTTCACTCTTGAAACCTTCTTATCTAAAAATATGTTTTCAAAATCTTTTTTAAAATGTAATAACGAACATGGTGATTGACATTTCTTGTTCATCCATCAATCCCTCACCTCTATCCATATCCATCTATCTAAATTGCAAAGGAGAAGATGGTGACATTTTGTTGGAAAAGTAGATTAATGTTGTCATTTCAGAAACCTTTTTAATGCAAAGGCAGAAGAGAAGAAGAAGAAAATAGAATTTGCCCCTCTCAGTTTGGGAAATGCAAAGTACAGAGACGAAAAAGGGTTAACATCAACCGCATAAATTTCAAAGTTGGTAGGCTAATAAGGTCATGTGGGATGTGACAATGATTTTTTTCCCATTAATTTGACCTACTTTGACCTCCTCATTGTTCTAAACCCTTTTGACAAAGACAACATTTATCTAAGGAAAGGAAATGTTTCAAGAAAGAAAGAAAGTGGATTCATTTTTTTTTGGTTGAGGATTTTTGTTTCTTTTTTGGAGCAATTATTATATGCATCCGTTGCATTCTTAAAGATAGTACAACAAACCTATCATAAATCAGCTATTCATATTTATATTAATTCGTACATCATCTTGCCCCAAAAATAACACTTTCTCCCTAAATGTATCTGTTGTACAATCTTACGTGTTACAACGGATACACTGAATAATCCTTCTGTTTTTTTGCTGCCGCCTTGAAAGATTCTCCAGCAAGAAAATTTTGCAGAAGCTTCTTCCCACATCGGTATTTGATTAATTATTTGGCTGTCTTTTTGTGCATCTTCATTATTGATGATCCAAATTCACTCGTGTGAGTAATAATATAATTTATTATTTAATTATATATATATATTTTAAATGCAACTTATAATTGGTCAGAGATTTATGAGAAATTAATATCTAAGAGGTAGGTAGGAACAGGTAGGGCTTGTTTTTCCCACGGGTCATTTTCCTATTGTTTTTTGGGGGGCAAACATACACATAAAAAAGTAAATTTTGTTAAAATGATTTTCTTGATCCTATCTATTCCTATTTCCTTGTATGATATGATTATAAAGTTTTTTGAAAAAAGTTAATACTCATAATATACTAAGACTTTGAATTATAGGTGACCCCTTTCATTGAAGATCTAGTGTCGCATATTAGATATCGTCTCTCTTAATAAGTATGCAACACGGAATCCAATCTCTACACTTTTGTGTGTTACTCAATACATATTTCAGTTGGTAATTGTAACAATTATTCTTTGTATTAACTTTTTTGTTATCGATATTCATTTTTATTCTACATATTTTAATATTGAATTTCTTTTTATTTTTGCATCAATGTTATATTTTTGTATGCTTTTACAGCATTTTTTAAATATTTTTAATCCATAAAAATTGAAATAAATATACCTTGCATATGAAAAAGTGAACCATTAAACACAAAATTTTTTAAGACAAAAACGATTATTAATAGCGAAAAAAAAAAAAAATAACAGAAGAAATAACATTTGCAATTAATTATTAAGATCTATAAAATGAGTTTCGAAACAAAAGATTCCATAGAATTAAAAAAAAAAAATTAAAATAAATCTCAAAACTGGGGTATTGGACTTGTGAAAGTTCATGGGCCTTATAGATTCGGAGCTGTGTTTATTCTGGTTTGACAATGGACCAAGAGGCCCAAAATAAATAGGTAGAGCCCATTTATGCAATAGTGGGCCAACAAGAGCAAAATTTCTGGGCCCAATGCCTGAAAGAAATAAATCCAGCTGAAATATAAGCCCCAAGATAATGGGCTCAACATCATTGGGCTCTCTCTACCCGGACCCGTCTCAAAGGACAAGAAATATTTTACTTATTCAGCTACATATTTCGTCAAAATAAATTTTAATTTTTTTAGTACAGTGGAAGTATAATTTATTAATTGAGTAAGTATTTTCCTTAAACACCCAACATGATTTTAACAACGAACTATTACAACGTTTGAGTAATCTTGTGTCGGTCACCCAAACAAATGGGAAGACTGCAAAATGTACGTAGGTACATGTGAAGTTTGTTTAGTCACGTGCGTTAGTCGGGTCGATTGGGGGGACAACTTCTGCAAAAATATAATAATGTTACGTCATTTTCTAAATATCTTTACCTTATCAACTTTCTAATATGCATCAAATTTTATTAACCGGATCAGAGCACCATCAAATCTAAGAGTGCATGAGTGTTGTCAGAAAATATATGGTGGGCTAGAATATTTTAGTTTGAAAACGTTGTCTCTTTGATTTTGTCACTAAATTATTATGCCACACTTATCGTTTTTATGTTTTGAAAATTAGTTGTTACATAGAGAAATTTGATTAAAGACAAGTTAATCATGTGTTGCTCATACCCTATTTTAACAGTACTCAAAAGTTAATTTAGGAGTATGAATAACCCAAATCAAACTGATTGCATTCACGTTACATATCGCCTTGTTGACGATGCTTTTATTTGAGGGTAATGCTTATTTCGTCTCTCTTTTTCGGGTATATTTTTTCGCGTTTTGCGCTAATTAGTAAGAGGATAGCCAATCATTCCAGCTACTTAATCGGCTATTCCTTAAAAAGAATTATTAAAAAAGAAAAAAACCCAAATCAACTTCATTAGTAAGTCTCGTATATATAGTTCTAATCAAAGAATCATGTTTATGATCCATTAATTTATAGTTAGAAAATAATAATATAAATAAATAAATAAAAATATCCAGAGGTCTATATATAGTAAATGATCCAGTGGCCAGAAATAGGCAACCAATTAAAGAGTAACAAGAGACAGTATGGGAACTCGTACTACTACTGCCGTAGCTACCACCGGAAAACCCCAGCTCCACTCTCAGAGGCGGCTCCGCCGCACATATTTCAACCGCGCATTCGCCGCCGTTTACTCAGTCGCCATCTTAGCTCTACTCTACCACCATGCACTCACGCTCCTCCACTCCAAAACCTACTCGTCCGTCACCGTCGCCGTTTCCATGCTTCTCGCCGACCTGGTTCTCGCTTTCATGTGGTCCACAACGCAGTCGTATCACATGAACCCTATAGTCCGCGAAGTTTATACAGAAAATCTCGAGAAGGTTATTTCCGGCAGGGAAAGTTTCCCGGCCTTGGATATTTTTATATGCACGGCGGACCCCTACAAAGAGCCGCCGCTGAACGTGGTTAACACGGCCTTGTCCGTGATGGCGTATGACTATCCGGCGGAGAAGATATCGGTGTACGTGTCGGACGACGGCGGGTCGGAGCTGATTTTTGCTTTCATGGAGGCTGCCAAGTTTGGAAGGTTTTGGCTGCCTTTTTGTAAGGAAAATAACATCGTGGATAGGTGCCCGGATGTTTTTTTCAGATCGAATAATTATTCTGCAAGTTCCGACGCTCTAGATATTAAGGTAACACATTTATTAACTTTCTTTGTCACTTGTCTAAATTCTTCTGTGATATATGTTTTAATTATTAAAATTGTGTTGTTTTACTTAAAAGAGTGTATGAAATGAATTCGTTTCATTAATTTGAATATGATAAGACAGAATAATTTGGACAGATAATTATCACATGATTATATATC
This sequence comes from Leptodermis oblonga, assembly GCA_016801395.1. Classification (NCBI taxonomy): domain Eukaryota; kingdom Viridiplantae; phylum Streptophyta; class Magnoliopsida; order Gentianales; family Rubiaceae; genus Leptodermis; species Leptodermis oblonga. The sequence goes on from CM028757.1 coordinate 38,385,205, forward strand.
TATAATCAGTTTGACATATGGAGTAAATTCAATGGATTATTGAAAAGAGTATGAGTTGGCTTTGTATTTTCTCATAGATTACAAGTTTTCTTGGAGAGTTGATATTCTTTTCTCTTTAGAATGTAAGTCTAATCAATCATTATAAAATTTAAGAACTAGTTAATTGGGCACTTTGATTTGCTTTTATTCTTACATTATGGGTTTAAAAAACCATAAAATGGAGATTAGATATTTTCTCAGTCCTACATCAATTTTCTCTGTTTATCATCTTACAATAGAATATGAAATACACATTGATCTCACTCACTTATTATAAAAGAGTAAAAATGAAAAACGTATATAATTTGGGCAGGCAAAACATCTCACGGACATAAAATGAAAGAACTACAAGTGGTGAGCAAGAACTGAGCTTTCTGACTTCCTCTGGTCTCTATTTACAAGTTGGTTTTTGTCTCCTAATAAATAATATAGCTAGGTCTTCTATGCGTAGGAATATATGTAAATTAATTAATTAAGGAAAGACAAAATGGAAAATTTAGACCTTATCGTTGTCGAAAGTAGCAATGGTTTTTTGTGGGGTTTCTGAAATTAATAATTAATTAATGACCGATTGGGTCTATTTATAACGTTGTATTCATGTCATACGTGGCAGAAAAGAATTATATATAATGAGTACATTTGAATCGACTCGATTTTTTGAACACCCCTAATTGAACCCGAACTTTGTTCATTAGTTAGATCTTACCAAGTATTAATCATTGCGTTCTAGGTTAAGTGTGCATTTAAGATACGTAATTAGAAACCCTATAATATCATAAAATTAATCATTGCATTCTAGATTAAGTGTGCATTTAAGATACGTAATTAGAAACCCTATAATATCATAAAATTAATCATTGCATTCTAGATTAAGTGTACATTTAAGATACGTAATTAGAAACCCTAACATCAGAAAAGAAAAAGTAAACAGAGTGTTGACTGAGGCTTCTTAAAATATTACTCCATTGATTGCAGGTCAGGAGACTCATAACCCGTTCAACCCGTCTAACTACCAGGCTTGGAATATTGTAAGAATTTTGGTCTAACTAATGATCAATAATCAACTTAATTTTTAGTGATCGATACTTATGGTAAAGTTCTTTATATGTCGTGTGTATTTCGATTCTTTGCCATTGAAAAATATAGTATGTGTGTGTACACTTATTGTTAGAAGACAAAAAGAATCAATGATTGATCAATATGCAAAAAGGCAATTAATGAAAAAAATCTGATGATTGATTATTCCAGGATATTTATGAGAGAATGAAGACGAAAATAGAGAATGTGATGGAGAAAGGAAAGGTGACGGATGAATACATCAGCAATGACTCAGAACTTCAAGCTTTTACCAAATGGAAACAAACTGAGACTTTCACTCGTCAAGAACATCCCTCTGTTATTCAGGTGATTATCATTTAATTAATTAATTAGCACCATCAATTTTAATTTATTCCATTAATTCGTTTATATATTAATTAGAGATCAATTTAGCATATTCGTTATCAAACACACGTAAAATTATATCTTGACTCTTTCTTGTTGTCGCTAATTAAGCTGCTCGTCACAACTATACATTGCATCATATATTATCCAATTGGTGCATAAAAAAAAAAAAAGAGTTAATAATTTTAATATTTTATTATGAACATGATATTATTTGATTGATTGATGCCTTACAAAAGATTTGTCAAACTCATAATTATTAATCTTGACGAATTTGTGCATCCAATTATAAAACTTGAAGGTTTTACTGGAAAGTTGCAAGGACAAAGACCTGGCAGGAAACCCCATGCCCAACTTGGTTTACGTTTCCAGGGAGAAAAGCAAAGCCTCTCCCCATCACTTCAAGGCTGGTGCCCTCAACACCTTGGTAAGTCTTTCCCCTTCAGGTTTTTGATATCAAATCTTCTGTTTGCTCTTTTATAATAAAAAATATGATTCATGTGTTATATTATAGGACTTACTTCTCTATCGTAAAAGATCAAACAAGAAAAATAGAGTCTGAACAAATAGAAGATTTCCACAAGATAGCATATACTTCCTCTGTTCCATTACCATTAGAAGCAGTGACGGAGTTAAAAAAAGAAATTAGTGGGGTACATCAGTATCCATTATACATGAAAAAAATATAATTAAAGTAACAAAGATATATAAATTCTAAATTTTAAAAAGCATCATGTTACTTAACTTAACGTCCAGTTGATCACGATTTTTCATATTTTGACATTATTTTATAATTTTTTCTTTGTTAACTTCACGAATTATTTTTAATATTTGTAACTAGACAATCATATTTATTCAAAGTTTCTCACGAGATTGTGAAATATGGTTAAAATAATTAAACAACTGCAAACGCTAACTATAATAGATGCAATTTTCATAGGTGAGAAAACAAATAAAGAATTGGTTGTGAAGGAGAAATGAAGAATTATGTTAATAGTTTGACAGATTTTTTTTTTCTCTATAAGCTCAACAGCAAATTTTAAGTACATAATATTTTGTGGCGAAGTGGGTAAAATAAGCGTTTTCATACTTGTATTTGAAAGAAAAAAAATACTTATACAGTGGGGGCACATAAATTATTGAAAAAATTAATTACAGTATGCATATATACACAAAAGGGTTTAGGGTGAGGTCAGTGGGGGCACGTGCCCCCGGTGCCCCTACCCTAAATCCGCCACTGATTAGAAGGCCCGCTTTGACCAATATACAACTTATTTTGAACGTCAAGGTACAACACCTAAAATAACTAATTGTACCTCCTTTATTCCTTTTATATCCTTACTTATTAAGTATGGATTAATTGTATACCACATATGATCATTTAGTAAGGGTAGGAGGAGTAACAATTTTCAACGTGGACTCTTCTATTGGAACAAAAAATATTTGTTAAGGTGTACTTTTTTAATGGAACAGAGGGAGTATGGTAATTTGTATCATTGAATGCATATATGATTTTGTTTTAGTTCCTTTCGTTTAGACGCATGGCAATTTTACTCACTTATGTTTCATCATGGCAAAAATGGTCCCTTATGTTTGCATGGTGTGGCATTTTCAGTTGAATAGTGGTGGAGAAGGGAGGATGAGAGGTGGAGTAGGGAGAAGGGAGGGGAGGCAGACTGCAGCGGAGGAGGGAGTAGAAAGGTGGATGAATTTGGGGAAGAAGATAATTAGTAAATTTGGGAAAGAAATTAATGCCACACCATACAAGTTTGACTATTGAAAACTTGATATAGCTGGTAAAAATGACTGAAAATGCCACACCATACAAACATAAGGGACCATTTTTGCCACGATGAAACGCAAAGTACTAAAATTGCCACGCGTCCAAACCAAAGGGATTAAAATTGCCATTGTCCCTATCACACACCCTAAAGTATTGACCTGCATATGCGTGCATGGGGATCAGATCTTCTGTCAACTTTTTTCCTATCTTCCTTGTCCACCCTCTTACAATGGGGTGTGAGACCCACATATCACATCATGGGGCCCACTACTCTATTGTGAAATGGTGGACATGAAAGACATGGAAAAAGTTGACAGAAGATCTCACGTGCATGCGTGCATGCATGGTCCAATTTGGACCAACAACATTAACCACTAGAATATTGAGTCTGCACAAAATGGAATTTAATTCCAACAATAAACTATTTCACCAACCACATTAATATAATTCTTCCAAAAAATTTAAATATCACAATTTAGTTTAATTTAAATTAAGTGTAGCCTTACTCTTATTTAAAGCTATTTAAAAATTTATTGCATTAAAAATAATGATATATAATTGATAATGTGTCATATATACAATATAAATTGCATTTCGTTATTCGATTCGTGCTCATGCAAGACGGATCATCTGTTCCACTTTTTGTGAGACAGACGTCTAACTTTCTTATATATAAAGTAGGAACAGAAAGTAATTCTTGAACCCCACCTTAAATGTGAGAATGTTCTACGTTTATCATACTAAAAGTGAGGCAAATGATTCTGTCACTGATATCCGATAATAATTACTAACTATATATATTGTTTGGGATGTATGTAAAGCTTCGAGTATCGGCTGTGATGACCAATGCACCGATAGTACTCACTCTGGATTGCGACATGTACTCAAACGACCCGAAAACGCCCCACGGAGTGCTCTGTTTCTTAATGGATCATCCGGATCAGCCCACACTGGGATATATCCAGTTTCCCCAGATCTATCACGGGTTAAATAAACCCGACATCTACGGATCCGAGTTTAAGCCATTGTTTCAAATGAATCCACTGGGCATGGATGGTCTTCGGGGCCCCAATTACGTCGGGACCGGTTGCTTCTTCGTCCGACGGGTTTTCTTTGGCGGGCCTTCCTCCTTTGTTCAACCCGAGATTCCGGAGCTCCGACCCGATTACGTTGTCAAGAACCCGATTAAGTCTCAACAAGCAATGGGCCTTGCACACCAAGTAGCTCGTTGCAACTATGAAGAGTGCCACACCAAATGGGGTTCCAAGGTGAGCAATGCCAACTTAATGCTCGTATTTTTAAAGTGTGATACAAAATAAATGATACACAAGATCTGATTAAAAATGCGTTTGCAGATTGGATTCAAATATGGATCGTTGGTGGAGGACTACTACACTGGTTATCGACTTCTTTGTGAGGGATGGCATTCCATATTTTACCATCCAAAAAGGCCAGCATTTCTTGGGGATATACCAATTTCCCTCCATGATGTTCTAAGTCAAAATAAATGATGGGGTGTAGGAGTTCTTGAGGTTGCTTTCTCCAAGTATAGTCCTATAACATTTGGTGTTAAGGCCATGGGATTTTTCGCAGCTCATGGTTTTGCCCACTTGGCTTTCTGGCCGTTGTGGTTGATTCCGGTTACAATTTATGCTTTTCTCCCTTCGCTCACCCTCCTCAACAACATAAGCGTTTTCCCAAAGGTATGATACTCATCTCGACTAATTCATTACAACTTTTCATAACAACAAATGTGGTATGAATGTATGGTTGCATTCATTTGCAACACGATACAAATCCAAACATTACTACAAATTGGAGCTGTACCAACACCCCAAAAGTGATGCTTTAGGCCCTAAAAGTGTTATCTTAGGCCTAAGGCATCACTTTAAAAAGTATCTCTTAAAGTGATGTTACCTTAGGCCTAGGTAACACTTTTTACCTTTTATACAACATTTTTTCAAAGTATAGCAATAGGTAGCTAATGTAACGTTTTTTTCCTCCCTAATGCAACCCTTTTTCACCCTTGATGCAACGCTTTTTGGACCTGATGCCACGCCTTTTTGGGGCTGTTGCAACGCTTTTTGGGCTGATGCAACGCTTTTTTGGGACTGATGCAACGCTTTTTGGGGCCGTTGCAACGCTTTTTGGGGCTGTTGCAGCATTTTTTGGGGCTGTTGCAACGCTTTTCGCCCCGATGCAAAGCTTTTTCACCCCAATCCAACACTTTTATGCATCTGTAACATTTTAATACAAATATAATATTATTGCCCATATGGTATCATTTATTCAAATCCACTATAAAATTGATAATCCAAATGCTCGTATTACAAAAGTATTCATAGAGTTCTATATACTATGATTACAAAAGTATTCATAGAGCACAAGACTTCAAAAAGTCAATTAAAGAATTTAAAGCGCTTCAAATCTTGAGCTTCACTAAATCCGGCCATGATGTACCGGCTGCCAATGCTGTTAATGCTATCACATGAGCATCTATGCCTGCACCAGGTTCAAGGTCATCACATTAGTACTGATAGTCAGAATCATGTTATAAGAGATAACAAACAGATCTTCAAGCAGGGTCTCACCTGTGACACAACTTATTGAGTCTGTGAGTTTTGTCACAACATAAGCTATTCCACTTATAAAGATTAACAAACCAATGAAAGAAATCCATCCATGAGCAATCTGATGTGGTGGCACAAAGGCAAACAAGAGTCTCCATGGCACAAGAAGGGACTGCCAGACGATTCTTGCTAGTCGCAGGAATCAGTTTGATTTTCTTGATTCTCCAATTTCCAACTGTTAAATTTTAAAACCATTTTGTTAATTGAGGAATACTAAAGATATTACAAACCAAAACATGCAAACAAGTCTTTCGCTGACTATTGCATGAAACCGCAAAAAGAAAATAAAGCTATAAGCTATTCAACATATTCAGGACAGATATTATAAGCTATAAACTGCTTCATTTAGATAAAAAAAAAAGAATCATGAGACTGAATATTATAAGAGAAATACAGAAGACAGAAGCATATACCATAAATGCATCCACAAACAGCTGCTTCCACAGTGCAAGCAAATCAGGTTTTATGACAATGGAATCATTCTTCAGATTATCAACGGTTGATTCAGAAACATCACTAGTAGGCAAGTTATGATATACTGAATCTGCACATTACACGTCGTGAGACAAATTATTCTCATAGATATTCGCACACATAGTTTTAGCGTTCTTTTATAGACTGAGGAAAGAAAGCTTGAGAGATACTTAAATTAACAGGTGGGAACTCATCAAATGCAATTTCTTAAAAATTCAATTCTGCCCCAGAAGACAGCAGGATAAGATTCAATCCTCACATATGTGAGAACCTATCAAGTAACAAGATAGCCATTGAAGATGACAGAGCAGAAGCTATATCCAGATTATTTCTTAGTTCTGAAAAATGGCATGTGTGCCCCCCAAATTATAACACGTGCACTATCCTTCAGTAGCCCTTTTCCAAATATTTTTGTTCTATCATAATTCAGAAAGGGAAGTCTGGGAAAGGTAGACATTTCTCTAAGCAAGAAGAAACAAGCTTGCTAGTAAAATTTCATTAATGTGCGCAAATCAATGGAGAGTAGTATCTCAAAATACAAATTGACAATGTTATGAGTTGTTTCTTCCAGACACACTGGAGAAGATTCCATGCGGTGACTGCCTATAAACAGCAAAAGAAAGCAAATCTTATCTTACAGTGTCTCTGGAGAGCTAGAGTAGCAAGGAAGGAGCTTCGAAAACTGAGAATGGTGAGTTTAAAATTTTCAAGAATTTGCACAATGTATCCTTTCACGAAACAAGGAGGAACATTTACCAGACATGTTGCAGCCAATGACTATCTCATATTCAAATTTTTACGCATTGAAAACTCCATTGCAGGCTGCAAGGGATGCAGGAGCATTAAAGGAAGCTAAGGACAAGCTGGAGAAACGCGTAGAGGAGCTGACATGGAGACTAGAATTTGAAAAGCACATAAGGGTAGGATATTGTTACTCTAGTTCTATCCTCAAATCTTGTCAAATGAACATGTTAAACTTTGAAATTGAATGGGTAATTCTGTACCTATTTTAATCATTAACAAGTTGGGCCAGTTTCAGAATTTTTGTGAAGGAAAAGCATGTAACAAACTAGTCCAATTAAATATCATTGAACTCATGGGAAATGTTACAGGTTGATCTTGAAGAAGCCAAGGGGCAAGAGATTGCAAAACTGCAAAACACACTACATGAACTGCAAGCAAAGCTAGATGAAGCAAATGCAGCAATAATTCTGGAGAAAGAAGCTGCAAAGCTAGCAATTGAACAAGTTCCACTAGTCATCAAGGAGGTACCGATCGTTGACAACAGCAAGGTGGAGCAGTTAACAGACCAAAATGGCAAACTCCAGGTAAAAAAAGAATAAAAAACTCGGTACAGAGTTTAGATAAAGAAGCATAGTAACCAGTCAGCCATGACTAGAGAAGATTTGACAATTTTTGGTTCCACTATAAAAGATATGCAGTTTATTAAGATAGCCTAAGGTGATCACACCACCAAGTTAAGAAAGTATTAGAAAAATTACCCTCATTTTCTTGTTATGCCATTAATAAGTAAGGCGACTTCTAAAAAAGTATAGAACTATCAAATTTAGAGGAAATTAGCATAAATGAATTTCCATTGGATGATAAATTTTCCATGGCGATTAGACATCCTGTAAACAAAAATTTGAAAACCACCATAGAATTATAATAAGTACCTAAACCATAAACCCACAATTCGTGCATTGAAAATTAATTAAACTATCCTCTGCACCATTCACTTGCTAAAATGGCCTGGACCGTCTGGAAAGAGAACATATCGAATTTGAGAATACCACACACAAATCCTTGAACTGGAGTTATGGGCATTCCTATCTAATTCCTCTTTCTGCTATTTCTTAAACTACTTTTACCACTTACAAATCAAATATCCAAGAGCTATATAATATGTCATTCTACAATTTGATGCCAAAAAATATATCAAAAGCAAGATCTTTATTTTCCTCTACTTTCACCTTGACAACAACACTTCAGCATCCAAAGCAATAGAATAAGCATGCTTAAATTTTCTACCAAGATCAGTTTCACACAGCCATACGCTTCCCAAGTCATCACACTCAAAAACGTTTCTCCTTCTTCCTAAGATAAGAAGACAAAGACTACATTTTCTGATGTAATAATCCCTATGTTCATATTCTCATGAATTCAATACGCACCACCTTTCCTGTTAGCTAATAATCATGAGAAATTACACCTTAATAGCTAACACTCTATCAAAGCTCTCCGTAGAACTGTCAAACTCCCCACCGTTTAACTGTGATCTACCAAGAGTAATCCAAGCCTGGAAAAAAAAATTAACAAAGTAAATTAAATGCAAACTGGTACTGCATTTCACAAGTTTATAAAAATGAAGTTTGAAGTTATGCATAGTGCAGATTATGTGACCTATTTGACTACTAAGATTAAAAGAAAGAATGGGAATGTTGTGGCTAATTCTTTGAAAAAGGACTCAAGTTTTTCTTAAACAAAATTTTCTTAAGTTTTATTCCATCTCTCGTATATATGAGACTTCTTCTACACATCCTATCCCTCTTAAAAGCATAAACAGAGTAGTCTCTGCAGGTCACACTTTTTTGCAAACCTGCTAAAATCCAAAACAACCAAAGAAACAACCTAATCCTTCTTGTTCTATTGAGTTCCACCCTCTTCAATCATCAAGAATTATTTCACAAGATAACAAAACCCTCTCTGCACCCTTCACAGACCTCAAGAAACTGACCAAAGCCCAAAGAAAGGTCAGTAAAATTTGGTGAAGCCAAGAAAATCAAGGAACCTCCACTGCCCATTTCTGCGACTTATTATCCAATCACAAAGAAAACACCAGAAGCTCTCATACGGAATCTGTTATTTAAGGTTAAGATATCTCAGAACACTCTCCTCATAGTCTAGTTTAATTTGCAACTGGATTTGCAGTTTTTAGAAGAATTCCTCAAAATTCATAACTAACACTAGACTAAAGGGAGAAAAAGGATATGAATCTCATCATTCTATGACACATTCCTCACACATTCCTCATAAAACAAACCTCTATGTATGACTCTTCATGCCCCAACAACACCCATCCTAAATTTAACAAGTATACCATCCTCTAAAATTAACAAGTTTCTCTTCTAAAAGTATGGAATTAGCAAGTGATAACAAACACATTAATTATTAAACTCAAAATACTAGAAAACATTAGTCTAGCTAATTAATTATTGAATTTAGCTTAACATATGCATTAAACATTAGTCTCAACTTAAATAAATACTTACTTGGAGATGTATCTGGAGCTGTTAGTGCAACACCTTCACTTGAAACAGCTTGCAGTTCCTCTCTCTTTGGTTTCCTAGTTCCCTACCCTCCGTGTGAAGTTATGCCGTAATTTCCTTCGAGATAATAAAAAATTAACTAAGGAATTGCTGAAATTTGAACAACAAACAGCAAATTTTTCATTTCTAATTTGCATTGAAAGTTCATAGACGAATGTGTGGAGAAAAAACTTACCTTCACAGAGACAAATATGAGTTTAACCTTAGAAAACTTGAGCGAAGTTAAGTTCGCAAAGCAATTCCGTTCGATGGAGACTGAATGGAGTGACGGATGAGGGCTGAAATTCAATTCATCACATTACCGATTGAAATAAAAAATGACCTTAGACAGACAGAGAGAGTTTGCATCTCATCACATTACCGATTGAATCGAAGATGACGCCTTTGCTTACAGAAAGAAAGCCCTAGATTACTGCAAATTTGATTGGGCAGAAATGAGATAGAGACGGTGCAAATTTGATTGAAATGAGATAGAAACCTTCCAATCAGGACTTTAGCTCTTTTTTAGGGATTGGACTGGAATCCTTCCAGAGCTACAGCAAAATCGAAGGTAATCGGAGTTGAGTCTTGATGTGAAGGAGTAAAATTCAGAGTCCAAAATAGATGAAGAAGTTGAGTCTTCGAGTTAGGCGTGATGGAGTGGTGTATTTGGGGAAAAAAAATATTTACTTATTTTTTTATTATTTGTATTTTCATTTATCTATCCATGTGTATGTAAACAATTTTTATTTTATTTTATCCTGTGAATGCATAATTATTGTCCACTACTATTTTTTCTTTTCTTTTTTTGGTGAAAATTTCTTAAAACTATGTTTGAATTTAACTCAAATAGGGAATTATTATTTTTGGAAAACAAATGGAGGGAATTTCTTTATGAGAAATTATGTAATAAAAAAAATAAAAGTGTAATGATTGATTTGATTTTTTTATGTAATAATGTTAGTGTTATTTTTTAGGAAATTTTAAAATTTTAAAATTAGAATTTAAAGAAAATTAAAGGTGTAATTTTAGTAAAAAGAGTGTAAATTTTCTTGAAAAAAATAGATAGACATAGCCAAAAATAAAACGTGTCCATAAATTTTTTTTTTATAAAAAAAAAAATCATATTGATAGCAAGAGATATGAGAATTAGCACACAAAAAAGTGTCGTAGTAGACTAAAAAACGTGATGCAGTCGCCTAATAACAAATTACACTAGCTAAAAAAATGTTGCACTAGATTAAGAAAGTGTTACAGTAGCCTTAAAAAGTGAGGCATTTGGTTAAAAAAATGTTGCATTTTATTGAGAAAAGCATTGCACTAGCCTAAAAAAGTGTTGCATCAGACTTAAAAAAGTGATGCACTAGCTCAAAAAAGCGTTGCAGTAGCCTTTAAAGAAAAAGTGTTGCACTAACTTCAAAAAAATGTTGCTTTAGCTTTACAACAAATGCAGCATTTTGTAAAGGTGTAGCATATTGTAAAAAAATGTTGCATTAGACTTCTATAGCTACACTTAATTATGGTGATACATTTTCTTATAAAATTTTGTTCTATTATAACATTTTAAAAAGTATAACCTACAAAGTGATACTATAGACTCAATTTGTAGTAGTGAAAGTTGATCGTGTGTGTTGAACTAGTTTTTAGGAGTCAGTGGGTGTTACGAGTTAGTGGGTGCTTGGATTTATTGGCCTAGTGGTTTTAGATGATTATAGGACTGTTATTTACTTTCAATTAATTATAAATAGTTGATTGTATATAGGAGTAGATATCAATAAAAATATAGAACAATTCTAACCGTATCATGCATTTTCATGAAATATTTATTTATACTCATTATTGACCAATTAATGCATGCTACATCAATTGTTATAAAAAGTTGCAATGAGCATCATTCCTTTTTGAAAAACGCCGCATTTTGCTTAAGTTAAGTTTGGATCCTCTCTATCGCTTATTTTCCACGATAACTTTAAAACACTCATGTTTTAAAGTTTACAGGTATCTGATCCATGGTTTTGGTTGTACGTTTTCCTGTTTCTCGGGGCGTACGGGCAAGAATGCGTGGACTTCATTTTAGCCGGGAGTACGGCGGAGAGGTGGTGGAACGATCAAAGAATGTGGCTGATTAAAGGGCTGAGTTCCTACACGTTTGGAGCCATCGAATTCATAACGAAGCGTCTAGGCTTCGCCACGCAGGGATTCAACGTGACGAGTAAAGTGGTCGATGATGAACAGGGGAAGAGGTACGATCAAGGGGTTTTCGAGTTCGGGGTGGCATCGCCGATGTTCGTGACGTTATCCACGGCGGCGATCGTCAATTTGATCGCTTTCGTTTATGGTTTTCTGGAGGTTGTTTTCTGGGGAGGAAGGTTGGATGCGTTGTTTGTTCAGATGTTTATTGCTGGTTTTGGAGTTTTGAATTCCTTGCCAATTTATGAAGCTATGGTGTTGAGAAATGATAAGGGAAAAATGCCTACGAAAATCACAATAATTTCGGGTTTACTTGCTTGTGGAATTTCTATCACAAGTTTAATTATACTGAAGGTGTAGGTTGGGGATATTAGCTAGAGATATTTGCACAATAATCATATTTGTAATATTAAAAATAATAGTATAAATACAACTGTTTAATCAGATTGCGACTTATGTAATCGTACACGCAATTTAAGCACTAGGGTTTCTTTTTTTCTTTTTTGTCGAGAAAAAAGCACCCAGAGGCCGGAGAAGTTAGTTAATTAATATGAGGTATTTCTTTAGCTCCATTAAAAAAGAATATAGATGTACATTATTTATACATTTAAAGTACAATACTATAGTTCTTTCACGGAACCATCCATCACTGAATAATGACCTATAAACCATTAGTTATCGTAGACTATTATTCAATAAGTCAATAGTTTCGTCAAAAAACTGTAATATGATCCAATAATATATAAGAGTATATAAGTGCATGAGTCTTGTCAGAAAATATATGGTGGCTAGAATATTTTAGTCTTAAAACGTTATCTCTTTGATTTTGCCACTTAATCATTTTGCCATACGTATCGTTTTTATGTGTTAAAAATTAGTCATTACATGGACAAATTTGATTAAAGTCAAGTTAACAATGTGTTGCTCATACCTTATTTTAACAATACTCAAAAGCTAATGGAAAATGTTATTCACTTGAATATATTTACTATTTGTAGGAATATTTTAAAAAATTTTGCAGTAAAAATACTGAAATACCCTTCACTTTACAAAAAAGTTTTTTTTCAAAAAAAAGCACCAACACTTTACAAAAATGCTGCCTGAAGCTGGCAGCATTTTTGTAAAATGCTGGTGTCTTGTGACGGTATTTTACAAAAATGCCACCACAAACTGGCAGCATTTTTGTTGTTGTAAATTGCTGGCGTGTGTGTTTTTTTTTTAATTTTATTTTTTTATAATTTTTTTTTTGTAAGGTAGAGAGTGAAAATAGGTAGGTGAAAATTTATGTTGGTAGTGTTTCTCCAAAATATAGATAAGGATATTTTTTTCTTTTCAATACTAAAAATTTAAAAAATGTCCTGTAAATAGTAAAACAGTTCCTGTGAATTAAATGTCCCAAGTTAATTTAGAAGTATGAATAACCCGAATCAAACTGATTGCATTCATGTCACCTATCGCCTTGTTCACGATACTTTTACTTGAGGGTAAGACTTATTACGTGTCTCTCTTTTGGGTGTATTTTTCGCGTTTTGCACTAATTAATAAAACGGTAGTCAATCTCACCTACTACTTAATCGACTGTTTTTTCAAAAAACTATATATAAGAAAAAAACTAAATCAACTTAATCAGTAAGTCTCGTATATGTAGTTCTGTTTTTTAATAAAAGAATTATCTTAATCAAAGCATCATGTTTTTATAAGTATGATCCATTAATTTATAGTTACGAAATAATAATATACATAAATAAATAAAAATATCCAGAGTTCTATATATAGTAAATGCTCCAGTGGCCAGAAATACGCAACCAATTAAAGAGTAACAAGAAACAGTATGGGAACTCGTACTACTACTGCCGGAGCTACCACCGGAAAACCCCAGCTCCACTCTCAGAGGCGGCTCCGCCGCACATATTTCAACCGCGCATTCGCCGCCTTTTACTCCTCAGCCATCCTGGCTCTACTCTACCACCATGCACTCAGACTCCTCCACTCCAAAACCTACTCCTCCGTCGCCGTCGCCGTTTCCATGCTTCTCGCCGACCTGGTTCTCGCTTTCATGTGGTCCACAACGCAGTCGTATCACATGAACCCTATAGTCCGCGAAGCTTATACAGAAAATCTCGAGAAGGTTATTTCCGGCAGGGAAAGTTTCCCGGCCTTGGATATTTTTATATGCACGGCGGACCCCTACAAAGAGCCGCCGCTGAACGTGGTTAACACGGCCTTGTCCGTGATGGCGTATGACTATCCGGCAGAGAAGATGTCGGTGTACGTGTCGGACGACGGCGGGTCGGAGCTGACTTTGTTTGCTTTCATGGAGGCTGCCAAGTTTGGGAGGTTTTGGCTGCCTTTTTGTAAGGAAAATAACATTGTGGATAGGTGCCCGGATGCGTTTTTCAGATCGAATAATTATTCTGCAAGTTCCGACACTCTAGAGATTAAGGTAACAAATTTCGTGTTTAAATTATTATGTTATTTTTCATGTATCAAAATTATGTCGTTTTACTTTAAAAAAAATGCAATGAAATGATTTTATTTCGCTAATTTAAATATGATAAGACAAAATAATTTCACACATGATTACCGCTCGTTTATTTATGATAAGTTTGAGGTGGGGGGAAGAAAGTTCAATGTCTTGTTGAGAATAATATGAGTTCGCTTTGTATTTTCTCATACATTACAAGTTTTTTTTTGTGTAGAGTTGATATTCTCTTCTCTTTAGAAAGTAAGTCTAATCAATCTTATAAAATTTAAGAACTACTCCCTTCGTTCCATTTGAAAAATTTACTTTCACTAGTGTACAACTTATTATAGATTCAATGCAAAACATTCAAAATAGATAATTTGACATAGCCTTATTTTTTAAGCATGAGTTAATTGTACACCACACATAATTATATTAGCTAATAAGGGTAGGACGTAAAAACTTTGGAACTGGACTCTTCATTGGACAAAAAAATATTTATCAAAATGAACTCTTCTAGTGGAACGAAGGGAGTAATTATTTGGAACTTGGATTTGCTTTTGTTTCTTTCTTGCTAATAGGGTTATTATTAATGCATTATGGGTTTATAAAACCATAAAATGAAGATCAGATATTTTGTTCGTTCTACGTTTATTTTTTCTATTTATCGTCTCGCAATGAAAGGTGAGACACATATGTCACATCGTGGGCATAAAATGATAGAACTACAAGTGGTGAACAAGAATAGAGCTTTCTGACTTCCTCTTGTCTCTGTTTACAAGTTGGTTTTTGTCCCCTAATAAATAATATGACAAATTATATGAATGACCACTAAACTATTGCCCGTGCTCACTTTTGGCCATTAAACTATTTTTTGCATACTTTTGGCCACTAAACTATTGCATGTGTCTTCTTTTGGCCACTAAACTATTTTTTGCCTACTTTTAACCACTAAACTATGGCCCGTGCCCCACTTTTGGCCACTAAACTATTAGAAGTTGTCACTATGGCCACTCCGTTAAGAATTTTCATCAAATCTTTATTTACTTTCATTTTTTAAATTTGTTATTTAAAAATTGCATTTTTTTATTCACATCTTTTTTTTAATTTTGATGGCCAACTTTATTCATTAATATTATATCATTTTGTAGTGACATTTAAAATTCTCATATCATTTTATAAATTTTCAAGATCTAACAAAATTTCAAAAATAAAATAATAAATAAATAATAAATGAGATCGATGTCTATATCCTACGTTAGAAAACGAATACTAAAAATTAAAGTTAAAGACAATAACGTTTGATGAGTCAAAGAATAATTTATCATATGTTTATAAATACAAATAAAGATATCGAGAAAACAAAAAAAATACAAATAATTCTTGTTTGTGAGTGATTGATGTTAAAAAACATTGATGCATATATATAGGTAGTTTAAAGATTATTAGGATTTTGGGAACATTAAAGATTAAGGAGTAAATAAAGATTTGATGGTAACTTCTAACGGAGTGGTCATTAATGGTAACTTCTAATAGTTTAGTGGTCATAAGTGAGCGAAAAATTATTTAGTGGCCAAAAGTGGGCAGAAACAATAGTTTAGCGGCCAAGTATATATGGTCAGGTGCAATAGTTTAGTTGCCAAAAGTAGACAAAAAATAGTTTAGTGGCCAAAAGTGGGCATGGACAATAGTTTAGTGGTTATTCATATAATTTGCCCTAAATAATATAACACATGAGAAAGTAGCTAGGTCTTCATGCGTAGAAATATATATATATATATATATATTTAATACATTAATTTCAGAAACCGGACAAAATACCATTGCTACTAGTTTCGACAACGATAAGGTCTAAATTTTCCATTTTGTCCTTTTTCTTTATATATATATATATATATATATATATAAGAAAAGGAATTGAATGAAAATCATGAATTTTACTTAGAATTATTCTTAAGACAAAAGCTTAGGAATATACTATATATTTTGGTCTTCCAAGATGCTACGGTGTTTATTCCTCTGACCACATCCGGGTCTTATCATAAAAATATTTTTTTTATTGAGGCGAGAAAATAAAAATTGGCTATCTTTTCTTTAATCTCGGGAGAAATACGATCGGAGTGGGGCTGGCTAGTTTGATTTCGTGTTGCTAACTAACTTGCTATGTATATACGGCAATTATTGGTGCAAATCCTAACTTAATTAGTAATTAATTCTGGGTTTGGACGCAAATTAAGTGATGATTAATTAATGACCGGTTGGGTCTATTTATAACGTTGTATTCATTTTGTACATGGCAGAAAAGAATTAATTATAACTACCCTGTACGCTGAATCGACTCGATCTGTTGAACACTCCTAATTAATTATTGAGTTCCACATTAAGTGTACATTTAAGATAGGCAATTAGAAACCCTAACGATCAATAATCAACTTTTTTTTAGTGGTACTTATAGCAAAATTCTTTCTTTGTCGTGCGTATTCCAATTCTTTGCAATTGAAAGAAAAGTACAGTATGATATGTGCATGTGTATACTTATCGTTAAAAAAAACTATCGATGAAAAATAAAATAATAATTGACTATCCTAGGATGTGTACGAGAGAATGAAGACAAAGATAGAGAATGTGATGGAGAAAGGAAAGGTGACGGATGAATACATCAGCAATGACACAGAGCTTGAAGCTTTTACCAAATGGAAACAAGCTGCGACTTTCACTCGTCAAGAACATCCCTCTGTTATTCAGGTGATTATCATTTAGTAATTAATTAGCACCACAAAATTTGATTTACTCCAATGATTTGCTTATATTTTTTACAATTAAACATATACCGCTAATAGAGTTGGGGTACGGAGACCATCCCACCCGCTCTTGCACTACTCTGTATAGCCCCATTGGAGGCGGGTTTCGCGACCCGGCACCGGCCTCCTTTGGGAGTATTGGAGGCGAGTGTCTAATTTTCCTTGTTTCAATTTATGACTTCAGTAGGAATCGAACCCGCACCTGCAGAAGCACTTGACTCTTGCACACTAAATTTACCACCAGGCTACATATACTTATGTATTTAAAGTTAAATTGAAAGTATATATTTATACATTTCCTTTTAAAACTTGTGTTTTTTATTATCTACTAATTTTCTCTTAAAGTATCCATCAGATTTGATTTATATAAAAGTTGTGATTTCCTTTTAAACTACTAATTTATAGCCCTTGCTCGAAGCTAGACAAATTTTCAAATTTTTTTTTTTTTTTTAACTTTCAAATTTTCATTTCTTTGCTTATTATAAAAATTTGGGAAACCCGCCTCCAATATTGCGGCAGGAGTATTAGAGGCGGGTGCTGGGTAAACCCGCCTCCAATACTCCAGCCGAAAATTCTCTCCATTATTGGAAATGGGCGTCTCTAATAGCCTTTTCTGCAGTAGTGTTGATTCCGCCCTTGGTGTGTTGATCAATTGGTGACTGAAAAGAAAACAAGAATTAATAATTTTAATATTGTATGTAAATATATTTAAGCCTTACAAAAGATTTGTCAAACTCATAATCTTGATGAATTTGTGCGTCCAATTATAAAACTTGAAGGTTTTACTGGAAAGTTGCAAGACAAAGACATGGCAGGAAACCCCATGCCCAACTTGGTTTACGTTTCTAGGGAGAAAAGCAAAACCTCTCCCCATCACTTCAAGACCGGTGCCCTCAACACCTTGGTCAGTCTTTCTTTCGAGTTTTCGGTATCAAACATTTTATCTATCTAAACTCTGTCTGTTCTAAATAAGATCCACACGTCACATTAGTAGATAGACAGAAGATAATATTATATAACAAGTTTTTCCACAAGATAGATTAAATGCATATATGATTTTTTGTAGAGTTGATGTGTTAATTCCTGGCTATCACACAACCTAAAGTATTGACGTGCATATGCATGCATGGTCCAGTTTGGATCAACAACATCAATCACTAGAATATTCACAAGCACAAAATGGAATTTATTCAATTCCAACAATTATTTCACCAACCACATTAATATAATTCTTCCAAAACGTTTAAGGTCCATATGATATCACAATTCAGGAGGGAAAAAATATTTTTTTGGAGAAAATTTCTTTTGGAAATTTGTGTAGGAAAAAGAAGAAAAAGTGTAATGATTATGTTATTTTTTGAATTTATGTAAGTGAAGATATATAGAGAATGTTAAAATTTAAATTTTGAATTTAGTAAAAACTAATGTTGTTTTTTTAAATGAAATTTTGTAGAAAAAATGATGATTTTTTTGAAATGTAATGGAAAAGAACAGAGCCTTAGTTTAATTTTAAATAAGTATAGCTTTACTCTTATTTAAATTTATTTTAAAAATTATGACACTAAAAATAATCTTATTTAATAGTGTCACATATACAATATAAATTGCACGTGGTTACTCGATTCATGATGACATGAGGCGGCTCATCTGTTCTACTATTCTTTATATTTAAGGTGAAACTAGAAGATAATTCTCTAATCTTAGGGCCTGTTCGGTTGGTCATTTTCAAAACAAGTTTTAACCTTTTTTGGTTTGAAACATAAAAATATAGTCAAAAGTTTGTTCGGTACCGTTTTTCCCCAAACAATTTAGAAACCCATTTTCATCACCACTTCTCTTCTCTTCCCCTTTCCCTTCGCGACACCCCCGCAACACCAAAGAACAAACAAATCGGCGAGGCTAGAACCCAGCGACCGGAACCGCGCCATCGATCAATTCCAATAGCTGTTTGCTTTTCACTCAACCAGAAGACGACGGCTAATTCGACAACAACGTGTAGGCGTATCCGAACCAACCAGATCTGAACCTCCGGTGGCCAGTCGTGTACGGGACCGAACATCAACGCTCCGCCACCAAGGTAGCCGATGAGGTATTGTTTAGGCCGTGCTTCGGTTCAGCTGTAAAAACCCCATTTCCTGCGAAATCTTCATCTTCCTATTTGAGCGAAGACAATCCCAGAAATCTTGAATTTTTGGGTAAGGCTTACTGTTGTCCTATTTTAATTGTTTCCCCAAAATCTTTTTCTTAGCGTATTCTTCCACTGAATCGTTTCTGCTTTTTTGTTCTCAGCTGTTGTCTTCGTTGGTGTTGCAAGCTTCGACGAATTTTTGATTATTCTGCATTTTGGTAAACCAAGTTGAGACTTGATGGAAAAACACAACCGGGGTGGGGGAGAGAGAAAGAAGGGGTGAAAAGGTGAAAGGGAGAGCTACAGAAAAACAAATTAAAAAAGAAAAAATGGAAAAACACAAATTTTAAAACTTAGTTTGAAAACCATGTTCTTTACAAATTGGTCTAAAAAGGAAAAAGTTTGAAAACTCTTTTCAAAATTGTTTTGAAAACAGCCTGCCGAACAAGCCCTTACTTTAAAATTGTGAAAGAGCGAATTTTATTATACAAAAAGTGAGACAGATAATTCCGGCCGTTTGTTAATATATGGTAATAATTACTAACTTTATATAATGTTTGGGATTTTATGTGCCCTTTTGTAAAGCTTCGAGTATCGGCTGTGATGACCAACGCACCTATAGTACTCACTCTGGATTGCGACATGTACTCAAACGACCCGAAAACGCCCCACGGAGTGCTCTGTTTCTTAATGGATCCTCCGGATCAGCCCACACTTGGATATATCCAGTTTCCTCAAATCTATCACGGGTTAAACAAACCCGACATCTACGGATCCGAGTTTAAGCCATTGTTTCAGATGAATCCAGTGGGCATGGATGGTCTTCGGGGCCCCGGTTACGTCGGGACCGGTTGCTTCTTCGTCCGACGGGTTTTTTTCGGTGGGACTTCGTCCTTCGTTCAACCCGAGATTCCGGAGCTCCGACCCGATTATGCAGTCAAGAACCCGATTAAGTCTCAACAAGTAATGGACCTCGCACACCAAGTAGCTCGTTGCAACTATGAAGAGTGCCACACCAATTGGGGTTCCATGGTGAGCAATGCCACTTAATGCAAGTAACAAAAACACATGTATTTTTAAATTGTGATACATAATTGGTACACGAGATCTAATAAGAAATGCATTTGTAGATTGGATTCAAATATGGGTCGTTGGTGGAGGACTACTACACTGGTTATCGACTTCTTTGTGAGGGGTGGCGTTCCATATTTTACCATCCCAAAAGGCCAGCTTTTCTTGGGGATATACCAATTTCCCTCCATGATGTTCTAAGCCAAAATAAAAGATGGTGTGTAGGGCTTCTTGAGGTTGGTTTCTCCAAGTATAGCCCTATAACATTTGGTGTTAAGGCCATGGGATTTTTCGCAGCTCATGGTTTTGGCCACTTGGCTTTCTGGCCGTTGTGGTTGATTCCGGTTACAATTTACGCTTTTCTCCCTTCGCTCACCCTCCTCAACAACATATGTGTTTTCCTAAAGGTATGATATTCATCTCAACTAATTCATTACAACTTTTCATAACAACATATGTGGTATGAATGTATGGTTGCAGTCATTTGCAACATGATACGAATCCAAAGTTGATCGTGTGTAATGGATAGATTAGTTGAACTAGTTTTACTAGTTTTTAGGAGTCAGTGGGCGTCACGAGTTAGTGAGTGCCTGGATTTAATGGCCTAGTGGTTCTAGATGATTATAGGACTGTTATTTACTTCAATTATTTGTCTTACAAGTCTTTCAATTAGTAATAAATAGTTGATTGAATGTAGGAGTGGATATCAATAAAAATACAGAACAATTCTAACCGTATCATAACATTTTTATGAAATTTTTATTTATACTCATTATTGACCAATGAATGCATGTCACATAATTTATTATAAAAAGCTATGATAAGCATCATTCTTTTGAAAAACGCCGCATTTTGCTTGAGTTAAGTTCGGATCCTCTGTACCGCTTAGTCTGCGTGACAACTTTAAAACACTCGTGTTTTAACGTTTACAGGTATCTAATCCGTGGTTCTGGTTGTATGTTTTCCTGTTCCTCGGGGCGTATGGGCAAGAATGTGCGGACTTCATTTTAGCTGGGAGTTCGGCGGAGAGATGGTGGAACGATCAAAGAATGTGGCTGATTAAAGGGCTGAGTTCCTACACGTTTGGAGCCTGCGAGTTCATAACGAAGCGTCTAGGCTTCGCCACGCAGGGATTCAACGTGACGAGTAAAGTGGTCGATGACGAACAGGGGAAGAGGTACGATCAAGGGGTTTTCGAGTTCGGGGTGGTGTCGCCGATGTTCGTGACGTTATCCACGGCGGCGATCGTCAATTTGATCGCTTTCGTTTATGGTTTTCTGGAGGTTGTTTTCTGGGGAAAAAGCTTGTAGGCGTTGTTTGTTCAGATGTTTATTGCTGGTTTTGGAGTTTTGAATTCCTTGCCAATTTATGAAGCTATGGTGTTGAGAAATGATAAGGGAAAAATGCCTACGAAAATCACAATAATTTCGGGTTTTCTTGCTTGTGGAATTTGTATCACAAGTTTAATTATACTGAATGTGTAGGAAATAATATAGTGAAATATTATATGGAGGAAGTACAATTTTAAATAGAATTTTCATAGTAAGATGGAGGAAATAATATAGTGAAATATTATAGTTCTTTCACGGAACCATCCGTCATTGAATAATGACCTATAACCCATTAGTAATGTATTATAGACCATTATTCAGTAAGTGAATGGTTTCGTGAAAGAACTATAGTCTGATCTATAGGTGGCAATAATTCCCATTCCCATTGGGACCTCAATGGGATCCTTTTAATTGGGAGGGAAATACCCAATATTATTTCCAATTGGGCATAAATGGGAGTGGAAATTATGGGAATGGGAAGTCATTGGGAGGTTAATGGGTACCCAATGAGACCCAATGAGACAAGTTAATGGGTATTTATTGGGTGTCCAATAGGAGCCCATTTTTATACCCAATAATTTCTCTTTTCTTTTTTTCTTTTCATTTTTCATCTTTTATTTTAATTTTTTTTATTTACCTCTTTGATTAATTTTTATCTCAACTTCTCTCATCTCAATTTATCTTTTTATGTTTCTATACTATTTTTTTTCTTTTACTCTCTTATTTTACTTTCTCTCTCGATATTATTTTTCTAATCTCTCCATATTCTTTCATTCATTTTATTCTTTTATATTTATACTCATTTTTTTTCTTCCTAATTTTCCTTCAACTTTATTTTATTCCAACTTTTAGTATTTTTATGTTTATTTTTGTCATGTAACTACTTTATTTTTTATTTTTTTATAGAAGGATAAAGCTCCAGTTTTTTTTTTTTTTTTTTTTTTTTTTTTTTTTTTTTTTTTTTAACAAAAAGCTCCTGCTAGACTTTGCAAAACTTCAAAACTCATGATTACAATATGAGTAATAATAAACTTAGCAACAAATCATAGTAACTTTTTGATAGCAACTCGTGTGTCATGTATTTATTGGTTAATTATGTGATATTAATAAAAATGTAACTAATGAATGCATGACACATGAGTTGCTATCAAAAAGTTGTTATGATTTGTTACTGAGTCTATCATTACTCAATTAATGATCCCCAGATTCGCCACAAAAAAATTTAATCAAACTGGCTCTCTTCCTTTCTTTTCCCACCGAGGCCTTCAACAGCCTTCTTTTTCTTTTCTTTTTTTTCCTTTTCCTTTTATGTTCTAAAAATAGCTAAAATATAATTAGCAGATCTTATTATAAATTAATTTCTAAAATTAAACTGAAAACAACTAAATTATCAAATTTTACTACAACTATATATTTTTTAAATTTAAGTTTAGTTTAATTTTTTTTTTAATGGAACATCAAAATTTGTGAAATTAAATTCAACCATAAAGAAAAAAAAATAAAAAAATAAACTGTGAACAGTAATTTGAACAGTAATTAATAAGTAAAAGTAAATACTAATTAAATTAGAAAAAAGAACACACAAAAATTGATAAAAAAAATTCAAGGTGCATTGATTTGGGTAATTAATGGGAATTAAATGGGAACTTAATGGGATCCCATTATTAAGTTCCCAATGGGTCTTGGGTATTTTAATTCACATTCCCTCCTAATCTCTCCCAACCCTTTAATTAAATGGGTAATTAACTATTCCTACCCTAATAATTTTCCACCCAATAAACTCCCTCCCAATTCCCTCCCTTTCCCTCCCAATTGCCACCTCTAGTCTAATCCAATAATATATAAGTATATATAAGTGCATGAGTCTTATCAGAAAATATATGGTGGCTAGAATACTTTATTCTGAAAATGTTATCTCTTTGATTTTGTCACTCAATCATTATGCCAAACGTATTATTTTTATGTGTTGAAAATTAGTTATTATTACATCGAGAAATTTGATTAAAGTCAAGTAACCATGTGTTGCTCATACCCTATTTTAACAGTACTCAAAAGTTAATGGAAAATGTTATTCACATGACCATATTTATTATTTGCATGAACATTTTTAAAATTTTTGCAGTGAATATTGAAATACCCTTCACTTTATAACATTTTTGTAAAGTTCTAGTGTGTGTTTTTTTTTTTTTTTTGTAAGGTAGAGAGTGAAAATATGTAGGTACAAATTTACGTTGGTAGCTTTTCTCCAAAATATGGTAAGGATATTTTTGTCTTTTTAATACTAAAACTTTTAAAAAGTGTCATGTGAATAGTAAAACGGTTCTTGTAAATAACATGTCCCAAGTTAATTTAGAAGTATGAATAACCCAAATCAAACTAATTGCATTCACGTCATATATCGCCTTGTTCACTATACTTTTACTTGAGGATAAGGCTTATTACGTGTCTCTTTTGGATTTTTTTTCCGCATTTTGTGCTAATTAATAAGGGGGTAGTCAATCTCGTCTGTCACTTAATCAGCTGTTCCTTAAAAAAACTATATATAAGAAAAAAAACCAAATCAATTTCATTAGTAAGTCTCGTATATATAGTTCTGTTTTTTATATAAAAAAAATTATCTTAATCAAATAATCATGTTTATAAGTATGATCCATTAATTTATAGTTAGGAAATAATAATATAAATAAATAAATAAAAATATCCAGAGGTCTATATATAGTAAATGATCCAGGGGCCAGAAATAGGCAACCGATTAAATAGTTAGGAAATAATAATATACATAAATAAATAAAAATATCCAGAGGTCTATATATAGTAAATGATCCAGTGGCCAGAAATACGCAACCAATTAAAGAGTGACAAGAAACAGTATGGGAACTCGTACTACTCCTGCCGGAGCTACCACCGGAAAACCCCAACTCCACTCTCAGAGGCGGCTCCGCCGCACATATTTCAACCGCGCATTCGCCGTCTTTTACTCCTCAGCCATCCTTGCTCTACTCTACCACCATGCACTCACGCTCCTCCACTCCAAAACCTACTCCTCCGTCACCGTCGCCGTTTCCATGCTTCTCGCCGACCTGGTTCTCGCTTTCATGTGGTCCACAACGCAGTCGTATCACATGAACCCTATAGTCCGCGAAGTTTATACAGAAAATCTCGAGAAGGTTATTTCCGGCAGGGAAAGTTTCCCGGCCTTGGATATTTTTATATGCACGGCGGACCCCTACAAAGAGCCGCCGCTGAACGTGGTTAACACGGCCTTGTCCGTGATGGCGTATGACTATCCGGCGGAGAAGATATCGGTGTACGTGTCGGATGACGGCGGGTCGGAGCTGACTTTGTTTGCTTTCATGGAGGCTGCCAAGTTTGGGAGGTTTTGGCTGCCTTTTTGTAAGGAAAATAACATTGTGGATAGGTGCCCGGATGCGTTTTTCAGATCGGATAATTATTCTGCAAGTTCCGACACTCTAGATATTAAGGTAACACAGTTATTAACTTTCTTATCACGTGTCTAAATTCTTCTATTATATATGTTTCAAGTATTAAAATTATGTTATTTTACTTAAAAAAGTGTATGAAATAATTTCGTTTCACTAATTTGAATATAATAAGATAGAATAATTTGGCAGATAATTCTCGCCTGATTATATATCTATGTTCAGTTTGACATATGGAGTAAATTCAATGGATTATGGAAAAGAGATTGAGTTCGCTTTGTATTTTCTCATAGATTACAAGTTTTTTTGAAGAGTTGATATTCTTTTCTTTTTAGAATGTAAGTATAATCAATCATTATCAAATTTAAGAACTAATTAATTGGGCACTTTGATTTGCTTTTATTCTTACTAATAGGGTTATTATACTTGATGCATTATGGGTTTATAAAACCATAAAATGGAGATTATATATTTTTTCTGTCCTATATCTATTTTCCCTGTTTATCGTCTCATAATAGAATGTGAAACACACATGTCACATTATGAATCTGACTCTCATATTATAAAAGAGTAAAAATGAAAAACGTATATAATTTAGACTGACAAAACATCTCAGGGCATAAAATAATAATAGAACTACAAGTGGTGAACAAGAATAGAGCTTTTTGTCTTCCTCTTGTCTCTATTTACAAGTTGGTTTTTGTCCTCTTCCGTAACACATGAGAAAGTAGCTAGGTCTTTTGCGTAGAAATATATATATATATATATATATAAATAAAGAAAAAAGACAAAATGGAAAATTTAGACCTTATCGTTGTCGAAAGTAGCAATGGTTTTTTTGTCTAGTTTCTGAAATTAATGTATTTTACAGCATAGAAAAAAGAATTGAATGAAAATGAATTTGACTAGAATTATTCTGGTGTCCCTTTTTTCTTCAATATATAGTCTAAATTAATCAATTAAAGACAAAATCTTAGGAGTATACTATATATTTTTGGTCTTCCAAGATGCTACGGTATTTATTCCATTTGGTAGATGTAATTTTCGTTCTAGTTTGATATATATATATATATATATATGTATATATTGGTGCAAATCCTGACTTAATTAGTAATTCTGGGTTTCGACGCAAATTAAGTGATGATTAATTAGTGACCGATTGGGTCACGTTGAATCGACTTGATTTGTTGAACATCCCTAATTTGAACCCGAACTTATGTTAATTGGATATGTACAAATATTAATCATTGCGTTCTAGATTAAGTGTACAATTAAGATACGTAATTAGAAACCTAAACATCAGAAAGGAAAAAGTAATTAACAGAGTGTTGACTGGGGCTTATTAAAAAATTAGTACGTGTAGTATTTGGCATGCATGCAAATTTGTTTATTTTTAGTTAATTATAACACTAGTTGTGTAGTTATATATATGTCGCGTGTCTGTTTATGTTTCGATTTGTTACAATTGATAGCTATAACGTATGCATGTGTATGCTTATCGTTAGGGAAAGAAAAACAAAATATGAAAAAAAAAAAAAATCTGATAATTGATTGTTTCCAGGATATGTATGAGAGAATGAAGACAAAGATAGAGAATGTGATGGAGAATGGAAAGGTGACGGATGAATACATCAGCAATGACACAGAGCTTCAAGCTTTTACCAAATGGAAACAAACTGAGACTTTCACTCGTCAAGAACATCCCTCTGTTATTCAGGTGATTATCATTTAATTAATTAATTAGCACCAACAAATTTAATTTACTCCATTAATTCGTTTATATATTAATTAGAGATCAGTTTAGCATATTCGTTATTAAACACACTAAAATTATATCTTGACTCTTTCTTGGTATCGTTAATTAAGTTGCTCGTCACGACTATACGTTGGATCTACATTATACGATTGGTGCATAAAAAAGAAAAGAAAAGAAAAAAGAGTTAATAATTTTAATATTGTATTATGAACATGATATTATTTGATTGATTGAAGCCTTACAAAAGATTTGTCAAACTCATAATCTTGATGAATTTGTGCGTCCAATTCTAAAATTGGAAGGTTTTACTGGAAAGTTGCAAGGACAAAGACATGGCAGGAAATCCCATGCCCAACTTGGTTTACGTTTCCAGGGAGAAAAGCAAGGCCTCTCCCCATCACTTCAAGGCCGGTGCCCTCAACACCTTGGTAAGTCTTTCTTTCGAGTTTTCGGTATCAGACATTTTATCTATCTAAACTCCGTCTGTTCTAAATAAGATCCACACGTCACATTAGCATATAGACAGAAGATCATATGAGAAGTTTTTCCACAAGATAGATTAAATGCATATATGATTTTTTGTAGAGTTGATGTGTTAATTCCTGGCTATCACACAACCTAAAGTATTGACGTGCATATGCATGCATGGTCTAGTTTGGCCCAACAACATGAATCACAACAATATTCACATGCACAAAATGGAATTTATTCAATTCCAACAATTATTTCACCAACCGCATTAATATAATTCTTCCAAAAATTTATAAATCACAATTTAGTTTAATTTAAATTAAGTGTAGCCTTAGGGCTTGTTTGATAACCCAATTTAATGCTTAAAATTATTTGATTAAGAGATAATGACTTTTAGCGTGTTTGATAATAGAAACTCAAACCTCTTAATCATTTAAACACTACTTATTTGCTTTACAAAAAATTAGGTGAAAAAGTCAGCTTATTGCTTATTGTTTATCGCTTAATGCTCCGCGTGATAATTCATTAAATAATTCATATTTGATTTCCGAAACCATCCCATTTATTTTATTTATATTGATTTAACTATAGTAATAATTTAAAATTTTTCATTATAATATTGTCAAATAAAATTTAATTTATTTCTACTATTATATTTGGTATTAAAAATTTATTTAATAAATTATATCATTTACATGTTTTTATAAATCTCATTCATACCATATGTTTTATATTACTTATATAGTTTATTAATCATATATGAATTTTATTTTGAAAATTTTTAATTTCTTTTAGACTACAATAATGGATTCATTTTTCATTTTTAGGGGTTTTAATAAATTGTAATAATTATTTTTTGTATTCTTTCATCATTCAATTTAACGTGTTTTATCTTTTTTATCTTTTTTTTTTCTGTTTTTCATTAATCACAATTGATCTTTTATAATAAAATTTGATATTTCGCATATGTAAATATAAAAAATTCAACATAAGGGTAAAATGGTATATTTTAAAAATTTCAGCAATGAGAGCAGCATATTTATCAAACAAGATCGACTGCTAAGCATTATCATTCACAGGTTCAGAAAATATAATTCAGCATTAATATGTTAAGTTCTTAATCAATTCAGCATTATGATTTTAGCATTAAGCATTAATTTTTATCAAATGGGCCACTTACTCTTATTTAAAGCTGTTTAAAAAATTATTGCACTAACAATATTAATCATATATAATTGATAATGTGTCACATATACAATTAATATAAATTGCATGTAGTTATTTGATTTGCGCTCATGCAAGGCGGATCATCCGTCCCACTTTTCGTGAGACAGACGTCTAACTTTCTTACATTTAAGGTACGGTAGGAACAGAAAGTAATTCTTGAACCCGCCACCTTAAATATGAGAATATTTTACGTTTATCGTACTAAAAGTGAAGCAGACGATTCCACCGCTGATATACGGTAATAACTACTAACTATATATATTGTTTGGGATATATGTAAAGCTTCGTGTATCGGCTGTGATGACCAACGCACCAATAGTACTCACTCTGGATTGCGACATGTACTCAAACGACCCGAAAACGCTCCATGGAGTGCTCTGTTTCTTAATGGATCCTCCGGATCAGCCCACACTTGGATATATCCAGTTTCCCCAGATCTATCACGGGTTAAACAAACCCGACATCTACGGATCCGAGTTTAAGCCATTGTTTCAAATGAATCCAGTGGGCATGGACGGTCTTCGGGGCCCCAATTACGTCGGGACCGGTTGCTTCTTCGTCCGTCGGGTTTTCTTCGGCGGGCCTTCGTTCTTCGTTCAACCCGAGATTCGGGAGCTCCGACCCGATTATGCAGTCAAGCACCCGATTAAGTCTCAACAAGTAATGGACCTCGCACACCAAGTAGCTCGTTGCAACTATGAGGAGTGCCACACCAATTGGGGTTCCACGGTGAGCAATGCCAACTTAATGCACATTACAAAAATGACACATATTTTTAAATTGTGATACACGAAATCTGATTAGAAATGCGTTTGCAGATTGGATTCAAATATGGGTCGTTGGTAGAGGACTACTACACTGGTTATCGACTTCTTTGTGAGGGGTGGCATTCCATATTTTACCATCCCAAAAGGCCAGCTTTTCTTGGGGATATACCAATTTCCCTCCATGATGTTCTAAGCCAAAATAAAAGATGGTGTGTAGGGCTTCTTGAGGTTGCTTTCTCCAAGTATAGTCCTATAACATTTGGTGTTAAGGCCATGGGATTTTTCGCAGCTCATGGTTTTGCCCACTTGGCTTTCTGGCCGTTGTGGTCGATTCCGGTTACAATTTACGCTTTTCTCCCTTCGCTCACCCTTCTCAACAACATATGCGTTTTCCCAAAGGTATGATATTCATCTCGACTAATTCATTACAACTTTTCATAACAACATATGTGGTATGAATGTATGGTTGTAGTCATTTGCAACATGATACGAATCCAAAGTTGATCGTGTGTAATGGATAGATTAGTTGAACTAGTTTTACTAGTTTTTAGGAGTGTCACGAGTTGGTGGGTGCCTGGATTTAATGGCCTAGTGGTTCTAGATGATTATAGGACTATTATTTACTTCAATTATTTGTCTTACAAGTCTTTCAATTAGTAATAAATAGTTGATTGAATGTAGGAGTGGATATCAATAAAAATACAGAACAATTCTAACCGTATCATAACATTTTTATGAAATTTTTATTTATACTCATTATTGACCAATGAATGCATGTCACACAATTTATTATAAAAAGCTATGATAAGCATCATTCTTTTGAAAAATGCCGCATTTTGCTTGTGTTAAGTTCGGATCCTCTATACCACTAATTCTACGTGACAACTTTAAAACACGCGTGTTTTAACGTTTACAGGTATCTAATCCGTGGTTCTGGTTGTACGTTTTCCTGTTCCTCGGGGCGTACGGACAAGAATGTGTGAACTACATTTTAGCCGGGAGTACGGCGGAGAGATGGTGGAACGATCAAAGAATGTGGCTGATTAAAGGGCTCAGTTCCTACTCATTTGGAGCCACTGAGTTCATAACGAAGCGTCTAGGCTTCGCAACGCAGGGATTCAACGTGACGAGTAAAGTGCTCGATGACGA
Organism: Leptodermis oblonga; assembly: GCA_016801395.1. Classification (NCBI taxonomy): domain Eukaryota; kingdom Viridiplantae; phylum Streptophyta; class Magnoliopsida; order Gentianales; family Rubiaceae; genus Leptodermis; species Leptodermis oblonga. The sequence goes on from CM028757.1 coordinate 38,415,677, forward strand.
ACAGGGGAAGAGGTACGATCAGGGGGTTTTCGAGTTCGGGGTGGCGTCGCCGATGTTCGTGGCCTTATCCACGGCGGCGATCGTCAATTTGATCGCTTACGTTTGTGGTTTTCTGGAGGTTGTTTTCTGGGGAGGAAGGTTGGAGGCGGTGTTCGGGCAAATGTTTATTGCTGGTTTTGGAGTTTTGAATTCCTTGCCAATTTATGAAGCTATGGTGTTGAGAAATGATAAGGGAAAGATGCCTACGAAAATCACCATAATTTCGGGTTTTCTTGCTGGTGGAATTTGTATCACAAGTTTAATTCTACTGAAGGTGTAGGATGTTGGGGTACTTCTATATTTATAGCTAGAGATATTTGCCCAATAATCATATTTTTAATGCTATATATGTTTAGCATTAATTTTTTGTATTAAAAATAAATATATATATATATATATCACGTCCCATGCAACGTGACGAGTAAAATATCGTGCATGTTTGTAATATTGAAATTAGTATTATAAATACGAATGTTTAGATCATATTGCAACTTATTATAACCATGCACACTACAACTTAAGGCTCTGTTTAGTAAAGAGACTCAAATCATCTAATTTTAATTTTATAATATTAAAATTATATTAAGAATGTAAAAAGATGTGTTGAAAATGTAAAAAAAAATTTATTAAAAATGTAAAAAGACTTATTGAAAATAATGAAAAACTATTATAAAATCAAAAGGATACTCAAACCATAACAGGACCTAATTAGCGCTAGATTTTTTATTTTATTTTTGATTGAAAAAAGCACTTGGGGTTTGAAGTTAGTTAATTCATATGAGTTATTTTTTCCGCTTCATTAAAAATATATATATAAATGTACAATAATTTATGCATTTGAAGTACAATTTTAAATAGAATTTTCGTAATAAGATGGAGAAAATAATGTAGTGAAGTACTATAATTCTTTCACGAAACCTTTATGTTATTGAATAATGATCTAAGTTAAGCGAGTTAATGATTTCGTGAATAAATTATAGTCTGATCCAATAATAATATATAAGTGTATATATAAAAGTTTTCAATTTTGTCTTGACTAGTTGAATGCTTCAACGCAAAGAAATCGTCACCATTTTGGATTCCAATAGGCAATAGCAATCGATAAATTTAGCAGATAGTGCTTCAACTTTGAACTCTGATAACGTACGACATATTCAGCAGTGACGCCACTGGGGATGAATTATTCTATTTAGCAGTTGTACTAAACAGGCGATTACTAATTATTTAGTATAATTTGATATAAAATTTCTCACCCTTGGATTATTTTTAATTGTAAATCTACTAGTTATAATAAGCCTATTAATTAAAGCAAAATGATTGATGAAACACAATTTGAAAATTAAGATGCTAATATAATCCAAACGCTTGATGTGAATTTTTGCAATACATCTACACTTGCGAGATTAACTCGACACCCAGAAGTCAATATAAAGTAATAATAATAAAGGGAATAAAAGTGAATAACAATTACGTACATTTTCAAAAGTGTATGTCCCAATTATTTATAAATATATCCGTACGATGGAATAATAACCATAATTAAAATACTAGGGGTGGGAAGTTATGATGGAATAATGAAGATACGAGAAGTAAGGGAGTTATGGGAGGATTTTATAAAGCAGAGAATTATAGTCTTGTATTAATAAATGAAATTGTTATACGACGCAGTAACCGTTTTACTATTCGCAGTAACATTCTCCTGTGAAAATACAAAAATGCCTCTGACCTAAAATAAAAAAGGAAAATAATAAAATCGGGTTATTGCGAATAGTACGTGAACAGTACTGTTCACGCACGTTGAACAGTACCCGGTTAAAGAAAACTGAAGAAATACCGCCAGTGTCCCCGTAACCGTTTTACTAAACGCAGTAACATTCCCCTGTAAAAAGTCCGAATTACCCGACTACGATCAATATTACACTATAAGTAAACACTATATTTATTTTTTTACATTAAATTAGTTTGCATAAATTCTCTATATACCCTTTCATTATAATTTTCGAGAAAAAAACCCATTCGGGGGGATTTTTTTTCCCGGATAGGCGATTATCCGAACGTTTTTTTATGTTTCTGCAACATTTCGGCCTGGGAGACTGTCTCCCCGGTTCAAAAAATTTCAGAAAATATCGCCGTTGGCTGGAAAATATCGCCGGAAAACGGCGATATTTTCTGAAAATTTTTTAACCGGGTACTGTTCACGCACGTGTGAACAGTACCCGGTTTTCTTATTTTTGACCAGGGACATTTTTGTCTTTTTACAAAAAAATATTACTGCAAATAGTAAAACGATTACTGCATTTAGTATGCCTCTTAATAAATTGATCCCAACTCGAGATCCGAAGTAATCAGAAAGGAGCGTTAGGGTTTAGTTGAGCCAATTGAATTAGGTCTTGTTCGGAGAGCTAATAAAAAATTGCATTTTTATTTATTTATTTTTTGTTTAGTCAATGATAATAATAATTATAATAACGTTAAAATTTTGTAGGGCTTTTGTCATTTTGTGACACAGGAAAAAATTACGCACAACATATTTAGCATGTTCTTTTTGTTCTGTTTTGAAAACAGTTTTAGTTTTAACAGCAAATTTAATATATTTTAATCATATTTTATTATTTTTAAAATAACTTTTTACTATTTAGCATCTACTTTTTATATTTTTAATACATTTTTTACATTATAAAATTATTTTTCAAAACTTGTTTTCAAAATCGTTTTCAAAACAATAAAAAAGAACATGCCCATTATTTGCTATTGGCTGAACTACAAGATAAGAAAATCTGTGGATCGGATGTCTATCGCTGATTCACTATAAATAGTGAAATAATCATAAAGTGGCCTTAAACGACCAAAACAATGGGGACAACTGCAATCGCCACCTCTGGAAAACCCCAACTCCAGTCACTAAGGCTGCTCCGCCGCACATATTTCAACCGCGTATTCGCAGCCGTTTACATATTAGCCCTCTCAGCTCTACTCTACCACCACGCGCTCACGCTCCTCCACTCCAAAACCTACGCATCCGTCGCCGTCGCCATTTCCATGCTACTCGCCGACTTTGTTCTCGCTTTCATGTGGTTAACTTCTCAGACGTTTCGGTTGACCATGCTAGTTCGCGAAGTCCACGAGGAAAATCTGGAAAAGATTTTTTCCAGGGAGGATTTTCCGGCCCTGGATATTTTCATATGCACGGCGGACCCCTACAAAGAACCGCCGCTGGACGTGGTTAACACGGCCTTGTCCGTCATGGCGTATGACTATCCGGCGGAGAAGATATCGGTGTACGTGTCGGACGACGGCGGGTCGGAGTTGACTTTGTTTGCTTTCGTGGAGGCTGCCGAGTTCGGAAGGTTTTGGCTGCCGTTTTGTAAGGAGAATAACATCGTGGATAGGTGCCCGGAGGCGTTTTTCCAATCGAATTATTCTCCAAGTTCTGAGACTCAAAATATTAAGGTACGTCTTTTTGTTTTACTATTTGTATTATTTGTATTATTTAATAATAAAAGTATAATTCTTTTGTTAAAGTAACAAGAAAAATGATAAGCCGTGTTTGACGTTGCATGATTTTAAAAAATTGAGTACTTTGACCGTTACATGATTAAAAAAATCATTAGTAATCGTTCAAATTATACATATATTAAATTGAATTTTCATTTGAATTATTTTTGAGATGGAATTAATCAAATCAACTCAGAGATTGAGAATTTTATTTCATGTTTTTTCTCCTTTGTTTTTCTTTTTCTTCCTATGCAAAATTTTAACGTTACATTTTTACATTTTCAAAATAAAAACGTAACGAGAAACCTCATATAATAATTAATTATGTATCTTAACCATTATTGCAGGAAAAGTACGAGAAAATGAGGACGAAAATAGCAAGTGTGATGGAGAAAGGAAAAGTGACAGATGAAGACATTAGGCAAGAGGTTGAAGAAGCTTTTAGCAAATGGAAACAACCAACTTTCACTCGTCAACACCATCCTTCTGTTATTCAAGTAAATCAATCAATTCCCACTCTTTGATTAATTAGTCTTTTTTTAAATTTATATATATATATATATATATTTTTTAATAATGCAGAAGTAAAATAATCGCCAACAACGTTTGAAATATAAAAGTTGGGGTGTCCTCCTATTGATATTCCGGATCCAGACCCGTAACTCCAAACTTAGCTAGTGAATGGGCAATAACATTTCTACGCATGTCCACCTAGAAAATACCATCTAGTGCCAGCTCGCTACTCCTTGCCACAATTGACACAATAAGCTCCTGAGTCCCTAGCATTCGGTCATATTCACCCCTCATTGCCAAAACCACTGTTGCAGCGTCCCCAACTAGTGAGCATGGATGCCACCCATGTTGAACCAGAAGGTCAATCGCTACAAGACACGCCATGGCTTCCGCTACCTAAGCCAAATTTACTCATGAAATCTTCCTAGCTATCCCACATAACCATCTTCCATCCGCATCACACCCAATGTGTTACTCTCCCACCCGATGTTGCAGTGTCTATTATCACTCTTACACTTTCATATAATTTCAAGATGTGTTATTCTCTCCATCTTATTAAACGAGTTTAATGATATAATTATTTCAAAATTACAAAATACAATTCAAACATGACATTTTATAAAAGACGAATAGAGTAGTCGTTTTGCTAAACCTTCAAGATATTGGTTTTTTGTAACTTTCCATTGTATATATTAATAATATGTATAAACTATATGCTAAATTTAGAAAATTTCAGGTTTTACTGGAAAGTTTGAAGGACAAAGACATGGCGGGAAATCCCATGCCCAACCTGATTTACGTCTCCAGAGAGAAAAGCAAGGCCTCTCCTCATAACTTCAAGGCTGGCGCCCTCAATACCTTGGTAAGTCCCTCGTTAATGGATAATTTTCAATGTCGTTAATAAAATTTCGTAATTTTAAAAAAAGTGTTTTTTTTGGAAAGCTTCGAGTATCGGCCGTGATGACGAACGCACCCATTTTGCTTACTCTGGACTGCGACATGTTCTCAAACGACCCGAAAACGCCACGAAATGTGCTGTGTTTTTTGATGGATCATCCGGATCGGGCCAGGGCCTGGTACTACGTACAATTCCCTCAGATTTATCAGGGCTTAAACAAGGCCGACATTTATGCGTCGGAGTTTAAGGTTCCGTTTCAGGTGAACCCATTGGGCATGGAGGGCATTCGAGGCCCAAATTACGTTGGGACTGGTTGTTTCTTCAGTCGTCGGGTTTTCTTTGGTGGGCCTAAATCATTTGTGGACCCAGAGATTCCGGAGGTCCGGCCCGATTACGTTGTCAAGAAGCCCATTAAGTCTGAGGCCATATTGAACCTGGCCCATCATTTAGCTGGATGTAGATATGAACAGAGCACTCATTGGGGTTCAAAGGTAAGACAAATGGAAAATTGCAGTGTTAGTCACTTTTGCTTCAATTGTTGCAAAAAAAATCATTTTTGTATGTAGAATGTTACCATTTGTGACCGTTTTAACCTGTTATTATATGTTTTCAACCGTCAACATACCTAAAAGTTTTTCGGTTCTTGTAAAAAACCTATATTAATATTGACTGAGACACTTACCGGAAAGAACAAATAATATATTAAAATAGCTAACACAATACATTCAAAATGGTTTTCTTCACTACAATTTAAACAAAAATGACAAAAAGTGTAATAATTTCAAACACAAGTGGCTAAAAGTATGATTTTTCCGTAAGAGAAATCTCAAATGAAAAATGACTGTTTTACTTCTTTATGTTTTCATGTTAGTATTCTTGTTTCTTATTTTGCAAGATTGGCATTTCTTTTATCATTTTTATATGAAAAAGAAGATCAAACATGTGATTAGTTATCCATTAATTAGATGTTTGATTACCTATCTCCCATTTAATTATTTATTTGACTGATTATTTCAAGTAAAAATGATCAAAAGTGCAAAATTTACAAACCTAACGAGCAATACCAAAAAATAGCCATTTTTTCCAATCTCAAATTAGCATTAATGAATGATGGTGTCCCACAGAGTGATATGAATTTGCTTCACTTTGAAATGTGCAGATTGGATTCAAATATGGGACGTTGGTGGAGGATTTCTACACTGGTTTTCGACTTCAATGTGAGGGGTGGCATTCTGTATTTTGCCATCCCAAGAGGCCAGCATTTCTTGGGGGTATACCAATCTCCCTCTATGATGTGCTCAGCCAAAATAAACGATGGTTTGTGGGATTTCTTGAGGTAGTTTTCTCCAAGTACAGTCCAGTTACATATGGCGTCCGAGCCATGGGGATTCTAGCATCTTTCACTTATGGCCATTATGCTCTCTATTCCCTATGGTCCATTCCAATTACTGTATATGCCTTCATTCCTCAACTCAGTATGCTCAGCAATTTCTGCATTTTCCCAAAGGTAATCATTGAAGAAGTATCCATATTTAGTTGCCTGTGTTTCCATGTTTAATGGATGAATTTCAAAAGTTCTATGCTTTGTTTTAGAATTCTGTTAATCCCACCTTTGCACTTTGAAAAGGGTTTGCATAAAAATTGAGTCTTGAAAGAAAGCAAGAACAGGGCAGTGGTATTGAGAACTTTGGTTTTTCTTGAAATTTTACAGGTTTCTGATCCATGGTTTTTCTTGTATGCCTTTTTGTTTCTCGGGGCATACGGGCAAAATTGTTGGGAGTTCATTTTAGCTGAGAGTACATTTGAAAGGTGGTGGAGTGACCAAAGATTTTGGCTCATTAGAGGTCTCACAGCTCACACATTTGCAAACATTGAATACATAATGAAACTTTTAGGCGTTCCATCACAGGGATTCAATGTGACAAGTAAAGTAGTTGATGATGAACAAGGGAAGAGGTACGATCAAGGGCTTTTCGAGTTTGGCGTGCCATCGCCAATGTTCGTGCCCTTATCAATGGCAGCAATCATCAGTTTGATAGCTTTCCTCTATGGTTTTGTGGATGTTATCATCAAGGGGGGAAGCTTGGATGCCTTGTTTGTGCAAATTTTTATTGCTGGTTTTGGACTCTTGAATTCATTACCAATTTATGAAGCCATGGTCTTGAGAAATGATAAAGGAAGAATGCCTACTAGGATCACCATAGTTTCTGCTATTCTTGCTTTTGGTCTTTATATCACAAGTTTATTTATACTAAAGATGTAACAACAACAACTAAACCTTTGTCCCACTAAGTGGGATCGGATGTATGAATCATATCTCAGCCATCGGCTATACTAAAGATGTAAGTGGTCAAGCAAAATCTGTAGCATTTCCTATTGTAATCTCTTCTGTTACAAAACTTTTGCTGAATATTTATTGATACTCAGTGAGTTTGTCATATGCTATTTGAGCAACTGAAATCTTTGTATGGCTAACTGCTAACTTAAAGGGATGTCTTCCTGGATGGTTTTGTTTACAACGAATTCTCCCAAGCAGCAAACATTAATTTGCAGCCTCAGAATTCAGCAATGTTTCTAAAACCAAGCGAACTCACCATTTTGGGGAGCAAAAACACAGTTCTTTCCCTAACAGTTTCAACTCTGAATGCTTATAACTACGGATTCATCAGCACTGTCGAAACAGACTGGGTCCCCCGATGATGATCCCGATGATCCTGCATTTGGATCCACTGAATGTTCTGCGGCACAAACTTCAACTCTGGAGACAACTATAGTCAGTTGCTGTGGCTGCTCCACATGGACTATTCGCGAGGTCTCGGTTTCTGGCCTGTGTGAGTTATCATTTCCTGATGCAGTTGGTTCAGGATTAGTAGCTTTGGTTGTGGAAATGGCAACAGAGCATCTACAAAGTGGGCAAGTAGCGTTTGAGTGGAGCCAATGGCTTATACAGTCAATGTGGAATATATGCTTGCATGATGGGATCTGGTGCAGTTCCTCTTTGACTTCAAATTCTCCCAGACAAACGCAGCAGCTGTAAAGTTTTTTTCATAAAATTCGTTAAGCATACATGATTGCATTTACTTTTTATGTCATGACATTGAACAGATCAGTAGAAGTATTACTTACGGTCTTGAAAAGTATTACTAACTGCATAAGCAACTAAATGTGGCGGTGATTTTTTTGCAGAAATAAGGCTCCTAAAGATTGTTTGATGCGTTATTGTGACATCTTATAAGCTGTTAACAGAGGAAAATGCAGTTGTAAGTTCTTACAGTGTTTCCCTTGCCTTTGAATGTCCATCATACTGTATTACTGGAAGCTTTTCCTTGAAAATTTGCTCCACATCCGTAGCAGCCTAAAAAGATTGAATTGATCATTACTTTGAAGTGAACTAGATTTGCACAGAAAAGAAATCCAAATCCCTGTAAGTGTAGTAGAGTGGAGAGATCAGGAGGGTTCTCACCGATGAACTGACTACAGCTGCTCGTCGATTTGAGTTCTGTGGAGGATTAGCTGAAGTTGCAGAAATGGAAGAAACCCTCTTCTTGAGATAGAACAAGTAAAACAAGAGAAACAAGATTATAGAAAAAAGTATTGGGATTGAGAATATAAAAGCCTGGTACAGTTTAAGCTGAAGTTCTTCGGAGTACAAGTGAGAAGGAACTGGAGTTTGTGGACTAAAACCTCCCATGATCTTGATGAAAATCTGTGTGTTTGTTGATGATTTGGGAAGTTAGAAAGCTCTGGGACTTGAAACATATTATCTAGCTAGTTTGTGAAGGTTGCATTCAGCTTTTATATGTGAGTGGGAGGGAGATTTGTGCCTATGTGGGGTGGTTATAGCATTGATAAAAAAGTACTCCTTTTTCACTATAAAATAAACATTGATCATAAAGGGCTGCTGAAATTCAAATCTGATGCTTTTAAGCCTATGCTGCAAAGCTTGAAACTGGCCATTTTGGGATCCTTGGCTTGTCTTTATCATCTCCTACACTATCCCTTCAGTCTGTGGAAAGAAGACTGAAAGTGAATTCACCGTCGTGCAGGAAATAGAATGTCATGATTCTGACAGGCAATTCGCTACCCAGAGATAGATTGGAACAACGTCACATCAGACTACACACGACTCTTTTAATGGAACGGAAGAAGTTAGATCTTTTTTTTCCCGAAATGGGAGGTGAAAACTACTACTACTACTACTAGACAGTGTGAACAGTTTAAATGAAACTCCTCAGTAAATGTCACTTTTCTTGTTCAGTCAGGTAGGCAAAATGCAGCAAATGGAAAGGAGTTTCGGTTCGAATGGATGGAGGGTTCTTTCTGTGCCTAACCTCACTAACAATTTATTGCTCTTAATCATGCATTCTTTATTTCTATTATTACAGAGATGTGTCAACTTTTTACCTTACGTTTTGGCCAAGACTCAACTGATTCTGGAATAATTGCTGTACCTATCTCTGTACTTTTTCTCTGCACAATTAACGGTCTTCAAAGTCCTATGCTTTTCCTTTACGTATAAGTATGTCCAGAATTGATACTTATTGGCATCAATAAAAACACATCTTCAAGAAAGGATTACTTGCAGAATACCTGAGTGAATTCTTCAGACATCTTTTCTGGCGCTAACGGTAAGATGTGATTTATATAACCGATCTCACATACTGAGTATTCATGATGTTTACTTCAATCGGATAAGTGAGAACAGGGGCAATAAAATATGCAAATAAAGAAGATAAGTGTAGACTTTGTTAGCCATTTTATTTAAATCAGAATTAGTATTCTGTAAAACATGATTGATTAAATATCTTGCTGTTTAAGATTATGCAGCCTATACTTTTTGCCTTTCTTAAGCGAATCATTCCTTTCATCATCACTTTTTCTGTATTTTAGTAATTCTTAGGGACACTTTCCACTCCATTTTAGAGTTTTATAATGAATTTGTGGGCATTTTGTGCGATAAAGATTTCACTGTGTAAATGTGGGTCATGAACAATCTCCTCTTCTCCTTTTTTTTTTTCTCTCAAAGTGGGGGGTGCTCTGGACATATCTCTAACAGCAACACAGAAGAAGATTCTCTGGATTTGGCAATCGGCAATTGGCAAAAGCATCAGCATCAGCCATCACTGTTTCTACACTTATTTGAAGGAGAAAAAGTGGCCAAGTGCTTTCTTTTTCCTGCGCATATAGAATGAGCGGCTGCTATGGAAGTCTTAACATTGGATATTCCAACAGTCCCAACAAACGAAATTCCAGAGGATAAAAACACAATCTTGAGTGCACTTGAGGATAGTATAGACATCATTGGAATAGCTTCCCATGATTGAATTTTCATTTGGTTTTCTGTGTTACCTCTAGATGAGATTTGCTTATTGATTTCTACTATCTCCGTCCCACTAAAAGAGTAGCGTTTCTAAGATTGTTTTAATGAAACGGATCAATTAGATATTAACTTACTTTCCCACTAAACATTTTCATCTTCATCGTATCTATCATTACTCAGGCTTGATTACCCACAAACTGCTTCTTAATGATGGTTGGAACATAATTTACTAGTGTTGTGATTAGCCATTTAATTTCACACACAGTGCAGCCTTGATGCAAGTTATGCTAATGTTCCAGGAGGCAGGGCAGGGGATCCATAACTATCCTTTTCATCTTAAAGAATGAAATGAAATCAAACAGCAAGTTGAAAGATCAAGTTGCATACAATCAAGAATATAATATTCATGACATCAACACAATTCCACAATAACAATCAACAAGTGAAAGACAAACTGATTAAGTGGCTGTGCAACTAGCAAGAAAGAAAGAGGGAAGATATTTGTTCCTCTGCTTTAGACAATGCTGCAATAGAATCTATCTCCATTATGTTACTCCCTCCGTAACATTAGAATAATACACTTTGCAATACTTACAAACATTGCTGTAACCAAAGGAAGCAAAGGAAAAATGTGTATTTATAGTAGAAAGATTTTTATCATAGAAGATACAACATTTAAAAAATAGGAAAGAAGTGCAAGTGGCAAGCAAAATATTCCATTCTCATTGCAGATTTCTCTATTCCGATCTGCCTTCCTTTCTCAACTAGACAAATGATTTCAAAACTAGGGCTACATTAGTACTTCCTCTTTCTAATCTTGAAACTCAGTGACCGAATAACGTCATCATCGGCATTCATGGTTGTCTCAAGAGCTTCCATGGACTCAGGTTTGGTGAAGTAGGTAAACAGAAGGTAAATACCATCCAAATAAGTGTTGGTCTCTCCTGCTTTATTTCTCTTTCTAATGCTGTAAGCAAGAGGAATGACCCCTCGGTTGAACACTTCTACATACATACCCCCACCGGCAACAAGCAACTGTAAAGAAACCACCAAACAAAGGAACCAAGATACAGAGAAAATTCAGTCTATACATCCACACAAGTCCAGTAGGAGTAAATCAAATTATGATTTGTAACGTCCTGTATCAATGATAGGAAGTATGCATTTAGAACCGAGGAAGAAGTGATATTAAACTAAACAGCAATATAATCGAACACACACTAAGTAACGAAACTAATGGTGCAATCAACATCAACAACTCAACATGCTAGGTAAGATTGTGAAATCTGAGTTTTATTTAGTATCTCAAGATTGGCAGAAGTTTAAGACTGGTGAAAATGAAATGCAATAGTAGTGAGGCAGGTGCATTAAAGAGTCAAATCGAACGTCAAAGGTTTCAATTATTTATAATTACTCAAAGATAAAGAACAACTTAAGTGGAATACAAGAAAAGTGGCAGTAAGAAAGGGCAATATAATTAATCTGAAGTGCTTGAAACAGTATTGCAGAATCTTCAATGATAGTTAACCCTAATGGAAAATCTAGGTAGGTCACAGGATGTTCTATATTCAAATATTTTGTATTAGTCTGTGAACGATAATGAAGTGGTGCAGTCTGAAAAGATGGCACTCTTTAACATTATCGACAAACTTTCCCATGAAAGTTCATCTTTCTTGTACTAAATCAATTCATCCCTTATTAATCACGTGGATCCAAGCAGCTCAAAGGCATTGAAAATGATCAAATTGCGACTAAAATCCAATTCAGCTCTTATCACAAAACCTACAACCCTCTTCTGCCACATACCAATACATCAAAGCATCCATTAATACACTTTCTTGCACTAAATGAATTCCAAGGCTCGGCATAGGAAGCAAAACTTTTCATCCCAATAAGAACATATAGTAATTCCCACTCAAGATGCAAACTTTACCGAATGAGCTAATTTTGAACCAAGCTAATATGCCTAATTCAAACGAACCCAGAAAAATAGAAGCACGAAAGTAGTAAGAAAACTAAGAAAATTACCTCCTCGTACTTCTGAGTGAGAGTGAGACGCTCATCTTCAGACATGTCAGGTCTCAAAACCGCCATTGTTTCATACTGGCGAAGCCCAGGTGGGCATTGGGGTTCCTCTTTATCCTCGACGGCAGTGATGCCGGAGCCGGGGGAGATTGGCGAGTCGTCATCGCCTTCCAACCCACCTTCAAAGAAAGAACCGGAGAAGTCCATAGTCTGAGCTCTGATTGATAAAGCTGAAATCTTGGAGGCCCGGTGGTTGCAGGAGACATAATTGTGGGATTTGGGAAATGGGTTGAGGGAGCAAGTGAAGGAGAAGAGGGATGACGGCGAGGAAGAGCAGCTGCCGCTGCTGAGCGTCGAGAAGATTAAGGAAGAAGATGATGAAGAAGCCATCTTTGTTGGTTGGGAAATTGAGAGGTCCCTCACTCCCCTCTCTGTTCTTTTTGGATTTTGATTACAAACATTGGATAAGGAGAATTGTTTTTGCTCTATCGCTTTCGTACGGCGTCGTTTCGAGGAAATGCTCATGAAAGCGTGATTTGAGAACTCAAACCTTATGAATTTTATGTACTCCATCTTCATCAATAAAAAATAATTAGGTTTGATTAAATTTCATTATTATTTCTCCTTCAAATTAAAAACTCTAATTATATTCAAGTCTCATTGAAAATTTTAAGAACCATAACAATATCTCAAATATAATTTTCCTTATAAAACATTGAAATTTTAATTTTGAATTCATTATTCTTATCACATGAGATTCTTTGTATGCTATGACCTCCTCCAAAAGTGAGGAATATAAATGGAAATTTATGCATTAAAATTGTTTGTTCCTTGGTTTTTTAAATATTTTTCTCCCTCAAACATTTGTGAGAGAACAAACTAATACACAAATGACTCGTTCGACAAATTACTATTTTCCCCCCTATTTTCATGTATGTTAGAAACTTCTACTTTTTATGATTTTCCAAATTTTGGATTCCTTGTAAAATTTTCTTGTAGGTTGCATTCAATATTATGATCCTCTCTTTTTTTTCAGGAAAAAAGGGGAAAAAATCAAGTATAGTTGATTATCGATCAAAAAGCATCTTGTGTTAAAAATAAACAATAAAAAGGTTACTCAAAACAAAATTTAAAAAAAAATAAAACTAATAAGTAGATAAATGAAATCATGGGCTATAGCTCACAACTTTAAAACTAATATTTGGGCTACAAGCCCAAACTAAATAAAACAAATATTGGGCTAAAACCCATATAAATAAAACAAGAATTGGGTGACAGCCCAAACTGAATAAAACACATATTGGGTGATAGCCCAATTAAATATAAATGTTCTTGTGTCGTCTTCCTTCAAAGTAAGTCGAAGGAAGAAGTATCCTTCAAGCAAGAAAGCAAGGACTTGAGAGGGAGAGAGAGAGAGAGAGAAGCAGCGAAGCGATTCGTAGAGAGAGAAACAATGGATCCCAAATTCACAGAGGTTTCACAAACCTTTGATAGATTCAAAGCTGCTATTGTGCGCAAAGATTTCGACACCTGCACCACACTGCTTTCCCAGCTCAAGGTATAAAAAAAATAATCCATGTTCCATAGTCCATCAAGAATTGCTGTAAATATTTTTGTTTTTGTTTGCTGTGGAAGCCCTTTTGTGTTTTGTCCCCTTTGATTCATATTTGTTGTTATAATCGCATATGAGCTTTACCTTAGTAATGAATTGTTAGATTTTAGGTTTTACCCTAAAAGGGGGGAAAATGGTTTCTTGCCATTCTGGGTCTGCTCAGATTTTTCTTGAAAGAACAGAAAGACGGACATTCTAGGCTGAATTGGAGTTTTTGTGGTGTTTTCAGTAATTGTGTTTGGTGAAAAGGATGATGTGAAATTCAGATATGCAGGCTGCGCGATTGAAAATAGCTGAATTGGGTTGAGGTGGGCTGAAAAATGTGAACTTTGGGACTTGAAACACAAGAATTAGAAGAAGTCGGGGATTAGTTAATACTTCTGAGAACAGTTGAGACAGTAGTATTGTGATGCCTAAGCTTAAGATTCAAACTTGAAAACCTGTTCTTTTCCCTTTTTTTATGCCTCCCAATGGTAATCAGCTCACTGGATGTCCATTTTAAAGTCTTCCGCATGATTATGTATGCCAACTCTCAGATTTGAATGAGATCCATTTGCTTGGTCTTCTTTTGCAGGTTGCATTGACAGGATTCAAGAGCCTTCCTCCATTGTTTGAGAATACGCCAAATGCTGTTGATGAGTTAATGCTAGCAAGTAATGTTTTCACTTGTAATACATATTTTGATGTCGTTTATTGTATGAATTACTTATTTTACCAAGTATATGCCCTTTTTAGTATATGTATTGGGTGTTTTGGTGCATATCAGTGTGACTTCTATTAAATGAGCTAGAAAGATACTTTGTTCTGTATGCTATCAAAATGTGTTTTGGATTTTATTTTTTAAATATTAAAAGTGTATTGGAAGTGCAAGGAGGTGTACTGGGAACGATGAAAATTGATTTTTTTTTTTTAAATGTTTTGAAGAAGTGTATAGAAGATACCATATCTTTTGTTTACATAGTTTCTTTCTTGTTCAATTCTACCCTGTTTCCCTTTAACTTCCTGAATGATTGTGCTAGTTGTACAGTTTTTGCTGTTCTTAGGGATTCACATGTCACTTTTATGCTTGTGCTGTGTATTTACATAGTATGAATGTCATATTAGAAGCTCTCCCAGTTTTTCTGCTCTTACATTGTTATTTTTTGACATTTAGGGGATATATATGAACATGCTGTTGTTTTGAGTGTGAAGATTAAGGATCAGGATGCCTTTGAGAGAGATTTCTTTCAGCTGAAACCTTACTACACTGATGCACGGTAAGTACTTCATTCTGGTTTGGTTGTACACAATTGCATACAGTTTGCTTATTTATGATTACTTAGTCTTCTCAAATTTAAGTTGAGAGTATGATATTCTCCAATTTTCTTTTCCATATTCCTACCTTTCTTCCGTGGAGCAGCGACCGTCTTTCACCTTCACCTCAAGAGTATCCCATCTTAGGCCTTAACCTTCTGAGACTGCTTGTACAAAATAGAATTGCTGAGTTTCACACAGAACTCGAGTTGCTCCCTCCAACTACATTGGAGAATCCTTGCATCAGGCATGCTATTGAATTAGAGCAATCGTTCATGGAAGGAGCTTACAACCGTGTCTTGAGTGCTAGGCAGACTGTACCTCATGAAACTTATGATTATTTCATGGAACTGCTAGCAAAGACAGTCAGGCAAGTCCCTTAAGTCCCTTTTTGCTTGTCAACTTTTATTAAAAGGGATTTTTTTCACTCATAATTTCCATCTCACTTTTGTGGAAATTATTGGTTTTGCGGCACGAACGCATATACCTCCTAATTTTGTGCATTACTGATTCATGTGAATGTCCATTTATTTGTGGTCCGGTCACTTAGTTACAAATATATCTTGCTGGTTTTCTAAGCTTGCTTTTATTATTGATTATAGGGATGAGATAGCTGGATGCAGCGAGAAGGCTTACGACAGTCTCTCAATTAGTGATGCTCGGCAAATGTTGTTGTATACTTCAGACAAAGAAGTTTTAGCATATATCGAAGAGGTACTTTGTGCAGTTAAATGTTCCCTCTTCCTTCTGCCCCAGCCAAAAATAGGGGGCAAAAAAACCACATTCTTTTTTTTTTTTTTTTTTTTTTTGGTGCAATTATGAATTTTATACTATCTGTCTGTTGGCAATTGGTAATTGCCTGTGAAACGGTAAATAAGAATATTTCTGTCTTATTCATGGTACTTAATATCAACCTCTGTAGTCTCTCCTGAAATTTTGTAGAGATGAGAGTTGGAGAGAATTTTGGATTAGTGAATGAGAATAGGCAAACCTACACCTGTTTCCTTTATCTGCCATCTCACAGATGTAAACTGGAATCATCGGATGGGCAACATAGGCTTCTGATTCTTCTGAGCAATGCGATTTTCGTAACATAGTTCCCATTTTTTTAATTTTTTTTTAACCATTGTGTAGTAATGATGCTAGTGATAAATTTCTTACTCTTACAACTGTATTTGCAGGAACATCCTGAATGGGAGATCAAGAATGGGCTTGTGATTTTCCAAAGAGCAAAAGAAAATGCACCTTGCAAGGAGATCCCCTCTCTGCAGCTTATCAATCAGACTCTCGGTTATGCTCGGGAGCTGGAGCGAATCGTTTGAGGAGGGATCAAAATGCTGCTGATCTTTCCCCTCTGTACTTCATTCATTTCTTTTTGCGGAATTTTGTTATGCTTGGACAAGATAAGATTTTCGAAAGGCGTTTGTATTTCAATTTAGTCAAAAGATTTGGTTGTTCTTCTCATACACCTTTGGGGTAAAATGCTACTTTTTAGTTTTTACTTGAGTCAAGCATTCCTTTATGACAAGGTGCAAATATAACAGTTGTTTAGATGTTGAATTTGGTTTGCGGTCGTCTGAAATGGACCACAAAGATGAAAGAATCCAAATAAAAAATTACATCACCATCAGACAATTACATCAGATTCTTTTCATGATTCTTTTTTGCAGTCTTATGACAATGAAGTTTGAACAACCATGATCGATAAATAAATGCCAGTTCCAAATCTTTCCTGCAACTTCATATGGTTAAATGTTAGAATTCTCCAGCCTGCTAGTTCATTGTAGCATCTATAATACTAATGAATTGCCACAACACCAAAATTTGCCATGAACCTAACCCGTTATAAGTGATTAGTTATCCCGAAACACGACCCGATTGCCATTCTACCAACTGGTTTTGGGAGGGTTTCTTTTTTGTGGGGGTCAAATAGTGAAGACTAATGTGTGTTTTGAATCAAAATTTGGTTGTTCTTACTTTGTTTTTGTAGGGGTTGGGGTTGGGGAAAATGAAATGATAAAAGAAAGGCGGGAATGAGCCCACAGGTCGTCAGCTTAGCATGCTTACTATAATGCTAATTTCTAAAATTGCAACTCTGCATTTAATTGCAAATTGGCTGGCAAAGAAAAGAACCCTTTTTCTTCTAAGTGATGTGATGAAAAGAAACTTTAGACATTGATTTATACGATTCGTCCAGCACTGAAATCTTGCCTTAGATACTCATCACTGTCGGCCATTGGGGCCACCATACTTTTCTATATCTTGGCAATTAACAGCTAGAATTGAACTTAAAAGAGTTTCAAAGCGATCAATTTACTCTGTTCCTAAAAGCTCCGGTGATTATTTCCTTCTTTCAGCTTTATATATACTGATGATTGCCACTCGGAGTTCTTCTTGTGGGGTGTTTTCTTGCCAATATCATATCGTCGTTTGAGATTGCAGAATGATCATGAAAACAGAGCACATGCATAATAGCGTTCTTGTAGTAATAATCACTGATGGGTTTTGCTTAAAATGTTGAATGATTGTTTGTTTTTACCCATGAAAGAAAAATGTTTTTGCTCAAAAAAGTATTACAAATAGACTCGGGACAGAGAGATTACGTGTGACTTTTAACATCCTTATTATTTGAAAGCAGATTCTTGAATTCCTCATTCATGGAGTCATGACCCCCCCTTATCCCTCTCTATTATTGGTCTTTGCCTCCTTTATATTGTTTTTTCAATGAAAAAACCTCCCACATAACTGAGTTATTGCAACCCATTACTCTCAGTTCCCTGAATTCATCTTATATCTTTGAAGTTTGAACCCTTTGATTGTCTTACATTGTTTTTAAGTTGATTAATCTTCCCACTGTCCAGGTTTGACTTGGCTTTGTGATAATTAATGTGGGGTTTTTCTTTCTTTCTGAAAAAGATGGAAACTTTATGGTTTCCTAGATTAAATGCAATTCACATGATTTTACTGAAAAAAAATTATAAATATATCTCTTCTCTTGCAGTTATTGGAAGTGGAAATTTGTTTGATTGTACCTTCATCATGAATGCTCCTGGAGTTTCTTCCCATTCTGATGAATATTTTCTTCAGCACAGCTTAGCCTTTTCTGAAAGTCTCAAGGTATGTTTTTTTGCTGTGTTAATCTTCTCCATCTATGGCAGAGAGTTGCATATATTGCTGATTCTTGGAACTGCTTAATATTTCTTCCAGGACTTGAAGAACTTAAGGATACAGTTATATTCAGCTGCAGATTACTTTGAATCATCTTACAAAAAACATGAATATAAGCAACTGTAGGTAAATTGATTTCACTTTCTGTTGTTAATGAAACTGTGAGGTTGATTATGATGTTTGTTCACAATGGAAAAGGGTGGTGGAAACAATAAAAGATTTTGCAAGTAAAGCTCTTATCAACACTGTGGATCACTTGGGGACTGTAGCATATAAAGTGGACAGTTTCTTGGATCAAAAGGTTGATGAAATTTCTGCTGCAAGGCTTCGGTTTTCTGACCTAGAACAGGTACTTACTGTAATCCTTTTGTAGCAAGCTTGTTTTGGACATTCAAACTTCTCCATTTAAGCTTCTTTGAATCCTCGATCATTCTTGATTTGATTTTGGTTTTAGAAATTTAGAACCTGCCGAGGATTCATCGATCACAACGGCCGTTTACAGCAGTCATTGGTCATCAAAACACCCAAGCACTATAAGCATTACAAAATTACAGGCAATGAATTCATCATCTTTCTTGAACTGGTTCTTTTTAGCTTCTACTTTGGGAATGGAAACTGACTTTAGTTAACTCTGCACTCTGTTCTTTCAGTTGAAGAAAGCAAATTTAGGAGCAATCTGGACTCTAAGGACAATGAACACTTAACCAAGCCGGGTAGGTGATCCGTATGTTCTCTTTAAAATGACAAAACTCCCTACGTTTCACTGAAAGAATTCTGTTTGGAGTTGTATCTTGTGAATCATAAACACAAATATCTCTGGACTCTTCTAATGGAACATAAAAAGTACGTTAGAAGCTAGCCTTTTAACTGCAGGCTAACAAAACCAATGTTGTGTTTTCCTACCATTTGCTCATTTACCCCAAGTACCTTTCCTTTTTGGCCCACAAGACATTGAAATTTATTGCTTGAGATATAATAAATGAATGAATCTGAGAATTGGTTCCTTTTGATGACTTTTGTAGCCAAAGCTATCCAAGAAGCAGTTGTGAAGCCCCATTCAGCATTAATGAGGTACATATGATTGGCTGTTCAATTTTTGGTGCCACTTTTAAGATCCTGGGATGTTTCTACTTACCATTTTACCAGTAGATAACATGATGTTAAAACACATTGAGTAATGCAGAAGAGGACATCTTACGCCGGCTTCTACTGAATCTTCTCCGGCGCCTATTTCCTTTTCTCTTCTGAGGATCACACCAAACCAAGAAGCTGGTATGCATCTGTGGTTGGTTTTACTGCTTTGAGTTTTAACCATTTTAAGTACTGTATGTAGTATTTACTGATGATTCTCAACTCAACTGGGATTAGGGAAACGATCTGTTTCGCCATTTCGCCTTCCACTGAAGCGTTCTGGATCTGTCGCGAGCAGATCAACTTCTCCAAAATCTTCTGCTACTGCAAAACGGGTGAGATGAGAATCCACACTACTTTCCTAAGATGTTGGATAAACTAATAATCTTGGCAAGTTTTATTTGATGACAGTGTCCTTCCGAGCCTCGGCGAGCAACTGCATTGATTAAGCATCCAGAGGCAAATAGAGGAAAAGAAGTTCTAGTGTACTCCAAGAACAGCAAATCTCTGCTTAAAGCATTGCTCAGTATGAATCGGTCAAAAAAGCAGAGTGCGCCACACAGATTCAAAGATGACAAATGAGAAAGTGCAGCATGTAAATTGCTTCTCATCCGAAACACTACTGAAGGAATAAGCCTTCATCCTATCAATTCTTGAACATAGTTTTTAAGGCATAGCCATCAACAGTTGTAATATCCACCGAGAAAATATGGTTAGCAGCGAGAGCATATTGATAAATCCCAGTAGATTAGCTTTGTATCAGAATTGCATTACAAATATTTCACAGATGTTTATACATAGTTTGTTCCTCTGCGGCTTAGAACAACAAAGACCGCACATCCAAAAGTTATTTTCAGTACATCCTCATATGATGCACTGAACAGTGCTGTTTTACCTGTGATGGTGTTAACACTTGAGAGATTAAACACCAAACAATCGCAGAAAATTGCCATGATCCCATCTGAGATTGAAATGAAGCTTCCTTCCACCTATGATCTTTACTCCAAGTCGATACAAGGAAGTTGGTGGTCGTGGTCTTTTTAGTTCAAAAGGGCATCTTCAGTCAGCTCACTAAAATGCTTCATCCGGCATTCAACACCATGAAAGTATTTAAGACATTGCATAAGATGGAAAGGCATGGAAGTGGTTTCCATTCAAAATCCAAGATCAAAACTGGGAAATTCTTCTGTTTTCTTTGTCTTTATGTCCTGTTCAGAAGTAATTTGAGAACCAGATCTCCCATGAGTACCATCACTTAAAATTGCCGCACCAATGACTTTTCTTCCATTCAGCCACCTTCTGTCACTTGATTTATTTTCTGCACGAGGCTAAACCAACGGAAAAAGTACATGTTTTCAAAAAAATATGCATTTAAGAGAGACACATCAAACAAACCAATATAATTCAATGTCAGTTGTTATCTTTTAACAGCTTTTTTCTTGCACATAGATATTCATTCATCTTCTGTTCCCACACGGTTTTACAATTTTGATATTACATGGATGTAACACTAGTCAAATTAGGTTTGGTCTTTTGAGATTGGGCAGAGAGGAAAGGGATATAAAGTACTCAAAATCAAATAAAATGTCAAAGATCAACAAACTAAAAGGGTAAAAGTTGAGAGCAATGAACCTGGGAGACGATTTGGGGTTCTACATTCGTAGAGAATTGATGTGTGTCAGAGCCGGACAGTGCTGCAGGTGCTCTTTCCTTTGGATTCTCTGTGCAGCAAAAGTTAATTTATTGCACATAAGTTGGGAGATGAAGCTGGTGATAATGTCATTGATAGAAGACTTGCCTTTACAAGAAAATAATTCAGTATGATTTCCACTTTCTAGATCTCTTGACTGGTCTCCCAAAACTGCAGCAGTTTTTGGTTTTAAGGCCAGCTCTGGCAAATCCAAACTTTTTGGTTCAAAACCTGGAGCATCTTCATATTTCCTACAATTGAAGGAGAATCAATATCAGCAACATGTTTGTAGCTCCTGATCTGGCAACATTCAGCATAAACAAAATTATTTGTAAGGAATACGAGTAGCAAGAACTTCAAAAACTGGTTCAGCAATACTACATAAAGATATAAAGAATGATACCGAGGGACTACCCACGCATTGGGGGGAAAAAGTAATTACTTACCAAGCCAAAGATCGATCATTCAGTTATTAACTAGCCTCTCGGATTTTTGTATTTTTGTGGTTGTTATTTATTTATTTATTTAGTTTTTGTCCATTGAAGAGGAAGAAAAATCTTAATTTAACCACATTTCTGTAAACTAACCCAACAAAGAAGCTAGAAGCAGCTTCAAATCCTGTTTTGTCAGATTCAGAAATTTCAACCAAAAGTGCTTGTTCCAAATCTTCATATTTTGAAATCTCACTGCTTTCTGTTTTCCTTGTCTTCTCTTCATGCGTGTACACTTTTTTGCTTCCTTCATCAGACGTATCTTGCAGTTCCTTTTTCTGAAAGAAACTGGATGACTGTGGAGTATGCAGCCCATCTTCACTCTTGGTTTTTCTGAGAATGGATAAGATCTCGTGTGCTGATACAACAGAAATCTAAATAACTTCTCCCATAAGGAATGAGAAAATTGTACAAAATGAAGTTCTGAGAAAAAGTGGACTGAATCACCACGTAAGAATCTTTACAATAAACCACTTCTTAAAAAATTAACAGTTTACCTGCGCGTACAGGCTTTTTGCTTGATTCCGGAGCAGATATATTGTTCTCATGAATGGGGCTTTTAAAGTTAGCATTTGTACGCCTAGAAGGAACTTCTTTTCGACATTCTCCTATAATTCCAAGAAAAAGAACCGATTTGTCAAAGCATCAAAATAAAAGGGAATCCAAGATGTAAAAAAAATACCACACCAAGTAATATAAATGGATTATATGCCACAGAAATATCAATGATGGATGATCCGTCGTGCATGATGGGTTAAAAATAAACAGTTAATAGATCTGATAGCTCACGGAGAAGCTACAGTACTGAATTCAATAAATCGAAGTTGCCAAAAAGGGAAAAAGAAGAGATGAATGGAGATGTACATGACATATTCTAGCCTAAAGAAATTTCTCAGTGTACCCAGGTGGGAAAGTCTGTCCTTGACCCAAACAGCAGAAAAGATGCTTGACCAGAATCTCAACCTGCAGGAAATAGGCAGAGATGGCATACCTACAGGAAATTGGCTGCGGAAATGTAACTGGCCTTTTGCTCTTTCTGTTTTACCATCCATTTTGCAAATCATCCCTTCAACTTTAATGTCTATTGGAGGTTTACGATCTTCTTTCATTTCTCCAATGTCCACCAAGTGACCATCCAATGCTATGGATTCTCCAGACTTGATTATCTCATCCATTTTCAGAAACCGGCTCTCTAAGAATCTACCGGTTTCATCATACAGCAATACCTAACAGAAAATTTGTTCAGGAGAGGGGGGATTGGGAAGGTCAGGTGTTGGGTATGAATACCATATGTATAGACATAAACATAACTCCTTCAGAAACAGATAGAGAATAGCCTAGAAAACCAACCTGTTTCCTTAGTGATCCACAACTGTGAAGCTGTAAAACTCCGTCATGATACTTCTTCGCCTTTTGAGTAATTTGGGTTGTGTACAAGACCTGCCATTCTATAAGGAATTTAGCCAAAAGGGTAAATATTAAGATAACAAAACACTTGAAAATGACATTGAAGGGAACAAATATAAAACAGGAAAAAAAAAAAAAGACAATTTTTAGCTAGGGAAATCCCATTGATGAAGAAAGCTATTTATTCTAGCTGTTTCAAGATTCCCCTTTGTAAATGGAGCAACAGAAAGTGAAGTTCATTACATTTCAGTCTTCAATATCAGAAAACAATAACTTCGACAGAATTCAAAAGCTTCTGAACATGCAAAAAGAACCAACCTTCTTTGCTTGATTTTGTTGTTTCAGGACACCCTGGAGAAGAGCCATATTTTGTCATTCCATTCCTTTTGTACTCTGAAATGTGGAAAGTATACAACATTAGATAATTCAAAGGCTATAATGGCTTCAAACATAGTCAAGGGTAGTGGCATTGTGCCAAGCCTTTTTCCTGTCCTTTCAAGAGCACTAACAACTAAAGGACACATCAAATTGAAAGCATTAAGATGTCCACCCACTCATACAAACATCTATAGTCAGTAGGAATGGAATCCATATGAAAAATGTGAGGTTCCCTAGCTAAATCCCCAAATCCCACAACTTCCTGAAAAGACATACATTTTGACAATGAAGAACATCATATGTAAAAACGGATTCATGGTCCTACCTCTTATAAGTTTCTGTGATGGGCTGGTATTGATTGATTTTGCTTTCCTCTGGCCGAACTTAGGATTCCTCTCTGGAGGTGCTCAAAGAATCATGCATCAAAAGCTCACTCAGAAAATGAACGCATTTAAGAACAAGCAAAAAAGGAACAAGAACATGAAGCTAATAATAATACTGCAGCATCATTACCAAATTTTGGAGTATGAAATGGTTCAGATATTCCGTTAATCTTTGGTGCCTTTTGAGACTGGCTAAAGTTGGACATCGATTTGTGATCATCTCCTTGTGGAAAAACGTCACCAATATCAACAAGATAAGATTCAAACGCCAAGGATTCACCCGCTGCAAAGACATCCTCTTTCTTTACAAATCTACTCCCCAACAGCTTCTCACATTCATCATAGAGAATCACCTAACCAAAAACTCAACAGTATGAAACTTTTTTTTTTTTTTTTTTTCCTTTTCATATTCAAGTACAATTGCATTCATTTTTAAGTCGTTCCCCCTAAATAACCCTAATTACCACAACATGCACACTATGCCTTGACTGTGAACGGTGTACATGCTATGCTAACCACTAATTAGGGGGGGAAACCCTAGAAACATAGTTCAGGGCAATTCATGTACTGTTTCCGATACTTCATTCAAAAATCGATGATCGGCAAGCTTTTTACACCCTTCATGCGAATAATTCATCAAATTCACACATAATTAGAAATTTCGAAAACAAATCCTAATCATAACACATCTAACACAGAAGCTTGAATTTTGATAGAGTAGTAGTGAGCTTAATACCTTGTTCGTAGAAGGATGGAGTTCCAAAATGCCATCCTGGTAGACTTTGCGCTTCTGCTTGACGTGCTTCGTGTACGTCACGCTCCATTTCTTCACCTCTCCCATTCTGGGTGAATCAATTTGGGAATTGGCGGGAAATAGCGGCGATTTGGGGGCTGTATATCATACATACTACGTGGCGCCAAAGATGTTACTCAACTGGTAAAAATATTAAATTTACTGTACAAAATTATCAAAAAAAAAGGGTAAATAGGTAAATTGTAGGGTGAGCAAAAGACAAACCGAATCCGAAGTTTCGGATCGGTTTCAAATTTTAATCGAATTTACCTTAAAAATGAATGATAAATGATTATTCACAAATTAAAAAACTCTAACCATGCATAATAATTAATAGATTATACACGCCTATTAATATCATTTATCATAAAAAAAAAAATCATAAATGATTAATAGTGAATTAAAAAGTATATTAAAATGGTCTAACCATGCATTATAATGTCTAAAAATTTTAAATACAAAATAACGAATTAATAATGAATCAAAAAAGATTAATAAAGAATCATAAATGATTAATAATAATCAAAATATATATTAAAATGAATCAACCATACATTATAATGTCTCAAAAATTAATAATAAAATAATTTTTAAAAAACATCTAAACTAGGCGTGAGGCTCCTGACTGAGGAGCCTTACACCTAGTTGGGTAGGAGGAGGAAAGGAAAAGCAAAAGTTAGAAGGTAAAAGGCAAAAGTAGTAGGAAAAACAAAATATTATTGTGCGTTAGTAATTTTTTCGTCCTGCGTTTAGTATTACCTGTAGTTTACAGTATCGTAAGATCGTACGATATTACGATCCTAAAACACCAAATCGATTGTATCCGACGCCATAAAAATTTGGTTAAACAATTCAAATAAGAGTATTTTTTATAATTTATTAGTAATTTTACACCTACACATTTTCTGTAAGATCTTGTGATACTACGATCCGATACTATCGATACCGTCAAATCGATCCCACATAGTATCGCGATTTTGCAAGCTATGGTATTACCGCACCCAAATCACCAACTATATCCGCATGAACAATAAAACATGTGATTTCAATTTGTGCCACAGATGTAGCAAGTCGGTAACGATGACATTAATTACGATAAAAGCAATTTCCGATTTTAGTGGCAAAGGAGTTGTGTGTGAATACATTGTATTCTCCGCGTCCCACTTTCATTTCAAACATCATCCTGTCTTGAATATCTTTTAGTAGACAGCCCACAGCCCAGCCCAGCCCAGCCAAGCCATTCATGTTTCTTCATTTTTTTTTTAATCTCGACACTATTACTTATCTATTAGATAGGAGATATAGGTTGTGCGGAGAGAAATAACAAAGTTAAAAAAACATTTAAGTAGTTTTATATGCGTCACAAAAACATCGAGGCAGTGGCTCATTCTTCTGTTACTTTGTTATATCTCACAAATAATCATATAAAACTTGTCTTTCACCTTTGAATTTTGTGATGGAAAAGAAATGTTTTAAAATAGAAATTTTGATTTTGATTTTGATTTTGGGAGGTTGCTTTCGTAATTTGTATGATTAATGTAAATTTTGTAGCCAATTAAAATAATTGAATTTTCAATTAATGAAAATCCTGGCTTGAAAAAGACAGAAACATTGACATGATTTTCATTATTTTGTTTTCCCAGTATTTGGGATAAGGATTATGAATTTATATTTTATTTATATTTATTGATTAATTGTTGAGGACAGAAAACAACATGTACTATAACACACATGACAAACACTCTTCTCTCTTGGATGGTCGCTGGTCAACATCTTGGCCAAGTTGGCTTTGATTTAGTACAACCATTTTTATTTTATTTTTTTAATTCATGTCTTCAACAAATATCTTCTCCTTGTCCTAACAAGTAGATTAGAGAGCCTTTTTCTTTACTAAAATTAATACGAGGAAAATGAAATTCGATCGTGACACAATAGTTAAAATTTTGAATATTTATTTCAAAATATATGATTACAGCTAATTCAAAACTCTTAATTTAATCTTCAAAGCAAAAACTGATAGTTAGCAAACTTGTACGGTGTGTCTTCTGAGGTAAAATATCAAAATTAACCTTTTTACCTCTTATATAGAAAGACATGTACATCAAATATTGTGTCGTTAGGTTTGAAACCAAGTTTGAAACTTGGTTTTGGAAAATTAATTTTATAATAAGTTTTTATCATTTTTAATACAACTTTTTATTATTTATCCACACATTTTTATATTTTCATTACACTTTTACATTATAAAATTAGTTTTCCAAAACTAAGTTTCAAACTTAGTTTCAAACCTAACGAAAAGAACAGGCATAAATTATATTCACGGCCTTCAAGATTTAGAAAAATAATGACAAGAATGTCATTTTTTTCAAAAATAAAAATGATTGGAAGAGTTAAAATACAGAGGTGGAGTGTAGATTGAATGATATGATAACGCCTCCTAGTTACATTTGATTTAATTTTTGACATCTAATAAATTTGGGTGAACTACATTTACCTTCATTGAGTTTTGAAAAAACTATAAATAACCACCCCCCAACTTTGAAAATTTCAACTACATCTAACTCTTCATTGTTCTACCTGAATTTTTAGCCGGTAACCTTACCATATCTCAAAGTTGACAGTGCCGGTGCAGGAGTCACCACCTCAAATTCATATTCTCAAATTACACAATAACTTCTAAATAGTATTTTATCTCTATCATTAGTAATGTGTTAGATTTTACGTCTTTTCGCTTTTATAGCCAGATGACTTGGCTATTCAGGTAAGTAAATAGGGAAATTATATGTAATTTTCGATAAAAATTC
Source organism: Leptodermis oblonga (assembly GCA_016801395.1). NCBI lineage: Eukaryota > Viridiplantae > Streptophyta > Magnoliopsida > Gentianales > Rubiaceae > Leptodermis > Leptodermis oblonga. The sequence goes on from CM028757.1 coordinate 38,443,117, forward strand.
GGAGGAGATAAATGTTATACAGCTGCTAAGTCGATCAGACACTATAATTTCACTAAAATTTTTACGGTATCATTCTTAATTTAATTGGGTAATTAAGGCATGATGATTCTTTGTGGGAAGAATTTTCGTAGAAGCAACAATGTGCAAATTGCAGACATGATCTGCGCGCATCCTCAACCACTCTTTTGCTACAATCCAACAACATCACAGTCTCACAAAACCTCTTTTAGTTTTTTTTTTTTTTGCCTTCATCACGTTCCACAATTTATTAGTTTAAAATTTGCAATTATGAGTTACCAATCCCCACTTAGCTCCTTAATTGATTGCCACTTTCCTTTAACTATACCATTATAAAATTACCACTCTTTTTCTTTTTATTTTTTTTTCTCTTTCTTTTTTTTCTCTTAGTGCCCATTTGCATCAAATGGAGCAAAAGTTGAGCAGTATAATTTTTTTACTCAGATCAGCTTTTAAGCTAAGAAATGATTTTAAAAAAGCGTAGTCTAGTTTCTTCATCCCCTTTAGTGAAAGTTTTTTAATCTCTCACTATAAGATTTTATATTTCTTTAAATAAGCAAAAGTTTGTCATCCTTATAAATAAATAAGTGAGATATATATTTTTTCATATGAAATTTTAGTTATTAAGATATTAAGAGACTTTTATCGGATTATTAACATAAGATTTGAGTACATATTCCTGTTTTGGGAATATTATTCGATACATTCGATGTGTCCATAAAAATAGTGCAGCAATCCAATGATGGATTAATGTTCACATTTTTGGGTCCCTACATGTACACATCACTTTTCCCCAAAATCCAAAATAGCACCTTACACATTGAGGGCCTGTTCTTTTTGGGCGTTTTGAAAACGATTTTGAAAACAAGTTTTGGAAAATAGTTTTATAATGTAAAAAGTGTATTGAAAATATAAAAAGTAGATACTAAATAGTAAAAAGTTATATTGAAAATGATGAAATATGATTAAAATATATTAAATTTACTGTTGAAACCAAAACCGTTTTCAAAACGAAACAAAAAGAACAGGCCCTGAATGTATCTAGTTGCACCATTTTACATGGTGCATCCGATACGATGAATAATTTCTCCATGTTTTGATACGATTTCTATCTGGCGCAATAACGATTTTTCATAGTACAGATTATGAATTTAGATTTATATGGATTGATTGTTTAGATTTGTATAAGTGTATCTGAATGGATTTACAATTGCTTTTGATGCATAAAGTTGATTCAAATCTAATTTGTAATTACAACTACTCCTCCTGTTTTATTAAAATAAATTCACTTTATAATACTAAAAACATGATTATAAATTGGACTGTTCTAATTGAACGGATGAAGTATATGATTGTTTTTTCAAATGAATGGGATATAATATAAGTTTGATTACTAAAACAAAAATTGAGGAAATGATGCAAAAAGCAAGCAAGTAGCAAAATGGGAATACAAAAACAATAGAATATACCATTTTAACCATAGAGTATACAACTACTATATTAAGAAAATGAAAGGCTTTTGTCTATATATATGGTAAGATTTGCCAACACAATGCCTCTAAAAACTATTTCCATTGGCCAATGAATGGAACAAAATGTCAAAAATAATAAAGAAATATAGCAAAAGATTTCACATAGATTGGGTGAAAGGTGAATCCAAAGGCCAGCTCTCCTAGGCACTAGTGTGCAGCACAATCCATCCAAATGAATCATTGTCAGCAACCACAAATGGTCAAAAATTCAATATCATTAATTCACTGGGGAGCCAGCAAAAACAATAGTATTTAAAGCAATTCCACTTAACTTTTAACTTAGTTGACTTCAAAAGGGGGAAAAAATGAAAAAAGAAATAGGTGAATATATCATGCATCTCTCTTGGATATCCCATTTGCACTAGTTGATTCACACTTGTATTGATGTTTACATCAACACAAAAATATTGTAGGGTAAATTATAAAAGCTTTTTAAAAATTTATCTAATTACTGAGCAGATCTTGAAGTTCTAAAATTATCGAACGAACTCTGAAATTTGGCAGAACACTAATTTTCTTGAATTAGTACAAAATTTGACAAAATAGGGTCTACTTAGTAATTTCCTAAATCTCAAAGTCCTCTCGGTAACTTAAATAAACTTGGGGTGTTTTTGGCAAATTTGTAAATGCTTGAATAGTAAGTACTTCACCACAAGTTTCGATAGGACCACGTGGAAGTCCACATATCGAAGGGACTTTTTTTTTTTTTTTTTTCCTTCTTTTTATTTTTCCATTTTTTGTTTTTTAATTAAAAGATACAGTTTAATTTAATTTCTTTAAATTAATTTAGTAATAAGTCAACAAATCATCAACATCAACAATTGAACTCGTATTATTAATTTTATTAGTTAATACTAACCGTGTTAAAGAGTAAAATATATTTAGTTACACATATAAAAACTCTCTGGAAATAAGTTTAGTTTCTTGATCCTCTTTGTAACACCACTAACTAATCCTTAACTATAATAAATACATAAGAAATATCAAGAAGTCAATTCTAATTAATAAACCAAGAACTAAACTAAAACTTCCTTCTCACTTCCCACTAAGAAGAAGATGGTGTTTATAATAATAATTCTTTTTTAGTATACGATATAATATTAATCTATTGTCATTGCTATTTGAGTTATGTTTTGTCATCGTTACATTGAACCAATCATTAAAAATGTAACAAAATTGGATGTGAATTGTAAAATTTATAATTTCCAATAACGGAATCTCACGTGAATCAGGATAAGAATCATAACATTATATGCAAGTAAAATTATAGACAATATACAAAAGTTACTTTTTCTAAGTCACTATAATTTATTTAGGAATCATTAATATGACAAATTTGGTATTTTAATATCCTATATAATCTAGATTACAACACTACAAACTATGGTCAAACTAAGTAACATAGTTTTCTAAGTTTGCTAAGTTTTGGGACCAAAAACAATGAAACATTACATTAATCATCGAGAACATAAAATACAGAATATAGAAGAAGAAGAAGAGAGAAAGTTTAAGAAATTAGTTGATCGTGCCTCATCTATGAGTGTATGTATGTCTATACTCGGTTAGCAAACAAACAAACAAACAAACAAACAAACAATATTCATTCAAAGGTGAGTGAGTCCATTCCCATCAAATATATCTCAATCTCCCTCCCTTGATATCACCAACTTCAGTAATGCCCCAACCCACATACAATTATTCCCCAATTTTTTAAAAATTAATTTTCTATTCCAAACTGTGATGCAAGTTGCAGCTTCAACTTTGCTTTGTGGGAGGAAAGATTGGGATGGCTCGCAATCATATTCACAGACTCCAACTGTGTAGCTGTAGAATTAGATTCCAAATTCTCTATCCAATGGAGTCATCTTCTTCTTGTTCTTCTTTTTTCTAGTAGTTTCTTCTTCTGTTTGTATTTTTCCTTCATCTTCCAATCCCAGCTAGGAAATTTCATTTCTTTCAGAATTTGGGAATGGATGAGCCAGACCCACCTCAACCTCGGTTAAATTTCCCTCCTTTTAAACCCAGAGGGCCTTTGACTTCGCAGCCGGAGAGGGATTCTTTGTTGATGGATCTTGATCTGGACTCTTCTTGGTCTTTTGATCAGATTTTCACTGCTGCCGCGTCTAATTCGTGTATGTTATCCGCTTCTGAGCAGCCTTACTCTCCTCTCTGGGCTTTTTCAGATGATGCTAATGGTGATAATGTCACTGGCAATTGTACTGCTGTTGAGTTGAAACTCGGTGATTTCTCCAGAAAGCTCAATTGTAAGCTAAAGTTGGCTGCTTTTGATTCGAATCTTTGAAAGTCTTTTGTGGGTTTGGGGTTAGGATTGAAAAGAATTATTATTGAACTTAAGGGGTTTGTCAGTTCTGTTGTTAAGGCTCAGTTTCTCAACTTTTTCTTTCTTTCTTCTTGACATCTTTTGTGTGCTTTATTGCAAAACTTAGGCAGAAGCAAAAGTTTGGAGCTTTACTGTTTTAACGACTTTGGAAGTATTAAGAAAAGGGAAACTGATTAGTACTTTAGTTTTTGATTTGCTTGAATGCAACTTTATATTTTGCTTCAGTTGTTGTCATATTACTGGTCAGTTGGTAGTTAGCTAAGTTCTTTCCAGTTCGTTGCTATTCCAAAAATGGAATAAAGTTCCATTTTCATTGTTTTTCGCGCTGAACCCACACATTTACTTGGGAGCCAGAGGTCACTTTCCCTTTCCCTTTCCCTTATTTGATTCGTTTCTCTCTTTCAAATGCATTAGCAGGTTATAATCGGATGGATGTTCTTGGTTTTTTAGTTGAATGAGTAAGAACAAATCTATTGTGTGCTTGACAATGTTGGTTTCATAGATACAGTGTGTTCAACTTGAATTATGTCTCTTTCTTTGGGTAGCATTTGATGTGGTCATTGTGAATGGATGCAGGTGATAACGAGTCGATGACTGAAAATCCGACGGACAATGACGAGAAAAAGAAGCTGCCTGTGCCAATGGTAGAATTGACTCCATTGGACTGTCCTGATGTTTCATTCATAATAAAGGAGAGGATGACACAGGCGCTTCGATTCTTCAAAGATTCTACTGAACATCATGTCTTGGCTCAGGTATGGGCGCCTATAAAGAGGGGCGGTCGTTATGTGCTCACAACTTCAGGGCAACCCTTTGTTCTAGACCCCAAGAGCAATGGCCTTTATCAGTACAGAATGGCCTCTCTGATGTTTATGTTCTCTACTGATGGGGAGACTGATGAAGTCCTTGGAATACCAGGCCGTGTTTTCCGGCAAAAACTCCCAGAATGGTCGCCAAATGTGCAGTACTATTCCAGCAAAGAGTTTCCACGTCTTAATCATGCTCTACATAACAATGTCCGGGGAACTTTGGCATTACCTGTATTTGACCCTTCTGTGCAAACCTGTGTAGGTGTACTTGAGCTCATAATGACTTGCCAGAAGATTAATTATGCTTCTGAGGTTGATAAAGTATGCAAAGCACTTGAGGTTGGTTTCCCTGTATCTTACTTTATACAGATATCAAGTGCCCCATTATGTGATTTTTCCTAGCACCCTACATTTTTTCGGAGTGTTGGGCGACTAAATATGAACATGAAAAAAATGAGGGTCGCAGAAATGAGAATGTTGAGATGGATGTGTGGGCATACTAGGTTAGATCAAATAAGTAATGTAAGCATTAGAAATAAAGTAGGAATAGCCCCAATAGATGAAAAAAATGACAGAAATACTTCTAAGATGGTTTGGATATGCATGTAAGAGACTCCTAAACGGCCCCAGTAAGACATGTAAAAAATAGAAAAGTAATTAATATTAAAAGGGGCAAAGTAAGGCCTAAAAGGAATTGGAAAACAACTTAAAAATACGACATGTCATGTATGAATATAAATGAATCGATGTGCTATAACTGTACACGATGGCGAGATGCGATTCTTATAACCGACCTCACATAGTGGGACAAAAACTTAGTTGTTGTTGTTGTTGTTGTTATGTCTTTCTAACATTGCTCCTTTCTCCCTATTTATAGTTTTGAAATTAAGGGATCCTGTTATTAGTTTTTGAAAAGAATCCTACTTCCTTCTTGCAGAATAAGATTGTCTATTTACTTAGAACTTTGATAACATGCTTGGTTACTTATCTGTGTGAACACATGGGCATCATAACTTGGACTTCATTACTAAAAATAAAGAATATGATCACAAATGGAAAGGAGAAGCTCTTAAAGTCTGTTATGAAGAATTTTTGTATTATCGGGTTTAGAGTTGAGGCCACCACGGTTAGATTAAGAATTTAATGTGCAGCTGTTTTGCTCTTCAGGTGACACATTTTGGTGTACCTTGTTCTTAATCATTGATCTTGAAAGGAAATGAAGCTAGGCATTCAGGATTAATTGTTAATGATTTAATTTTTTCTTGTAGGCTGTCAACTTAAAAAGTTCTGAGATATTGGACCATCCAAATATACAGGTAAGAGAAATTCTATTGTAAAGATCTTAACAAAAACAATTGTAAAGATCTTAACAAAAACAATTTATCTCTCTGTTGTTGATATAGCAACTTGTGTATCTTGAAAACCAGATTTGCAACGAAGGTCGTCAAAATGCGCTGGCTGAAATCCTAGAGATACTAACGGTGGTGTGTGAAACTCACAAATTACCATTAGCTCAGACATGGGTGCCCTGTAGACACCGAAGTGTCCTAGCAAATGGTGGCGGTGTGAGGAAGAGCTGCAGTAGTTTCGATGGAAGTTGCATGGGACAAATCTGCATGTCCACAACAGATGTGGCATTCTACGTGGTGGATGCTCATGTATGGGGTTTCCGGGAGGCCTGTGCTGAGCACCATTTGCAGAAGGGACAAGGTGTTGTTGGGAGGGCATTTGCAGGGCACAACTCTTGCTTTTGCGCAGATGTCACTCAATTTTGCAAAACTGAGTACCCCTTGGTGCATTATGCACGGATATTTGGGTTGACTAGTTGCTTTGGCATTTGCTTACAGAGTACACACACTGGAGATGATGATTATGTTTTAGAGTTTTTTTTACCTTCTAACATCAGAGAACATGAAGACCAAATGACCTTGCTGGTTTCGGTCTTGGTGACAATGAAACAGCATCTGCGGAGTCTTAGAGTTGCTTCGGGAAATGAACTTGAACATGAATTGAAATCTACTGAAATCATTAACATGTTGGCTGGTGAGAAGCTTGATTCCAAATCAGAACTGTTTGAAACACCCAAGCATGCAACAACTAGTCCAGACACAAGTGGAGACATGGCCCAGCGCAATTCAATCGAAGAGCTGCACTCAACCTTTGGGGCTGGTTCTTTGCCTGAAGCAAAAAGTGTTAGCGGTGCAGCTGTTGTCCAGAATTCTGGTTCTGTTGCTGAGAGTAAAGACAATGTTAAAAAACCGCAAAGGAAACGTGGGAAGGCTGAGAAAACAATTAGCTTAGATGTTCTGCAGCAATATTTTGCCGGGAGTCTTAAGGATGCAGCTAAGAGTCTTGGAGGTGAGTTTACTCAGTCTATAATGAACTTCTTGCTACTTCTGTGATTTGTGTTTACGTGTCGAGTTTATGCTATAAGCTCCATTTGTGCTGTCTCTTTAGAACCTTGAATGAAGTGTATTAATCAAGAACCTTTTTGCAGTTTGCCCTACCACAATGAAGCGCATCTGTAGGCAACATGGCATCTCAAGGTGGCCATCTCGCAAGATAAACAAAGTCAACCGATCGCTCACAAAACTCAAGCGTGTAATTGAATCAGTGCAAGTTACCGACGGAGGGTTTACATTGACTTCTTTGGCCTCATCATCACTTCCAGTTGCAGTTGGTTCCATTTCTTGGCCAGCTAGTCTGAATGCATCTGATCTCGTAGGCCAGGCAGGATCAGGACCATGTGAGATTCCGGGGGATGAGACAGAAGTTCCCCTGCTTAATGGATTCGGGCACGATGAAAAGGCAGAAAACTCAGATCAGGATCTGGCCCGACAGCCGGGTGGACTTCTGATTGGCGAAAGCTCACACAGGTCCAAAACTGGAAGCGGTTCGAGAGAAGAGAGCATAGGGACTCCTACTTCTCATGGTTCATGCCAAAGCAGTCCCCCCTGCATGCATAATGCATCCTCTCCCCACAATGAGCCAGTCCTTCCCCCTTCAAATGAGCAGCATTTCAAATTAGAGGGATCACTGGGATTCGAGAGCGAACCAAAAGGAGACATCAATTTGTCAGCAGGATTCTCCATGGATGCTTTCATGGCTACAGAACCTCAAGAATCATTTGGTGTGATACTGATTGAGGATGCAGGAAGCTCGCATGATCTGCAGAACCTTTGTTCAGCCGGGGATGGTCTATTCGATGAGCGTATCCCTCCAGACTACAGTTGGACCAACTGGTCGAAATCCAATGGTGTTCCTCCAAAAGAGTCAATGGTGATAACTGCAGAACGATTGCCAGATTCTGCAGTTAAGTCCGAAGTGAAGACCTTTACCATAAAAGCAACCTACGGGGAAGACATTATAAGATTCCGGCTAAGCTCGGATTCTAGTATAGACAAGCTGAAGGAGGAGATAGCCAAGAGATTGAAACTGGAGCAGGGGACTTTCGAAATGAAGTACCTGGACGATGATCAGGAATGGGTTCGGATAGCGTGCGATGCAGACCTGCAAGAATGTGTGGATGTTTCGAAAGCATCGGGCAGCAGTTTGATAAGGCTGATGGTTCATGATGTAGTGCCATGTTTTGGTAGTTCTTGTGAGAGTTCGGGCGAATGTGGAGGAGGATTAGGAGGAGGATGTAAATAGGTAAAAAAGCTATAGCTCTCTCTGTGTGTTAGAACCATTTTTTGCAGTGTTAGGGTCCGTGATTTTGCTTCTGCGCAACTGTAAATCTTTAATTCCTTCCCACTGTTTCTAGTTGCTAGCTAGTTTGTTTTAGGTTTGACTTGTGATAGAAGTTCGCTTTTTTGGAGAGCAAGAAATTTTCTTCTACATCGAATAGCTCAGGGGATGGATTCTGTGTCATAATAGCAATTCGAAATACTCACAAAATAATAAGTGTTTCAGTAGCAATGATAATGGTGATCAACCTTTTTTTGGTTTCAAAAACATTTTTGTGAAGTTTTAAAATTTATATTATTTTCTTATCATTTTCTTTATGAATATAATGGGGTATCTGTTTTATTGATACAGAAAAAAGTAAAAGAAAAGAAAAGAAATAAAATTTTGGAAGACAAAAAGGAAGTTTAATATGTGGCTCTAAACATCACAGGAGTCAAATCGAGATTGCCATGTGTAGGGCCTCTATTCTTGAGTTTCCACCGAGATTGCCATGTGTAGGGCCTCTATTCTTGAGTTTCCACAACTGTCTCCTCTATATCACTTTCTTATATTAGTTTCTCACCATTTAAGAATTTTTTGAAAATAATTCTTCAAGTCTGAACATTTAGTTATTGAATTGAATGGGTCAAAGAAAGACGGTAGAAAGAGAGGCAATGAGCTAATAGGTCATTGTGAACCGATAGAGTAGAAAGAGCCAATCTTTTTGGGCGGTTTGAATAAATTAACATTTCCATGTTGACTATATATACATAGCAGTTTCTTTCTCCGCCTTCTTCCTTCCTTCCTTCCTTCTTTCTTTCTTTCTTTCAGGTATTGAGTGTTGGCATTCTGTGTTTGATGATGGATCCTGAAACTGCGCCCAAGCCTGCGGTTGCTGCTCCTGAACTTGAAGTAGTCTATGATATCTGTCTGGGTCCCTCCGACGATTTATGTTCAACTAGGGATTTCCTCACTCACATGCCCGGCTCTCGCATTTGTCGTGAAGTACTGAACGAGAATGATGATGAAGACGAGGACGACGACGTCTACAGGTGGAGAGTTTTCTGGTATCCAACTGAAGTGAACAGCTCAATTCAACAAAAAATAATCTCTTTTCTTCTTCACTCTGACATTGAAGAGGTGGTACCATGTGACAGTTTAGTACAGTTTTGGGCTGCGAGGAAGGGAAGCGATGGCCAGATATCATCGCTGACTACTTCAGACCAACCATTTGGACTTGGCGAACTTAATAATGGACTCTGTAGGTATCGTTACCATTGCGTTAGAAACCGGGAAACTCGTGATGGCCCTGTTTGGAGGGCGTTCACACAGGGTTGTATTCAGTTTTGCCCATACATAGAGACGTACAATACACGAGAGTTTCCGCGCAGGGATTACGCTATATGGTGCGGTTTGAAGCACTATAGCTATTTTGCTTTCCCAATTTTCAAACGACACCAAAGGCAACATTGTATTGGCGTACTTGAGTTTTATTACCTTAACATAGACTATCATAACTTTCCACTACAACTGCCACTCATTTCACTTAAGGTATATTTGATGTTTGTCTACCTCTAGAATGCATTCTTTTGTTTACACCTCATCCATGTTTTCATTTCTATTGTCTTTTCTAATAGGATAAAGGACTTATTACAGCAAGTACAACTTCACATTCCAAGGATTCCATGCAATGGAAACGAGTAAGTAGCTACACACTCATCTAATTCTATTACTGAGTAAAATCTACTTCATATCTCTACATCCCATGTTTAGTAAGGGACGAGATCCTCTGTACATTTTTTTTCTGTCTTGTCCTGTCTATTGAGGGTAAGGTAATGTTGCTTGGCCATTTGAACAAGAAGCGAGTATGAATGAATGAGTGACCCTCAGCGGACAAGATGAGACAGAGAAATAATGGACAGATATTCCGGACTTATTTTGTAATAATTCATTTATGCATGCTTCTTTATTTTTCGTATTACAAACTCCTGATTCCTCGTCATTTCTATCCATTCCATATTTATATATTATTTGGAAGATATTAGATGTTTCACTTGGGAAGGTACACCTTGCATTGTGGCTTGTGAGGGAAGAGTTCAAATTACCGATTGTTCAGCTCTGGGTAACCTGCAATTGCAAGTGTGATGGACATGATGACTCAACTCCAGAGGTTTCAACAGCACCTCATTTGTTCTGCTTTGATAATAGTAACGATCTGGCTATAGAGGGCTGTGACGAGTTTATACAAATATCGTTGTCTGAACCTTATTTTGTAAAGAGTGGTGGTCGAACTTGCATTGGAAGAGCACATTCACTCAACAAAGCTTCTTTTCACCCGTCTATCAGTTCTGAATTCAAAATTTCCCATTACCCTCCTCTTCCCCTAACTCGTTCAGCCGGTCTTGAAGCCTGCTTTGCCATTCCCATGCATTTAATTCATCCACAACTTTCTCCTAATTCCATATTAGAACTCTTTCTTCCACCCCGACATGAATGTGATACCCAAGATCTACAGCTGATCTGTTGAAGTCATTGTTGACCAAAATGGCTAAGGTATTCTCAACCCTAAAGCCTGCTTTAGGACTAAAGCAAGATGATGAATTCTGTGTTGAATTCTCGCACAAGGAGGGTTCTGATTTTCATTACTTCAATGTACATCGAAGGAGCACAAGTGAATGTTTAGGAAATATAACAGAAGAACACAGGGTTCAATTGTCTCCTCAACCACCAGATTATGTTCAAGTTCAACACTACTCTCAAACTAATGATGCAGCTGCTGCTTCTACAAATGAACATTCCATTCTTGCTCTTCATCCCAACACACAAGATGGACCTCCTCAGACTTTTAACACAAATGCAGATTCTGATCATGCTCAAATGATTTTGTACCCTATTGAAAATGGAGAGCTTCAAGTATCTGCAGAAAATATGGGAGGTTATCATGTCCAAGGCCCTGAAACCATCTTAGGGAATACAACAGCGGAGCAACAGTTTCCGTCATCAGATCCACCACCAACTTTGGAAGCTGATGATCATATAAATACACAAGACACAGCTGAGAATTCCAAGAAAAGAATTATCACTGTTGAGATGCTCAAACCATACCTTGGCACATCAACTCAACAAGAAGCTGCAGACGGACTCGGAGGTGATCATCTCGAGCACTCTTTCTTATATACTCTTAGTCTCTCTGTTTATCTTTTTAATGAGAATTCAACGTTATCTTACAATTCTTTTGCTATCCTTTTTAATTTGCAGTACATGTTTCTACTGTGAAACGTAGATGGGATGAATCTAATCAAGGAAGGTGGCCAAAGCACAAGAGAAACAAAGTCCATCAAATTCAACCAATCCCAAAACTTTCCACTAAATCTGCTGAGAATGGTGGTGGAGGTAATGCAAGAGAGAAACAGGCAGCAGCTGCGAATTCTATCCCCAAAACTGCAAAGGGCAAAAGCACTGTAACCGGAAATGATGACATTGATCAAAGTTACGGTCCTGCGATTGTCGAGGCAGTTTATAGAGACGATACTGCAAAGTTTCGTTTTGGCCGTGACTCCGGAATTGAAGATCTGCGCAGGGAATTGGATAAAAGGTTTGAACTGAAGGGTGAGAGGTTCAAGATAAAGTACAAGGACGAGGATGGAAAATGGATTCTCATGTCATGCGATGAAGATTTGCACTTTCATATGGAAGCTTTGGAAACATCAAGGCAGACTAAAATGGAATTGTCAATTTCTCCGGTCACCTACTAGTGATATTTCAATTTATGTACACTTTCTGAGTTCATCAGGTTTGTTGTTGGATCATGATTTCTTACTGAATTGTCTGAAATTTGAATTAATGAGAAGTGACAAGCTTTTTGTGGTACCTAATTAGTCAGTGATCTGTCAAGGCAATATTTTTTCGTTTTGAGTATTAACTCAGGCGTCGAGGAATTGTGCAGAAAATTGCAAGAAATGTTCGATGTTGTTAGATTAGGATGGACTACTGAATAATTTTCTTGATAATGAATACCAATGAGAATAAATGACTTCGGTAGTAGTTAGTCAATTTTGTTTGTTTTATTCTCTGTAGTTGATGATGGATCCCCATCTCCATCCTGAAATTGCGCCCAACCCCGTGGTTGCTTACACCAAAAGATGTTCAACACCACCAAGAGGTTTGAAAGCTAATGCTCATAACAATATACAAGGCACAGCTGAGACTTCCAAGAAACTAATTAAGATCACTTTTGACATGATCGAACCACACCTTGGCATATCAACTCAAAGAGATGCTGCAAAAGGAAGCGGAGGTGATCTTCTTATTCTCTTAGTCTCTTATTTTCTTAATGATAATTCAACGTCATCTAACAATTCTTCTATTATCTTTTTTAATCTGCAGTAAGTGAATCTACTTTGAAACGTAGATGGGACAAATTTAATAGAGGAAGGTAGGCACCGCACAAGGAGAAACAAAGTCCATGACATTCAACCAATCCAAGCACTTTCAATTAAAGCACACATGCACATTTTTAAACCATCGGTATTGGTGATTCACTTAGAGTTGCTTCGGGAAATGAACTTGAACATGAATTGAAATCTACTGAAATCATTAACATGTTGGCTGGTGAGAAGCTTGATTCCAAATCAGAACTATTTGAAACACCCAAGCATGCAACAACTAGCCCAGACACAAGTGGAGACATGGCGCAGCGCAATTCAATCGAAGAGCTGCCCTCAACCTTTGGGGCCAGTTCTTTGCCTGAAGCAAAAAGTGCTGGCGGTGCAGCTGTTGTCCAGAATTCTGGTTCTGTTGCCGAGAGTATAGACAATGTCAAGAAACCGCAAAGAAAACGTGGGAAGGCTGAGAAAACAATTAGCTTAGATGTTCTGCAGCAATATTTTACCGGGAGTCTTAAGGATGCAGCTAAGAGTCTTTGAGGTGAGTTTACTCAGTCTATAATGAACTTCTTGCTACTTCTGTGATTTGTGTTTACGGGTCGAGTTTATGCTATAAGCTGCATTTGTGCTGCCTCTTTAGAACCTTGAATGAAGTGCATTAATCAAGAACCTTTATGCAGGTTGCCCTACCACAATGAAGCGCATCTGTAGGCCACATGGCATCTCAAGGTGGCCTTCTCGCAAGATAAACAAAGTCAACCGCTCCCACACAAAACTCAAGCGTGTAAGTAATTGAATCAGTGCAAGTTACCGACGGGTGGTTTACATTGACTTCTTTGGCCTCATCATCACTTCCAGTTGCAGTTGGTTCCATTTCCTGGCCGGCTAATCTTTATGCATCTGATCTCATAGGCCAGGCAGGATCAGGACCATGTGAAATTCCGGGGGATGAGACAGAAGTTCCCCTGCTTAATGGATTCGGGCACGATGAAAAGGCAGAAAACTCGAATCAGGATCTGTCCCGACAGCCGGGTGGACTTCTGATTGGCGAAGGCTCACACAGGTCCAAAACTGGAAGCGGTTCGAGAGAAGAGAGCATAGGGACTCCTACTTCTCATGGTTCATGCCAAAGTAGTCCCCCCTGCATGCATAATGCATCCTCCCCCCACAATGAGCCAGTCGTTCCCCTTTCGAATGAGCAGCATTTCAAATTAGGAGACATCAATTTGTCAGCAGGATTCTCCATGGATTCTTTCATGGCTACCGAACCTGAAGAACCATTTGGTGTGATGCTGATTGAGGATGCAGGAAGCTCGCATGATCTGCAGAACCTTTGTTCAGCCGGGGATGGTCTATTCGATGAGCGTATCCCTCCAGACTACAGTTGGACCAACTGGTCGAAATCCAATGCTGTTCCTCCAAAAGACTCAATGGTGATAACTGCAGAACGATTGCCAGATTCTGCAGTTAAGTCCGAAGTGAAGACCTTTACCATAAAAGCAACCTACGGGGAAGACATTATAAGATTCCGGCTAAGCTCGGATTCTAGTATAGACAAGCTGAAGGAGGAGATAGCCAAGAGATTGAAACTGGAGCAGGGGACTTTCGAAATAAAGTACCTGGACGATGATCAGGAATGGGTTCGGATAGCGTGCGATGCAGACCTGCAGGAATGTGTGGATGTTTCGAAAGCATCGGGCAGCAGTTTGATAAGGCTGATGGTTCATGATATAGTGCCATGTTTTGGTAGTTCTTGTGAGAGTTCGGGCGAATGTGGAGGAGGATTAGGAGGAGGATGTAAATAGGTAAAAAGCTATAGCTCTCTCTCTGTATTAGAACCATTCTTTGCAGTGTTAGGGTCCATGATTTTTTCTGTGCAACTGTAAATCTTTTATTCCTTCCCACTGTTTCTAGTTGCTAGCTAGTTTGTTTTAGGTTTGACTTGTGAGAGAAGTTCCCTTTTTTGGAGAGCAAGAAATTTTCTTCTACATAGAATAGCTCAGGGGATGGATTCTGTGTCATAATAGCAATTCGAAATACTCACAAAATAATAAGTGTTTCAGTAACAATGATAATGGTGATGTGCCTTTTTTTGGTTTTCAAAAACATTTTTGTAAAGTTTTAAAATTTATATTATTTTATCATCATTTTCTTTATGAATATAATGGGGTATCTGTTTCCTTGATACAGGAAAAAGGAAAAGAAAAGAAAAAAGCTAAAATTTTTGTAGACAAAAAGCAGGTTTAATATGTGGCTCCAAACATCACAGCAAATGAGCATTATATAATCCATTCGAACTTGTTTTCTAAGTGCATAATCATAAGTTTCAAGCTTCCAATCAATTCGAGATTGCCTTGTGTAGGGGCCTCTATTCTCGAGTTTCCACAACTATCTCCTCTAATATCATTTTCTTATATTAATTTTAAGAATTTTTTGAACATAACTCTTCAAGTCTGAACATAGTTATTGAATTGAATGGGTCAAAGAAAGACGGTAGAAGGGAGGCAATGAGTTATTAGGTCATTGTGAACCGTTAGAGTAGAAATAGCCTTTTGAATGAAGCTTTTTGAGTTTTGTAAATAAAAAAATTGAGTTGTTTGAATAAATGAACATTTCCACGTTGACTAGCAGTTTGAATAAATGAGCTGTTTGAATAAATGAGCATTTCCACGTTAAATATACAAAGCAGTTTCTTTCTCCCCCTTCATCCTTGTTTCTTTCTTTCAGGTATTGAGTGTTGGCATTCTGTGTTTGATGATGGATCCTGAAACTGCGCCCAAGCCTGCGGTTGCTGCTCCTGAACTTGAAGTAGTCTATGATATCTGTCTGGGTCCCCTCTACCATAAATGTTCAACTAGGGATTTCCTCACTCACATGCCCGGCTCTCGCATTTGTCGTGAAGTACTGAACGGGAATGATGATGAAGACGAGGACGACGACGTCCACAGGTGGAGAGTTTTCTGGTATCCAACTGAAGTGAACAGCTCAATTCAACACAAAATAATGTCTCTTCTTCTTCACTTTGACATTAAAAGTTTGGTACCATGGGAACGGTTAGTACAGTTTTGGGCTGCGAGGAAGGGAAGCGATGGCCAGATATCATCGCTGACTACTTCAGACCAACCATTTGGACTTGACACACTTTATAATGGACTCTGTAGATATCGTTACCATTGCGTTAGAAACCGGGAAACTCGTGATGGCCCTGTTTGGAGGGCGTTCACACAGCGTTGTATTCAGTTTTGCCCATTCATAAGGATGTACGATACACGAGAGTTTCCGCTCAGGGATTACGCTATAGGGTGCGGTATGAGGAACTATAGCTATTGTGCTATCCCACTTTTCGAACGACACCAAAGGCAACATTGTATTGGCGTACTTGAGTTTTATTACCCTGACAATGTCTTTGACCATCCACTAGATCTGCCACTCATTTCACTTGAGGTATATTTGATGTTTGTCTACCTCTAGAATGCATTCTTTTGTTTACACCTCATCCATGTTTTCATTTCTATTGTCTTTTCTAATAGGATAAAGGACTTATTACAGCAAGTACAACTTCACATCCCAAGGATTCCATGCAATGGAAACGAGTAAGTAGCTACACACTCATCTAATTCTATTACTGAGTAAAATCTACTTCATATCTCTACATCCCATGTTTAGTAAGGGACGAGATCCTCTGTACATTTTTTTTCTGTCTTGTCCTGTCTATTGAGGGTAAGGTAATGTTGCTTGGCCATTTGAACAAGAAGCGAGTATGAATGAATGAGTGACCCTCAGCGGACAAGATGAGACAGAGAAATAATGGACAGATATTCCGGACTTATTTTGTAATAATTCATTTATGCATGCTTCTTTATTTTTCGTATTACAAACTCCTGATTCCTCGTCATTTCTATCCATTCCATATTTATATATTCTTTGGAAGATATTACATGTTTCACGTGGGGACGTACAACTTGCATTGAGGCTTGTGAGGGAAGAGTTCAAATTACCGCTTGTTCAGCTCTGGGTAACCTGCAATTGCAAGTGTGATGGACATGATGACTCAACTCCAGAGGTTTCAAAAGCACCTCATTTGTTCTGCTTTAGGACTAGTTGCGATGTGGCTATAAAGTGCTATGACAATTTTAAACAAATAGCGGTTGTGACTGAAGCTTATTTTGTAAAGAGTGGTGGTCAAATTTGCATTGGAAGAGCACATTCACTCAACAAAGCTTCATTTCACCCGTCTATCAGTTCTGAATTCAAAATTTCCCATTACCCTCCTCTTCCCCTAACTCGTTCAGTCGGTCTTGAAGCCTGCTTTGCCATTCCCATGCATTTAATTCATCCACACCTTCCTCCTAATTCCATATTAGAACTCTTTCTTCCACCCCTGCAGAAATGTCATACTAAAGATCTACAGCTTGCTCTGTTGAAGTCGTTGTTGACCAAGGTGGCTCAGGTATTCTCAGCCAAAAATCCTGCTTTTGGACTAACGCAACATGAGGAATTCTGTGTTGAATTCTCTCACCAGGATGCTGATGATGATTATCTCCAATACTTCAATGTACATCGAAGGTGTACAAGTGAATGTTTAGGAAATATAACAGAAGATGACCGGGTTCATTTGTCTCCTCAAGCACCAGTTGCACAAGATAATGTTCTAGTTCAACACTACTTCCAAACTAATGATGCAGCTGCTTCAAATGAACATTCCATTCTTACTGATCAACCCAACACACAGAAGGGAGCTGAGCCTTCCAGCACGAATGCAAATCCTGATGCTCAAATTATTTTGGACCCTATTGGAAATGGACAACTTCAAGGATTTGCAGAAAATATGGGAGATTATCATGACCAAGGCCTCGAAACCATCTTAGAGAATACAACAGAGGAGCCACCATTCCCGTCATCAGATCAAGCACCGACTTTGGAAGCTAACAATGCACAAGACATAGCTGAGACTTCCAAGAGATCTTCCTTAAATGGACAAATTGATATCAATTTGGACACGATCAAACAACATTTTGGCAGAAATCGAAAAGATGCTGCAGATGAACTTGGAGGTAATCATCTCTCTAAACCTCTTCAATTTGTCCTATCCGTCTTATACTTCTAGTCTATTATGTTCAAGTTCAACACTACTCCCAAACTAATGATGCAGCAGCTGCTTCTACAAATCAACATTCCATTCTTGCTCTTCATCCCAACACACAAGATGGACCTACTCAGGCTTTTAACACAAATGCAGATTCTGATCATGCTCAAATGATTTTGAACCCTACTGAAACCGTCTTAGGGAATACAACAGAGGAGCAACAGTTTCCGTCATCAGATCCACCACCAACTTTGGAAGCTGATGATCATATAAATACACAAGACACAGCTAAGAATTCCAAGAAAAGAATTCACATCACTTTTGAGATGATCAAACCATACCTTGGCACATCAACTCAACAAGAAGCTGCAGACGGACTCGGAGGTGATCATCTCGAGCACTCTTTCTTATATACTCTTAGTCTCTCTGTTTATCTTTTTAATGAGAATTCAACGTTATCTTACAATTCTTCTGCTATCCTTTTTAATTTGCAGTACATATTTCTACTTTGAAACGTAGATGGGATGAATTTAATCTAGGAAGGTGGCCAACGCACAAGAGAAACAAAGTCCATCAAATTCAACCAATCCCAAAACTTTCAACTAAATCTGCTGAGAAAGGTGGTGGAGGTAATGCAAGAGAGAAACAGGCAGCAGCTGCGAATTCTATCCCCAAAACTGCAAAGGGCAAAAGCACTGTAACTGGAAATGATGACATTGATCAAAGTTACGGTCCTGCGATTGTCAAGGCAGTTTATAGAGACGATACTGTAGTGTTTCCTTTTGGCCGTGACTCCGGAATTGAAGATCTGCGCAGGGAATTGGAGAAAAGGTTGGAACTGAAGGGTGAGAGGTTCAAGATAAAGTACAAGGACGAGTTTGGAAAATGGATTCTCATGTCATGCGATGAAGATTTGCACTATCATATGGAAGCTTTGGAAACATCAAGGCAGACTAAAATGAAATTGACAATTTCTCCGGTCACCGACTAGTGATATTTCAATTTATGAACACTTTCTGAGTTGGATCATGATTTCTTACTGAATTGTCTGAAATTTGAATTAATGAGAAGTGACAAGCTTTTTGTGGTACCTAATTAGTCTGTGATCTGTCAAAGGCAATATTTTTTCGTTTTGAGTAGTAACTCAGGCGTCGAGGAATTGTGCAGAAAATTGCAAGAAATGTTCGATGTTGTTAGATTAGGGTGGACTACTGAATAATTTTCTTGATAATGAATACCAATGAGAATAAATGACTTGGGTAGTAGTTAGTCAATTTTGTTTGTTTTATTCTCTGTAGTTGATGATGGATCCCCATCTCCATCCTGAAATTGCGCCCAACCCCGTGGTTGCTTACACCAAAAGATGTTCAACACCACCAAGAAGTTTGAAAGCTAATGCTCATAACAATATACAAGGCACAGCTGAGACTTCCAAGAAACTAATTAAGATCACTTTTGACATGATCGAACCACACCTTGGCATATCAACTCAAAGAGATGCTGCAAAAGGAACCGGAGGTGATCTTCTTATACTCTTAGTCTCTTATTTTCTTAATGATAATTCAACGTCATCTCACAATTCTTCTATTATCTTTTTTAATCTGCAGTAAGTGAATCTACTTTGAAACGTAGATGGGACAAATTTAATAGAGGAAGGTAGCCACCGCACAAGGAGAAATAAAGTCCATGACATTCAACCAATCCAAGCACTTTCAACTAAAGCACACATGCACATTTTTAAACCATCGGTATTGGTGACGATGAAACAACATCTGCGGATCCTTAGACTTGCTTCGGGAAATGAACTTGAACATGAATTGAAATCTACTGAAATCATTAACATATTGGCTGGTGAGAAGCTTGATTCCAAATCAGAACTATTTGAAACACCCAAGCATGCAACAACTAGCCCAGACACAAGTGGAGATATGGCGCAGCGCAATTCAATCGAAGAGCTGCCCTCAACCTTAGGGGCCAGTTCTTTGCCTGAAGCAAAAAGTGCTGGCGGTGCAGCTGTTGTCCTGGTTCTGTTGCCGAGATTAAAGACAATGTCAAGAAACCGCAAAGAAAACGTGGGAAGGCTAAGAAAACAATTAGCTTAGATGTTCTGCAGCAATATTTTGCCGGGAGTCTTAAGGATGCAGCTAAGTCTTTGGAGGTGAGTTTACTCATTCTATAATGAACTTCTTGCTACTTCTGTGATTTGTGTTTACGTGTCGAGTTTATGCTATAAGCTCCATTTGTGCTGCGTCTTTAGAACCTTGAATGAAGTGCATTAATCCAGAACCTTTATGCAGTTTGCCCTACCACAATGAAGCGCATCTGTAGGCAACATGGCATCTCAAGGTGGCCTTCTCGCAAGATAAACAAAGTCAACCGCTCCCACACAAAACTCAAGCGTGTAAGTAATTGAATCAGTGCAAGTTACCGACGGGTGGTTTACACTGACTTCTTTGGCCTCATCATCACTTCCAGTTGCAGTTGGTTCCATTTCCTGGCCGGCTAATCTTTATGCATCTGATCTCATAGGCCAGGCAGGATCAGGACCATGTGAAATTCCTGGGGATGAGACAGAAGTTCCCCTGCTTAATGGATTCGGGCACGATGAAAAGGCAGAAAACTCGAATCAGGATCTGTCCCGACAGCCGGGTGGACTTCTGATTGGCGAAGGCTCACACAGGTCCAAAACTGGAAGCGGTTCGAGAGAAGAGAGCATAGGGACTCCTACTTCTCATGGTTCATGCCAAAGTAGTCCCCCCTGCATGCATAATGCATCCTCCCCCCACAATGAGCCAGTCGTTCCCCTTTCGAATGAGCAGCATTTCAAATTAGGAGACATCAATTTTTCAGCAGGATTCTCCATGGATGCTTTCATGGCTACAGAACCTCAAGAACCATTTGGTGTGATGCTGATTGAGGATGCAGGAAGCTCGCATGATCTGCAGAACCTTTGTTCAGCCGGGGATGGTCTATTCGATGAGATATCCCACCAGAGTACAGTTGGACCAACTGGTCGAAATCCAATGCTATTCCTCCTAAAGACTCAATGGTGATAACTGCAGAACGATTGCCAGATTCTGCAGTTAAGCCTGAAGTGAAGACCTTTACCATAAAAGCAACCTACGGGGAAGACATCATAAGATTCCGGCTAAGCACGGATTCTAGTATAGACAAGCTGAAGGAGGAGATAACCAAGAGATTGAAACTGGAGCAGGGGACTTTCGAAATAAAGTACCTGGACGATGATCAGGAATGGGTTCGGATAGCGTGCGATGCAGACCTGCAGGAATGTGTGGATGTTTCGAAAGCATCGGGCAGCAGTTGATAAGGCTGATGGTTCATGATATAGTGCCATGTTTTGGTAGTTCTTGTGAGAGTTCTGGGGATTGTGGAGGAGGATTAGGAGGAGGATGAAATAGGTAAAAAAAGCTATAGCGCTCTCTCTGTCAGCTAGAACCATTCTTTGCTTCTGTGCAACTGTAAATCTTTTTTTTTCCCTTTTATTTTCCCACTGTTTGTAGTTGGTAGCTAGTTTGTTTTAGTTTTGGATTGTGAGAGAAGTTTCCCTTTTTTGGAGAACAAGAAATTTTCTTCTACATTTGTTAGAATATATATCTCAGGAGATGGATTCTGTGTCATAATAGCAATTCTAAATGCTCAGAAAATAATAAGTGTTGTTTGGTTTTTAAAAACATTTTTGTAAAGTTTTAAAATTTTATATTATTTTCTTTATAATATATAGGTACATCCACAGGTCTTGTAACAGAGCGTGGTTAATAAAAAAAAAAAAAAAAAAAACTGAAATAATAATAAAAACTTTTGCCATTTACCCTTCCTTACTCTACTAGGAAAAAAAATATAAGAAAGGAAGAAAAATTCTTACGATTAGATGTGAGGTGTGAATTAATAAGTTTATAGTTGTAATAGAATTACAATAATAATGGTTATGATTGTAATAGTTTTAGTTTCTTTATTGGAAAATGTTATTATAGTTGAAATCGAATTATAATAGTAATAGGTTTATGGTATTAATAGTTTTAGTTTTGGGGTAAACTAGTTCGTGTTTCTATATATACACGCTCTTCTTTTGTAAAAACAGTAAAATAAGCAAACTGAGAAGCGTCGGTTTTAGCAAGGTCAATTTCGTTGGCAGTGATTTTGTGGGCTTTGGTAGTTTTGCGCTTTGATCTTCTACTCAGCAAAGTAATGGCTAGCTCCGCTAATTTGGCTGGTTAGATATGCTACACTCATGGATTTGCATGCAATCAAACTGCTATGCTATGCTTTTTAAGTTGTTACTTTGATTAGAATGGAAAAGAGAAGAATTATCTGCTAAACTACACTATCTTATGATGACAATTTTCACTGCACATTTCTGCTTAGGTTGAAGCCTATGTCAAAGAACATATCAGGCCACTGTGCAAAAGCGGTGTTATCACGGTCGAACAATAGAGATGGGCAGTAGGGAAGACAACAGAAAAGGTTATGAAGTTTCATTCAAAAGAGAAGAATGCAAATTTCCTCATCAAGGAAGGGGAGAAAGTGAAGAAGCTCGCCGAGCGGTATGTTGTGCTCATGGATGAGCATATTAGTATTATTGGATCGTATAGATACACCATCACGTTAGATGATTATACTCGCAGCAGTTATAGAATAGATTTAGTACTGTTGAGTGATATTAATTTGATTTGTATTGTTTATTTGTTCTATTAATATATTTCTTTTTCATAACTTGATTTGATAAATCCTAACAAATTTAAATAAAACCACGTTGAATGTGATGCTTCTGTGCTAGTTATTTCTTGCCCCTGCTAAAATGTTTGATTCAATATTTCTTTATCGGAATTGTTATTCGCAGTAACCGTTTTGATATTTGCAGTAACATTCCCTTATAAAAAATCTGAATTACCCCTTAAGTTTTTAAAAAAGTAAAAAAAATTCTTTTCACTCTAATTATGACCTATAATAACGAAGACAATTCATATTACACGATAAGTAAACAATCTATATATTTTTTTATCCATATTACACGGTAAGTAAACAATGTATACATTTTTTTTAACGTAAAATTAGTTTTTTAACAAAAAAAAAAAAAAAGAATCTATGCCTTATTCATGTTCTTTCTTCTCTTCTCAAATTCTAATATTTCTATAAGATGGTATCAAAAGCAACTTAATCTAAGTACATCTTTGCTGAAAATACCGCCGGGGGACGGTATTTTTGGTGAAAGCCCGGCAGTATTTTGGCCCGGCGCCTGGCAGTATTTTGATTGGTCAAAGTACCACCCACTGTGGGAGGTATTTTGAAAGAAAATACTGTCAAAAGTGAGCGGTATTTTCAACAATTGCTATTTACAGTAACCAAATTATTATATATATATATATATTTTTAGCTAAAAGGCAAAATAAACTTTTCATAAAAAAATGTTACTGCAAATATCGAAATAATTACTGCGAATAACATGCCCCTTCTTTATTTCTTTATTTACAGTAGTGAAAAAAGAATTTAAAAAATAAGAAGAAATAAATCACCATATTTGTAGTGTAGGTAGTTATTAAAATCTGAATGGAATCTTTCTTACTTCACAACAACCAAAAACGAAAAATAGAAAAGTACCAAGGTACCGAATAACGGAGTAACTGCACTTCTATGACCCATCTATCTCAACAAAGTGATGATTCCAGGTTCCATCATCAAAAGTGTCAAGTGGACAATAATAATCTTTGAAACTTCAAGACCATGAGCTTCTACACTGCCATGAAATGATGAATCCTGAGTTCAACATTATGGTAATGGAATACTCAGTTAAATAGTATCTTAGCAAACCTTCATAGTGTTCGATCTCATTTGCTCAATTTTAAGTGGCAGGGCTTCCTGCTTTTGGAGTTTCATCAACTCTATCTTCCATTTTGAGGCGGACAGCCTTTTCTTTCTTCTGCTTGCGGAACTCCATTTCATGCATATACTGTTTGCAATCTACATTTGTCACAAACTTCTTTTTTCAGCATAAAACACCAGTATATGTATCATAAATTCTAAATATATATGAACATAAAAAGAACAGGCAATTAACAAGCTGATCCATAATTATTCAATTAATAAGTTGCAATTCAAAGATTGTGTATGACAGATTATTTCAACATATATATGCATGTACAGATGGATATGCCTCCAGTAGATTCTTAAGAACAGATGTCAGATCAAATCCCAGTGTCGAAACAAACCCAAAATCCAGATAAATCACACAAAACAAACAAAAAAAAGAAAAAAGAAAAAAAAGAATTGAATAACCAATGAAACGTACAACCAAATGAAGAAGGGCAAAGGGAAGGAAATCAGAAATTACTTTGGCACAAACTTGGCCTTTTGTCGCACTTCCATTCCCGAACTTGAAATTGTTTCTCTTTAGTCCCCAAACTTGGATTTCATCTCTATGTAAACCATTGTCTGATTTCCGTCCGAATATGAAAATGCATTTTAGCACAACATTATCGAACATCCTCATCTCAATAGTGATCATCAGTCTTATTTTAGTCTCGCTAGGATTCCCTCCCGAACTCCAATAGCTCCTCCATTGCCACCTCAGCCTTATTAGCTAGGCTCTTTGCTTCACAGGAAGCACGGTACCAAAATTTCCCACTACAATTGGCTCTGTTCTGCCTCAGCCTTTTTTAGGCTCTATGCTTCTAAGCAAGAGCAGTATCAAAATTTGCCAACTGCAATTGTCTCTGTTCGTGCAGAGTAAGTGCACTCTCATTCCATCCTTTGTGGCTACAGTTTAATTGTCAGCAATCTACCTATTGCATAAAAAAGAGAAAATCTTCAACATAAATGCTGCATAAAAATAAATTTAAAAAACCAAGGGAAACGTAGATACTTTAGAGAAAGAAAGGCAACATAGTAGAAAAAAATTAAAAACCAGATCAATCCCACATCAAAATCTAACAAACACTTCACAACGAATCATCCAACAAAAAAAAATTTCAAGAAAAACCGAAGAATAGAAAGAACTCACCCAAAATCTCAACCAGAGTCCTGGTAGTCTCAGCCGAAACCATGGTTTCTATCAACAAACGAAACCGGAGAGCGAGCAAAGAGGAACGAAGAAGAAACTAAGAAACAGAAAAACTCAAAGAGCGTGAGGTGTGTGCGAAGGAAGTGAAGAAAGCATGAAACAATGGATTCTGCAGTGAAGTTGATACAACACTCTAAATATATGAAGCTAGTTTGTTTTAGGTTTGAATTGTGAGAGATCGAAGTTCCCTTTTTTGGAGAACAAGAAATTTTCTTCTACATTTGTTGTTAGAATATATAGGTCAGGAGATGGATTCTGTGTCATAATAGCAATTCTAAATACTCAGAAATTTAAGTGTTTTTTGGTTTTTAAAAACATTTTTGTAAAGTTTTAAAATTTTATATTATTTTCTATATAATATATAGGTACATCCACAGGTCTTCTAACAGAGCGTGGTTAGTTAAAAAAAAAAAAAACTGAAATAATAATAAAAACTTTTGCCATTTACCCTTCCTTACTCTACTGGTAAAAAGATATAATTAGAAAGGAAGAAAAATGCTTACGATTAGATGTGAGGTGTGAATTAATAAGTTTATAGTTGTAATAGAATTACAATAATAATAATAGGGTTATGATAGTAATAGTTTTAATTTCTTTATTGGAAAAGACTATTATAGTTGTAATAGAATTATAATAGTAATAGTTTTAGTTTTCTTATTGGAAAATGATACACTAGTTCGTGTTTCTATAATATATACAAGTTCTTCTTTTGTAAAATTGGCAAAACGAGGAAGAAAAAAAGAAGCGTCGGGTCAATTTCGTTGGTAGTGATTTTGTGGGATTTGGGAAGTTTTGCTCGGTTTGATTCACAAGCTTTGATCTTCTAACTAATGGTTCCGGCAAGTTGGATGGTTAGATATGCTATACCCATAACGTTATATCGTATGTTGTTGATACACGTTCTAATTGTAGGAAATTATTGTGTTAATAACGGTACACAATGTTTAACCATTCTCAACACGTACAATATATCCAACCCTACCATCATAAGCTAACTGCATTAGCATTTTTGTTTCTAATGTATGTAGCATAGCAAATAAACCACAACGTACGGCCAAATTGAATAAGTATATTATTAAAATCCAAACTTTCAAACAACGCATCAGTGAAACTAAATCCATCTTGCTGTGTAGTTTAATCAGTGAAAAAAATAAAAATAAAAAAAAGAGTTAGAAACTTTTTTTTAACGAAACCCCATCTTTAATCCAATTAAATAAAAATGAAATTAAAGCTACAAGATCACAATCACAATAACATCTCATTCAGTTTAGATAATTGTGAATAATGGGTTGTTTTTCTTTCAAGTGTTAATTTAATGTTTTCTCATATCAGCTTTATCTTTTTTTATTTTTTTAATTCCATCATTCTACCTAGTAAAAATATTTTATTAAGAGCACTCATTTCTGCCAATAAGTTTTTATTTTATTGTTGGAATTATTGAAAAAATTTTATCTATTACATTAGACTAAATTGTGAGAGCCTATCTTACGTGTTAAAATTCGATTGAACTTTCTTGTATTATAATTCATTAACCAACGAAATGATTATAATCCCTTCAAGAAACTATTCAATCACTAGAAAATGACCTATACAATTACTTATGCAATTACATAGGCCATTATTTAGTGATTCAAAACATGGTCGCCTCATCACCAATAATGCCACGTCGTATCACAATAATTAAGAAGATACAAATTGACCCTCTTGTTTTAGAATGTTACTCTTTTGCCCCAGCTATGACTCAGATTTACAACCATGCCATTGTCATCATTAATTTAATAATTTCTTTTTTGATAAAATTAATTTAATAATTTCTTGTATTTCTACGGGAGGGAGTATGTCGGTTCGTAGGATGCTCCGATCAACCTTGAAAGTCCATTTCAGGAAAATTGGATGTAAAATGGTAAATGTTGACCGCTTAAACGTGTTCTTGTTCTACAATAATTATTGCTACTCCTCGATAATATTACTTCCACCGTTTTGTGCAACTAATTGTCCAATCAGAGCGTCGTTGGAGGAGATTCCTGAACAGAAGAAATGTGAACTACCTGAATTCGATGGCGCCTATTGCTACTGTTGTTCCGATGACGGCGCAATAGCATGACGGGGGAGATGGAGGTGGAGGTGGAGGTGGAGGTGGAGGGGTTGAGATGGGCGGTGGACGTTGGGAATTGGGTGGCGTGTTTGGGAGTTGGATATTTGGTTTCTAAGGGGGATGCAGAGGATGCAGAGGACATTGTTCTGATTAATTACGGTAGCTTTTAAAATTTTTACAATTTAGAGGGTTACTTTTACAATTTGTAAATACAATCAAATATACTTGAGATAAGGGCCTGTTCTTTACCCCGGGTTGAGACCCGGGTCTGGCCATTTTTTGGGTCTCAATCCAAAAATCTACCCAACCCCATGTTCTTTACCCAAAACTCAAACCCAGTTCACAAACCCAATTCCCACTGCCGCCGCCGCGCTCCGCCACCGCCGCCGCCACTGGCTTCTCGCATCTTCTTCTTCTTCGCATTTCTTCTTCAGCTTCTTCTTCACCCGGGTTCTTCTCCTCCTCCTTCTTCTTCTTCTCCTTCTTCGATCGATCTTGCACCTTCTTCTTCCTTCTTCTTCGATCGATCTGGAACCTTTTTCTTCTTTCTTCTTTGATCGATCTTGCGCCTTCTTCTTCCTTCTTCTTCGATCGATCTGGAACCTTCTTCTTCTTTCTTCTTCGATCGATCTGGAACCTTCTTCTTCTTTCTTCTTCCCTTCCTACTCCTCCTCCTCTTCTTCTTCT
The DNA here is from genome assembly GCA_016801395.1 of Leptodermis oblonga. Taxonomy (NCBI): domain Eukaryota; kingdom Viridiplantae; phylum Streptophyta; class Magnoliopsida; order Gentianales; family Rubiaceae; genus Leptodermis; species Leptodermis oblonga. The sequence continues at coordinate 38,470,811 of CM028757.1, forward strand.
CTTCTTCCTCCTCCTCTTCTTCCTTTTCTTCTTCTGCGCACTGCTTCCTCTCCCTTCAGAAAATAATTTCTCACAAACCAAAAACCAAAAACCCATTTGTGAGTAATTGGTTTTCAATTTCAGACCTGAAATCCCAAATTTGAAAAAAATTTAAACCCAAATATCAAATGGGTTTGATTGAAACAGAAAAAAGAAGAAGAAGGAGAAGATCCCAAATTTTGGGATTTAGGTTTTGGGCCACGGGGGTGGCGGCGACGCGTCGGCTGCGGCGGTGACGCGGCGGCGGGCGCGGACCGGGTGGTGGTGTTCTTTGTGTTGTGGACCCGGGTCTGAGAACAACGTTTCTTTGTTTTGGGTCTCAACTCATTCGGTCTCTACCTAAAAACTCAGACCCGGGTCTCAACCCGGGTAAAGAATAGGCCCTAAATGTCTGAATTTTGCATAGTGGGACTCAATGGTGATTGGAATGTAATATATTAGTGAGAAAAAGAGAAACAATATAAATAAATTGCTATGGAAGTTGAGCTCGATATGTAAACTATCTCGATCATTAGATACACAATACATTGAAGTTGAATTCCATATGCAAGCAAACTAACAGTACTATTAAACACACTATTTTGTATGTTACTTATTCTAAGAAAATTTTAATACTTTTAATTTTGATATTGCCAAAGTAAATTTATATAAAAATGAAAAGTAAAAAATGGATTTTTTTACCTTAATATTCATTTTGGGGGAAAAAAATTACCAAAATAAGCAAAAAAAAATTGAAATTCCCAAACTATTGAAAACGAATCTCCCAACTTCGTTTTCAACCGAACAAACCAAAAAAATGTGAATTTGTTTTCTTTTGAAAACGAATTCCGTGAATTCGTTTTCAAAGGAAATTTTCTTTTCTTTTTTTTGCTTTAATAAATGAATTCCATAATTAATTTTTTCCCTTTTTTTTTATTAAATTCATTAAGAAACTAATTCCACTGCAATGGTTTTTAAAATGAATAAAAATAATTATATGTAAACGAATTTTGTAAAAATTAAATTATTATTTTAAGTGAATCGAACCGCCGTAAATAGTTTTTGAGTTGTTATAAAAATATTAGAAAAAGGCAAAACATAATTATATAATTGAAATTTTAATTTGTAACTCAATAAAATTTTAGAAGAAGTAATTTATAGCGTTTTTTGAAATACATAAAATCTTCATATAAATAAATTTGGGGAATTTATTTATATGTAAAAATTGTAGTCACACATTTATGTTTAAAAAATAATGAATTCCATTAAAAACAAAACTCATAAATTCCTTTCGCTTAAAAAGAAATAACATTAGACCGATGTCGGTTTTCCCGAGACACGAATGCGCCAAAGTCATTTTTAGTACTTATGAAGTTTTTTCAAAACTCTAGTTGCAGGGTTTAGGAATTTGGTAGTTTCGTTTTTTCTATAAACGAATCAACCAAATTTGTTTTCCAGAGAAATATTTTTTTTAAAGATTTATTACGAAAATTAGTATTCATGGAAAACGAATGTGGGGAAATAGACCTGTAATTTTAGTAGAAAATCAATTCAATGAAATATTCGTATTTATGAAATAAGCGGAATCGTTTTCTCTAATAACGATTGCGGGAGTCACTGTTTTGTCACGAACAAGAGAAGGCGAAATCAACGAAGGCATGTCCCGAATGCGTTTTGTAAGAAGGCGATTATAGCTGTTTAGTTTTCTGGGGAAAACATTTGGCAAATTCGTTTTAATGAGAAAACAAATTCGCTATTTTCGTAGATTTGAGAAAACGAATTCCGCAAATTCGTTTTCTAGGGAGAAAACGATTTCAGTACTCCAGAAAAACGAATTCGCTCCCCGAAGGGAAAAATGCGGTGCATTCGGAAAACGAATTCCCCATGTTGGAGTGAGGGTTTCCTATAAAACGTATGTAGGGAATTCGTCGTCTGAAGAAAACCAATTCATCGAATTAGTATTTTGGAGAATTCGAATTCCCCAAATGGGTTTTTTTGAGAAAACGAATTTGACTTGCCGACAACACATAATTTGGTTTTGAAGGATTAAGTTTGAAATAAGCAGTGTATGGAATAATTAATTACAGGAATGCGAAAAAGGATTAGGTAAAGTCGCCAAGTACATAAGGGTGTATTGTAGAGTAAGTGAAATAACGTTAGGTTAAACAGAATAAAAATTATGATTTCTATTTGTTATGTAATTCTACTAAGCCATTATTCGTTATCTTAGTAAGTGAAACGACTTTTGTAACACAAGTAATCGCCTCAGACTTATTAAATTACACATATAATGCACTTTTTTTGTTTTTTTATGCATGTTTTAGTTTAAATTTGCATGTTCATATACAACAGCAAGGGTAGCGAAAACATACTAATCCTAACAAAGTTACGTAAGTTACAATAATAACAAGAAACATGCACTTGTGCGTTAACAATAAAATTCCGTGCGTAAATGTAGGAATTTCGATTATGTATAGGTTTTGTGTTAAGTTACCATGAAAATGGATTTTGGTAAGAAACAGAACGAATAAGGAAACCAGATAATTTCCATACAAGGTTAGGCATCACAATGTGAACATGCGGAGCACTGCATGGACCAGACGATAATGGCAAGGTGACTCAATTTGCATAGGCGATGTTGAAATTTGAAGGGGAAAAAAAATTTGCCAGAATTTCCCCTGTAAATGGACCAAACTCCCTGTGAGCAGAAGGAAAAAATCCACAATTTCGAATTCTGAACTTTTAAGAGATAATTTGAAACAAAATATAAAATTAGAATACTAATTAGAATAATTCGAATTCACAACGAAAAAGGTCATTATGCTTTGTAATACAGTGAAGATTAATACATTTATATCTGCCAAAATCAAAGCCTTATGACCTAACTTTATCCTTATTCAAAATCAAGGAGACAATTTGGTAGCATTCAAATGAGAGGTCAGCATGTCAATGAGCCAAACTAAGAGGGCTGTCCCTCTGCAGCAGCAACCAAGCATCAGAAACTGAGCAGGCCTGGGTCATTTCTGAGGCGAACGGGAACAAGGATTCTTCTGTAATCTCAATCTGCATTGGTCCCTGCCATCAGAACAACAATGGCTTCAATAATTTGCAAATGGGGATATATCTCTAACTCAAGCATATGAATGTATTGAAGAAATGAACATGACATACTCCCAGTACTTTACTAGTTTAATTTTGAAACTATGACCTCAAAGTTTCGCCAATCCCTCAACCCTCGGCCCAACTTCATTTAGACTAAATAGAAGATGCATAACTAAAGTAAAATATCCATGCAGCAACAAAGATAACAAATCAACTTAAAAGTTTCAAGAAGATAATCACAACGTCTCAAGCAATGTGGTATTATTGTATCCATTCTATTCCCCTTGCTTGTATAGCTCAGTATTCTCTTCCTTTCCACTATCTGTTCCGGGCTAGTGTACACAACCAAACACACAGCAGATAATCCATGCATGCCATCAGCCCAGTAATAAAACTAAGAAGACTACCGAACTCTCAGCCAATGTGATTGACAACATTTCCATTTCAATCTTCTCTAGTGATGAGTACATCTAGGAGTAATACTTAAAAATACTTTAAAGTGGTTTAAAAGTTAACAGCATTGTGAAATTAGTGCAAAATATAGCTATGGAAATCAAGATGTCAGTGTACAAGAAAAGCTCCCACGATGAGCATTGAATCTCACTATATAAAATTTCAGATGAAAAAGCTCAAACCTATTGAACTTCTGAACAATTGCTCTAAATGATGAGAAGCTCTTTTAATGTTACCTCAAATGAACCAATAAAATCTGAAACTGTTTTACACTTTTCGGGATTGGTCTCTTCCAGTTCTCAGAAACATCATTAGGCTAAAAGGGTACACTTTTAGCCTAATGGTCTCTTCCAGTTCTCAGAAACATCATTAGGCTACAACTTGCAGAAACCTTACAGAAACAGAAGCAGTTGAACTCTAGAAATCTATACAAGAAAACTTCAAGCATCATACCCCAAAGACTAAATAATACCGCACCATCTCAACCAATCTTCAAAACGAGCAGTTCATATTTCCTAAAATACAACTAAAATTTCAAAACCTTAGTCATTTTCTAAAAAAAACTGATACGACATGTAATTACACTTCTCTAAAAACTATAACACTCTAATAGTAAAGCTAATCAGACCTGTCATTTCCTAATCACAATAAGGATAAGATGCTACTCCATTGTTGTACCAAGACACAAAAATACAGTGGAACAACCAAAATTGGTACACCATTATTATTAAATGGTAATTAATACATTACAAAAGGCTCATAGATCAATAAAAACAATGTTTTCCTACTTACCACATACATGCACTCATTGATGAGGAAATCTTCAAGCTCGCGTACATTTGACCCATCCAACTCCTGCATAAGGTCTTCATAGGTCAGCACCTTCATATAGGAGAGAGAGAGAGAGAGAGAGAGAAACTCAGAATATTTGGACTAAATAGACGATGCATAACTATAGTAAAATATCCATGCAGCAACAAAGAGAACAAATCAACTTAAAAGTTTCAAGAAGATAATCCCAATGTCTCAAGCAATGTGGTATTTTTGTATGCAGAAGAAATTCAGCAAGTAAATGCACTAAAAATTACGATAACCAGAAATGTGAAATCCATCAACACTAATCCATATTGCAAAACAATTCAGCATACAAAGGTTCAGCACAAAACAGCGAGCAATCTAAACCAGCATAATCAATCAACTCTCGAATAAGAGTTCATCATCAATAAAATTCAAGTATCAAACCCGACGGCTCTGGTAGCTTACTCAATATTCCTGCAGCAAGATTTCATCCCCAACCGATAGAAGAACCCTGATTCTGACCGAAATTGAAGTAGCGAACATTCCCATTCCCGAACATTCTCCTCGAGCAACTAAAACAGCAGGAATGGTGTCTCCAAGTCCCAAATTCAGAATATACAAAATGCCTAGCAATAAACGCCTCGCTATATTCCACACGGAGGAGGACGCGTATGCCTACGCGGTCTATGCGGGGGATGCTGGCCCGGTGGAGGATGAGCATGCGTATCGGTAGTGGGCTCGCTACGCATGGAAAGGTTCCGTGCTTCTTCACCGAACTCGTGATGGGGCTTACGCCGCTTATGCAATTCCTCATGTGTACCGCGTACAGGACGGCTGGAGGTGCTTTGTCTAGCGAACGCGTCAAAGGTATTGCTGTCGGGCGTTCCACGTTCATGCTGCGAGGTTTGCTGATCTGACCAATCATCGCCGGAGTCTTGAGAACCAACTTCTCCCCCCTGTCGCTGTATGGACGTGGATGAGCGATGTCGGCCCTGAGTGGAACCCGATTTGTGCTCATGGGTAGACCTTCCGCTCATTGATCCTCCATGCGTCGATGCCGAGGAGGACCCAGCGACGAGTCGATGACCTTCGCCAGAACAAGTGAGAGTAGCATGTATCTGGTCACGCACATAAACCAACTTGTCCTCCATAGGATACCCTCCCACATGCAGGTTGTCAAGCATCTCTCCCACAACATGATACATCGCCTCCATAGATTGATTCTGAAAGTTTGTTAATTAAGTAAGTTATATTTGATCCGATGTTAAATTGAATGTAGAAGAAGTGCTGGGGATAAGGGTCGAAACTTACATAATATTCAGTCAGAGCTCCGTACGGGCGCATCGATCTATCTGGAGGTTTAGCCGGATTACCCACCAGAAGCCGAGTGATGTTGCGATACCACGTCATGTAGGGAGAAAAGTAATCAATTGCTGCATTACTAATATTCCCTACAATGACGGAACGATCAGCTTGTTCCCACAGAGCTATATGGTCTCTGTGTTTTAGGGCCCATTTTTCAGTATTTCGCCCTCTGAAATCCAAACTATGAAGCCTTTCGCCTGTGTCGATGCTGGGAGGAATAACCTGCTCAAACCCAAATTGGCGCATAACGCGCTCGGGAGCATGGAGTTAGACCGCGCAGAAGTTAACGAGCGGTACATGTGAGCGCCAAATGGCTCTGCCCGTTAAGCAATAATCGGGCAATTTCTGCAATTCATCCTCCTGATATGGGTTCCAAATAAACTACGAGAATAAAATTAAATTGCAATTAGTAAGCAATAATGGACGACCAAATTTTCAGCAATCATTACCATACATAAATTCTCACATCTCCCTCGACAAGATGATCCAACTGGTCCCGAAATAGATATATTAAATGTGATCCCACATTCACGAAACTGCGACGCTTGTTCCATCTACATATCAGAACATAACATTGGAAAATGGTTAGAAAACATAGAACCAACTGGAGGATGCAAGTAAATACATATAACGATACATAACTTACGCGGCACCACGAGGGAGGGGGGCTACATCCATGAAATTATGCTCATTGACTGTTGGTCGAACAGTCGGCGTGAGTTTAGGGATTCTTTCCCATACCCACAGTTGTAGCAGTAGTTGGGGGCCACCTATCTCTTTCGTGGCCATACGCGTAGCCCGGCATAAATTGTGATATAGCGATGCCAATGTTGCACTGCCCCAGCTATAATTTCTTATGGCATGCACGTTGGCCAGAAAACGTAAGTACATAAGTTTGGCCCCGGAAGCAGTTTTATCACTGAATAAGCTAGCAATCAACTGCAAAATTCTGCCTCTTGTGTGCTGGACAACATCATCCTCCGTGGAGTCATCACGAACGTCGATAAACTCAGTCAAGTGCGTATTTAGACTCACCAAATTCAGCTGCCCATTCTTAATGTCAGTGGCTTCCGGCCGGTAACCCAACAAATGAAAACATAAATCCTGCCACTCATCAACCGTCCGCGAGGCGCCGTATGAAATAAGAGGTAAACCAATTATGGGCAACCCCCATATAACTTCAACATTCTGCAGCGTCACCGTCGCTTCACCAACGGGAAGGTGAAATGTGTGAGTCTCTTGTCGCCACCTCTCTGCCAAGGCATTTATTAGATGCTTGTATACTTTTATATCTCCTCCTCTAAATACACCATAAAATCCTGTATATTGCAGGAGAGTCATCACTCGAGGATGCAAGGAGCCAAAATTCCATATATCGTGATTACTTGACTTGAAAGCTAGGAGAGGAGTGGCCGAGTCCGCCCATATCAATTCCGATCGATGATTGGGTTGCAATGTCAGTACACTGCGGTCTTTAGGGCCTGGGTCCAAATATGCCAAAGGGTTGCTTGCATGTCTCATTGCCATTGTAGACAGCCTGCAACTGCAGAAAAGGAAAAAACCAGAACATGAGACCAGCCGCAGGTTCAAGTATGAAAATGAACATTGAGATTGTTGTCAAAGTAAGTTATAAATAACAATTTAGCTATTATGAGGACAGTTTTCGCAGAACAGCCAATAAGTTATGAAGTTTAGGCGTAGAACATCTAATAAATTAATACTCTAAGAAGGGAAAGAAAAGCAATGTAAATCTTTGCAAAAACAATGTATGCAAGTAAATGAACGCAACGGTTTGTGCAAAGCAATCCAAACTATACATCGTGGATAAAAAAATTCTGGAAATATCATAATATAAAGCAAATACCAAAACATAGACGTTTAACTGGGCCTCAACAACCCCATTCCAAATGCCAAACATCCCTTTGATGAAAACTACGGCCCAGTAAATACCTAAAGAAATGTTAAAGAATTTGGTAATTTGACCTAGTTTCCATGTGGATGCAGAACACAGAGCAGCATGTGCAGACAAGGACATTTAAGTGGCGAAGAAAGGACAGAAAGCCCAGGAAGCAGTTAGGAACTTCTGGAAAACTGCTGCAGTTTTCCAGTGTGTAACTGCTGGAAAACTGCTGCAATTTTACAGAAAATATAAACAGCCACGGGGCTACATAGCAGCACCGCAGCCCCGCTACAGTGATCACCTTGACGCATTCGCATTAAAAACTAACACTGCTGTAATTGAAAAAAAAATGCTGCATGCTTAGGAGAGTAATTAACCAACCGATCTTCCAAGGGAAAAAAAAAAGTAAAATCAACTGTGATTTCTGTATTTTAGTGTTCATATTATTCATCCCTTTTGACAGAAGAGTTGCTTATTATCAGTGTTTAAATGTGTGCCATTGCAGTGAAGTTACAGAGGAAGAGGCAAAATCCTTCAGGCTTAAGTCTCAGACAAAATCTAAGCAGTTGCCTTGAATAGTTACACCATCAAATGTGCCTGTGAAAGTTGAATATCACGCTTTCAACTTTTGTCTTCATGCAGAAAAATTGCAATGTTACTGTGAGATTCTATGAATTTTTAGTGTCTATTTGATTCACATGGTTCGGGCGCATTGCCCATGCCGAGGAGGAACAGGAAAGGAATAATGCTGGTTTAGGAATTGCCACTGGCAGTGGCAGCAGTAGCAGAAATGTGGGGAGAGGCTTTACTCTAGGAGGTCTAGAAGGAAGTAATCTTCTTAGAACCTCTGAACCACTTAAGACGTGAGGATTAAAGAATAATCATCTTTGACAGGAAACTGATCCAAATAATCAATGGATACACACTACAAGCAATTAGAACATTTTTCTGTGCGAAGTAATTCACACATTCGCAAAGAAACAGCTACAGGAACTGTTCATATACAATTAGCAAAAGTGCTGTGGTCCATCACTTGATAAGTAAACCCAAGGAAGACGCTACATCGAAAATATACGAACATTCATGCAACTGCAGGACATCCCTTAAAAAATTAAGATAAATGACACCAAGAGTTATTTGGAATGAATAACAATGTAGGACAAAGTAAGCCGCATATCCACAATGTGCATTCACTACGAAGCTTCAAAGTATATAAGCAATGAAGCATCCCTTATGAAGTACAAGACGAAACAACGCAATGAGAATATCCCATCATACGTGTCCAGATCGTACTGAGGATATTTCTTATTAGGGAGGAAAGCACGTGAAGTTAATCCAACAAATGATAGAAGAAAAAGTAACGGCAGAGAACCTACTAATGCAATGTTAATGAATTACAATAAGTCGGCGTAACCACTCTTTTTCGTGGCCACACGCCCATTACTCACTTTCCTTTTACTTTTCTATTTTACAGATGGCACTTAGGGAGCGATGCTTGCTTCTGTTGTCTATTAATGGAACAAGTTCATCAAACTATATCGAAGCGTCTCAAGTATGAGCAGGCATACATATGAACTTACCTTTTTTTTCCACGTCTCAATCTCCAGAAATTTTTCCACGCCCAAATCAGTTTACAGCAAAGTCATCCAATCAGAATAGCAAAAAAACAAATTTTTAAATCTAAAGTGTCATGGTTATACAACATCCAACCACACTATTTTCAAGAATCATCCACGACAACCGTATCAATCCACATCGGTCATCCACCTAGGTCTTTCTACATGTATCAAAGGCTCATTTACACAGTTACAACCCCATTTCAACTCGTCGCCTCTATCCCCGCAAAAAGATTAAACAAAAACACTTAATGCAAAGAACAACAGGTAGGAAAGCATACAAACAAAAACAGAAGTTCATTTAGCCTACCCAATCAAAAAACACACACAGGCACACGAAGCCGAACCAAAAAAGTCAATCTCATTTTCAACCTGCGCATAAATTCACCAACTAAACTGCTGACGCATATATGCAGGAAAACAAACGCAGAAAATGCAGGTATAAATTCCTTAAGTTTGACCTGCTTTATGGGGAAATATGTAGGGATCTATTGGAGTTTGAAAAAAATCTGAACCTGTTACCTATTTTGCTACTTAATATGAAAGGGTTTTTGAAGATATGCTCATTTTTCTTTTTTTTTGTGGTTCACTTCAGAAATAAATTTATTGGGCTTGTGCTGTACACTATTATAGAGGATACAAAAAGTTAACATATGTCTGATTGCACGTCTAAAAACATGATGCTATGTGATTTTAAACAATAATATCCTATAGAGCAAATTACACTCCCATCAATAAGTGAAAAAATACTCTTCATTTTTACTTGCATCACGAATGCATCGGTTTGACAGTATAGAAGCATCCTGAAACACAAATATACACAATCCTCGAAAGTGTATCAGACTAGAGAAATGCATTAAAAGTTTTCTATACAAATGCAAAGTTGAATCAAATTTCAGGTCCAGGAAAGATGAATATGATGTTAGACACAACAATCTGATGTGAAGATTTACTTCTACCTCTTCTTTCCCCTCAAAGGATATATCTTCATCTCCATGGAAATTGAAATTTAGCAGCATCATATAGATCTCTGCTTCTTAAGAACAGCATAAAGTAAGGAGATTATATTTCATAGTTGACAGCATACTACCGACAATAATGATTGCAAGGATTGTTCGACTACAAAGTTGTGCACTATTATTAGGAGAGAATGGAAAAGCCAAAGCCTGACAAATGAGTACCACAGAGCATATTTTCAAACCCAGACGGGGTGCAGAAAGAGAAAGTTCAATAATCCAGCTGCATTTAGCAATTTCAATAACAGATCTTTATATGTAAACACCACAGTATCTAGAATTCAACAGCAACAGACAGATGACACATCAACCTCGAATTTGTCCTAGGATTTCAAAATATCATAGCATAAGATGAAAAATATTTATTTCTATCAGATGTACTGTTATGCTCCAAAACTGCATTATGTTGTATTGACTTAAAACTTCATGGTTCTTTCTGCCCCTAGTTAGCTTAGGAATATAGAACCAATTAGTATTCTATTTCAATAAGGGGCCAAGGAACTCAAATAGATTACCAGAACTGTTGGGGATAGACCAGCAAATTTAAAATTCATATTTTCGTTATTTCTGTTTTCAGAACTCATAAAAATCCATCCTCTTTTAAGTTCACCTTGTAGCACCTAGGAGTTTCTGCTAAATCTTCCCCATCCCAGGTTTTTCTTGGTTTCAAACAGAAACCTTCTAGAATATTGATTGAGTGAAGAGTTGTAAAAGCCATTTGGTTAACAAGCCCTTGCCTTATCTTAACAAACCAAGAGAATCCTTTACTTATAACAGATTAAAAAATGCTTTGATGTGCTCTTAGTTATGTTTACTTGTGCGTAGTTTCTTTTAGTAGCTTATGAAGGCCATTCTCACAAAATCGTTTATGTACTGGACAAATACCTATGGACTTTCATTTGCTATTCTTTATGATTCATGTATGCCTTAAAATCATGACTAGTTAAAGTACAGTGCCAAGTTACACAAATAAGCAGCACTACAACGACGAACTTGCAGCACAGAGGCTTGGAACTGTAGGCAAATTTGCATACACAAATAAATGGGAAGTACAACAAAATATCAAGTAAATTCTGAATACTCACATAGGGGTCCTAATCTTCCTAACGCAAATCTCCCAGCTGCTCGAGTCACAGCTGCAGTTACAACCTACAAAATTGAAAACATAACAAGAAGTGAGTGAACTGCGTAACTGATGAGTTGAAATGAGATATATAGAAGAGCAAATATTCCCACTAGACTTCATCCAAATAGGACATTAGGACACTAAGAGAAAGTAGAATCAAAATTAATTCGGACCAACTTTATATTTCAACTTCCTCAATTAAGATTGTAACAGCTGCTAGAACTATGAAAATATACGGCTTATTTGCATTTCTAATACTCCCACCAACCGCAATAGAAGAATCACGCGTGATTTTTAACATAATATAAACTTCTAAATTTTGCATCCAACTTTATCCCCATCGCCACCAAGACAAAAACTTATTTGGAATTTACTGAGAGTTGATAAATGGTTTTCTACCACTGCTTGGATGAAGTTCAACTACTGGCGAAATGTGAGATACATAAAATGGAAATATAAGATTGTCCAACCATATAAAGATATCACTTCTAAGACAAATATAAATAACATCAAGCGTTTGCGTTGGCCCTCTCGCGTAGTTGCGCAATGCGTGAACATTGTTTCCTGTTGTGCTCGTGTTGGTGACAAGCGCGGCACTGCTTCATTGGCAGACTGTCCATAGCATTTGTAATTCTCTTTCTGCGGGGCCTTCCTCTTTTATCATTCACCCTTGATGGATTTGACACTAACAGAAAGGGAGACGCAGGCCAATAATCTTCATGCATTATAGGGAAGAAATGTGATGAATATGTGTCAACCATTGTCCGCGCAGAATAAAATTCTGAAACCAAATCCAAGTCATCCCTTTTCAAATCTTCACATACTTTGATTATGTGGGAACATGGAATCTTGTAGATATTTATTTTACCACAGCTGCATGTTTTCTCACGTATGTTAACCGTGTGTGAATTGTCACCTCTCCCATCTGGACGAACACCCGTGCGAACTTGGTATAACCCATCCTCCCGATAAAATTGTGTTATTCTATGGTACTTTGACCTCCGCTAGTTGTTCAAGTACTTCTCCGTGACCTTTGTAGGCCAATGATCATTATCTTTCAAATATTTAAGTCCCTCTACAAGGTACCTTTCAAAGTACTTAACCAACCGGAAGAAAATAAACCTTACGCAAGCGGTTACCGGTAGTTGTCTGACCTCCAACAGTACACCATTGAATGACTCACTGTTATTGGTGGTCATTATCCCATACCGGTATCCGCCATCGTGACAAAGAGTCCACTGATGAAATGGGATGTTAGCCAACCACTTATACGCAGACTCGTCTACCGAACGAATTGTCCTCATTATTGCAGTGAACTTCCGAATTTGACGCGCACTAGATGCCCCTGCCATGAGGTTATTCAAATCGGCATCCTTGAACTGCTTACTGAAATTGGCTTTAACATGTCGGGAGCAGAACCTGTGATGGACATATGGGGGCTGCAACAATGGGTTGTTCTTAACTGCTGCCAAGATAGCCCTGTGCCTATCAGAAATTAGACAAACGTCAAGGTGGCCTCCGATTACATGTCATACAAGATTGCCCAGAAACCAAGACCAATTAGCCAAGTTTTCCTGGTCGCATAGAGCACAGGCCAATGGAAATATATGGCCCGCTGCATCAACGCCACATGCAATCAACAGCTTCTCATTGTACTTACCACACATATGGTCCCATCTATGGTAATAACTGGCCTACAATGCTTGAATCCCTCTATGCTTGGCCTAAAAGACCAAAAAAGTGAATGAAATATACTCTTTTCTTCTGTGGTACCATCGGCGTGTCTCCAATCCACAATTGTGCCTGGATTTGTCTGTTGCACAGCCTGCATAAATTTAGGCAACTCCCTATAAGATTCATCCCACCCTCCATACACCATTTCGACGACCTCCTTCTTCCCCAACCACGCCTTCTTGTATAAAATATCCACCCCAAGCTTCCTAGCATCCTCCTGCACATCCCGAACGTTGTAAGATGCATTTGCCTCCACATTTCCCCTAACAAGCTTCCCAATGGTACTGCAATCCACATTTGGATGATCATGGCCTGTTCGCTTCGGAGAGCATGAGTGGTCGAAGATACGATGGGTAATCTTAAAGTGACGTTCACTTTTACATGTTGCGTGGACGCTCCATGGACACTTCTGCTCATCTTTGTATATGCAGATAACTGTCCAACGCATCGGCGTAGAATACAGTACTCTGTAGTATCGGTTGGCCCGGACCGACCACAGCTTAACGGCATTCTGAAGAATCTCCTTCGTCCCAAAGACCATTCCCTTCTCCAAATTTGCAGACAAGTCATCTTTCCATACTGGGCATGAACCGTCGTGGAACTGATCGATCGTGTGCTGCGCCTCATCCCCAATGGAGTTGAAAAATTTTATACTTGCCCCAACGTCTGCACGCGTCCTTACAGGAACTGCAGACTTTGACAATGGAATAGGCATGTCTCCCAATTCACACTGTCCCACGACGTGTTCCCAGACTCCACATACTGACTCAAGAACATTCTCCTCACGAGGGGTTTGAAGGGGGGTTGGGTTATCCTGTACTAAATACTCGGAAGTGCTCAATCCATGAACTGCTTCTAGGTGAGGTTTTGTATCGAGGGGTGGTTGTGGGGAAGAGCAACCGAAGGGGGTTCGATTGGCCAAAGAATTGAGGTGAACATTTGCCGGAATTTCCTCTCCTTGTCCACTATTCAATAGTTCTGTGAATGACATTACGGATGAGCCGATAATGTCAAAGTCATATTCGTCATCAGGGTGGGGTGCAATAGGAAGTCGCTCCTTTATTAAATAAACCTGTACGGCTGCAACAAATGGGTAGTCTTTTGGTATATGGAGCATGTCACGGAGGCTTTCATCATCATCTATGAGAATGTGCTCAAACACACTCCGTTCGGGAGCATTAGCAGGGACGAGAACTGGAGTTCTACAATAAATCTGCAGCTTGTGGTGGAGAGGCGATGTTTTGATGACTTCGTAAAACCTCCGGGAAATGACCTCGAAATTCACAGTCTCAGCAACTGAAATAGTTCGCCGTGGAGGAGAACTGTACTCTGAACCATTGGTGCCCCGCACAATTCTCCCATCCCAATATAACATAAGTCTAACGGATTTCCCTGCCATTGCAGTGCAGCAGTGATGTACCACCCAGCACAATATACCTAAACTAGCTAAAGCTCTTGTTCAACTGTTCACCGGACTACTTCAGTTACAGAAAATATCGATATAAATAACACCAGCAACATTTCTACAAGGGAACACGGAAAAAATAGGGCATATTCCTAAAATCTTAAACAACCACTATAAGAATATACGCATAATCAAATATAATCTATTTATGAAACATATATCCTAGTCCATGAATCTTAAATGCCACTAATGAAGAAAGTTAAGAAATTCCATTCTTGATTTGAAACCTATAACATTCATAAGTCAAGAAAACAGATACAAAGCCTAGAGAGCAAAGCAATCCAAAATATAGAGCAAAGAGAAATATTTCTGGAATTATAAATATATATATATATATATATCAGAATGAAGCCCAGAGAAGTTAAACTGGGATTTATGCTCAGTCAGAAATATTCCAAGTAATGACTATATTAGACTTGACGAGAGTGTTGCTATCGCTTGCGTGGTGAACACTTCTTGATTGAGATGGATTGACGAGTGTGTTTATTTTGTGATGATGTTAGGTTTATGGGACCATAAACATTTTGTGATGAATTTGCATCAAGGCAATTCAACCAGAGAAGTTTCTTCTTTTGCTCACTTCCATACTAATAAATTAATAACTTGAAAATTATAAAGTACCTTTGTTGTTATGACAGTGGCTAGTCCAATGAATTTGCCAAAAAAAGGGGAAAAAGGCACCAGAAAAAGCCAAGACTAATGATAAGTTTACATTAGAAGTCCAACCAAGGACTACATAGGTTGTAGCTTTCACATATCCAAGCCGAACCACACACATCAAGAAATCATTGACACCAAATCCTAACTACATCAATGACCAAAGCACAGCAATAGTAAGAATAGCCAGAAACAGAGAAAGATAGTATTGCATGTGAAAGTTGGATCCAACATGTTGGTAGGAATTTCTGGGAAGTGTGCAAAATCTTAGCTAACATCCAGATAAAATAAAGGTATCCCTAGTCAAAATCTTAGCCAAAGTAATCATCGAAGTGATGTAAAAACAGAATAAAATATGGATAAACTTATAATTAGCATCCCACATAACTAAACTACCACAGAGCACAACCAATCAAGTTGACGTAGGAAGTAACTTCCAGCAAACTGCAATCTCCAAACGATAACTTCTACAGAAGAACGAACAAAATGCCTTATCTACCATATCTCTAAAAGATAACGAGAACTATATGAAAACTAATCTTCAAGCAAATGCTTGTAATTCAAAGCGTCTCAAGAAATTTAATTTCTTCATAAGACCACTGATGTAATTTAACCAATACCATTGAATCCACACTAAGTAGATTCACAAAGAATCCATCGATTATGATAGACAAAGGGAGTATCGTAAGTCCCTTTAACATACACCAAATTAGAATTTTTCTTTAAGGGTGAAGAAAAAGTTTAACTGAGAGGCGGAAATAGAAAGTAACAAGTAAGGACTGTAAAATAACACAAAGGAAAAAGAACAAAAGAATTCAAGACAATAATCACCTCTTTCTCCTTCAGCAAAGTCGCGTAATAGATCTTCTATTTCTGGCTCTAATTCCTGAAGCCTGTTTATGTCTGCTTCTTATTGTTCAATCTGCAATATTAGCTTATTGTCAATAAACCCATCAATAATTAAATAGACAAAAATTGTGTCAGATAATAGCATTCACCATGATTCAATAAACATAGGTAGCAGCACAAAACTGTAGATTACAGTCAATAAATCTGCTTGATTCTACCCCCAAAGGCAGCACTGAACAGCAACACACACCTCAATTAGCAAAAAATGGGTAGTGACAAGATTTAAACATTGGATGGAAATAAGGATTATGCAATTGCTTGCCACAAATGGCTCAGTAAAAGGTAGAGAAGGAACTTTTACGCTAAAGTTGCTAAAAGAAACCACTGAACATATATCCTGAATGATTACTAGCAACATTATCTCCAGTAGAACTATCATTCAGAACGATATTCATAAAAAAATAAAAATAAATAAAAATAGCCCCACAAAACCACGCAGGGTAAAAATTTGTTCTTTACCAAGGCTTGATGGACAAATTCAGCCGTTCCATCCCTTAACAGCAAAACCTCAATACAACAACCATTTCTTCCACTATATAACCAATCAATCTAAAACTTAAAAATTGCAACCAACGGTTAAAACACAAAACCCAGAGAATCATACTGTGCATAATTTTAAATTTTACCAGATAAAGAAAAATGATACTAGTTGTGCTGAAGGGAAAAATGAAAGAAAATGGCAGAGTAGCAAGAAGAAAAGTGGAAAAGGTTTGAACAAAATACTTGAGGACGCGTGGTGATGGTCTTGGGTCTCTGCAGCACCTAAAGCTTCATGAATTCTAAGAGAAAGAGTCCAAGTCTGTTATGTTAAGCTCTGCCTGGATAAAGTTGGGTCGGGTTGGTTTGGTGGGTAATATTTTATACTTTCTTCGTCCCAGAAACAAATTGTTCAAATTAACCCAAAAAATAAAAAAGGTTATTAATCACCAACAGTTACTTCTCTGCGCAGCCATATCCAGCTTTCGTTGTAAACAAAAACACAAGGAAAATTCCAAAAAAATAAGAAAACTATACATATGATCAAGCAGTGCACAATGAGTATCCAACAACTCCTCAAATCAAAGGTATTACTCTATTATGCATCCACTGCAGTGGCAACTACTGCATTCGCTTCATAAGCTAAAATTTCAAACTTGAAACTAAAAAGCCCAGACATTAGAAATTGCTCACTAATAGAGTTTGAAAATGCTCAGTAATAGAGTTTGACAACAAATTATACACAAATTTATAACCCTAAGACAAACCTCAAGCAATTTCCAAGCAAATTGAGCTAGTAAATTTGGAATTTTGGTACCCTTCAAGAAATCCCCAAAATCTAGGGTCTCTTCTACACTCTCCTTCGTTTTCCGGTCAAATGGCCGTCGGTCCGGCGAGGTCGCGAGCGGCGGCGACGTGGCACGAGTTCGGCCGGAACGGGAAGGGGCTCGCCGGTTAGTTGGTCGTGGTCGGAGGGTGGGGGGTCGCCGTTTAGTCGAGGGCGGGTTCGGTTGCTCTGTTTTGCTGCTGCGGCAAATTTTCACGCAGCTTTTTATACCCTTTTTTTTCATGGAAAACGAATTTCGCAGATTCGTTTTCCATGACATTAATATTTTTTTTTTTTCATGGAAAACGAATATGTGAAATTTATTTTCCATGTTTTTAAATTTTTTTTTTAAAAACGAATTCGTTGAATTCGTTTTCGAAGGAAAACGAATTCGCCGAATTCGTTTCCATTTTTTAAAAATCCGAAGGAAAAACGAATCTCGGAAATTCGTTTTCTCTGAAAATGAATTTCCGAGATTCGTTTTCAGCCTTCTTCTTTTTTTTCTGCGCCTCCCGGATCAAACCGAAAACGAATCTCCCAATTTCGTTTTTCGGGGAAAACGAATTTGGCAGATTTTTTGCTTATTTTGGTAATTTTGTGCTCCTATTTGTTTATTGGCGGAAAAAATTCGTAAAAAATAGATTTTTTTTTTTTGAACAAGTATAGTTATTTTATTATAAACACACACACAAAACGAAAAGAGCACTCGAAAAATACCACAAAAGTCGATAACTTTTATGAATTCCACAAAGCTTTTTAAACCTCACTTCAAACACATGGACAACGGATGTGGGATTTTTTTGAACAAGTATAGTTATTTTATTATGACACACACACACACAACGAAGAGAGTACTCGAAAAACACCACAAAAGCCGATAACTTTAAATAAAAAAGGGATTTCAAACCACCACCCTTTTTCATCTTCTTTCTGTATGTGAATATCCACACATTCACTTAACAAAGTTAGTTGTTGAAGTTACCACCATCATCAAAGGGACAATAAACAATAGAGCTTAGGAGGGGCGAACATTTTTTGCCAATTTTGTGTTTGGGGAGGTATTTTCATCCTCACAGGCGCTGTTGGTCAGTTGGACTAAAAATTTTATATTTTGAGAGGGGTAAAAATGTATTCTTGTCTTCTTTGTGGGCCTTTTGCATTTTGCTGAGCCATTCAATCACCTTATTTTGCCTTTTACTGGCCTTTTGCGCTTTCGGGTTCCCTGAGTGAAACAAGCCCATAAAATAAAATAAAAACATTTTTGTTCATTTTTAAAGCACGTTTTTAAATGGCGTGGAGAGGAAAAAAAAAACACTTTGCCCATCGATTTTTACCGATTTTGGTTTATAACTTTGTAGACAATAGGCAGACAAAACGAGGTCGTTTTGCTGATGTCATATGTGATGCAAAAGGCTTTTGTTCGTTGCGTTTCTCTGTTCATTATGAGTCTGTGCTCTGTATCTTTCCTTATGCGTCAGCCTTTCTCAGCTTTCTCTTCTTCAAAGAGACAATAGATAAAAGGAGATTTGATGACCAATATTTTGGTTCTTTTTGTGGTAGTGTGAGTATTTTTGTCCTCACATCTATTAGGGGTAAAAATGTAAAATCGTATTCTTATGACCCTTTTGCGAGTTTGGATTCCCTCAGTGGAACAAACCCAAAAAATAAATGGTGAATTGTCTAAAATGTCATTTACTTTCTTACCCAGTCCACTTTGATAACTAAATGTTTTTATTTTCCAAAAATATCACCATACTTATTTAAACGTGTCAAAAATGTCATATTTGACATTTTCTCCGTTAATCTTAACCGAAAGTCCAATTTGTGTCAAATTTTTAAAGGCATTTGTGTCCATTCATATTAAAATACTTTTTAAGTATTCTTTTTCTCTCCTTCCCCTTCCCCTCTCCAAGAACACGAAGAAAGAATCAAAGAAGTTGAAGAAAATTAAGAACTAGAAAGGAAAGGCCAAGGTTGTAAGAAATGTTCTGCAGAGGACGGATATGCCAATGATTCCAATTGGTGGGATTCTTCCTGGAGCAAGAATTCTTCGAACCCCATATTCTCATTTTTCAATTGAATTGCTTCTGGACCCATCTTTTTCTTCGTTTGAATTCGAATTCAATAAATTGGGCATTTTACTAAATTTTCGGATCATGAAATTTGGGCATTTTCCTAAATTTTCAGATCATAAATTAAGACATTTGAATAAGAACTGACGTATATCTACAGATTTTAATCCTCCTCCTAATGAGGAGGAACGATTCAAGTATCTTTTTACCTCTTTAACAGAAATTACTATTACTAATTTACTACTTATTATACATATTCATAACTGTAAAAAGAACGGAAAAATTTTTTCTAAGTCTTTGCTCACTTAGTGAACAAGACACAAAGTAACGTTACTTTGCTCACTTCTGATTTTTTCTCTCTTTCTTTTCACCTCACAGCGTTGCTTTTTTCGGTTTCGTTTTGGCCGTTGAGCCGAGAAAGTGTCATGCTTAAAAGAAAATTGGAAGAAGATCAGAGATTAAGGAAGTATACGAAGAACTTGAAAGGTTAGCCAAAGAAAATAAACTATTGAAGAAAAAGTTTGCGACTTTTTGAGCTATATTTTGTTTACATGGCTTTACTTCACAGCCTAAACCACTTCCTGTCTCTTTTGTGTTTCGTTTTCTTGATTTTTGCATAATAATACTTATTTCCAGATTTCATCTCCAAACTTTCTTTTTGGAATTTTTCATGGAAAAAAAAGAACATTTTTTGCTATTCTTCTTTTGATTTTCACATTTTCTGCCAAAATGTTTTGCTAGCTTATTTTTCCTTTGCATGTTTTGGGTGGGAAAAGTGTCATTTAGAAATGACCCCTTCAATAATATTCTGTTTTATTTGTCAATGGAGGTATTTAGGTTAGGTATCTAGCTGAGATTAAGTTTCATTTCTCACAATCTTTATGCAGGTTTGATCCAGGAATGTTGGACTGAAACATTTAAGCAAATCATTACTAGGATGGAGTTCATCTACAATGAATTTGGGCACCATAATTGTTGGATGGTTGGTTTAATTCTGGTTTTAACTGTGTCAGCGCATGTACTTTTGTGTATTTTGTTTGTTGTTTTTTCAATCTCACTTTCTGACATTGAAGAAAACTAACTAAAATTTGTAATTGCATGATAGAACAAAGAACTTGCAACTCAACACACATTAGTGAAGATAATATATATTATCAATGCAAATGAGATAGAATATCATATCTAAGATCTGATTTTAGTTTAAGATTATTACTGATACACATTCATTAGCAGATTGTTGGTGCATTAGAACAAACCTTGCACTCAGGAATTACATGGGATAGTGGTAGATTCTTGTTAAAATATGGTGGCCTTCAAACCTTGCTCAGGTTTCTTTGTTCAGGTATATTTCTTTTTTGCTTTTTTAAAGTTTAGAAGTCCCTTTGTTATTATTTTCTCCATGTTCTCAAGTTGTATTGTTGATTCTGTTTGTTTTATGAAGGATGAGAAACCTGAAGATTCTCCTAAGAATAGAAAGATTTTCATGCTTATGCAAAGGTTTTTTTTTTTTTTTTTCCTTCTCTTCTAAATGTATATTTCATATGCTCTCTTATCTTAGTTTTCTTCTTTTTCATGATTTTTTTTTTCTTTTTCTTTCTTTGTGGTTCATGCTGCTCGGTTAATGGGTGGTCTAATAGTTCCTGCTAACAGAAGGAACAAAAGGAAGGTAAAGATTCACCCTTTATTCATCTATCCCTTGTTTTGTTCCCCTCCTTTTTATAGTTTTGTTTGGCTCTTTACCTGTGGGCTGATTGTTTTCTTATGTTTTCTTTACCAGTTCTGAAATTTGTAGTCTAATCCTGTTGCTGTAGTTTCGGAGGATGAGAAGCATTAGGATTTATAAAGGTAAAAGCATTATGGATTTCTTTGTTTTTTGTACTTCAATCTGTTGTTTTTTGGTTTAAAGGTTGGGCCTTGTGGCGACCATAAAGGTGTTGTTGTACACACTGTTTCTGGTTTACTAATGGAAACATTATTGAAGTTGTTTGAGGGAGATTTATTAAATTATTATTATAATTTCATAGGTTGACGTTAGATAGATATTTTCTTCTACCTAGCTATAGGCAAGTGATTGGATCAGTGTTGTTTTTGTCTTTTACTTGAGTTGTTAATAAAATCAGCTTAATTTCTTAATGGATGAATTGCTTGGATTGGTTGATAATCCGGAGAGTAATCCAGCATTCAAGAATCATGGTCTTGATATAGATGTTCTCAATCAAAATGCAACAGGTTGGTTTGGATTCTTAAGCTCAGACATTTTAGCTAAAGCACTTTCACTCTAATTTAAATTGATATTTCTTAATACTGCAGAAATTTAACAATTCCTATATCCTTCAGAAAAATTCTGACCTATCTATTACTCATGTGATCATGTACAATACAGGGTTATGTAACATACACCCCTCGACTGATTTCAGTAAATTTTCTAGGTAGAATGAAATTGTCATGCTTAAATCCACCACTCATCATCACTCTTATTGCTATAGATTGTAGGACTATACTAATAGCTATGGAGCATGTTTATACATATTTTATTTCATTCATCATGTACCTACGTCGATCTTCTTGCGCAGTTGACAATATGGAGCTGATAATGTATTATTATTGTAATCCTATTGAATGTTGCTTTCTTGATGTTCTTTGAAGATCAGCTTGGGTTTTCGGATTAATTATTAATACGAACAGGATACTGATACATATCTTCCCCTTGTGTTTTTGCCTATTGTGTGCTTACTTTGATGTTTTTCCTTTCGATTTGATTCAGCTCATGAAATGTATTTGAAACTGAATAGAATTTGTATCATTAAAACTCAGCTGAGTCTCAGTACTCAATTTCTATGAATGGACAAATTTTTTTTTTAGAAGTTGTTCTAAGAAGGATATTAATGTGAGAACATTGTATGACAGTCTCCCTAGGCTTTATGAGCTCATGTGGAACCTTATAGTGTTGTTTTTGTCTCTTACTTGATTTGTTTACATTTTCTTATTTATGTTGTTGTATCAATGATTATACTAAAAGTGAATAAATATTTGGTTTCTTCATTTGTGACATTGCTTACAAGATGACAGTTGCGTATTATGACAGTGAATGATTCTCTCCATTGTCCTAATTATCTATAGTAGCTTTCATAAACTTATCTTATTGTCAATATAAACTTATCTTAATTTTTTAGATTGCTACGAGTCAATCTCAAGTAAGTCATTGTTTCTGGTGCTTCTATTAGCCTTTTTGTTTTCTCAAATTTCCTTTAGGATATTGAAGCTTTACATATCTCCTCTCTTGCTTATTGGAGCTTATGTATGACCTGAATCTTACTTCTGCATGGTTTGCAGCTTTTTGTCCATATCATAATAACATGAGTTACACATACATGATGAGCTTTCATTAGAGTATTTAATTTTCTGTGTTCTTAATGCCTTTGTTCTTTGTATGTTCTCTTATCTGATTACTTGGCTATTGTGAAGGTAAAGCTCCAAAGTTTCTGTGCATTGAAGTTAGAAAGCCTTATCATTCCAACGCAGTTTATGCCTTTGCTCTGCGCTCCATCAGTTTGCCCTTCCGAATGGAACCAAGTGGACTAGCTGCAGATTCAACTTATGTAGTTGGCACTGGACATGAATGCAATCATACAAGTGTTGATTGGCCAAGGAGGACAAAATACAGTCACCACTTTGGATGTTGTTATGCCAGCACGATCAAGGTACCTTACCTATAGTATAAAGTTGAAGTTTGAGATAAAGGTTGATTACTAGAGTTTAGAAACAGAACTTTAACAAGGAGTTGATTAGCCATTTCAAAAATTACACACAATTAAGCAACATTTTCGTGCTCAGGTTCTTATCATTATGCTTACTACTTTCAGCCTAAAACTTAAAGGAACTTGAAAATCTTCCCATCTGAATGAAACCAGAACCATTTTGGAGTTAATCTTGTACAAGGGCTTCATCTTCCAATTTTCAAGTAGCTCTACTAATATCAGCATTTTCTTCTTTCCAATCAGTTCAATATTTAGTAAGCTTGTTTGAACAATGATTTGTGCCGCAGATATGCTGAAGCTTGCATAGAATTATGTGAGGATCTTGATATAAAAGTTGATGATCTCTAGTCAGCAATCCAGAAACGAGAAATTTGACAGACTGCCTGCTTTACATAAGTTTGTCTCCTAAACATATTTCTGTATGAAATTATGATGAGGTAGCATTTTGTACAATGCATCTTGGGTAACTGGTATTTACAAACACTATTTATGGCACAGGAATGGGGTTCACCTATCTGTAGAAAGGAGTAATAAAGTGGTGGTAGCGATACTGAACTTTTTAAAGGAAGCAGAATGGAAGCCATGTCTACATTGGAAATCCATGCCTACAGAATTTGCAGAGAACTCCCCATATGCCCTCATGGCTTTTGATTGGAAATCCATCTGAGAAATACAATGGGACTAGATTGACAAGGTTATTATTACACGTACTTATGTATTTCTGAGTTCTTTATTTCACAATGTAATAGTTGTAATGTTAAACTACCTATTTCTTATACTTTTCTTTTAACTTGTATCTGTTTTATATTTTGTTTTCTGCAGTCCTTTGGTTTATTCTCTATAAGTCTTAATCTTGAGTTTGGAATAGAAGGAAACAAAGGAAAATATGCTATAAAACTAAACACTATATGATGATGAGTATCTGAGTGTTGTCGTATATTCTCACTTATTCAGTTGTTATTTCATATTTCTCCAAAAACCATGCTTTTATACTATGACCTTTATTTCAGTGGAATGATAATATAATCTTAATAAGAAATGTGATACTGATCTTTATAGTAGCATATATCAACAATTTGCATTTGCCGCTAATCTTGGGTACATCAATGTTTTGGTTTATAATATGAAATTTACATTTGATTCTTCATTATTACTTTTCCAGGGATAAATTAAGGATTGGGAAAGGGAAGGAGGGATGCTA
The DNA here is from genome assembly GCA_016801395.1 of Leptodermis oblonga. Classification (NCBI taxonomy): domain Eukaryota; kingdom Viridiplantae; phylum Streptophyta; class Magnoliopsida; order Gentianales; family Rubiaceae; genus Leptodermis; species Leptodermis oblonga. The sequence goes on from CM028757.1 coordinate 38,495,304, forward strand.
CAGGTGGTAAAGAGTAGACTTGAAATGGAGCTTGTTTTTCTTTTATTAGCAGGTGGTGAAGGGATGCTAAATTGCTTCTTTGAAATGAAGCAATCAAGTAAAGGAATGCAATGGCATGCTTCTTATCTAGGAAGCAACCATCTTCTCCATCGCTCTCTTTTCCCTTCTTCTCCGTCTTCTCTCCTTCTCCTTATCCTTCTGTGTCTTCCTTTCTCCCCCATCTTCCATTGATGGATGATGGGGGAGGTTATGAATTAATTAAGCTCTCCTTTTGGAGAGTCTTTTGCCCTCTCCTCAGTGAGAGTTTTCGTTCTCTCTATTTTAGAGAGTTTTGCCCTCTCCTTTTGGGAGAATTTTGCCCTCTCCGTTTGGGAGAGTTTTGTGTTTTTCAATTATTTTTGAAGTCTTTAACTTCAGATCTACGGGTTGAAGTTCTTGATGAAGAAGATGGTGAAAATAAAGCCGGATGTGGTTGGCTTTGTTTGCTCTGCCATGTGTCAAATCTGGAGCTATATGAGAATTTAGTAGCAGCCCAGTACCTCTAGTTTGAAGATCTGCTCAGCTATTTGTAATTCTGCTACTCTTTGCTTAGCTATAGGCTAGATCTTCAGTTTGTAGATTTGATTTTCATTTCTACTTTGTTTCTAGATTGGAGATTTGATTTTCAGATTTACTTTATATCTAGATTGTATTGCTTGGCTCATGGTCTTTTTCCAAAACGCCGCTGGACGATATTTTCAGCCTTTTAATTTACTATATTTTTTTTGTTTAAAAAAAAGAAGAAGAAAAAAAGTAAAGGAATGCAATCAAATAAAGTGTAGAAATACAATCAATCAAGTAAAGTCTAGAAATCCAAACGCCTGAGCATGTAGAAAAGAAATGCAATCAACTAAAATGAGAAATACACCAAGCATAAGGAAATGAATGACAAATCACATTCCTAAAATGAGAAATACACCAAGCATAAGGAAATGAATGACAAATCACATTCCTAATTTGGCCACTACTTCACGTGCAGCAGCATCTGGGCCAGGCCTATCAGTAATGCTATAGCGGAGCTGCAATTCAAAGCCCAAAAAAATATGAATCAATAAACACTTTAAATTCAGTAATGCTATATTTTAATTTTTGTTTTTTAACTAATAGTTTACTATCTTTATTATATATATATTTTTAATAATTTAATTGGAAAGAACTTAATATGTAAAAAAGGTTTAATTTTAATTTACTGTCCTTATTAGATATAATGTAAAAATTACACCCCACTTATTAATTTTAAAAGTTTCACTGCCCATTATGAAAATTTTTATAAATATCACGTAAAAATACACCAAAATTTCCTAAACAAAGGAGAAGAAGAAAGAAATATTTGTACCACGACGATGTAATCCCTTTGATCTACGCGTCAATTGCACAACATATTGCTCTGGCCAATAATGTGATTGATCGCCAAAGAGGCATCTTCTCCCGATTACCTGTAGTGATCACCGATGTCTGCAAAAACACACATGCGATCAGTGGCGTAGCCGTACATTTTTGAGTGGGGTTAATGAATTTTTTTTTCACATCAATAAATAAATGCATTTAAACACTAGGTAATTTAAGTAATTTAGACTTATTGGAAGAAGGCCGGTTATCAACTACTTTTTAAAAAAATATTCATATTTACATTAATAAATAATTCAAAATTAATTCATAAAAAGCATATCATTCAATGACAACTCATAATTCATACGAAATTAACACTAGTTGAGTATATTCAAATCTAAAATTTTAAAATTCCTAAGTTAAATTTATATTAACAATATCTAACTAAAAATTCATAATTATCTAATTTCAATCTACAAAAGCTTGATATAATTTTTAAAGTTTTAAATGATAATTCATCTTCAACATTGCCTAAATTAAAAAAATTTAATTTTTTTTTCATAAACCATTATTTAGGCTCAAATGAATAATAAAAATAATAAAATTTCAACTCCAATTCAACTGATACACCAAAAACCGATTTAATTATCTATAAACTTAAACATGCAATTTAGATTATTAAAATGTAAACAATAAAAATTCAAAACAAAATAAAACTAACTTTGAACATAATCAAAAGATTCAGATGCAAAGGAAAAAAAACAAGAAATTTAAAGTTGGTGCTTGATTTGTAATAAAAAAAGAAGAGAAAATAGAAGAATTACCATGATGAGTAAAGGCTCAATACACATCAGAATGCTCATAAACAAGGCAAAAGTGACAATAATTTTGGAACGCATTTCGGTAGTGTCCGCCATGGTCAGAACGGAGAAACCTAGCGTCAGCTCGGACAAGTGGACGAAGGTGATGATGAGGTAGAGATTGAATTTCTCTTCACTGGACTTATCATAATAGAAGTAAATGCCCAGATAGACCAGGGAAATGGTCATGCCAATTACATTGGTGATCACCCCTAAGTTTATATTGCTCCTCTTCTGCATGTCGCTATACATTGCCCACAGAGTACACACAATTAGGTTCCTAATTTTGAATTAGGGGTGTAAATGAGTTGACCTACTCGCGAGCAACTTGGTCAAAATTGAGCCTAGCTTTATATCTAATATTTTTAAAAAATATTTTTCTATTTTTTAGTATAAATTCAAAAAAAATAATTCGAGTTCGAGCTCAAAAGCTTGCTCTACTACGAGCTCGAGCCTATTAAAATTTGGGCGAGCCGAACTCGAGCCCGAATAATTAGGCTCGAGTTGGTTTTATCAAGCTCAGCTTGATTAGGCCCAAATTCGGCCTTAGCTTGGCTCGTTTACAACCCTATTTAGAATTGGCCACATGTAAATGTAATCCTTCACATGCAGCATCATCTGAGTCAGCCCTATTACTGATCTGATAGCATTTCAGAGCTGAAATTCAAGGCCCAAAAAATATGAATACAAATCCCAACCCATAACAGAAATGAACCATATAACATAATCCATAATCACAACCCAATCAATAAATAATAAATTATATGATATGTAAAGCTCAAATACGGTAAAAATACACGAGCAGCCAAGGAGAAGAAGAAATAATTTTTTTTAACAGGAGATGTAATCGAATTACCATGATGAGTAAATGGTCAATACATAAGGATACTCACAGCCAAGGCAAAAGTGCCCACAATTTTCGAATGGGTTTAGGTGGTGTCTTGACAGGGAATTAGGAGGGAGTTTATTGGGTGGGAAATTATTGGGTTGAGAATTACCCATCTAATTATAAGGTTGGGAGGGATTGGGATGGAATGAGATTTAAAATTCCCAATTTTCCATTGGGAACTTAATAATAGGGATCCCAATGAGATCCATTCAGGTTCCATTTTAATACCCATCAATTACCTAAATAAAATTAATTTAAAAATTTTTACCACATTTTTGTGTCTTATTTTCTCTTTTTTTTTTCCTTTCTCATTTATGTTTTATGATGTTATAACTAATAATTAATTAATATATACTTCATATATATATATGTGTGTGCATGCGATATATATATATATAGTGTACTCATATATATGTAAACAGTACACAGTACACGCATATATATATATATATTGTTTTTTTAAAACAAAATTATTGTTGTATTTTTAAGCAGTTAGTTAAAATTAGTTAGTGTAACTTCTATTTTAAAATAGATCCTATATTAATCTTATACGGGTAAATGTGGTCCAATATATGTGCGTAATTAGAAGGAAAAAAAATATTGTATGCCCTCATAGGTTAGATATTTTTGAGGTGTTTTTTTTCAAACACATACAAATATGAAACACAAATGCGCACACATATAAACTGATTTGTGGGTTTTTGGAAACATCCGATATAAACTTATTTGTAAAATACGCACACATTAACAAATAATAAATATTTATAACTTACGGGTCAACTAAGCACATTACGTCTGACCCGTATCTGGTGCAAATAATAAATGACAAAAATAAGTAAAAGAAATAATTTTTAAATGTGAAAAATAAAAAGGGAACCCATCTACTCCCATTAAATTTCCTTTAAATTCCCAATTATTCATTTCCATTGGATCTTAATGGGAACCCATCTACTACCATTAAATTTCCTTCCCTACTATTTTACCTCCCACTTAATACCCATTAGGAAATATTAATGGGAATTTCTCTCCTAATAAATAGAGTCCCATTGGAGACCCAATGGCAAGGACGGTACCAGGGAGGAGCTGGGAGGTGCTTCCAAAATCCATCATAGTAGTAGGTTGATTGAGTTTTTCCAACACTGCCAAGCACCCTTCAACTTGCAGGAAAAACTAGAACAGCGGCGGCTGCAATCTTGTGGCCTCTTGGAGAAAAGGAGAAAAAGAAAAATTAGGTAAGGTAAACGTAATTGTGAAAGGGAGTGGGCTGACTGGCCCACCTTCTAAATAATTGCCCACTTAACCCATTAAAAAAAAACAAAAATTATTGAGAACAAAAAGAAAATGAAGACTCTAAGTAAATGTAATTGTCAATGTGAGTGGGCTGACTGGCCCACATTCTAAATAAGTGCCCACTATATTAAGAAAATAAAGCATTTCATATTCTGTTCACTGAGACTACCACTTTTACTCTCATTTTTTCATTTCATTTGTCTGTCTCTGCGGCTCTCCCACCACCGTGTCTTCCAAAGCCAGCTGGTAGCAAGCAGCAAAGAGTAACATGTATTTCTTTCTCTTCACTCATTTTTTTTTTTCAAGAACTCACTATTAAACTTAAACTAATTAATTTCTTTTGATTTTGTTTGCGGCAGTTTTCGGTGGGAGACATGGGAGTTATTAGCTCTATTATTATCTTTGATTAATATGCATTGAATTTTGAGGTTAGTCTATTTCTATGTATATTGTATTTTTTATCTTTTTTTTTTTTTTCCTTCACATTTTGGCATGAGTGGACGGCTTGGGTGGCTTCGGAGCCCTCTTGGGCTGCCTTTTCAATATCTAATTTCACGTAAATTAATTTTATTTAATTTCTTTTTTGGGGTTTTTCTAATCTTCTTATAATATTATCATCTTCATTGAATCAAGAAGGAGATGATGATGCATGCAATCCCAAGAAAAATCAAGATTCTCTGCTGATGCATGTTGGATTTTCCTTTTGATGTTGAGATTGGTTGCCCTCCTTAAGTTTTAGTTTTTCGCAATTAGCTCACTACAGTTTTGAAAACAAACGATACTTCAAATGTTAAATTCACGTGATACTTATTGTTTTAATATTATATGCAATACTTCATTTTCTAAATACAATATTTCAGCCTATAAACTATACGTGATACTTTAATGCATACATTCAGTACATGTTATAATATTTCAGCCTATAAATGATACGTGATACTTTAGTGCACAATTTCAGTACATGCGATAACTGCAATACTTTATTATCTAAATTTGATACGCGCATCTGGCAAACGTTTCGAAAGTTTTTGCATTTTTTTGAATATATTAAGTGAATTTCCACATTATAAGAATTTTAAATATACATGCTAAAAATCTCAATTTTTTAATAAAAGAATAATAATGATAAACTCTCCCTCCTTCCCATATATCAACTCATTAAGGGAGATTTTGATAATTTACCCTATTTTATGATAATTTTGTACAGTAAATTTAATATTTTAACCAGTTGAGTAACATCTTTCTGTCCACGCAGGTGTGTATGATATAAAGCCCCCAAATCGCCGCTATTTCCCGCCAATTCCCAAATTGATTCACCGACGGAGAGACCATCGTCGGCGGTAGCGCTGTAGTATGAACAGAGAATGGGAGAGGTGAAGAAATGGAGCGTGACGTACACGAAGCACGTCAAGCAGAAGCGCAAAGTTTACCAGGATGGCATTTCGGAACTCCATCTTTCTACGAACAAGGTATTAATCTCACTACTACTCTATCAAAATCCAAGCTTCTGTGTTAGATGTGTTATGATTAGGATTTTTGTTCGAAATTTCTAATTATGTGTGAATTTGATGAATTATTCGCATTTCCTGCGGCAGAATTAGTGGTTTGATGATCATAAATTTTTGAATTAAGTGTCGGAAACAGTATATGAATTGTTCTGGAACTATGTTTCTTAGTGTTTCCCACCAAATTTTACAAAAAGATCTGGATGATTTTAATGATGGTTAGTATAGCATGTAGAGGAGTTCACAGTCAAGACATACTGTACATGTTGTAGTAATTAGGGTTAAATAGGGGGAACGACCTGAAAATGAATGCAATTGTACTAAGTGAAAAATTCAGATAAAAAGAGTTTCATACTGTTGAGCTTTTGGTTAGGTGATTCTCTATGATGAATGTGAGAAGCTGTTGGGGAGTAGATTTGTAAAGAAAGAGGATGCTTTTGCACTGGGTGAATATTTGGCGTTTGAATCTTACCTTGTTGATATTGGTAACGTTTTTCCACAAGGAGATGATCGCAAACGGATGTCCAACTTTAGCCAGTCTCAAAAGGCACCAAAGATTGACGGAAAATCTGAACCATTTCGTACTCCAAAATTTGGTAAGATGCTGCAGTATTATTATCAGCTTCATGTTCTGGTTCTTCTTTTGTTTGTTTTCAAGCGTGTTCATTTTCGGACTGAGCTTTTGAAACTTGATTCTTTAAGCATCACCTGAGAGGAATCCTAAGTTGGGTCAGAGGAAAGCAAAATCAGTCAATACCAGCCCATCACAGAAACTTATAAGTGGTAGAACCATGAATCCGTTTTTACATCTGATGTTCTTCATTGTCAAAATGTATTGTCTTTTCAGGAAGTTGTGGGATTCAGGGATTTAGCTAGGGAACTCACATTGTCCATGTGGATTCCATTCCTTTGACTATTGATATTGTTTGAGAGGGTGGGCATCTTAGTGCTTTCAGTTCGGTGTGTACTGTAGTTGTCAATGTTCTTGAAAGGAAAGGAAAAAAGGGTCGGTACAATGCCACTACCCTTGACTATGTTTGAAGCCATTATAGCCTTTGAATTATCTAATGGGGCATACTTTCCACGTTTCAGAGTACAAAAAGAATGAAGTGACGAAATATGGCTCTTCTCCAGGGAGTCCTGAAACAACAAAATCAAGCAAAGAAGGTTGGTTCTTTTTGCATGTACATAAGCTTTTGATTTTTGTTGAAGTTATTGTTTCCCGATATTCACAACTGAAATGTAATGATCTTCGCTTTCTGTTGCTCCATTTACAAAGGGGAATCTTGAAACAGCTAGAATAAATAGCTTTCTTCATCAGTGGGATTTCCCTAGCTAAAAATAGTCGTTTTCTTCTGTTTTGTTTGTGTTCCCTTCAATTTCAATTTCATGTATTTTGTTATCTTAATATTTACCCCTTTTTCTAAGTTCCTTATAGAATGGCTGGTCTTGTACACGACCCAAGTTACTCAAAAGGCTAAGAAGTATCATGACGGAGTTTTACAGCTTCACAGTTGTGGATCACTAAGGAAACAGGTTGGTTTTCAAGGCTATTCATTATCTGTTTCTGGTAGGAGTTATGTTTATGTCTATACATATGGTATTCATGCCCAACACCTGACCTTCCCAATCCCTCCTCTCCTGAACAAATTTTCTGTTAGGTATTGCTGTATGATGAAACCGGTAGATTCTTAGAAAGCCGGTTTCTGAAAGTAGATGAGAAAATCAAGTCTGGGGAATCCATAGCGTTGGATGGTCACTTGGTGGGCATTGGAGAAATGAAAGAAGATCGTAAACCTCCAATACACATTAAAGTTGAAGGGAGTATTTGCAAAATGGATGGTAAAACAGAAAGAGCAAAAGGCCAGTTACATTTCCGCAGCCAATTTCCTGTAGGTATGCCATCTCTGCCTATTTTCTTCAGGTTGAGATTCTGGTCAAGCATATTTTTCTATCTGATGTTTGGTTCAAGGGCAGACTTCCCACCTGGGTACACACAGAAATTTCTTTAGGCATGAATATGTCATGTACATCTCCATTCATCTCTTCTTTTTGCCTTTTTGGCAACTTAGATTTATTGAATACAATACTGTATCTTCTCTGTGAGCTATCAGATCAATTAACCGTTTATTTTTCACCCATCACGCATGACAGATCATCTATCATTGATATCTGTGTCATAATCCATTTATATTACTTGGTATGGTATTTCTTTTTACATCTTGGATTCCCTTTTCTTTTGATGCTTTGATAAATTGTTTTACCTCCTATTCTTTTTTATTGGAATTATAGGAAAATATCTAAAAGAAGTTCCCTCTAGGCATACTAACGCCAACTTTAAGAGCCCCATTCATGAGAATAATGTATCTGCCCAGAAGCAAGCAAAAAGCCTGTGCGTGCAGGTACTGCAAATTTGTGTGAGAAGTGGTTTACTGTAAAGATTATTACGTGGTGATTCAGTCCACTTCTTCTCAGAACTTCCTTTAGTACAATTTTCTCATTCCTTATGGAAGAAGTTATTTAGATTTCTGTTGTATCAGCACACAAGATCTTGTCCAATCTCAGAAAAACCAAGAGTGAAGATGGGCTGCATACTCCACAGTCGTCCAGTTTCTTTCAGAAAAGGAAACATCTGCAAGATGCCTCTGATGAAGGAAGCAAAAAAAGTGTTGGCGCATGATGAGAAGACAAGGAAAACAGAAAGCTGTGAGATTTCAAAATATGAAGATTTGGAGCAAGTACTTTTGGTTGAAATTTATGAATCTGACAAAACAGGATTTGAAGCTGCTTCTAGCTTCTTTTTCGGGTGAGTTAATAGAAATGTGGTTAAGTTAAAGAGTTTTCTTCCTCTTCAATGGACAACAGATAAATGCATAACAACCACAAAAATACAAAGATCCAAGAAACTAGCTAATGACTGAATGATCAATCTTTGGCTCGGTAAGTAAATTACTTTTTTCCCCCAATGAGTGGGTAGTCCCTTGTTATCATTCTTTGTATCTTTATGTAATATTGCTCAACCTGTTTTTGAAGTTCTTGCTACTCGTATTCCTGGCAAGTAATTTTGTTTATGCTGAATGTTGATTCTGCTATCAATTGTAGGAAATATGAAGATGCTCCAGGTTTTGAACCTAAAACTTCTGCTTCGCCAAAGCTGGCCTCAAAACCAAAAACTTGTGCAGTTTTGGGAGACCAGTCAAGAGATCCAGAAAGTGGAAATCATACTGGATTATTTTCTTGTAAAGGCAAGTCTTCTATCAATAACATTTTTACTAGCTTCATCTCCCAACTTATGTGCAATAAATTGACTGTTTTCTGCACAGAGAATCCAAAGGAAAGAGCACCTGCAGCACTGTCCGGCTCTGACACACATCAATTCTCTACGAATGTAGAACCCCAAATCGTCTCCCACGTTCATCTCTCAACTTTTACCCTTTTAGTTTGTTGATCTTTTACATTTTTTTTGATTTTTGAGTACTTGATTTCCCTTCTCTCTCAGCCCAATCTCTAAAGACCAAACCCCATTTGACTAGTTTTACAACATGTAATATCAAGATTGTAAACCGTGGGGGAACAAAAGATGAATCTCTTTGTGCAAGAAAAGAGCTGTTAAAGATAACAGATACAACATTGAATTCTATTTTAAGTGAAGATTGTATTCAAATATTTTAAAAGACTAATTTCCCATTTCGATGGTCTGTTACCGCCGATAAGTTATGGTCCATCTTCAAAACTGTTGTTTGATATGTCCCTCTTAAAGGCATATTGGTTTCAGAATATTTTTTCTGTTGGTTTAGCCTTGCGCAGAAAATAAAGCAAGTGACAGAAGATGGCTGAATGGAAGTGAAGTCATTGGTGCGGCAATTTTAAGTGATGGTACTCCTTTTGGGGGCTCTGGTTCTCAAACTACTTCTGAACAGGACATAAAGACAAGGAAAACAGAAGAATTTCCCGGTTTTGATCTTGGATTTTGAACGGAAACCATTCACCATCCTCCTGTCCTGCGATAAAGATCTGCGCTTTAACATGAAAACTTTAAAAAACATTAGGGAAGACTAAAATGGAATTGTCAATTTCTCCAGTCGCCTACTAGTAATATTTCAATTTATGAATGCACACTTGGTTTGTGAGTTCATCACAAATACTAGGCAGGAAAGAAATTATAATTATACCATCTGCATCAATAGTTGTACTTTTGGGCATCTCCTAAATTGTTGAACAAAAAGTTTTCTTCCTGTTACCTAAAATAGTGTCCTGAGCATGGAGATTGTCCATTTGTTAGAAAGCTTGAAGAGTGAATGGACTTTGTCATAGCAACTCTAAATATTCATAAAAGAAATGTTTCAATAACGACGACTATACTTGTTTTAAGTTTTAGGTATTCAAAATGTATGAAAAGAAATGTAAGATTCTGTAGAGTTAAGTTGTAATATTATCACCAACCCCAAATAATTCATCATTGCTATTTATTATTTACTCGGTTAGTCACATTACAAGAGTCAACTTTGCTCAAATAGAATGAGTAATTATTATTATTTTCGAAAATACACATATATCTTAAAGTTGTGTGTTAGTAGCTCATAGGCTGGGAGAGGAAGAGAAGAGTATTTCAAAATTAAAGATTGTTATATTGTCGGAAGTTTCACTCTTATGAGGCACAATACATATAATAATATATTCCTTTTATTTCATTAAAAAATTTCATTTTAAAATGTATTTTTTATTTTAATAAAAGAGTATGATCGGTTCTCTTGTCTAGTGGTGTGGTGTCCACATAGAATTGGTAGAGTAGATATTTTGTAAGGTGTGAGTGAACCACAAAGAACGTTTAGATGATAGGGTTGAGCCCCCATTGAACCAAAATCCTTAAAGTTTTCAACGTTGATGGCGTTGGGGGACACTTGCAAGTGGGAAAGTAGGGTCACTTTGTAGAAGAAAATTGAGCCCTTTGAATGAATGATCCTTGGAAGAAGGAGCAATGAGACCCTTGTGTTGACAACACAATACTTGGTGTCAGCATTTTTAGCTGCAATCTCCACAGCCTCAATAATAGCAATTCCAACGCTTTCATGGAGAATTTTCCGACCACCTTCAGTGATATCAGAAGGTGAAGAGTGGACCTTGGCACCCCACGTTTGCGTTTGCATCATCATCCTACGATATGGCTTCTGATCAAATGATGCTCCAATTTGCCATACCTATGCATAAAAATTGTAAATCGTTTTCTTTATAAATCAAAAATCAAAAACAAAAACAAGTGTAGTAAAAAAACTTTCGGGAAATCATTTTATTCAGAAACTAAAAAAAAAAGAGAAGAAAACGGCTTCTCAAAAAAATCAAGTCCGAAGAAAACGAGTTTCACAAAATCTTTTTCTTCAGAAATCGAAAAAATAACAAGTATGAAGAAAGGATTTCTGGGAAATTGTTTTTTTTAGAAACTAAAAAAAACAAGTCTGAACAAAATGAATTTTTGAAAATCTTTTTCTTTAAAAACTTAAAAATAATTTCCCATAAAACAATTCATTCCAAAAGAAATTTCCTCATAAAAAAAAAAAAAAAAAAATCCTTTTTTTGAGTTACAAACCAAACAGAACCGAAGTTCCCTTGTGGAGAACAAGAAATTTTCATCAACATTGAGACAATCCGTTTGGTGGAAAACCTCACTCTCAGGGGGATGGAATCTGTCATAATAGATAGCAATTTGACTAGGTTTACAACATGTAATATCAAGATTGTAAACCGCAGTATTTCTTGAATTTAATCGGTCAAAGAGCCAATTGAACCACAAAGAACCTTTCGATGAACCAAAATCCTGAAAGGGACACTTGCAAGTGGGAAAATAGGGCCAATTTGTAGAGAAAATTTGAGTGAATGAACCTTGGAAGAAGGAGCAATGGGACCCTTGTGTTGAATATATGTAGAGGCTTAACATGTTTAATTAGCAGTTACTCCCTCTTCTTCTTTCGTGTATTGACAATTGACTTACTTGTGCCTTGATGGACATGGATTCCCAGAATAGGAGTGCGCTCAAGTCTTTCGTGCCTCCTGAACTACATGAAATATATGTGGGTGAGTACGACGATGAATGTTCAACTGACGATTTCCTCACTCACATGCCCGGCTCTCGCATATGCCATGAAGTACTGAACTGGAATGATGATGAGGAAAGCGAAAGCCAGGACGAGGACGAGCTTAGGTTGAGAGTTTTCTGGTATCCAACTGAAGCCAATGAAACAAATTTCAGAATGGACATGAGCTCTGCCTCTGCGTAAGTTTTTCTTTTTTATTTAACAAAATATAAACGCAGTGCCAATGCATAGTAATAATTAATTTAAGCTTATGTTATGTTATGATGAATAGTACTTCAGGAGGACCATCACTCTCAATTCAACACAAAATAATGTCTATTCTTCTCTATAATAAGCATTGGAAGTTGCACCCAGTGTTAGTACAGTTTTGGGAAGCCAAGAAGGGAAGCAAGGGGAAGATATCATCGCTCACTACTTCAGACCAACCATTTGGAATTAGTAGACTTTATAATGGACTGTGTAGGTATCGGTATCGTTGCGTTAGAAACACTGATATATATGAAGGGCCTGTTTGGAGGGCACTCACACAGGGTTGCTTTCAGTATTCTCCAGACATAGAGATGTACAATGCAGACGAGTTTGGGGAAAGGAATTATGCAATAGGGTGTGGTATTAAGGAGTGTTGGGCTATTCCACTTTTCCAACACTTGAACTGTATTGGTGTACTTGAGTTTTTATACTTTTATCAAAAGTACATTCCAACAGGTCCGCCACTCCTCTTACTTGAGGTTTGTTGTGACACATGTTTATCTATCTATACAATTCATGCATTAATACACATGTTAATCGATCCATGTTTATTTTTTCTAATAGGATATAGGACTTACAACCGGAAGTATAAATTCACATTCCCAGGATTCCAAAGAGTGGGAAGGAGTAAGTAGCAACACACGACTCATCTAACGCTATTCCTTCATATCTCTACATACATGATATATAATAATGAAAAAGCAATTAAGTAGCTACCTTCCAATTCCATCCCATGTTTAGTAAAAGTACATATATGCATGCTTCTTTATTTTTCATATTACATAACTACTCTCCTGATCTTTTCATTTCCATCCTTGGCAATTAAGATATTAAATGAATCACTGGGGAACATATACGCTGTGCCGTGGCTTGTGAGAGAAGAGTGCGAATTACCGCTTGTTCAGCTCTGGACACCCTGCAATTGCAATTGTGATGGACATGATGAGTCAACTTCAGTCACATATCATCTCCAAACCTCCAGATTCTCAAAAGCACCTCATTTGTTCTGCCTTCAGACAAGTTCAGACTTGAGTATAAACTACTGGAACAAGTTTGATAGGATACAGTATGTGCCTGAAGCTTATTTTGTAAAGAGTGGTGGTGAAACTTGCATTGGAAGATCACATTCGCTCAACAAAGTTTCTTTTCACGAAGATACCAGTAAATTCTACATTTCCGAATACCCTCCTGTTCCCCTAGCTCGTTTAGCCGGTCTTAGAGCCTGCTTTGCAATTCCCATGAATTTAATTCATCCCCTGCTTCCTCCTTTCATTTTAGAAATCTTTCTTCCACCCCTACAGAAATGCCATACTAAAGATCTACAGCTTGCTCTGTTGAAGTCGTTGTTGACCAAGGTGGCTCAGGTATTCTCAACCAAAAGTCCTGCTTTTGGACTAACGGAAGTTGAGGAATTCTGTGTTGAATTCTCTCACAGGGAGGGTCTTTATTTTAATTACTTCCATGTACATCGAAGGAGCAGAAGTGAATCTTTAGGAAATATAACAGAAGATGACGGGGTTCAATTGTCTCCTCAACCACCAGTTGCACAAGATAATGTTCAAGTTCAACAATACTTTGAAGCTAATGATGCAGCTGCTTCAAATGAACATTCCATTCTTACTGATCAACCCAACACACAGAAGGGAGCTGAGGCTTCCAGCACAAATGCAAATCCTGATGCTCAAATTATTTTGGACCCTATTGGAAATGGACAACTTCAAGTATTTGCAGAAAATATTGGAGATTATCATGTCCAAGGCCTCGAAACCATCTTAGAGATTACAACAGAGGAGCTACCATTCCCGTCATCAGATCAACCACCAACTTTGGAAGCTAACAATGCACAAGACATAGCTGAGACTTCCAAGAAATCTTCCTCAAATGGACAAATTGAGATCACTTTGGACATGATCAAACAATATTTTGGCAGAAATCGAAAAGATGCTGCAGATGAACTTGGAGGTAATCATCTCTCCAAACCTCTTCAATTTGTCCTATCCGTCTTATACTCCTAGACTATTTCTGCTAATCTATGCTTTTTTTGCAGTGAGTGAATCTACTTTGAAACGTAGATGTCGGGATTTTTGTATAAAAAGGTGGCCACCACACGAGAAACAACAAAGTCCCAAGACTTTCAAACAACAGTGAATCTACTGTTCAGAATGGTGATGGCGTCCTTGGTATCCAGAAATCCAAGACTGGATGCTCTGCAAACAATGATGCAAGAGAGAAAAGGTCATCAACTCCAATTGCTCAAAGTTACACCGTGATTGTGAAGGCAACTTATAGAGAAGACATTGCAAAGTTTTCATTTTGCAGTAATTCAGGGATTGAAGAACTACGCAGAGAATTGGATGAAAGTTTCGAATTCAAAGGTCAGACATTCAAGATCAAGTATAAGGACGAGGATGGTGAATGGATTATCATGTCCCGTGATAAAGATCTGCGCTTTCACTTGGAAACTTTAAAAGCATCAGAGAAGACTACAATGGAATTGTCAATTTCTCCAGTCACCTAGGTGATACAATTTCATTTTGTGTACACTTTCTGAGTTCATCACATTTACTGTTGGATCTTGATTTCTTAATGAGAAGTGACAAATTTGAATTTCATTTGAGGATTAACTCAGGCTTTGAGGGATTGTGAAGAAAACTGCAAGAAATGTTCGAGCTTGTTAGATTAAGATGGACTAAATAATTTTCTTGAGAATGAATAAAAAAACCAACGAGAATCTGCGGCTACCTTCCAATTCGATCGATCCCAAATATGCATGCTTCTTTATTTTTCATATTACAAACTCCTGAGTCCTTGGTCCTTTCCATATTTATCTTCTTTGGAAGATATTAGATGTTTCACTTGGGGTTTTCATTGGGGGTTGTGAGGAGATATTGCAGATTACCGCATGTTCAGCTCTGAAGAAACTACTATGAAGAAAAGCCCTAAACAGCCAAAGAAATAATTGCATAATAATTGCCATAGAAACAACGAAATTGTCAAGTTCTTTAGTCACCTAAGTAATATTAAAATTGATGTACACTCTGTGAGTACATCACATTTGTTGTTGTTGGATCATTTCTTCTTAAATTGTCTAAACTATTCATCAGAATTCAGAAGCTTTCTATGGTACCTAACTTACTGGAAAATTGCAGCGGCTGATCACCAAGACTAGACAGAAAAGAAATTATAATTATACCATGTGCATCAAAAGTTGTACAAAACGGTCAGAGGAGTTGTACTCAAAAGGGAAGAAGAGATATGAATCTAGGCAGTGGTGGTCAAAGTGTTTCTTGGAAGTCTGGTGATGCTGTTTCAGAACAATTTCCGGCTGGTCTCCGGGTTCTTGTGGTGGATGACGATCAGATGCAAAAACAGTATGCTTATGAATGATGTTACACTGTTTAAAGCTCAAGTTGCAAGAAATGTTGAAATTAGACAAAGAAGTTGATTACTTTGATAGCAGCTTTAACATCCATGGCTAATTTGGAGCCATGAAACCATGAAGAAAACTACGAAGAAAAAGCCCTAAACAGCCATAGGAACAATGGCATAACAATCTTTCTTAATTTGTCTTTCTAATTCAGCTACGAAGGCCATCGATCGATGATCGTGGCCTGGCCAGTGATGCATAATCCGATCACTCTTTTTACTTTTTTTTTGGCTTTTTCATTTTAATGATCTGAAACATTCCGATCACTCTATAGGTATAAACCCAATTTATTCCCGTTCCGGTTAGAAAGAAGTTCCGACTAAGAGGTCGTCGCCGTCGCCGGCCCAAAATTCTGTTTCCTCAAACTTGGTCGTCTGGGCGGCTTTTGGAATCTCCGAAGTTGTTCTTCTCAGCGAAACCAATTTCTCCTCCTTTCCCCTTTCTTTCCGCCAGCTGGATCTGGGTTGATTTGTAGTACATCGCATAAAGCCCAAGCTGGACCAGCCCAAGAACAGTTCCGGCGGCATTGGGTACCTGAAAGGCCCAATCCATAAATTATAAATCAAATGTATGTACCAGGTGCATTAAAAAGCCTGTACGTTCTGTGCATCTCTTAAATGGTTGAACAAATAGAACAGAACACAATCCAACCCAGAAACACGATAATCACAGAAACAGAAAGATCGAAGGAGAAAGAAAATGTTACAAAGATGTTGATATCGAATTGGAGAAGGGCGTAGATAGTCCAGCAAATTCCATTGGCGAAAGATGCAAGTGAGAGGGAAAATGGCATGTACTCCACACTCTTAGTAGTGATCACCAGTTTCTGCAAGAACGAACACACACACACACACACAAACACGCAGTAAAATCAACCGATCAAATCCCAGAACATAAAAACCAGTTTCAGATATTTTAACGGAGGAAGGGAGGAAAGGATTACCATGACGGATAAAGGGGCGGCATACATCATGATGTTACCTGCCATGGCCATGGTGCCGACGATGGTGGAGCGAGCTTTAGTCGTGTGGGCGAAATTGAGAACGACGATAGCAAGAATCACAACGAAGACGAACTCGGCGACCAAGATGAGAAACAGCCTCAGCCTGTCCTTGTTTGATTTCGCAAATGTGATGAAAATAGCCAGATAAATGATCTCCATCACGAACCCAGCGCCGTTAATGGTGACGACGAGTATGCTGTTCGGGTGCACCATAGGCAGCCCATACAACACCCACAGAGAACAGTTGGCGAAGGTCGCGAGATATGGAATTGACGAGTACTGCATCACCGATTTCTTCTTGATAATGTCGACGAACGTCGGCCTAATTCATTCATTACAATCAATCAATCATTACACAAAAACGAAAATCAATCACCGGAAATTTCATTAGATTCAGGGGACCAAGAGAGCCTTACGCGGGCGACAGAAACAGAGCGAAGGCGATGATGTTTCCTGATCAGAAACCAAAACCCAGTTCAATTCCACCTCAAAATCGAAGAAACAGCTCAAAACTAATGATCCAACCAGAAAAAGACCGAAGAAAACGAAGAACTCACCCAAAATCCCAACCAGAGTCCTGGTAGTCTCAGCAGAAACCATGATTGCTATCAACAAACTAAACCGGAGAGCAAAGAGGAACGAAGAAGAAAGCAAGAAACAGAGGAGAGAAACTCAAAGAGCGTGAGGTGTGTGCGGAGGAAGTGAAGAAAGCGAAAAAAGCATGAAACAATGTATTCTGCAATGAAGTGGATAAAGAACACTGTAAATATATATAGCAAAACCGAGATGGGATTGTGTAAATCCCAACCCTTCACGAACAACAAATTTTTTTAGTTTCCATTTTTTTCTGTGCTCGACAAAAAATTTCTGGTTAATTTTGGGGCAGAGTTAGTTACGTGGAGAAATTAATTCTTTTTTTTTCTATATATACTTTTAATCACTCGCTAGAAAGAGAGAAAAATATAAAAAAAAATTTAGAAGCTACGGCCATGGCAGGAGTACAAATGGCACTGGGTTCAAGGCCATGGCGGTTTTGCAGTTGCAGAAGAGAGAGGATGGTGACGAAGAAGGATGGCCATGGGTGGTGAGTAGTTTTTGCATGCACAAACCGCACAAATAGTACTACTTTAGTGGGTGCTTAGTTACGGGTGGTGTTACACAATTTTTGGATGGCGGGATTTCGGTAACTCTTTTTTTTATTTTGTCTGGAGGTGTAAATTCTGTTACGTGCAATAAATATTTTTTTTTGAGTAGTCAGTATAGTTTGACTATATGGGAAATAGGGATGATTGAATCGTGTTTTATAATATGTAGTATAAGAGATGGTCGAAAGTTATCTTTTAGAAATGGTGATATTGGTCGAGTACGTGAAGGATTTGGTGATAATGTCGGTGTTCTTGTTGGATTTTCATAGCATGTCAAATGACACTCATAATAAAAAATAAAAAGAAAGTACTTTGTTTTTTAATTTTACCGTGACGCTTTTAAGATGGTTAATTTACCTTTGTAGTATTTGAAGTGTGAGAGGAGCCTTTAACTAACTAGCATTTATTGTAAAATATAGTGACTATCTGATTTTTGTGTAAATTTTAGTTTTACTATTAAATATTCTAAAATTATATGTCGAATAAAAGGTCAGATTACTAATTTTTAATGTGATTTCTTAATCTTATAATAGGGCTCCATTGTATTTCTCAATCTTCAAAGTCAGCCAAAAAAAACTTTGATGGTATTAATTATTCTTTTACAACAAGTGTCATTTAAGACATTTTTTGTATAGTTAATTATTAAAGAATAACTAAAATTGATTATTTAACACTTAAGTAATGATGGTTATAAATAATTGGATAGTAGTATAGTAATATGCGATACAATCATTGGTAGTTATTGGAAAGTGATGAAATTGTATACCTTAAAAAATATCCTAACCTTTCACTTATAGAGACAAATAGTACAATAAGTGATAACCTTTCACTTATAGAGACAAATAGTACAATAAGTGATAACTCTCCTCATCAAGGCGTGATGATGACAATCCCAGGAATTACGGAGATTAATGCCCTTATCGATGATGATACCAAGAGTAGTGAAAATAACTACCCTCTTTACAATTGTAACGGCATTAATCTAATATGGGATTTCATTTTGACTATTTAAACCGTCCCCATGCCACGTGTTTACTCTTAGGCTATGTTTATGTTTATGTTTATGGGTTTGATCTATTAGGGTCGTTGGGCCGAGTTCAGCCCAAAAAACAGGTTAGATATACTAGTAAGAAATTACTATAGTATATACAATGCCAGGTACAATACATCAAAGAAAATATTATAATTGTGTATATCAATCTGAACACTTACGTAGAACAAATGGAGTAATCTTTATTACAAGTAATTAGTAGTAATTAGGTTGCTAATTTATTTAGAGAGGGGCAAGGCATGCAATACTAATGTTGTGAATTGGGATTTACTGATTGGGTTAGTCATTGTTCTAACATGAATTGCACAAATGAGAAAACAGATGCATTTGGTATTTTTCTTTTCTCTTGGATCAAATTCAACCGACGGTAAAACACTATGTGTATAATTACTCTAACGTACCGCCCAACGTGTCATTTAGTGATGAGTGACATGTTATTATGAGTAATTATTCCGTACATTTACTCATTGACGTAATATTTTATATCCAAATTAGTCCAAACCATACATTAAAATATCATGAATTATATGTATGTTTGGCCTTGACTTGGAAGGGGTGGACCAAGCTAGCCATAGCCGTATACTGTTACAAGTATAGTGTCAAAAAAAGGAGACAATAATGAATGAATTAGTAGAGGTAGAGAGGCATTATTTTTGGGTTTTTACTGCTCCAAATAGTATAAAGTAGTGTAAAAATTACCATAATTAACTTGTTTCCTTTTTAACTAAAAAACTTCCAAAATCTAATGCTTTAATTTAATTAGCTTGTAATCAAGTAGTAGTCGTCATCCAATCAAATTTATCCAATGAATTGAATGCTCCCTTTGACTGTGACCTTAGCCTCCCAAAATATTTTAACTTAAACCCATGCTCTCCTATCCCATTCCCTTTCCCTGCACTGCACATTATTAATTTACATCGGAGGGTAATAACTGGAGTAATAATAATATAGGGGAAAAATGGACTTTTAGTCGCTCTTTTATACTCTTGTTATACTTTAGGTTCATTTTATGTATCTCATTGCACTTTTGGTCTTTCTTCTTTCGTGTTTTGGCAGTTTCGGTCCATGTCACCGACGATAACCGGTTTTATAGGTCATCAGGGATCAAAATGTAATTTTAAAATTTACACAATCACTTTCAAAATGACCGGTAAAACTAGCTATAGCCGGTAATAGTAATCGAAAGTGCCAAAACATGAAAAAGAGAGACTAAGCGAAATGAGGCATAGATGAATGACCAAAAGGGAAACAAGGGTAAAAAAGAGCTACTAAAAGTGTGATTTTCCCTAATTATAAATAGCATTTTTATTTTCTTTTTAAATATTTTTTTTTATGCAACAAATTACACCCTATGCTGGTAAATAAATGTGTTTTGAAATGAATGGGCTTATTAAGAAATTAATAAAATAACTCATTTGTCTTTATTTATGAGAGATTATACGTAAAATGGTGTGTCCCCGTACAATCATTTGAGTAAAAACGTAATTTTCTTGCCACATCATTATAAAATATGGGGAGAGGAGGGGGTCGAAATTTGATGCAATTCTTTCAACAGCGGGTACCATCTTATACGCATGGGGTAAAAAAAATTAACCATCTTTATATTTCACTGTAAGAATACACATAATGTGCCTATACTCTAAATAAAGAGAACCATATAGAAAAATTCATACATCTTAAGGAAACACTAAATTGACATATTTATTATTAATTAATGTTGCACTTTTGCCCCTGTCTCCTGCTACATCAACTTTTGTTTTGATTAATTAAAATTTTATTTTTCTTAATTTATTGTTGGGCAAATTTCTAAAAAGCCCCTTGTCGTTTACGAAAATTATTAAAAACTCCTATATGGTTTAAAAAACTTGAATAACCCCCCTGTGATTTTTTCGATATTCGTAACCGTTAGATTTTTGGCTAACTTTAACGGTGATAGAGTCATTTTGTAATTTTATCCTTTTTAAAAATGGTTGACTTCTTAGGTTGACAGTTAAAGTTAACCAAAAACCCAACGGTTACGGATATCGAAAAACCACAAGGGGGTTATTCGAGCTTTTTAAACTACATGGGGGTTTTTAATAACTTTCGTAAACTACATGGGGGTTTTAAGGAATTTACCCTTTATTGTTACATGGATAAAATAAAAATTCTTTTTTTTCTTACATTGAAATTTGTAGAATGACAATTTTGTAATAACAAAATTTTGTGTTTAAATGACTATTTAGAGGACAGAAGGCATACACTAATACTCCTGTCATAAAAATTAAAAAAATAGAATAACTTATTAATGAATTAATACAAATATTGACGGTGATGAGTAAGTGTTAAATATTTCATTAATTTTTCTTTTTTTTTAAAAAAAATTAGTTACTCTATTACTCTTTTTTTTTTTTTTTTTATAACCGTCAAAGTTACTTCTGTTTACTGTCAAAGCGGTACCAGACTGGTAATTATTCAGAGATGGAGACATTATTAGATTTAGAGAATAAATCCAAACGGCTAATTAGATTCTCCAAAAAGGGCCACCGGAGGTGTTATAACTTTAGAGTATCCAAATCAAACTTTTCTTTTTCTTAATTTTCTTCCCAAATCATATAAAACAAATAATTCAATTTAAATAAATGCTTCAACTTATTTACTCACTCTGTTTTATTAGAAGAATTCAATTTTAAAAAAAAAATGCACGATTTTTTATAGATTGCAATGTACAAATCTTAAAATAAGTAAATTATCAGGTGAATTAATCCATTAATAAAGATACGAAAAGTAAAGAAATCAGAATTTGACTATTCTAATACAATAAAAAAAAAAGTTTGAAACTTAATTCTTCTAATGAAATATAGAGAGTACATTAACTGATTGATCCTCGTGTCACTTACTAAAAGTTAAAAAAATTAATTCCACGATGAATAAGTAAAGTAATTTCATGAAATTGCCGTACACAATTTGAACAAAACAGTTTAGAAAAAAAAATTATATTAATAATTAAGTTATGTAGTTTTTTATTATAATATATGTAAATAAAATAAATTAAATATGACATATTGTACGAATAAGATTTTGATGCCTAAAAAAAATCTGATCACTAGAAAGAGTATTTTGCCCTTTTTTGGGACTGTGGCCCTAGTGAGCCCCACTATCTACAATATCTAAATTCCATTATCCATATTAGTTATTGTTCTCTGCGAGATATATCTATACAACATTTCTTGTTATGTCTAGCTCTGCGGGTTCTTGTGTCGATACCACTCGTCAATTCTATGCTTACTTGTTAAATTATTTATGTGAACACTCGTAATTTGAACTTACCTGTTTAATTGTTCATGGTCACACTCTCTATCATAACTCATCGTGTTGTATTAGAAAATTAGTCGTGTCTATATTAGTTGGCAGGTTCACTTGTCAACGTTCTCAACTCTGATATTATCGTTTCATTATTCTTATCAACATTTGTCACACCGACTTTACCTGTTCAAATTAACTTATATCAAATTTCCGATTCTAAAATATTTTTCGTATCGGATTCACTGGGTGGGTAGGCACATTTCAAACCATGATAGGACTATGATTTATGACCAAGTGAAGGTTAGCAACCTACGATTTGATTTCAGCCTTCCCTACAAATCACATTTTGGTATAAAGAAACTGTGATCTTAATAGTGTGCGCCAAGATTGGATAGGACAAGTACCATTTTATTCCTTCCGTTCAACAATAGATGTTCGTTCCATTTTAATTTGTATGATTGATATTCATTTTTTGCATGTAAATGTGATGAACAAGACGATCACTTCAATAACAATTATGCCACGCCCAAAATATAACGTTTGCATTTATCGATTCAAGGTTGCATCACAACAGATAATTATTACATTATTGAAAGTCTCGTATCACATTACATAAAACAATTATGTTTGTCTTTCGTTTTTGTTTTTCCCTTTCATAAATATACTTACGAGATTATGTGTTGTTTACTGCTCTATACTTAATAGTCAAAACATAAGTGAAATGAGTAGTGATAAGATATACTTATTTAAAATATTATACTTTTAACTTTGTAAACATTGTATTACTATTCATTTCACTAATGTCTTTACGTTTAAATATGGATTAACTATGAACAACATATAATTTTATGTAAGAGTACGAGAAGTAAAAATAAATAAAAATTCAAACTTGACTCTTCCAATGAACCAAATGTAGTCTATTTTTCTATTTTTAGAATTGAACTATTTTGATGAAATTAATGGGGCACAGAAAATATATTTAAGAATAATTATATTCATTACTAGCAATAATAATATGGAAGAAAAGATAATATTGGATTTACCTCATTGGAATTCATCAGAACATCACCACATGCTTGCAGATGCCTCAATTGTAACCATTGGTCTCTTTTGGCTTGAAACTTCTCTTTATTGCTCCTCAAAGAAGAACAGGGAATGTCCAATTTTTGGCTAATTTAACTTTTGCCCCCTAACTATTATCTCTCTTGCAGCTTAACCTCTTGTGTTTCAAAAATAGATATTTTGTCCCCTTTTGAAAAATCTTGAGGACAACAACAGAAACAAGAGTAAAATCATCTCAAATGAGAGCAAACTGTCTATTTTTGAAATATTTGGAGTGATGAAAGTGGGGTTTGTCGATAGAAATTTTACTCACCTGCAATATAAATCAAGTTCAAAAGTCAGATGGTTTTGAAATGGTTTTCCAATGCCTAAGTCAATCGTCAGTGTCAGTATCAGTAATTGAATGTGTAGTAATAAAGATTCGAAAACAAACTCAGTTTTGGCGAACTTTTAAATCTCTTATTCTCTAATGAACTCTTTTATTGATCCACGTGTATACAATATTCATGATTATTTTGTCAATGAAGAGATAATCTTTTGGTTTGGAACATATGATACACGCGTCTCAAGGGTAAGGATATCATTTCATAAGGATCGATCGTATTTATACATATCGCCATGGGGAGCAAACTGCAAAAATCATTAGAATTAAGGGGGACAAAAAGCAATTAATCCTAGTAATTTCAATCAAAATCAAAGAAGAAAAAATCCCTCTTCTTGTTTGGCTGTCAACAGTTCAGTGAATTTGTTCTTGGTACCTATAAAATGTGATGGAAAAGAGGAAATTTAAGTGTCTTTTTCATGTTTAGTGTGAGACAGAATTTCATCCATTCCCTTTTCCCCCAAATTAATTGGCCACTTTGGAAGCTTTCTAGTCTGCAAGGCACTTTCAGCATCTCTCTCCCCCAACTTTCACCAGAATGGAAAAAAAAAAAACCCTTTTAATTTTTATGTGATTCCAAAAACCTCTTTCTGATAATAAGCTAAACCCCACTGTCCCTTTCTATAGTAAGCTTCTGGTAAGCCTCTAAAAATGAGAGGCCATTGACCCAGGAAAAAAAAAACCAAAGAAAATAATGAAGCAATGGATGATGGATCGAGGGAAGGGGAAGAGCATCTGGCTATCTTTTGTTTTCTTTTTTTTCTTTTTTTTTGGTTTTTGCTTCCCTGATATATATGGACGAAAGACTTATTACACATTGTGTTTCGGGTGATGTTATAGTCAGAGTAATAGTTCACCATCGAGAGTAAATTGTCCGTAAACACTTGCATATTTACAAAATGATCTTGAAATTGTAAGCACATAAGCATCAATGCACATCTTTATTGAAATATATAACCATATTATTTTTGTACTTATTTTTTCATTTCTTTTCAGATATTTCTTTTTCATTATTTCAATAGCGTTAACCAGTTTGACAACACTGCTTTTAGTTCTAGTTAATACTTTCTTTTAATCCGTACCAAGGGATAGCATTTTTGCCTCTTATATTTCAGGGCATATTCTAGTGCGCGTTGTCCCGTGCCTAATATCATTTTGTTTAGGACAGATTCTGTGTCGGTTCTTTCGTTCGGTAGAGTAATACCGAGGGAAGGTATCATTGATCCACACGCAGAGGAAGGGATTGTCGTATCATTGAATACTTGGTTCTTTCGAGTGCGTCTGTCGCGCGGGAATGAGAATAAGGAAAATTGGCATCTAATAGGATTAAAACTCCTATTTTTAGTACGTACAAAAATCTAATAATTTGAACTATTATATCCTTTGAAAAGCAATATCATTCTTATTCTCGCGCGCGCCAAATGCACCCGTCACAAACGAACACAACAAGAATCATTGTCACGAGCGAACTCATTGCAGAAATAGTGAGCGCGCAAAAGGAGATGAAAAAGAAAAACACAGCAGCAGATGTATAATGTCCAAGACGAAGAAAAGAAGATGAATTTCCAATAAATCTTTCAGATCACAAAGCAATGGCAAGAAACTGACCACAGAAACAAAACCAATGGCAAATCAACAAGGAGTAAAAGAAAAGCCCAAAGCCTCACCAGATCATACAAGACCTCTATACATTGCTGTTTCTATGTTACAACTTACAAGATATGCATTTGAGAGATGATAATATTAGAAAGAAAAAAAAAAAAAAAAAACTTTCAGTTTCTAAAGCCAAAGGGTGACCATTTCTTTGAAGAAGTCTCTTTCTTTGTTCTTTTAGAATTGGGATCAATCAGGTTCTCAAGAGATTTTGCCTTTTTGTTTCGGGACCTCCCGGCTTCTTTCAGAAGCTCTGCTAGCCTCTTCTTTTCGTCATCAAAATCTGGATTTGCAGTTCCAAGCTTCTCTTCTCTCAGTTTTAGGACATACTCTAGAATCTCAATTGCATCTTCAACTCTGCAAAGTTCATAACAATCACCACATTAACTTTCTAAACAGCAAGAGAAGAGAGAACGACAAGCCCTGCTTCTCGCAACAGACTAAGAATTGAAAGGGAAAATCTAACAGAAGTGTGCACAAGTTCTAGTAGTTCAAGTTTTCATGCTTTTTATAGCTGTTGTTTCTGAAAAACTACCATGCTAGTTCTGAAAGATTTACCAATCTGAACCTATACCCAGAAAAGGAGGCTATTTTGGTGTTTGCAGCATTGTCACAATCCACAAAGGTTTAGATCAAAGCCAGAACTTTTAAGGTCAATCAAAAATATGTTTTTAAGTCATCAAACGAGATGTAAAACCAGTCTACCATCAGAATCAGGCCTCCAAAAACGTTTATGTGAAGCTCAGGGGATTATAACTGCCATTCTCAGAAACAAAATTGATAAACATACATCTTATTATACAAATTTGAAAAAGTTGAGAAGAACAAATTACCTTCCCATAGCATCATAAGTTGCAGCGAGATTGCTATAGACACCAAGTGTATCTTGATGACAGGGGCCGCATTCCTGTTCAAGTATCTCCCTTGCTTCTTCAAACAACTCAGCAGCCTCGTCGATACGAAACAGCTGTACACAAGCCAATCCCATTTGGTTTAAGACTACACCAAAGAAGGCTGATTTCCTCTCACCGCTGGCCCTTAGTTTTACTATGGCACTCTCGAAATTGCTCCGGGCTGCTTCATACTGTCCAACCATATAAAACATTACACCCATGCGAGCTTCTATTCCCGCAATTGTACTTTGCTGCCCTGGTTTGTCCTCTAATAATTTCATTGCCTTCTGCAAGAGTTTGAGAGCTTCCTCAGGTTCATTGAATAACTCATATATGGCAGAAACTTCTGTCATCCCACTTGCAATCTCTTCTGCTGAGGTTCCAGGAACAGGTTTTCCATATATCCGCAGAGCATTTTCACAATAGGACCTGGACTCCCGCAGTTTTCCTGTCTTGTAGTATAAATCAGCAAGCCTCACAAAAACAGAGGCAACTAAAGGGTGATTGTCACCCTTTGATGACTTAAAGACTGTAAGTGCCTTCTGGTAGGAGAAGACGGCCTCGTCAAACCGAGAGAGCGACAAATAGATGTTGCCAATGCTAACATCAATGGCAGCAACCTCATTTTCTTGTCCATTGGCAATCATTGCCATACTAGCAAGCACTAGGTGCTCCAGAGCTGCCTCATAATCACCTTTAGCCTCGCAAATGAGAGCCATTAACCGACGATCTGCAGCCTCCTCGAGAGATGCAGGTGGACTGTGTACCCGGTGAATTTCCAGGGTTTTCATGCACAAATTCTCAGCATCATCAAACTGCATCGCTTGAACATGGGCCTCGGCCAAATACCTGCAATAATCATTGAGAAAAATCAACACCAGCTAAAATGGCATGTTAACCATTAACACAGGAAGAGAAGTTGTTAAACACAAACTTGAGCAATATACACAGTAGGTAGACACCACTCTTTAAATTACAGGAGGAATTTGTCTAAGTGACCAATTTTTTATCATCTTACGCAATGTCATAATGCTCATTCCCAATTTTTGATAGGTATTCTAACCCTTCCTTTCCTGTTACCTCATTTTCAGCTGAAGATTCCTGGCCAACACTTTTACTAAGTTTTAACAACAAAAACAAGTGTGTCCGAAAATGCTGCAAAGCATTCAACAAACTCTTTAACTTTCATTCCCAAATCCCAAGCCTTTTGGTTACCAATGCTCAGTCAAAGCCCTAAGATTTCTCAATAGCCATAAATGCTTAAAAGCAACATCTTTCCCAAAACATTGGCCCACATCCAGCATTGCTAACATTTCTTTAACCTTTCCTTAAACCTCATTTCAGCATTAACGTTTATCAAATAAAAAAACAACTTTCCATTATCAGATCCTAGCGGCATTCGAGTAACAAAAAAGGAATCTTTTTAAACGGAAATGGCGAAAAACATACCGGCAAGTCTCCGCCACTCTAGGATCCGTTTCTCCTAATGCTTCCATTTGAATCTTCAATCCTTCTTTATAACAATCGATAGACCGATCAAGCTGTCCGAGCATGGAATGCGTATCTCCCAGCTGCATATATCCAGAGAAAGCCGCGAGAGCGTGATCTGCACCTCTGCTAACCTCCGGAACCCGAATAGCCCTCTCAGCACCGGAACCGCCTCTTCAAACCTCCCCAAACTGCAATAAATCGCAGCCACAACATGCAAACTCATAGCCAGATCCAAACTCGGCTCTCCATCAACCACGCACCTCTCAAACGACTTGGACGCCCTCAACGCATAATCCAACGCCTTGGTCGGCCCCTCCCCTGAAGCAATAGTATCGCGCGCGAGCTTCAGCAGAAACGGACCTAGATCCGGATTATCAAGCGAGGACTCGTCAATGACAGCCTTCTCCGGAGAGGACTTTTTCTTCCCGGAGCTCCGATCCGGCGACGGCTTGGCTCGCGAAGTCGACGGCGAAGGGAAGGAGGCCTCCGTTGAGCCGGGGAGCTGGATTTCACATTTCCCGAATCGGACCTCTCGGAAACGGGTCGGATCTGGCCATTGGAGTCCTCCGGGACCAGGACCCTCAACGGCGGAACCTCCGGCGGCGTTTTTACCGAAACTAACCCGGGCATTGTTCAGGCGATTAAGAACGTAATACTGTAATAATAATAATCCCGGCTTAAATTAAACTAATTAAACAACAAAACAAGCAGCAGAAACACCAGGAGGATATATAGGGAGAAGAAAGGAGATTAATTAAGGAAGATTAAGAGTTGAATTAATGGAGGATTGGATTGGAACATGCCACCATTGTCAACTGTTTTTTGGTTAGTTGGTTGAGACTGAGAAAGCGGTGGTGAAACTGTTACTGTGTGAGTGTGTGAAGAAAGAAGAAGGAATAATATTGGCTGGGATCGGGGTGGATTAAGATCAGTCCAGGTAAAGGGTGGGGTCCAATGGGAGAGGGGTTGTGATGACGTGGAAGAATCCTATTGGGCTGGTACGGTGTGGCCAATTGTGTTGGTTGTTGTGGGTGATCATTCCACTTGAAGGAGTTGTAATTTTCAAGGAAAAAAAAAAACATAATAATATCATGTTGTGTGACTGTGGAGAATTACCATTATGGGTTTTGTAATGTGTAGGGCATGTTCTTTTTGTTCTGTTTTGAAAACGATTTAGTTTCAACAGTAAATTTAATATATTTTAATCATATTTCATTATTTTTAATATAACTTTTTACTATTTAACATCTACTTTTTACATTTTCAATATATTTTTTATATTATAAAACTATTTTTCAAAAGTTATTTTCAAAATCGTTTTTAAAACGATAAAAAAGAACATGCCCGTAGTTATAATGATACTGAAGGCCATTAATATGACACCATCAACAACAAAATTGCACATTGCAATTATGTATGATTGTAATTCAATTGTATTGGATATATGTATGTATAGTGTTTTACACATCACAACGAGAGATTTTCGTTTATTTGAACTTATACTCGTGAGTGCAGTAATTGCATAGATGACGATAATGAGTTTTGAATTATTATCTATTCTTGAATGATCAATAAATTATCGCTAATGAAGCACAAGGTGAATTTCATTAGCATTAGTTTGTTTTGAAACAAGTTATTCGTAATATTTAGTGAAATCACGTATATTTTTAGTGTATAATTAGAGTAGTTACAAATTGTTGGGAAAATAGAGGAGGAAAGAATCTGAATGCGATAGACGAGTTATGAATGATATGGATGATTGCACAGATTAAAGAGATGATGCTTTCCTTGAGAGGTGCGCAACCTCAACTTATTACGCCAATATTTGCCAAAGTCAAACCTACTTTTTCTTTATTTTAGTCTATATGTTATTCTGTGATTATTTTTTAATAATCATTATTTTTTTTATTTTAAAATTTTATATAAAAATTTAAAATTAAATTTAAAATTTTTTCTAAATATTTACTCATATAAATTTAAAAAATAATACAATTATTATATTTTCTTATTTTTTGCCTACACAATTTTTCAAAAAAACTTCTTCTCAAATTTTTTTTAAATAAATCAAAATTTTTCAAACGCAAGCCAAAAAAGAACAGAGCCTAAAAGAGTTTTATTTTTATATTTGCCTTTTTTTTAAAATAAAAAGGATTTTTTTTCTGACAATTTTATGTATCTCGTGACACCTTCCCATTTAACTTTTTCCTTTTATTTCTTTATTTATTATTCTTTCTTCGTCGTTACATGTGCTTTCTTTTTCTCTACAAGACTAAAAATTGTCCCACATACTTTTAAGTTTTGTAATCTGCTATCTAAAATTACTAATTTGTTGCAGTGTAGAGTCGGCAACACGAAAGCTTTAATCTTAACGCTACGTAATTTCTAGTGGGCTGCCGAAAGGGTGTTGTTTGAAGCTTTCTTTCTTAATCTTGAGCTTAAATAATTTTCATAAAAGTGCCTAATTGTTGCGTCTGGAATTTCCATCGAAGTTAGGGAGCTCCTTTCACTAAATTTTTTACAATCCGGAACTAACTACCCGCAATAGTTCTGACACTCAAATTAGCAAAATACCAGCATATCTCTCTTTTAAGTTCAACAATCGGAAATGAATTACCGTAATG
Source organism: Leptodermis oblonga (assembly GCA_016801395.1). Lineage (NCBI taxonomy): Eukaryota > Viridiplantae > Streptophyta > Magnoliopsida > Gentianales > Rubiaceae > Leptodermis > Leptodermis oblonga. The sequence continues at coordinate 38,525,567 of CM028757.1, forward strand.
GTAATTTTGAGTATTTGTAGGCCCGGAGTTTCAACAGAGCGGCTATTTTTCAAGTTAGCCTAAATTCAACAAAAATATTCCCTCCTAGCCAAAAGTTGAACTCGGCCAAAACTCAACCACTTGATTCTGTGTTAGCTGTTTATAACTGTTTTTTCGACTAAGGGGTTATCTTATTCCTCCATGTTCTTTAAGTTTTGGTTTTGATCTTAGTTTTGGTCTCAACAGTAAATTTAATATACTATAATCAATTTTATATCCTTTCCAATACAGCTTTTTACTATTTAGTTATATATTTTTACATTTTTAATATACTTTTTTACATTATAAAACTATTTTTGTCAAAACTCAACCCAACTAAAAGGAACAGACTCTTAACGGATCATTAATACATCCTCTAGGTGACCAATGTCCAGAAATTTTCATCTAGAACTCAGCTATGGGCCTTGTTCTACAATTGGGCTTTTCAAGAAACGGGCTAAGTTTACTCCACGGCCCATATCCATCACTAATTATTACTCATCTAATATTTCAACAAAATTACAAAATGCATATTTTTTTAGTATCGTTATTCGAAATTGTTATTCGCAGTAACATTCCATTGTGAAAAGTTTGAATTGCCCCTGAGGTTTTTAAAAAAAATAAAAGAAATCATTTTCACTCTAATTATGACCGATAGGAACGAGGACAATCCATATTACACGGTAAATAAATAATCTATATATTTTTTTAACGTAAAATTGGTTTTTTAACGAAAAAAATAATCTATACATTATTCATGTTCTTTTCTTCTTTTCTCAAATTCTAACGTGATATCAAAGACAATTTAATCAAAGTACAGCTTTCGCGGTATTTTTGAGAAGAAAATACCACCGGCGGTATTTTGGCCCAAAATACCACCCGCGCCCAACGGTATTTTGGCACCGGCGGTATTTTGGGTGAAAATACCGCCGGGGTTGGGCGGCAGTATTTTGGGTGAAAATACCGCCCAACCCCGGCGGTATTTTCAACAATTACTATTTGCAGTAACCAAATTACTATATATTTTTTAAACTAAAGGGCAAAATAGATTTTTCATAAAAATATGTTATTACAAATAGTAAAACGGTTACTGCGAATAGTATACCTCTTGTTATTAAGTAAGTAACTATGTATTTTCACGAATAAGTTTTAGAACTAAGACTAACATATATCTATATTACAACAAATAGATAATTTTAAAAAATAATTACAAAATTTACATAATGAGTAACAGTTTATAATCGAGTCAAGTTTTCAAATGATCTTTTTACGATTAACTCATTTATATATTCAATTTGGGTTGGGTCTCGTGATTTGACAATGGATTCCACTACATATGTAATGGCGTTACGTACATAAACTGTGAAATTTTGACTTTTTTTTATTCCACTCCACTCTGCAAAATCAACTTAAACTAATTTTGACCCTTTGCTACACTTGTTGATATTACTATACACCTTTTTAACAACTTTAATTCTAATTATGACAATTCTATTTCCATGCATAACATTCTAATCTTTCTAGTAAGGTGAATTTATCTTTTGAATACGTAGAAGTTTAACATCTTAAATATCGTTTATCAAGTTTAGTTATTAAAGTATCGCATAACTAGTTTAGTTTTTACTGTGTTAAGTTAACTTATTTATATATCGCAATTATTAGTTCAGTTGTTGAACGATCACATCAAATCTAGTCTTTAATATATTACAATTACGTCATAAAAAACACATAGAATTGAATTTAGTTGTTAGAGTATCGAGTATGAGGAGAGTCGTGTGGGAGTTAAAGAGCAGTAACAAAAGTAGTGGATTGTAAACTAACAAAAGAAAATTCAACCACCAACAAGAACACAAACTCACATTCAATCCAATCCATCAATGCATGCATGTGACCCTACAAACAACAAACAAAGCCACAATTAAGTAACAACACTGCCTTACACAAGTCCCACATTGGAAGTGAGAAACCCAATCTGCTAGTATATAACCTTGTCCTATACCTTTAAATAGTTTTAGGCTTTTGATAAGTATAGGTTAGCCTCTGTATATTGATTCATTGTTGTTTCAAAAATCTTCCTTAAAAAAAAAAATTCAAATTAAATCCTTCTAATGAAATCAAAAAAAAAAAATTTCAAGTATGACTCTTAATAGAACGAAGGAAATACTATATTATAATTAATAAACGTACATAAATATATTATAAATATGTAAATTAATTAAAGGGTTTTTGTTGGTGGAAACATTTATTTAACGTTAAACTAATACATATTACAGATCAAGCTCAGCTCTAACATAGACAGACTTTGATTATAATTAACTCCATTGATTCATAGTACTATCGAAGCATTATTTAATGCGGCCCTCCTTTCCCTTTTCCAGGATCGTGCCCTTGATTTGCACCAGGATCATGGTAATCCAGAACATCCACACCGCTGCGCAGCAGTTTCCTTCCTATTCCCGGCACCGCCACCGCCACCTGTGTCATACACCTCGAAATATAAGAGGCTATACGGACCTAAAGACCTGCTTTTCTTGTTAAAAAAATCTCATAATTCTTACCTTGGAATGCGGGTTGATGTGGACATTCACTGTAGATTTGCTGCTGATCCCATAACTGCCTATTTATGAGTAAGAGAAAGGGGTCAGGATTCTTCAATCAAAGGCATTAATTAAAACTGCAGAAGCAGAACCTAACATATTAATTGATGACAATGGTGGAAAAAAAAAAAAAAAAGGAAGTTGCTTGAATCTTGAAGAACTGAAGTTGAGGAAAACAGGGGGAGAGAAGCACATTCTGACCTGAAAATGAGCAGACAAGAACAAGTACGAGGATGACGAGAGACGAAATCTTGGTCCGAGGCAGCATTGTAAGAACAGCCCTTTTGATATGAATCTCTGGAATGAAGGAAGGAATGATCTCTTCCTCTTTGAGGCAGGTCACAGCAGAGGAAATGGAAGATGGATTTATATATACGTGTAACTGGGGTGGGCTGGGGTGGGGGTGGGGGTGGGGGTGGGTGTTGATGGAGTTAATGGTAATAGTGGAGACTGGAGAGGAGGAGAAGGAGAGTGCGGTTGATTGTTAATGGTGGTCGTTGTTTGTTTCCCTTTTGATGAATTTTCACTCAATAGCTTCTTTGAATCTCTATGGAATGGAATGGATCCCAATTCATCACTCTCTCTTTATCACATTTCATTTTTATAAAAGTCAACTCTTTTCTTTCTTTATTCCCAGGTCTATTGTTTTTCCAGCCAAAATGCAGAACCCTGTAGTGTCCTCTCTATAACTACACGTGATGTCGGCCTTTTGACACCTACTCTTTCCGTTTTATTAGAAAAATCCTGTGATACAATGTTTACGAGTCACAAAAGTAGTTGTATATTGTGACTTGCATTAGTAGCTCTCATTTGCTGCTGTCCCAAATAGTATTAATTTGACCAGCATGCACCGGTTAAGCTTATGGTCACCTTTTTGTCTTCTTATTCCCTATAAGATCTGCAAAGGATCACGTTCATATTGAAGCAAATGAAGTGGGAAAACATACAGTACTTTACCGACAGGAAAATCCAATCTTTATGTTCAAGATTGTTGTAAACCTGCACTAGTACACAAGATCGATCCCGATAGGGCGAATGAATTATAATGTACGCAACCTTATCTTATATCTTTACCAAAGCTGTGTTGTATAACTTGACTTCATAAACCATCCCACTTAAGGTTAGAAAAGTTACTATTTGTGAGGAAAAGATAGAAATTATAAATTGCCCTTTTCTATCTTCCCAAACAGGGATTTTACAAGGTCAAACAAAGGAAGATGATCATACTGGTAATGTGGGCAGGATTGCACTATGTATTATTTTATTGGGTGCATGATACGTTGTCACTTCACTCAAATTGTGCTTTTTTTTGCGTTCTTCATTTCCAATACACTTTTCACATTTAAAAATCATCGTGTTTCTGAAACTCATCAAAATGAAAAAGCATGCCTGAGTTGAATGAAGCAGGACCATGTTTATTGCTGGTGTATTGGGTTGCAGTCACATCACTAAAATTCACACTCACTATTGTATTGCATGACTCTATTCATCTGATTAATTGCACCATTCACAGTTTCATTATGGCAGGTTGGTCTTCTTTTGTGGATGGATTGGATATTCTTTTTCTTGTGTTGTTTCTCTCCTTAGAGTATTATGGTAGTAGGAAACTTGGTGGGCTTACTGTGGAGAGGTCAGCTTACTTTTCTAGGCACGCAAAAACGAGAGTCTAGTCTCGTATCACTACTGATTGTATCACAAACACGACTCTTTAAAACGTCAGAATACATTGAATTCAAGAAGGTGTACCCCTTTCTGTTCTCCTGTTCTTATTTGGCTTTTGGGTTTTATTAAGTTGACAATGGTAATGAAACTCATCATAGTGTGAAGACTGAAGACTCATCTTAACCAAACATTTTTGAGGAAAATGACATACCAATATGGGTGCTTCTTTCACTGCCTTTGTGCTGACTCTGTTTACATTACCATTCCAAAATGGGAGCTAAACGGCTACTTTTAACTCACGAAATCGTCTTTGATTGGCTAGTAAAATACTTTGTTTTGAGGTACTTTGACTGACACTTAATCTTCTGAGAAACGACAAGCAAAAAAAGGAAGGAAACAAATAGCATTTACACTATGCTAAGTTGAGGAAAAACATGACACACACTATATGAATCATACGTTACCTTCATACACGAACAATGAAACATATTAATTCATTTATATTCATCGAATAGTAGGCACTGTGCCAGTTACTAACCTCAAGATGACATCAAATGAAGCCAACCAATCTAAAATATATGGAAGGCGCCATTCTATTACAAAAATTCAGAAGAATGATTCAATGCAATTCTACACAATTGACAATAGTTGATTAGCAGCCGCTACTAAGGTATACACAGCATCTTTAACTGGCAGTTTGAATGTATACAAGTATATATATATATTGAGAGAGAGAGAGAGAGAGACAGAGAGCCTTCTAATTCGCAAAAACAGCTCCAGCACTACCAGCAGCAAATGAAGATGACAGGGACGTAGCACCTCCTCCAAATTCTAGCTTGGTTCGAAAAAGATTGAAATCCGACATCTGCCTGACAAATCGAGTGAAACTAACCCAATTGTGATATTCGAATAAATTCCTGTCCATTCTACTGAAGTTGAAGGAAAACGTTGGCCTATCTAGACCATCTGAGTAGAATTTTGACATCTTCAGCACCTGGCGAAATGATTCGTCATCCAAATTAGAAGCTGAATTCTCGCCTTCCATGGGAATATCACAAGCCCTTGCGGCGAGCAGAAGCTGCTTAAGAAATCCTTCGGGACTACTCATTGGATTCATCTGCTGCTCTTCTACATCTCGCATTTCAAAACACGTGCAACGCATGGTGAACCCATACCTAGCAAACATGCGAGCAATAGGCAGGTATCCATCTTTAGTAGAAGTATTATAGTAACCTGCTGTTAACTCTGATGCATGAGATTGAGTAGCGTAGTGCCAATGGATCCCAGCCACTTTTGCAGACATGTTAACTTTAGTGCCCCGAAAAATGGTCTCTGCTTCCCTGCAAATTCTATCCCCATGCAGAATTAGAAGCTCTGAATACCATTCTAGGAAGAACTCCCCATATGGTGTATTCCAAGAACCATTCCTTCTGAAAAATTCAGTACTTTCAGGGTCATGCATCAAATTGCCGGCACCAATAGGGCCACCACTTGCCCATTCACGCACCCCTTTTTCCCAGGCACAAGCATTAAGAGAAGCAAGCATATACTGGCAAATTGAAGGAGTCAACATTAAAAATTGTGCAGTGAGGGCAGTATCCGAGATAAGATACAGAACAAGTTCCCAAAGTAGCAGAAATAATCCAAACAGACATGGTGCTGACCTTGTCATAGCACTGGAATTCACCTAATTCACGAGAGCGCCAAGCCCGTGTTAGCTTCTGAGAAGGGCATGAAGGATATCTAAGTTCACCAGCAGGGCCCAATCCAACTTGAACTCCCTGCAAAGTCAATAGAAAAAGTGTGAAAACCAAAATGAATACACATTCATCTATACAAGTGGACTTCACACTATAGCAGCCATCTTACTGTAATGATACCACCAAGGAAGGGTCTGAAGGAGTCCCGGAAGCTCCTCATGAAATCAGTGTATGCTTGAATAGGTGATCGTCCGTAAAGGACTGGAAGAGTGTCACATCCAAGGGATAAATATTCCATATTCCTTCTTCCAAATCTATCAGAATAAGCCAAATCTGGATTTCTGTCCATCTCTCTCAGCACCCATTGAGGTAGAGAAATCCTTGGAACAGAAGACAAAATGTTTCATTAACAAATTCAAGCAGTTACTGGAAGTGAAAATGGTGATAAAAGGGGAAAAATGAGACTTCAGCACTCAGGTTACATGACAAATTGATATGCAACCTTTTGTGCAGTCTAACTTTAAAGACTAAACATAGTACAGACTTCAAGCAAAGAAGACAACATTTGACAAAAATATTGGATACATCATAAACAGGAACAGTGCATGGCTTATTACATGCATGGAAACAATGTCAAATTTCGTCATCAAGCATCCTACTTTCCAGGAAAATTCTTTAATAAGTTATACTTCCCAATTCATCTGTTTTTGCCATAATTAATGTTGCCCCTTGAATGGCCTGAAGGCCCTGAACCAAGAGAAAAATCCCAACATGTCAGCTTCTCAATGCAAATGTGTCAAAACTCTCATGTATTCCATATCCTAGACCCCATACCATGTTACTGAACAAATTCTCGTAGTATCACTGGCAAAACCACATCCAAGACATGAGTGACTTAAGAGCCAAGATTACACCTTGTGCAAGCCTACTTCTAACCACTGAATTAAGTCCCAAAATTGTCAGCCACTAGTTAAACTCCCTAATTTCTCCATCAGTCCATCTTATACCCATTACGCAGTTCCAATCACATAATACTCATAACCAGTGATCAAACAAAAAAATAATATGTCCAGCATACAAGTACAGGTTGCCATGGAACAATGCAGTAATCTAAATGCATCAATAATACAACGATTATAACAAATAATAGCTAAAGCGTTGCACTTTTACCAACCAGAAAGGATCGCCTGGCCCAGAACCACATTGATGAAAAGCCATAACAGCTCTAACCTTCAAACCATACCGTTTTGCCAAAAGCACAATCTCCAAATATCCTTCCCAATTATAAACCATAGGTGAATCTCTCTCCACCAGCCCCCACCACACCTCCATCACCACCCCCTCCACTCCCGCCGCAGCTAGCGCACGAAAAGACTGCCCCATAGCTCTACTCCTCTTCATCCGCCCCGAGGACGAGCTAATCACGTCCAGTGGAAGCGTCACGAATACCGGCGAACCACGCCGCCGGTGGTGCGGCGTCGACACGCCGTGCTGGAGCTCGTACTGAAGATCGCCGTCGAATTCGAATCCGTTTGAAGGCGTGGAGGAGGAGGACGCCTTGAGCCGCGAAGTGACAGTCAGTAGTCGCCGAGCTGAGGGCGGTGAGTGCGTTCGGAATCGAATCTGGGAAAGTCGCCTGGACGGAGCCAGTGAGTCAGTACGATTGCAGCAAAATGATGATGCCGAGAAGCTCGGAGTCGGAGCCGATGGCGAGGCGATCGCCATTATTGGTTTCTTCAATTTTGGGTTAGGGCTTCAGAGTTTAGATTGCAGACATTGCTGTGTATGACATATAACTGTAGTGTTAAATCCAAATTTGGATCCTCTCATTTTACTGTATTTCCACATTGGCCCATTTACTTTTAATTGAGCCACTGTGCCCACACAATACTTTCTCTTTTTCCCGCTTAAGGCCAATGTGATCGAAAAGACTTGTTTAACCCTTACTCAAAGATATTACTTTATAAGTGTTCGACGCGTAAAAATGAAAATGAGAATAAACGATATCTCATATCCGAAATATGGAAGAATCATTCACTAAATGAATATTAGGTTGTGTTTAAGAAAAAAAAGGTTGTGTTTAAGAAGATATAATAATTTAAATAATCATATTTCATTATTTCATTAAGAATCCTTTAAAAAAAAAAGGATGTGTTGAAGAAGATATAATAATTTAAATAATCATATTTCATTACGACCCAAATTTAGTCATTTTAATCCTAAAAATGAGAATGAGAATGAACGGGTATCTCATATCCGATATATGAAAGAATCATTCACTAAATGAATATTAAGTTGTGTTTAAGAAGATATAATAATGTAAATAATCATATTTCATTACGAACCAAATTTAGTTATTTTGATCCTAAAAATCATTTGCTCATTTTAATCCAAAAAATCACCTGTACATTGCTCTTTCAACTCAAGTAGGCCATGTAAAAAAATTATTTCACATATATTTTGGAATGTGCAAGTGTACTTACTTGACTTTACCTCAACATGTACTTGGACTTGGACTTGAGTTGCACTTTAATTGGGCTAAAGCAATGTTGGACTTGAATTTTGACAATCATTGGGCTGCACATAAGTAGTGTGATGGCCAATATATTAAGATTTGAATTATTCTTTACTTAATTTTAGTCACCATTTAAGTTATCAACTTGACAATATTGGTTCAACTCATTCAAGAAAAATCTTTAACTTGGTCCCAAATATAGGTTCAATCCAATGCCACAATCCATAGACTTATGAGATCAACAACTTCAATTCATACATGCATGCCAAAGAGCATGAATGCCTGGTTTCTAGCAAACATTGTTTGTTATACGACGCGTTTATTTTGGTGATTCAAAGTAGCCACTCACGACACTGGATCATGTCATATTGTTCAGTTGGGTTAAGCTCAACAAATTTATAATATGTACTAGTACATGGTCTAAAGTTAGGTAAAAAAATAAAAATAAAAAATAGACATTTCATTCCATACATTTGCTATATGAAATCCTATGTGAAATATCAAATTTTCTATGTTAATTCACCATGCTCCTGTAATGTGTATGCACGTGCAAATTACATACAAATCTCATATTTCACACAGAGTTATAAGTTTTTTACCATATTTTCATCATGCAATAAGTTGTGACATTATCATCTTATACAAGCCAAACTTATAGTATCAGATGACAGGCAAGTACACTCCACAGCATAATGGTGTGGCAGAGAGAAAGAACAAAACGATAATGAATATGGTGAGGTCAATGATGACAGCCAAAAGTATGCCAAAATAATTATGGGCTCAAGCAGTAGTCTTTGAAGTTTATTTGTTGAATAGGTGTTCATCAAAAAATATTGGTAAGAAGACTCCATATGAAATTTGGTCAGGAAAGAAACAAATTGTGATGATAACCAATTTGCAATTGCAAAAGGATGGTAACCAATTTTGATACTAATTGTTGTGACATGATATCCAATTCATTTTCAAAACTAATTTGAACAAATTATGAACCTTTTGTAATATATACTTTAGAAATGAATCATGCACTTCTCATGTGAAATATATACTTTACCATGGTAATCTAAGCTCAGTATCTAGTTTAATACTGTACATTATTTTGGACATGTCAATTACATTAGAGAAATTTGATAAATTTATTTGTACATAGAATTCAAATGCTCATCTATTTTATGTGATCATAAAATAATGCAAATACAAGGTTGGAAGGAAAGCTTTTAGATTTCTATAATACTTGTGATGCTTTACCGTTCACAGTATTACATGATTAAAAATAAATATGAAAAAAAATATAAGTATCATAAAAATAAGAATATTCAGGTAAATGTATGAACATATTAGGTAATATAACGTAAGTATATAACGTATGATATACTTCTATAAATGAAAAATACACCTAAAAATGATTTAAACATGTGTTTAAAAATCAATAAAGACCTCAATAAAAATAAAATATAAAAGTATTAACTAGCATTAAAAAGAGAATGAAGAAACTATTACCAAAAAAATAGTAAGATCAATTTAAATATTAACAAAATAAAGCGTGTCAATCAAAAACCACGATAATACATGATTCAATCGGCGGTGAATTTGGTCCAAGTCCAAATAAAAATTGAGAAATTAGATAATAGACAATCAACGGCTCAGATCAATCCTTCCGACATGCGCTGACTAGATCTTCCCGAACCAATTAGCACTTACCAGACGACTCCGTAGGACGAGTACTCCCGTTGGTTACAATTGGACGGCGCAGATCATCCCAGCTCAAGATCCATCCCCATTGGCTAAACCCAATTCATGCTGCATTCCCATTGGTCCACGTCATAAAGAATGACATGTTCTCTCATCATATTTTTCTCTTTTTCTTTAATAAACTTAAAACTTAAACTAGCTTTAAAATTCGCGTTTTCCAGAAATCTCCCTGCCTTCGTATATAAACAGCCCCCTGATTCGCTTCCTTCCCAGAATTACGATTCAAAGAACTGCACATTTGAACTGAGGATCTGGAACAACGTACTGGTGGTGCCGTCGGAGATCTTTGCGCAGGGAGATATAGTTTGGTGGTTTAGTTTATTGTTTGGAAGAAGAGATATTGAGTGAGCTACTGTTTGTTGTTGGAGGTGAAGCTATGGCTGGCTGCGGCGGCGGCTCCTTGAGGAGAAGCGGTTCTCTCGTAGTGCTAGCAATCGTCTTTCTCGGTAACTATTCTCTCGCTTTTGTTTTACTTCGCGATCGTATTTTGATATTATGGAGATAGTTAGCTTGGTTTTTCCGTTTTTATTTTGTTTCGCGCGATGGATTTCTGGATTTAGATCTAGATCCGTTTTGGCTCATAATTTATCGTGAATTTTCTCTTTGATTGAGATCTTTAGTTGAGTGTTGTTATTCTGGAGTTGGTTTATAGTCACTATTGAAGTTTTCGAGTGCTTGATCTAGTTAATTTCGCTTTTTAGTGTTTCTGATGAGGCTACGAGTATTATGATTGGTAATGTAACTCAGCCTAGGTTGTAACCTTAGGTGAAAGGGTTGCTCTGAGCTGTTTTTGATTTTTTTCCTCTTGTAGTTCTGTCTAGGCTTTTGATTTTGGTTAGTTTTCTCATGTTTCCATGTTGCACTTGGACAATAAAGCTGAGCTATGTGCTAAATTCCTTGCAAGTGTTGGTTATATATGGCCTATCAAATGTATATCAACTAAACAGAACAGCACGGCTGTCGATTGTTTTCATTGATTCTAAAGAACTTGTTTCAGGCTATGTGTGGTCAATACTTTTATATGCATCAATAAGCTACGTAGAAAATAGAGAATTACTAACTCAGTTGAAAGGAGCCTATAAAATATTGGAACGTTAACTGACGTGGAATGCTTAAACTCTGATGAAACAATGTGTTCTGATAGCATGCACTGTAAAGATATGATTTATTTGGCTATAACATGGATTCAGACAAAGATTTGTTGTTGTATTAAACCATATTTGAGTTGAAATACCACCCAGTTTTTCCTATTTCTGTTCGCAGTAAGTCTGTTCTCATTGACTTGTATTCATGGGAGTATTTTATAATGCTGTGAAGCTTTTAATAAATTTATTATATTTTGTTGAAACAGGTTGTTTATCTGCAATTACCATTGCCAAAGAAGAAGCACCAAAATTGGGAACAGTTATTGGAATAGATTTGGGGACTACCTACTCTTGTGTTGGTGTTTACAAAAATGGTCACGTTGAAATTATAGCAAATGACCAAGGAAATCGTATTACTCCATCATGGGTAGCCTTCACTGATACTGAAAGACTGATTGGTGAGGCAGCAAAGAACCAGGCAGCTGTAAACCCTGAGAGGACTATCTTTGATGTTAAGAGACTTATTGGAAGAAAGTAATAACTGCTCTTTTGTGTCTGTGTTTTATTTATCTTGAATGAATTATCATTAGATTATTGTACTAATATGAATTGTTATTGTTCTCTGAAAGGTTTGAGGATAAGGAAGTTCAGAGGGATATGAAACTCGTTCCTTATAAGATCGTGAACAAGGACGGAAAGCCTTATATCCAAGTACAGATTAAGGATGGAGAAACTAAGGTCTTCAGTCCTGAGGAAGTCAGTGCCATGATTCTGACTAAGATGAAGGAAACAGCAGAAGCTTACCTTGGAAAGAAAATTAAGGATGCTGTGGTAACTGTACCCGCATATTTCAATGATGCCCAGAGGCAGGCTACCAAGGATGCCGGTGTTATTGCTGGGTTGAATGTTGCTAGGATAATTAACGAACCAACTGCCGCAGCTATCGCTTATGGGTTGGACAAGAAGGGTGGAGAGAAGAACATTCTTGTTTTTGACCTTGGTGGTGGAACATTTGATGTCAGTATCCTGACCATTGATAACGGTGTCTTTGAGGTTCTTGCCACTAATGGAGATACCCATCTTGGAGGTGAGAAAACATTTTCGTGAACTGTGCATTCCCATATATTTTTAGTTACGTAGCTTAGGCATGTCAATGAGAATTTTAGAAGGAAACTATAAGGTTGTTAATGCTCTATTCTGTTACAGGTGAGGACTTTGATCAGAGAATTATGGAATACTTTATCAAGTTGATTAAGAAGAAGCACGGAAAGGACATCAGCAAGGACAACAGAGCTCTTGGGAAGCTCAGAAGGGAAGCTGAACGTGCCAAGAGAGCCTTGAGTAGCCAGCACCAAGTCAGAGTTGAGATTGAATCTCTCTTTGATGGCGTTGATTTCTCTGAGCCATTGACTCGTGCTCGATTTGAGGAGTTGAACAATGACCTCTTCAGAAAAACCATGGGGCCAGTCAAGAAGGCCATGGATGATGCAGGTCTTCAGAAGAACCAGATTGATGAGATTGTTCTTGTTGGTGGAAGTACCAGGATTCCAAAGGTTCAACAACTATTGAGGGACTTCTTCGACGGAAAGGAGCCCAACAAGGGTGTCAACCCAGATGAGGCAGTTGCTTATGGCGCTGCAGTTCAAGGAGGCATTTTGAGCGGAGAAGGTGGTGATGAAACCAAAGGTAATTCTCGAATCAACACAATCATTCCATTTCTTAATTTTTGCGATCGAAAGCACAGAAGATTGATGTTATCCTAACTGCAGATATCCTACTCTTGGATGTCGCTCCTCTCACCCTTGGAATTGAAACTGTTGGTGGGGTGATGACCAAGTTGATTCCCAGGAACACAGTTATCCCTACCAAGAAGTCACAAGTCTTCACAACTTACCAAGACCAGCAGACCACTGTCTCCATTCAGGTATTCTATCTATCCCTTCGAGTAAACTAAACCTACTTGAGTAAGTTTCTTACAAATGGCTGCACTTTTTCATGTTCAAATCGTTTGCTGAGTTTGTATTATCTTTCGGTAATAGGTCTTCGAAGGTGAAAGGAGTCTCACAAAGGACTGCCGGCTTCTTGGAAAGTTCGATCTCAGTGGAATCCCTCCAGCTCCAAGGTAATGTCGATTTCTGCATCACCTAAACTAAAATTGTTGGAAAAATTGCGTTTGTGGAGGCCATTATTGAAAGCTATCAATGTAACTAACTTTATCTGGATTTCAACAGAGGTACACCCCAAATTGAAGTCACATTCGAAGTTGATGCCAATGGTATCCTGAACGTGAAGGCAGAAGACAAGGGAACCGGCAAGTCAGAGAAGATCACAATCACCAACGACAAGGGTCGTTTGAGCCAGGAGGAGATCGAGAGAATGGTCCGCGAGGCCGAGGAGTTTGCCGAGGAAGACAAGAAGGTGAAGGAGAAGATCGACGCTCGCAACAGTCTGGAAACATACATTTACAACATGAAGAATCAGGTGAGCGACAAGGACAAGCTGGCTGATAAACTCGAGTCGGACGAGAAAGAGAAGATCGAGGAAGCCGTGAAGGAGGCCCTGGAGTGGTTGGACGACAACCAGAGCGCCGAGAAAGAGGACTACGAAGAGAAGCTTAAAGAGGTAGAAGCCGTGTGTAACCCGATCATCACGGCGGTGTACCAAAGATCAGGCGGAGCACCGGGGGGAGGAGCATCGGAGGAGGAAGATGAGCACGATGAACTGTAAGGCAACTTCTACCATAATCAATTCCAGTCCATTTCAACTCGACCATTTCTGCAAAAAAAAAAAAAAAAAAAAAAAAGGAGTCGGGATTTATAGAGTAGGAAGGAGGAGGAGGTGGAGGAGTTAGTGTAATATCCATCTTGGACATTTAAATTCAAGAGGGAGAAATCCCTTCTTCGCTTAATTTTGTTGAGGTGAAGATATTTGCTTAGAGGAACATTCCTATTTTAACATTTTGTATTTGGATGATATGTTTCAAAATTTACACCGCTTACTTGCCGTTGACTTTTTCCTTCTGTCTTTTTTTTTTCCTTCTTCTTTGTTTTTATCTTCTTAGCTATTTTTATTTATTTTTGAATCAAATCTCCTTAGCTATTGTTGATTATCTATATATTGACAAGATTTGACTAAATGGGCCATTTGCTAGTTTTTATATGAAAATAGCTGAAATTTTGACAATAAAATTGCATCATTAGTTAGGATATGGGAAGCTAATGCAAACAACAATGAAACCTTTTGAAAGCCAAAAAGCATCAGATTTTTGTGAGGCATACTATATGTCGTTTTACTAAACGCAGTAACATTTTTGTGTGAAAAGTTTATTTTACTTTTAAGTATTAAAAAAAAAAATTTTACAAAATTTTACACTATTCACATGAACATTGGGAAAATACCGCTAACAGGAATATCGCCCATTGTTGGCGGTATTCCTGGGGAAATACCGTCATTTGTGAGCGGTATTTTTGCAAAATTTTATCCCGTTTTAAAAAAATGTGTAGGTTATTTATATATCGTGTAATATAAATCGCACTCGTAACTATAAAATCAAATGTTGTGATTGTTATACCGCCCTTTGTGAGCGGTATTTTCGTAAAATTTTATCCCGTTTTGAAAAAAATTTGTAGGTTATTTACATATCGTGTAATATGAATCGTACTCGTAACTATAAAATCAAATGTTGTGCGGTATTTTTTTTTTATATAAAGGGTAAAATAGACTTTTCATAAGGGAATGTTACTGCGAATAGTAAAATGGTTACTGCGTATAACAATTTCGATTTTTTTTGGTTTCCAAATAATCTTATTTTATTCAAAAATTTTGAAATTAGAGCCTTCTTTTTCTCTCAAATAAACTTATTTTATTCAAAAATTCTGAAATTAAGACCTGTCAATATGAGTTTCTGAATTAGATGACACAATTTTCTTTTTCCTTTTTTTTTTCTTTTCTTTTGTTTTTTTAGAAAATATCTTCCTGGAAATCATTTTCATAAAATCAATTATATGAATCATAAGAATTTAGTGCATAGCAAAGAAAAATTGGAAGACAAATGGGAGTTAAATTCGAAGTTTTATTTCTTTCAGTAAATTCACGGCATTCTAGCCAGAGTACTTTGATCGTAACTATGCTTTCCGTGTATCAGAATTTATACACCAAAATGAAACGACATCAGTAACGAGACTCGAAGTTTTTGATGAGCCCCCTTCCCCTTTAAACGAGATCAGTAAACTCCAGAAAGAAAAAAAAAAAAAAAAAAAAAGGGAACGGAGGTAAAACACAGTACATTTGACTGATTTGAAACCATTAAAATTTAAAACCCAGCTTTGGGATCTCCTGATCCTGCAGCCACTACACCCATGCCCCCTCCTGTGGTAGCATTCACATTTTTCTGGTCAGCTGACGTCGAAATCGCCTGGACTTTATCACCGTCCAAATCGCGTACCAGTTCATCTATCTTACGGAACTGATACGGCCACCTCGCGTTGTACAGAAACTGGCGAAGATCAAACCTGTTATCCTCTGGTGAATAACTCTGCACAAGCATCAAACACCAAAATGTTATCAAGGATTCAGAATGTACGTCGCGCTTTCTGAAGCTGTTATAACACGGATAGGGAAGTACCTCGGCGTGATAAGATGGTGTCAACACAGTCATTTTGTGTCTGTTAATGGAATAGTACTTGAAGAAATGCTTCACTTTTTCAGCCACCTCTGATGGAGTTAGCTTTCCACCCCATTTGAAACAGAGATTCTGAAGCAACCAGAAAAAACAGACAGGAATTATTAATGCCAAAATACTTGTGACTGAAGAGAATGCCATCCACAATATGCTTATTTAACCTAGTTCAACAGGGCAATGCAAAGCAGCTCTTGCGGTGTTACGGCTGCATGAAACTGATGTTTACAAACCTTAAACATGGATACAGGACCACATCGGAAGATCTTCCGTAATCTTCCATATGCTGAGAGTTCTTCGTACGTCATTCCCATGTCTACTTCGTCCAGCTGTTACATAGAAAAGATACCATCAAATTTTAAGCCTAAATTTCCCCTTAATTCCAACTGCAACAACTACGAAGTACAAGAGCCACAAATAAAGTTCCAAGAGACACACACCTGGCTGTAATTGGATCGTATTGGCTCCAATTCAGCTGTGGGAGGAGCAGCCTCAATTTCTGCAAGTGATGGATAACCAAGATGGATGGCAGCCCACTTTAAGAACGCACGAAGATCAGTCTTGCTGATACTCCCAATTGGATTTATATCTGCTGAACTGCAATCGTACTGCAAACAAAAGGTTACTAGACTAACACTAGATTGATGCATGCAAGAAAGTAAAGGGGGGGAGGAGTTTATAGTCATATAGGTTAAAAGGTAAATCCTGAACAGACGCTGACTAAAAACTTTAGGTCTTTTGTTGAAGAACAGTCCGTTTAGAAGTACCTTTGTCAGGTAACCGCGCAATCCTTCATCCACATTGGAGCTTCCCAGAACTAGATAAAAACCTGGTTTATTATGAACCCAGGGCAAGAGTGAAGCAAACATGAACGCTAGGACCATTCTGATTCGAGCTTGAATATTCTGCAGTCCTAAATTCTCACTGTCTGATCCACCATCCACCTGCACAGAGAAGACCATGTTAATGCCTATGCAAGAGTCATCCCATTCCATATCCAAGGACATAGCAGTAAATAGTCCTGAATGTAGGAATATAGCTCGTCCCTGGAAAAGGAACTGCCTTCCTAATCAGATTCATGATTTGGCAATGGAAATAGAATACACGGTGCAAAATAAAGATGAAAACTTGATTTGTCAGTCCTGTACCTTGTAGCGGGGTCGCTTCCCAGTGACAGTGTGAAATAAAAAGAGCAGGGCAGAGACAACTCCATCTATGCTAACATCAAGGTGCCACGCTCCAATTTCATCAGCCAGCACTTTAGCCCGTGTTTTTGTAGCTTCAGAACTGTATGAGATGAAGCCTGTTAGTTACTGACAACCCATAAGTATGTAAGAAAAGAATAAACAGTGGGAAAACTGAGGAAGTCGGATCCTTGGAGGATACATAGTTGAACATGTCATAGGAAATAAATAAGTTTAACGCCCCACCTCCCCCTTGCTGAACTCTTTGCATGAAGATTCTGCTTTCAAGTTAGTTTTAAATCTAAAATTGGTCCATCTTAGATTGTTTTGACTTGAGAACAGAAAGCATACAAGTCCATGCTCTTGAGAACAGATTGTAAAATTTTATCAAATCAGAGGAAATCAGCAAATAAAAGATTGTACAAAATTTTCATAAAAGTGGGCAATACCACACCGTATAAGAATTTTTAGTAGTTATAAAGTTTGATGAAATATTAATGTTGCCGCATTACCATGACCAATGCCATAAAACTATTTGTCCTAATCTGGTACAAATAACTGAATGGCCATTTACGTTGGAGTGGATAAGCAACAGGATAAGTGGATTGAGCCCAGGCATTTGCCTTGGGAAAGGTTTGCTATTTGCGTCCAATCCTTGC